>SJYO01050590.1:13778359-14446383 GCA_006410555.1 Capra ibex | reverse complement strand
CCCAGGACGTGCTGTCCTTTCTTCCGTCAGGACAGGGGTGAAAACGATGGAGGGTGGGGACGTCTCTATTTACCGGTGGAAGGTACGAGGTCCGACGAATTTAATTCAGGGGGTTACTATAGTGACGAGTCAGACGAGATGAGGTCGTCGTGGTTTTCCGTTTTGATTCTTCATTTTATATTAATAGCGGGGAGATGGTGGTAGGGATGGTAGGGGTGGTGAGGTGGGAACGTCTCACACCCGGTCTTTCTGTCGTTCGAGTCTTTTTCTAGTCGACTCCACAAATCCGTGTTCGGACCACAATCAGACTCTACACTACGGTACTAGAGTTTCACCTCGACGTCTCTCCGCGGTCCTTCACCCCTGTCACCGCCCCGTCCCCCCGTCCCCCGTCCCTTACTGGTGAAAAGTGAAACGGGACTTACTCTGGAAGGGTGGAACCTACCCGCAAAGTTCCAGGGGTTGAGACGAGAAGCGTTATCTTAGGAGTTGCGGGGTTTCTAAGACTAACAGGGAGAATTGTCCCTCTTTTGTAACCCTTCCCCTATGTATTACCCGACGGTCGGTTTAAGGTCCCTCTTTTCACCTTTGAACTTGATACTATTTTGACAGTTTTCGTGTACTTTCATCAATACGTTTAATAATTTGTTAAGTTTGTTTGACAAACCATTGTTAAAGAATTTACTTAAACACACGAAAGAAACCGTTCATATTTTTAGTGTGTCCAAAGAGTAGGTTTAAAAATTCTTCAATAGATTGTTTTGTTTTGAGATCCGTGAAACCTTCTCGTACCTTGTAAAAGACGAAGGTCGAAGTCGATAAAACAGGACGGATGGGAGACCTAGAACCATGACAGGGGGGTCTCTGTAGAGAGTGACGGATGCTCGTTAGGTGTATAAAATCCGAGAGCCTTGTGTCTCAAGGTGAGGAAGTTCTGAGGACTGGGTCGACGGTAAAAATATCGACACACACAACCACCAACGGTAGGGAGAGAAGAGATTTGGGATTCGAGGTGCACCCGTCCTGGACCCAGGTGAAATCCAGTAATAATGAAAGAGTCACGGTCGGTCACTGACTCGTGTTGTCTACGAGGTAGTCATAAGTAGTTATTTATTTACTTGTTTACTTAGTCCCTTACTTACTTTTCTACTTGTTTACTTTTGTACTGATCGTGTTAGAACGGTAGAATACCTCTGTGGACGGTGACGGTGTTGGGGATAGACCCTTAGGGTGGAGGTCGGATCTGTGACCCCGGAACTGTGTCGGAACTGTGTCCTCGGGATCGGTCCTCGATGAGGGTAGATCGAAGGCGAGGGGCCCCCTCCGGTCGTCCCCCTGTCCTTCGGTCGAGTGATAGATAGGACACAGGATCGAGTCGGACTGGACCGTACTTCCCGTTTCACTGAAGGGTCAGACGTCCCCGGGTGGGGATGAGGAGACCCCCACAGTCGACCACGCGGACGAAGGACGACCGGGAATGAAGACGGTCCCGGAGCCGGAGGTCCCTGAACACCAGGGGGTCCGACGACACGGACCACCTCGGCGTGCAGCTGGCGTACGACACGGGAAGCCTCTCGCGGAAGAACAGCCCCATCAACTACGACGGCCGCGAGGGCTTGCAGCGGTAGGAGGCGAAGAGCCCCGAGAGCTAGGAAGGGGCCCACTCCCCCTAAAACACCCCCGACGACCCTGTCCGCCGCCGGGCCCCGCCACACAGATACGACCCCGGGTCCGGGGCCCCGCCCGACACACGCAGCGGGGGCGAAGCCGCGGACCCCTACCGACGAGGCAGTCTAGCATTGGCGTGAGACGTTTCCTCGGTCCCCCGTCCCCGTACCCCGTCTCCAGTTGGGACCGGCCACAGTGTACCCAGTCGTTTAGGGGGTCTCAGGTCTGTACGATGTGTGATCAGATTCCTCACCCATATCATTTCGGAGTAAGTCGGTCTGAACCGCTAAGACGCCACTTCTTGACAGACTTTTGTCTTGAGTCCGGGCGTTCAAATTGGACGTGTGTGCTTCCTTAGTCCGGAAGACGAAGATTCGACGTCAGCCACCACGATTAATGTGTCGCTTAGAGCAGATATACAATTCAGTCTCGGTCCTCCTAACGTTGGACCCTTGTGAAACGAGTACCAATCAACCCAAGTACTATACAAAAATTCGTCAAATCTACAGAGGTACTAAGGTCTCCCGAAGACTAACCAAACTCCGTAACTCCGAACTGACATGGTGTTCAGTGGTCGAGGGATGTTCGTGTCAACCCGGGGACCCTTGAGTTGTGTCGGGTCACAACAGTGACAGGGGGTTAGGGGGGTTTTCCCGACAAAAGGTACTCCGAAAAGGTCTGGAACTTGTAAAGGTTAGTAATTCTCTTTTTGGACATAGTGACCTTACTGAAAAATGTGTAAACCTATGGAAAGTGGGAAGTCCCTCCGACACCGTCTCTCTTTTCCCGGGATTTCATAGATAGACCTTCCGTCTAAGAACAGGACAGAGACAGTGGTTGAAAGGTCGCTGAAGAAAGTCTGGGTGAAATAAGTAGGCAATTTACCCAGATTATAAGGAGTGGGTCGAAGTTCCCTCCAAGTCACCCACCCCCTGGTGAGACTTCGCCAAGATGGGTGGCCCCTAAGACGAGGTCGGATCCCTCCAGTCGTTTCTGGACTTCCGTGCCACTCCTCTCCTTCCGACCCTCCCGACTCCCCACCCCTCCTCCCTGTCTCACGCCCCTACCCAACACTGCCCCTGGTTCGAGTTACGTCAGTCGTCACGAAATGTGGGACACGGTGGTCGGTTCGATTCGTAACGGACACGAGTGGGGTTGTCCTGGTGTCGTAACGACAACCTCACCTTCTCATGACCCTTTCTTTCCTCTTCTCCTTCCGTCTGTTCCCTCCTGTCTCCCTCTCCCTTTGACTCCGTCCTCTTCCACGCCGGGGGGAGCTACAGTTCCCTGGAGTTGAGACAGTAGGTGGATGGGGTTGGTATGTGAAGGGGACTAAGATAGACGACTAATAGCTGTGTGACTTGACTTGTCTCAAGTGACTTCTCTCCATGACCCTGGAGACGACTTTATTTAAGTATTTGGATCCAAGGATAGCGTCGACTAAAGAGACCGAGACAGACGTTCGTTGGTCGCACACCCGACTAGGGTGCTGGAGAGGCGGCTTTTGTCTCTGATACTGTAAAACTATTAGACTAATTCTTTCGTCACTCTTTGACGGTCGAAAAGAAAAGAGGAGAAAGGAATAAAAAAAAAAAAAAAATTTTGGTGGTTCACGAAACCTGAGATGGACATCTGTGTCACTCCTCGGGTCGAGGAATGGACCGTCGTTCCAGTACACTGTCAGGACGGGTGTGCCCTCACTACTTTAACCGTTTGTGTGAGGGTGGTTTATACACCCACCTCGGCTCACAGTTAAAGGGGGGGTGCGTTACACACACTCTGAAGATGAATGCACCAAGCGAAGTCGCTCATTCTGTCGAAATGAAAAATTTTATATTGTTGAATCCAAAAGTTGTCTTTCACCCCTCCGCCAAATTCTTGACCTCTCTCTCCTTTTCATGAACGGTTAAACATTGAGAGGGAGGGGGTACAATAATCATAAAATTCATTTTCCTGACCAACGGACATATTCAGAAAGGAGAAAGAGGAGGAAACAGGGTTCGACCTAGCGAAAAGATGGACGGTAAGCTCCGGTCAAGGTCGGTCGGGTCGTCCGCACGGGTCGCAGTGTAGGATACCCTTTGTTCCCCGGTGCTGTCGGAGGGAGACAGGGAGGGAACGGGAAGGAAGAGGGCTTAGTCCGGGCTTACCCGTGACGTGCTCGTCCTTTCTTACTTGGGCTCAAAGGATGGCCGGGTAGTGGGGGGGTTTCGGCATTAGGCTCTACACGAGGCACCCCCTGACGTCCAGCAAAAACCTCCTCCGGAACAGCAGGTCGTCGCCGGGTGACGACCGGAGCGACAGCCGGAAAACCGAGTCCGACAGTCTCTTCCGCAGCAGGGACCCCTCTTCCTGTCTACACTCGACCCTCTCGAAGCGAGGGTTGTTGGGCCTACATAACTCTGGACTCCCCGACCTAGGTGTGGGTGTCGAGCACCAACGCGGCGACGGCGAAAGGGTCGTCCTCCGCGAGACCCCGTGGTGAGAGGCAGCTGATTTGACCAGAGAGGTTCGACGAGAGCCGATCCTGTTCGACTTACGGCCTCCCACACTTCCTTTTTACCCTCACCCGGACGTTCGATTCGGGACGCGTGACTCAGAGTACACCGAGCCCCTCGTCGTCGAACCCCGAGTCGGTCCCTTCTCCTTCCGTAACGGTAGGGAGGGGGTGGGGACTGAAACCTGTTTACACTTCCCCGACCTCAAACAACCCCACAAGAAAGGTGACGGGGGATGCGGGAGAGGGAAGGAGATAGGAAGGACAGGAACAGGAGTCTCCGGACCCCTGCAGTCTCCCGAGGTATCCCAAGAAGACAACAAACGGACTGGACCTGAAAAGAGCCCGAGGTCTACCAGACGAAACGGTAGTTCTACATACGGAAACCGGGGGAGGGGAACTCCGGGTCGGACGTCGGACCATTTAGTCAAGTTGGACTCGGTCTGACCTTGAGTCTCCCTCACATGTGTCCTTGACAGTTTCGAAAAGGTTCTTACCTTCCACAGATGAAAGACCCGAACTACGACCCCGATCCACAAACCCTACATCTCGAAAAAAGAAAAAAAAAAAAATTCCGGATTTCAAAAAACAACAACAAAAAAAATTATCATGGGAGAATCGACCTTTACTCTCCTACTAACAAAGACGGGGAGAGGACCCTCTCGATAGAGTTCCATCTCTTGTCACCCGTCAATTCTCCCGTCACCCTACCGGTGACCCAATGTCACCTCCGGGACTTCCCGCTTCCATATACCGTTCTAGGTTACCTGTGACTCTTGGTCTCACCCACTCTTTACGGGACCTCCGATAGTCCACCCGGTCCTACCGTTCGGTTCTCGTGTTTTGTGACAGGGACACCTGACACTTCATACTTGTTAAACGAATATACAATTTAGTTAGCGGTAAGTTTCCCTCGACTCTGTATTAGGTAAGAGTGTCTTCTGGTTCACACAGTGTCGTCCCTCTCGTTTAGCGACCGTATATTAGGTCGCGACGACAAGGACACGGGGAAGGTCTGTAGTGATTAGGTAGAACTGTGAGAAGTGTCTTCCAGGGTTACGGGTGAGTGTACAGGACATGTTGATACATGACTACACCCTACTCGGGCAGGTGCGGCAACACTGCTGGGAGGGTGGTCAGGAGTCTCCGAGCCACCATGTCGTCGTCGCTCCGAGGGAAGAACTTCCTGTCGAGGGCGCCCCTGGCGGGGTGCATCAGTTTGAACCGCTACCGGAGCTAGACGAGGTGAAGACCTTCCTTTCGTTCCCGTTCGTGTAGGTACTCCTGTCGTCTTCCGTCGGGTCCTCGGAGTCAGTCTCCCGGGACCGAGGCACCCCGTCGCGTCTGTCGTACGGACCACTCCCATCGTACTCGACCCCGAGTCCCATAACCCGAGATCCGAGTCTAGGTGAGGGGTACGACTGGAGTCCGTCCGATGGAGTGAAGGGTTCTACCTTTCCCCCCAGCTTTATGATGTAGGAAGGAAAGGTGACGGGGAAAAGTGTAAAATTTTTATTATCTTCTTTTAAGAGAAAGAAGACAGGGAATTTATGGTCGAGACAAAGGTAAAAGGGTACTTGAGGAAGGGAGAAACAAGTGTATAGTGTGACAACCACGAAGAATGGAACATCCTCCAGTTTGTCCACAACACACACCTAAGAGAAGGTACATTTTACGACATGTGTTAAAAATTTCCAAGGGTCTTCGAAGAGAGGTCTCGAGTAACAATATCTGACTTGAGACAGAAGGGGGTTTAGGATTGAGGGTCCCATTACCATAAACCTCTACTCCACAAATCCTTCGTTAATTCGAATTCACTATATACTATCTTGACCACAGGGAGACTCTTCTCCTTCTCTGTCGCCTCTCGAGAGAAAGACAGAGACGTACCCGTGTCACCTTTCCGGTACCCTCCTGAGTCACTCTTCCGTCGACAGATGTTCGTTTCTTCTCTCCGAAGTCGTCTTGGGTTGGGCTTGCCGTGGGACTGCCACCTGAAGACCGGGGGGTTTGACACTCCTTTGTGTAAAGACGACAAATTCGGTGAGTCAGACTCCATCAGGTACTACCGCCGGACTCGATTGCACGTGTCGGTGTTTGAATTAAACCCCCCTCCCTCTTAAGAATGACCCCGATGTGCAGTTCGTATCGAGAAACGTATGTGTGTAGAGGGGTAGTCCCGACATTAGAAGAGACCAGTCACTGTCCGGGACGGACCCAATTGGTCACTCTTGTGTCAAGAACAGGAACTTTATGAGGATGACGGGTCGACAGTGGAGAACGAACACACTGGAGTCCGTCTAATGTATTAAAGACATGTGGAGTCAACGGAAATCTCCTAATTTGCTATTTCGTACTTTCTTCTGTATGTCTATCTTCTATCTATCCGTTGTCCATATACTTTTCTACAAGTTGTGGTAATTAGTAGTCCTTTTACGTTTAGTTTTGGTGTCACTCTATGGTCGAGTGTGGACAATCTTACCGACAATACTCTTTCTGTTGTTTGTTCTCAACCACTCTTACGTCTCTTTTCTCTTGAACACGTGACGACCACCTTTAAGTGTGTTCACGTGGATGCTGTCTTTTGTGATACCTCCGAGGAGTCTTTTACTTTTAGTCTTGATGGTACACTAGGTCGTTGACGTGAAGACTCATAAATGGGTGTCCTTTACTCGTGTAAACTGAACCCTTCTATGCCCCGTCTGGGGGTACAAGTGACGTCGTGACAAATGTTATCGGTTCTATGCCTTCATTGGCTTTCCAGGCATCTGTCTACTTGTCTGTTTCTTCTAGCCACATACATCTGTTACCTTTTAACAAGTCGGCATTTTTCTACCTTTAGGACGGTAAACGTCGTTGTATTTACCGGGGACTCCCGTAATACGACTCACTTTATTCAGTCTGTCTTCTGCTGTTGCGGCGTGCTAAAGTGAATGAACACCTTAGATTTTAGTCCTTGTTTGTCTTGAGTGACTATGTCTCTTGTCTGACCACCAACGGTCTCCACTCTCCACCTACTTTACCCACTTCCCTTAGTTTTCCGCGCACGGAGGTCCCCGATTTATTCCGTGTCCTGCATTATGAGTCGTACCACGGATATCAGTTATTATGATACAACATATAAACTTTGGATGATTCTCTCATCTAGAATTTTCAAGAGTAGTGTTCTTTTGTTTTACATTGATACACACCACTATCTACAATTGGACTGAATAACACCACTAGTAAATATATATATATAGTTTAGTAATAGGGTATATGGAATATAATTATTTGACATATATAGTTATATAGATCTATTCTTCTTTCTGAAGTTATATAATTCTTTTTCTCTTATACACTTTCAAGAGTCGTATCGTGTCTGTATGTAATTCATAAGTTGAATATCTCCGAGAACACTAATATTAATATTAATGATTACCTGTACTCAAACTCGTTCGAGACCCTCTACCACTTCCTGTCCCTACGGACTGTACGACGTCAGGTATCCCAGCGTTTCTCAACCTGTGCTGACTCGTTGACTGGTTGTTTTTTTGTTGATACAGAAATCGATTACCCCACCCTGGTCTGTTTCTTTAGACGCGACGTCTCTTAAATTTACAAACGAGTTCTGGTACGTCGATCACTAGAAACCCTTCCTCTGAAAGTCCCCTCGTCCTGTCAATAAATACGGATGATAGATAAATTGAACACAATTTCGGACAGATGACCTTTTTAGTGTCGGAACTGATCTGCCTGGAATCAGCCGTTTCATTACAGAGACGAAAAGTTATACGATAGATCCAACCAGTATTGAAAAGAAGGTTCCTCATTCGGAGAAAATTAAAGTACCGACGTCAGTGGTAGACGTCACTAAAACCTCGGGTTTTTTTATTTCAGACTGTGACAAAGGTGACAAAAGGGTAGATAAAGGGTACTTCACTACCCTGGCCTACGGTACTAGAAACAAAAGACTTACAACTCGAAATTCGGTTGAAAAAATGAGAGGAAAGTGAAGGTAGTTCTCCGAAAAATCAAGGAGAAGTGAAAGACGGTATTCCCACCACAGTAGACGTATAGACTCCAATAACTATAAAGAGGGTCGTCAGAATTAAGGTCGAACACAAAGAAGGTCAGGTCGCAAAGAGCACTACATGAGAAGTATATTCAATTTATTCGTCCCACTGTTATATGTCGGAACTGCATGAGGAAAGGATAAACCTTGGTCAGACAACAAGGTACAGGTCAAGATTGACAACGAAGGACTGGACGTATGTCTAAAGAGTTCTCCGTCCAGTCCACCAAACCATACGGGTAGAGAGAGTCTTAAAAGGTGTCAAATAACACTAGGTGTGCTCTCAACCTAACACTTCTTCCGACTCGTGGTTTCTTAACTACGAAAACTTGACACCACAACCTCTTCTGAGAACTCTCAGGGAACCTGACGTTCCTCTAGGTTGGTCAGGTAAGACTTCCTCTAGTTGGGACCCTAAAGAAACCTTCCTTACTACGATTTCGACTTTGAGGTCATGAAACCGGTGGAGTACGTTTCTCAACTGAGTGACCTTTTCTGAGACTACGACCCTCCCTACCCCCCGTCCTCCTTTTCCCCTACTGTCTCCTACTCTACCGACCTACCGTAGTGGCTGAACTACCTGTACTCAGACTCACTTGAGGCTCTCAACCACTACCTGTCCCTCCGGACCGCACGACGTTAAGTACCCCAGCGTTTCTCAGTCTGTGCTCACTCGCTGACTTGACTTGACTTGACTTTCGGACATGGGATTCTCTACGTTTACCCATCTTTACGATGCATCTTTTACCCAGTACATATTCACAATTATTCCGTTCGTGTTTCTACAAATTATGATATTTTTCTTTTATATACGTACATGGATATATTTATCTGTTTGGATAATTTACGATTATTTGTTCTCACCACCGGGGACGAGAGAGATCGGACACCTATAGAAGGGCCACGACTCGTAGGTAGTCCTGTCAGAGAAGAGAACAGGAGTACCTAGTAGAACTAGGACAGGTACGTCGGTAGATGGACAGGCAGTACCTCGATTCGGCTGTTATGGACCGAAATGGTGAAAAAACAAAAATGGACCCACTGGAACTGTTAAACCAAGACAAAAGATTCAGAGTCAAAAGAGTGGACATTTTACCCTCACTATTCTTATCGTGGGTGAAATACCCCAACAGTATCCTGATTTGTTCAATAATGTGTACTTGTCGAACATTGTCACGGACCTTGTGTTAATCGAAGTATACTCTACGTCAACAACAATAATAATTATGGTCTCAATTACTGAGGATTCCCGGTACCTGTCGCACCTTCAGTAGGGAGGGACAATAAGGGGTGGGGTGGGTACGTGTAATCCAGAGACGAGACACTCATCGACCGAGTCTTTCTGACCCGACCACGGGGGCACTCTACGTCACCGGAAACCCACCTGGGTCAGGAGTCACGGACCCTGTCGGACGACATCTCTCGTCCGTAGCCTGTCAATTCGGTCGAAAGGGGTCGACCAAGGGACTGTTCACAGAAACGTTCGATAAGACTGTTTCAACTGCGTTTTACTGTCTGGCCGATTTACCCAGTTTATTTGAGTCTAGAACTGAGTCTCAGTGGAAGAGTCATTTTACCTCTCTAGAGACATGAGAGACGACGTAGAAACTGAGAGTGTGGTAGGGATACAATCGTCGTGGATGATTGGATGCACAGACGGACCGAAATCTCTCTCTTTCCGGTCTCCCAAACGTTCCGGTTCTCGACTTGGGGCTCCCGACCCACGAGGACCCACACCGGGGTGCCCGAAGAAGACTCGGGTGGGAAACGTGACGACTTCCTTGACGGGTCCCGCCTCTGAGCGAGTTGAGGTGACCGAGGTCGTCAGTGACCGCCATCTGACCTCATCCCCCGCCCCCTCACTCCTCTTCACCTTTTACACTCCCCCTCTTTTCTTCTCTTCTACTCCTCGTCTCGACTCGACGTTCGACTCTCTTTCGAGCGCACAAACGTCTACAGCGACACGTTGACACACCCCATCTTTGTCCCTATTGTCGATGGTAAATAATCCTTCAGACAGTAAACCCAAGTAGTGTGGGTTTTATCTTGTCGAATGGTGTAGAGGGAGTGTGGGGAGGAGTTTGAACGAAGTAGGGGAGTAGAAGGGGTAGAATCCTTTGTCTTGTTGGTAGACGGGTGAGGGAGTCCGGTGTCTTCGATTGAGTAGTCGTAAAGGCAGTTTAACAGGGGACTTAGACTGGTCGGAGTGGTGGAGGTTACGGAGGGGGAGGAGCGGGCAGGTCTGTAGCGACAGGAAGAGGGACCGGTGGAACGGAAGTAAGAACGAACCATCTCAGCAAAGAGGGGTGCCGTCAACCTCCCTAGAAAATTTTATTATTTAGTGTAGTACTCTGAGAACAAGTTTAAGGAGACTTCCGAGGAGAGACCACCCCACTTCGGACGGCCCCCCCAGGACTCCGTCGTTCGGGGACACGAGAGACAGGCAGGGACAGGTACCAGGACCACGGGTGTCGTGGACGGTGGAGTGTCACTGCTCTGCCCCACCGGTGTGTCGTCCACGTCCGACTGACTGTCACTAGACTCCGGGGTCCTTGCGACGTTCCCCCGCGGGCTGGACGGAGGGGTGTCTGTGTAGACGGAGGTGGTCGTCGTCGGGACTGTCCAGAGTCACGACTCTTGAGTCAGATAGAACAACCTGTTCTCCACGAAAGGGGGTCATCTTCACCTTCTTCTTTCGGACTCTCATTCTAGATCTTGTTCTCAACGTGTACACACATGCGTGTGTACGTGTATTCGTCCTCAGTTTTTCGGTGTCTACCTCTCTTGCTCTTCCCCCGATAATTTTCACTGTCTCGCTCTTCCTCCTACTCTCCACCATCCTTTCTCTCCTGTTCTCCTTTCTCTTCTCGTGGGGTGACGTTTGTCTTCCACCGTCGGAAGTATAGAGGACTCCGTCCGAGACGTCCTGTAAAAAGAGTCGAGTCCCACCGAAATTAGCGATTCTTAAGATCGTCTCGACTTGTAATACGGGGCTAAATGAAAGGACGGGATGCTGGGTCCGGGTTGGGTAGTCGAGGGAGAGTCCGGTGTCACTGCCTAAGAACGGGCCGACGTACTGAGTTCCGTCACGTCACTCTGAGGTTGGTTCCTTGGGATGACCTTAGTAAAACTTTTCCTTCGAAAAACCCATTTTCCCGTTACTTTCGGACCTTGACAGTCTCTGGTGGCGTTTTCCTTCTAGGGGAGCCTCCTACTTCAGCTGAGTCCCTTCGTCTTCTCGTTCCACCTCTGTGTAGGGACTGTTCCGGTTGATTCGAGGACCTAGGTCGGCACGGACTTCGGTACGGATGGGACCCTAAAAGTTCACATACTAGATTTAGGGAAAATACGGATGCAGTCAAACTCAACTTCCGAGACACTGATCGTTGACTTTATCGGGATGATCTTATACTTTTGGGTGGATACATTCTCAGAACGGAGAATGTGGTTGAGGGTCCTTTGAATGGTCTCATGTAGGATCGAGAGGACTGGGTTTACCACCGATTGTCCCGGACCCTGACGGGGGTTCTCTTTGTGTTTCCGGTCATTCTTTTGATCATTTATTACTAAAAATTTGTCACTTTGATAGTGTCCCTCTTTTCTCCTGACATAAGTCAGTTGTGTCCCGTCGTGACCCCCAGAGTCCGGGTTCCATGGGAACGAACGGGCCCGGGGAAGGAGGTGATTCTTTTATAGTTTTAACATAGAATACTGACGTGACTGTATTGCTACTTTTATTAGGTCCGAGTATAACAAAAATTTTAAATCAAACTTTACTTAATCTTGTAAGAGTACCCGGGACTTTCGTCGTGACACCCAGGACCCGTCACCCGGACTAGACGGATTACCTTTGCGACCGGAGTCCGGGTCTAGCAGGTCTGACGAGCCGATGTGTCAAGTGCGAGGGGTCTCCATTCAGACTACGGTGAAGGAATAGATCTCCGCCACCTTCCAGACTCCTCAGCGAGTCTCGGGTCCAGCCGGAAAGAGGGAGATGGACGTGTGTGAGAAGACCCAGTGGTGACAGACCGGAGCAGAAGCCCCTTGGGTGACGTGGCCCAGTGAGGACATCAGACCTTAATAGTGGGACGTACCACCCCTCGACGGGAGGTCGACGGTCCATTATTCTGGTCCTCGCGGAACTACTGGTACAGACCAAGTAACCCACGGGGTGCAGGGTCGTGTACGACCCACGTCTTGTCTCGGGTCGTACCCCTCCCCGTCTCCTGTCTCGGACGAAAGGTGAGTCCTGTGGGACCAGTGAATCTTAAACGTGAGCCCGGTCCGTCCTGTGTCTTCCCCTCTTCCGTTCGGTACGACCCTACACCACTTGACCTCCAGAAAGACCCAGAGAGAGAGACGATAGCTCCTACTACACGACTGACCGTTTCGACCGTTCCACCCCCACCCCAAACGTGTCTAGTCGCGTCGTCCGCCTGTCCGTACTCGTCCGTCCACCCCTGTGTCGTACTCTTCCGGGGGTCCACTCGAGGAGCGGAACTGAGGGGGAGTGAGTGGAAGCAGTGACCACACTCCGAGCCACGGCAATAGTACCAGGTGAAGTAGTTACCAGGGACCGAGCGACACGCCCGACAGTGACGTTCCTTTGTACCCCTCCCCAGAGAACCCCCTGAAACATGGGAGTGTGACGGGAGTCGAAGAGCGTCCGTGACCGGGTTGGGTGGAGACTCGGAACTGGGTCTAGTGTAGCTCGGGTGAAGTAGGGTAGAAAAGGTCGACTGGTGGGTGTCTGGACAGATTGTCTTTTGGTGAGACCGGGGGAGTGGGTAGTCCTTCGAAGGGACTCATTGGAGGAGGTAAACGGGGTCGAGATCTCAAACGACCCGACAGAAGAACCGTTACCATCGACTACGGATTCACAAGACATTCTAGAGCTTCCGTCATTTCGGGACCACAAATAGGAACTTTTCTGGGGTCCCGTCTTTTCTTTTCTTTTCTTGAAACCTTCACATGACTCTCAGTAGGTTCACCGGACCGAAAGACAGAATCTCGTCTCCGTTGTACGAGTCGCTCCACTGACTTCGAGGGTTCCTTGTCCGAGGAGTCCCGACGGAGAGTCTCACCGGACGTTTTGAGTGTCGTCGGATCCGCCGGTCGTCCGACCGTTGGTAGTACCCGTATCCCTATCTCACTGAGGTCCGGACCTTTTAAGTCATAATTACGTAACCCTATTAAAGTAGTCGACGACGGGGAAGTGACCTAATATTCGAAGAACTCCGGTCCCTAGTAAGTGTCTCAGTCGGCTAGTCAAAAAAAATTAGTTCAGTAAGTAACTCAAGACTATATGATTGTATACGGTCCGTACCACGGTTCATCCTCCGTACGTAACTACGTATCATGTCTATATCTGGCACGAGAGTACCCGACTCTTTATTCTCACGGCGTTCAACCTTACGCAATATATCCGTGTTTACTCGACTCTGTTCTCGACATTTCCCTGGATGTGTCCCACGGTTCCTTCCGAAGAACCTCCTGCACTATAAATGTTATGGTAAATTTCCCTATGCCCGAAATAACACTTTTTAAGAGAACCTATTCCAGGTCTGATGTGTTACCAAATTCTGGAAGGTATTGGACCGAGGACGACCGGGCGCCCCGGAGGAGGGAGTGCCAGGGGAACAGTGGACGTTGTGACGTCAGTTTGTCTTTACGAAAAATAAAGTGACGTACGAGGTCCGGACCGTGTAAGAAAAGGGTGAGAACGGACCGACTCGGGTCAAGTAGGATGTCCAGAGTTAGTTCGGTGACATAGGAAATCAGTCGGTAAGATTGGAGGGATGTAACGGAGGCCCTGGGGATGAGGATCTTGACGGACAGGAGGGAGGGGACCGGCACAGTCCCCAATCAAGACCGACCCAACGGAGGGACAACGGGTCGGATCCCGGACCGCGTCCTGCCTAAGAGTCATTGGTATGCCCCTTACTTGCTTACAACAGGGGAAACTACTCTGGGAGTCGGTTTAGGAGGAAAACCCGAAACTTTTGAACAGGTTTTAATGGTACATTAATTATCAATTACCCCGTGTTTACCCTAATTCTTTTCGAACCAATAACATACATCACGAGACCATTCATACGATACTAGACATCCATAGAAGGGTCTTGTGATTGATTGATTGATTGATTGATTGATATATATATATATATGTGTATATATATATATGTGACGTCGTTCTTTTCTTTCGACCATTACCGATGTTTTTGAAAATTTTGACTTTTCGAAAAGAAACAGGATTTTCATACGAACGACCGACAACCTAGAGACAATGTCTTGTCCCTGTCTGGACGAGGACCCTGGAGTTTACTCTAATCTCTCGTCGCCCGGGTCCAAAGATACGTCCCTCCACAACGTCTCTTTGCTGCCCCGACCTTGCAAAGGAAAGAAACTTCGTTAACGGGTTTACACGGGTGTCTTGAATCGCTCCGTTCTCAGGTCCTTACGAGACTAGTAGTTTTGTGTTTGAGGGGACATCGTGGACCGACTTTCGTCCCACCCATTATGGATTTATCTGTCGACTTACAACAGGACCTAACCCTTCTTTCTTTCTGATCCTCGGGAAACCGGAAACAACCAACCACAAGACTTAAAAGACGGAGGTTGAGTAGATATTTTTTACAGGATAAAAGTGGTGTAAAATTCCAAAATCGAAATCCTTCCATCAGTTCGGACTCAAACCATTCTAAGATTTTACGAGGAGGGTTCCCTGAAAGGACCACCAGGTCATCAATTCTGAAACGGAAGGTCACGTCTCCCACTCCCAAACTAGGGACCAACCCCCTCGATTCTAAGGGTTTACGGAATGCCGCTTTTTTAAATTTTTTTTTAATTTTTTGGGTATGTCATATCATTTCATTTTATTTTTTTATTACTTACTTAAGTTTTTTCTGAAATTTTATGATTTTGGTAGGAATTTTTTATGACTTTTTTATTTTCTTTGATAAAAAGGGTTCTGGGTCGCATCGTGGTTCCGTGTGTCTCCACGGGTTGATCGTGGGCAACTGGACCACACCTCGAGAGGTTCTTACACTTGAGAGAGACGGTCTTTTTCTCTTGAGATCCACCCTCTCCTGTTCACACCCTTCACCGTAAGAGTCACGTTCTCCGACTCTACCCCGAACAGGGGACGGGACGACAGACTCCACCCGAACGTCGAGTGGATCGGTTACCGTCGTGACGGAGAGGATTGACTATACTAGTCAAGTGGTCTGGGGTCGAAGTCCTTCTCTGTCTTATGAACTCAAACACAACTCCGTAAACCCTTCCTTTTCGAAAAAAGGGTGACCCCTACGACTCTCTTGTTCGAGATTTGTGACCTCAATAGTCCACGGAAGAACTTTGATAGTTCCCTCTCCGACGGACTTTTACTTCGGACACATCTTCTCTTGTCTCGACCCTGACTCTTAATGTCCGGACTCAGGACTGCTATTGTCGACTTGGGGGTCTAGGTCGATGTGGGCATCGGTACTAGGGTCTGAAAAATCAATTTTTATTTAAGGGTAAATCGAATTCGGTCAAACTCAATATAAAGACAGGGAATATTTGGTTCTCTCAGAACTGACTACATAGATAGGGAGTATATTCCGATGATACTTAGAGTCTACTCTTTTATATAATCCTCATACCTGATTTTTCGTCATGCTTTTAGTTTCCCAAAGAGTGACAAGACCGTATTGTCGTTATTATTGTTCTTGTTACTACTGTTATTATAATTCTTCTTACCTTAGAATGGTTATAAGAAGGGGAGGTCGGTACGTAAAGAGTATGTGTCCAGGGAGATCGAGGGCCCCCGACCCCTTCTACCGAAGTACTACCTACTACTACCAAAACTACTGAAGCAACTGCACACGGACCGTCCTGTGTCCCAGAACGGGTAGCCCCTACACGTACTCCCACCCGGGTTTCGTCTACCGGTCCAACATCCCTAGGTAGTACAAGAGCAGCGATATGACACTCTCCGATACTCTCTCCTCATGGGTACTCGGTCCCTTTCCACTGAGAAGGGGACATGAAAGAAAGAAACCCCCCGAGATGAGTTCAAGTCCTCCCACGACACAAGACGTTTTCGGGGTCCTATGGGCGGAGGAGTTCCTCCGGTCCCGACTCAGTCTCTCCCCGGGAACAACCGGTCCGTTGAGTGACCAACTCCTTTCGCTTCTCCATAGAGTACTGGTGCTACTGGTGCGCCCCTTCCCACTACTCCTAGACGACCTAGACCACGTGGGAGAGTCGACCCAAGAGGTCAAGACATTGTTTTCCCCGAAAAGTCCCGTAGAAAGTAGGAGTGTCTGGGTACGTTTGTAAACGTTCGGATGGACGTTCCAGAAACACCGAGTCTGCCATTTCTTAGACGGACGTTACGCTCTGTGGACCCAAGTCAGGGACGTAACCCTTCTAGGGGACCTCCTCCCGTACCGTTGGGTGAGGTCACAAGAACGGACCTCTTAGGGTACCTGTCTCCTCAGACACCCGATGTCAGGGACCACACCGTTTCTCAGTCTGTGGTGACTCGTTGACTGTGAAAGTGAAAGTGGACACTCTAGTCGGGTACACCAAGTCCCCCTCCGTTGACATGAACCAAGCTCTCTGTCTTTATACTGGGACCGTAGTACTAGGGGACCCGTACCCCGCCCCGGGTCCCTCCCCAGGTACCGGATCAGTCTTGGTAGTCCCAACTAGGAACCCTGAACCGACCTCTTTTGTGTCTCTCTTCAAGGGAGAACTTTGGTCCATCTCCTCGTCGACCCCCGAGTCACCCTTCTTCTACTAAGGGTCCTCGCTACCGTAGTGTCTGTACCTTCCCTGTCTGAGGACGTCTACAGTATACTCCAGACCCAGGTCGACCCGGATTTGAAAAGTCCATATACTCGGTTATATAAGGGAAAATGTCCAATGTAGTCACATTCAACTCAAAGACAGTGGATGTTCGATACTCAGAGCTGTTTGTGTTCGTCCCTGGTCCAAAATAATTTGAGAAATTTTTCTAGTCGACGTCGTGTTCGGGCCGTGTCTCATCCACGAGTCCTTTACTTGTGACTTATTTATTGGTGGAGGACTCGACATACAACAAGTTTCTCGGACCACTACGAACCCTAGAGTAGAGACTGGGACAAAAGTCCAGTCGGGATCTCTATGTCTGTAAAATAGTCAGTTCGGTCTCAACCCCGATCATTCCTCTTTTTCCACGAAACGCCCGAACAGAAACAGTTCTCTCTCTCTCGAGCACGATTCTCACTCGATATTTTCGACGTTCCTAATAGACGTCCCGACTACGTATTCGGGTCCAGTTAAAGCAAAAGTCTGTTTTTTGTACTAAAAGGGAGGGTCACAGGGGAGGAGAGAGGTCGGAGGTGTAAAACAGTGGTACAAGGAAGTTTTTGTGTCAAGAGGCGGAAAGAGGAGACGTAGGTTCCGGGAAGTACTACCGCGAAGTCGGTCGGAACGGACGATATAGAGAGTCGACGGCGGGGAAGAGTTTCACAGCCTCGGTGCAAAGGGTCTACTTCACCCTCCCCTGGAGCCCCCGAGAAAGTGTATACGTCCTGTAAGAGACTACAACAGTCACTGATCTCCTACGGTGACCATAGACCTTAGGTCCCCGGTTCCACGATTCACAGGACTTACACACCCTATGTGTTTTCCGTGACGAGATGGGATTTGCGGTCACCACGGGGTACCTCCTCGACACGGTCCGGCGGAATAGATGAAAGGGGACGGGAGGTTTCCGAGGGGACGGGGTCCGGAAACGTGTGTGACCAATAGAGAGAAGAGACGGGTCGTGTGAGGTCGGATGAAAGTGGGTGTCGGACTACGGAGTGGGTCCAGAGGTGTGTCTCCCCTTCTGAGCGTGTGTATAACTCAGGTGACGGGGAGTAAGCCCGGGGAGGTAAGGCACCGAAGTCAATGTTACGGGATCTGGTGGAGGTAGTGGTAAAGAATTATAACAAAAGGACTTATGTAAAGGAATTTTTTCCTCTGAAGTGGAGTGAGACGTTTACTCTTTGGTCCTAGTGAACGGTATCAATCTTCCATTCTATTTTTATCTATGGTGTTTTCGTTTTGTTTCGATGGTTTACTATCCGTCTGTGACAAAACGTATGTTCAAAGACTCGGGCTCCGGGACGGGAAAGACTAGACGTCCCTCTGACTGAACATGCCCAGGGAGGAACTACGTTAGTTCCGAAATCCTCCCTTGACTCTTTCCTGAAGGAGAGAGAACACTAAGTTCCATGTGCTACAGCACTGGAACATGGTCTCCGGCTTCTGGTGCAGACGACTCCCGGGACGAGACCTTGACCTGATCACCTCGAAGACCTTTGTCGCCGACTCACTCCCTGTGCCCCGAGTCTGTCCCTACACGGAAACACCGGACCCTAAAGACTCTCCACCAGACCTCGGACTTCACCTAGACCTTTCTACTCGTCCTTCATATTCCCGTCTTCCCGCCTACCTCCTTCGCAGAAAGTGAGTTCCGTTTATTCTCCAAGTTCGGAGGGAACCGCGAATAGTTTAGGACCGTGTGGAGGAACCGACGTTTATAGGGAGTCTTGTAACACTCTTCGTAGGTATACACTTGGACTCACACCCCGTTGAAAAGACGTCGAGTATAAATTCTCAAATAAAGTTTTTTTCCCAAATAAGGTTTTATGATTATAAGATCATAAGATTTTAATCTTCAAATAAAATTTTTTATATATACATAAAGGTTTTCCAACGGAACCTAAAGTCGTAGAATGTCAGTTCCACGGAAATGAAGTCGAGACTCTAACCCGAGAACGGAAATAGGTGTCTTTTATGGTCAGTTCTTCCTGAGACTACCGATCGTTCTAGTCTCCTTCGGGGGTCAGTTACATACAAAAAAATAGTAAAGGGAACAAACAGTTCAACAACTGGAGTGAGGGTTTGGAAGGCACCGAGGGATTACGGGTTTCCCTTTTCGATACCTTAGGAACGTTCCGTAAGTTACAGAAGAGAAAGAACGACGTAAAATGGGAAGGTTAGAGAATTATGGTGCATGACCCACCCTGTGGGAGGGCGACCAGGGTAACTAGACACACAGAGGTTGGAAGGGCCCTAGGGACTCAGGTCAGGAGGACCTTCTGAGTAGTAAAGGGGAGCCCACACTAGACTCTTAGGTTCCGAGGGAACCGGAGAAGAGAAGACTCGAGGAGGATATGGGTCTCCACATGGTACGGGTACTCGGGAAGACAATATTTGGTAGAACAATAAAGGTGTCGATCCAAAATTCAAGGTCCTCCTTTTCTCGGTGTACCGCAGAAAGTGTCGTGGGGAGGACGTCGCTATTCGGACCTCACGGTGAAGCTATTTCTGAACAGTTCCTTGACTAGTAAGGTGACCTCTTTATGAATGATTATCATCTATAGTTTAGAACTTTGGAAAGGAATCCTTTCTCACCCAAAAGGTCAGGAGCCTTTATGTCAAAATCTTGTGGTCGTTGACTTAACTACAGAGCAAGTAAAACCAGTAGGTGTTCCCCCAGAAGTGGACTCTCCTTTGTCCTCTACTGCTAAGTCACACCAATCCTCCGTTCCACACACGTCTACCGTCCACTACCCTGGACGGGGTCGGACTTGACCTCCTGTCCGTCTACGTTGTCGGAGGGGTCGTGTCACATGAATCTCCGGAGGGATATTGACTAAAACTTTGACAAGTTTAGATAATCTTATAACATCTTACTTTTATTACTTGTAGGTAGTAGTATGTGAATTTGAGTAGAACGGTATATACGAAAGAGAGGGCAAAGAGAGTGAATAATAACGAGTTAATAAACTCTCATGAGAAATCTGTAATATTGTGTAGTGACGATTTATGAAGTTGAGTAAAGAGGATTCTTATTCCTAGAAGGGGACATATTGGTGTGTTGTGTGTTGTAATACCGTGTATTCTTTTAATTGTTCTCAAGGTTTGTGGTAGAGTGCATATCTAAGACGAGTTTGTAAGGGGGTAGCAGGGTACAGACAGTATCTTAAAAAGTTTTCGATTCTAGCTTAGTTACAAGTGTAGTAAGTGAGTCAACAATACAAAGAAATCGGAAAAATTACATTTTATCTGAGGTTGTAAAAATAACAATCAAACGGAAAGTATTATCACCGAGAAAGCTTCTCAGGTCCGGTGGACGGAGTATGTTACAGAGTGTGAGACCCAAACAGACTACGAAGGAGTACTAATCTCAGTCCAATTTGTAAAACCCGCTCTTACACTACACCTACTGTAGACTAGTAACCCAATTTCACCACCTAAGGTCTAGAGACGTAACATTTCCATATTAAAGAGGAAACATTATTAGTCATATTTATTTTATATTCTATAAAAATATTTGTCATCACTAGATACTCGGATGGTGGTATGAGTTGTATAAAATGGGTCACAAAACTCGTAGGTTACCAGTAAAAAGGTAGTAGTAAGGTTTAGTCAATAATGGGACCCCAAAGTTGTTTTACCACTAAAAAAAACTAAGACAGTAAGGTAGATATCAATGATCGACTGTAAGAAGGTGTTTCTTTTGGAAAGAGGTATAAGGGTGGTGGACGGAGAAATTTTTTTTTTTTAAATACCCGAACAAAAATATTAAAAATTAAGTTACACAAATTGGGTGATGGGTGATAAGTAACCCTACGAGTCTAAAAGGGGTTTAAACCGGTCCCCCTCAAGAAAGAATAGAGGAAAACTACACTAGAGATGACACTAGAGAAGGAACGAAAGACCGTATTTTCTACAGAGACTTAGGAACATGAAAGGAACTGGGTCTGGACATTATTTTTATGAAGAAGTTCATCGAGACAAACAAAAAACATCCCTTACCATAAATCTTTGGTTCTAGATCCAAAATACACACACGTAACGATGTCCTCACAATATTTCTTGAAGATCCGAGAAAGTTATCTATATCTCACATATCTATATATGCACACATATATATAAAAACGTCCCGAAAACAAAAATATAAAATCCAAGAGGTTTACATAGAGTGATTTGTACATACTAGTTTTCTGTCTTTCATCTCCTGAAGGAACCACCATGTCACCAATTCTTAGGTGGACGGTTACGTCCTCTGTGTCCAAGTTAGGAACCAGTCCCTTCTACGGTGTACGGTTCCCCGTTGATCCGGACAATGTTGATGACTCGGACGTGAGATGGTGGACGCTCGACGTTGACGACTTCGGACGTACGGAACCTCGGGTACGAGACGCTGTTACGTTACTCTTCGGGTACGCGACGGCGATCTCTCATCGGGGGTGAGTGTCGCTGATCTCCTTCAGGAACACGTCATTGTCTCTGGGTCGTGTCGGTTTTTACATTATCTACTCATGTAAATAATTTCGTTTCTTGTGTCTTTCATCTAATCGTTGCCCCCGACCCATATTTGCCATATACCTCATTGATACTTACCCATGTTCCAAGTAAAATCCCTACTACTATTAAAAGACTTTAATCTAAAACCTCTATTACGACAACAAGTCAGCTATTCATGGTGGGCTGAGAAACGTTGTGGTATCTGACGTCGTACGGTCCGAAGGGACAGAAAGAGACAGAGAACATCAAATAAGTCTAAGTACAGGCAACTCGACTACTACAATAGATTGGTAGAGTAGGCGACGGTGAGAGAAGAGGAAACGGAAGTTAGAAAGGGTTGTAGTCCCAGAAAAGGTCACTCAGTCGAGAAGCGTAGTCTACCGGTTTATTAACCTCGAAGTTGAAATCGTACTTACTCAGGAAAGTTACTTATAAGCCCGAACTAAAGGAAATCCTGACTGACCAACTGACCAAACTAGAGACCTAACTGATCGCTACTCTATGTTAAGATAATTATATAATCTTTGATGTCTTTACATGTGAAATTTTTATCCACTCGGAATTTCATACTTTAAGTTGTCTCGACAATTTTTGACATACTGGTCTCGTGTACAACTTTTCAATAAGAGACACACCAAGAGTTAGACTATATGTCGAATAAACAAAGACAAAGATAAGTTAAACCCTCTAAAATAAAAAAATATTTAGAATTTTTTTGAAGCGTTAAAACTTTTTTGTAAATACACCAGGTTCTAAGTTTTGGTCTAATCTTTGAACGAACGTCTCTTCGGGATAAGAATAGAAAGAGGGTGGATGTGGAATGTAAATTGGTAAAAGTAATCATAGACTAAACAGGACGATAGAAAGAAAAACGTTTTTATTCGTTTATGTTATGTATATATATATATATATGTGTAAAAATGTAAGGGAGTAAAGATTGTTACCTTCATTATGGGAGATAATGATGTATATGAACAAAAAAGAGAATTGTCATTTAGAATCTTGAGGGAGGTACAGTCAAGTGTCCTTACAAAAATATGATTCTAAAATAATATACGACGGTGGTCACATATATTTTATTAAAGAACACTTTGTCTTTAAGTACTTATAAGTCTTTCCATCTGCAATTCTTGACTGTTTTCATCTTCAAACATCTCATGCCGGGTACAATGTCGCTCTCTGCAAACATGTCCGAAGTTTAAATCGAAAGGAAACTTATAAGTGGTCGAATACTTTTCACCAAAATCTTTTGGTACACTTCTAAGGAAAACGACGTTTTTCCTTGTCTGAAAGACCCCAGACCTCCCTAAACAGGAACTTCTATGAGGTCAGTCGTCTCACGGACTCGTAAGTCGTCTGTCTTGACAAAGTTTAGACGTCGACGGACCCTTTGGAAGTGGGTCAGCTCAGGTCGGAGGTCGGCCTCGACAACTTGGTGAAAGAAGTATCACCGTTACGACCTCTTTGGTCCGGACCTCATGAGCCCCGTCTAGCCGCCAGGTAGTCGGGGACCCAAGTGACCCGGTCCACGACCCGGAAGGGGTAAAACAAATTACCGACGTTTCATAAGACAAAGTACCTATTTGGTATTGAATCAGTTGGTCAGAGGGTGCCTAACTGTAATGTTAGAAAACGACAATGATTATTTGACGGCGTTGTTTGTCGGAAGATTGATACGAAGGATAAGGATGGTGTACAGAGACACCATCCAAGGACCTTCACCCTAACGACCCAGTTTCCCATTTGATTACACACCAAAGTAGTCTATTTCGGTTTAAGAGGAGGTCACCCCGACGTGGTAAAAAGAGGAGGATGGTCGTTGTGTCCTCTTCCGACGAAGAGGTGTCGGGACGAGCACCCTACAGAAAATTTAAAAACGGTTGACGTCTCCCCTTTTGTAGAGTCCTCTCGTCGCGAAGAATCAAAGTACCCCCGACGACCTCGACCGTCGTTGGACTGTGGTGGAAGTTGGAGGAGGGGGAAGGTCTTGTCGGGTCTCGTTTGATTCGGACCATTCGTTACTTCTCGTCTTACCCTTTAAGTATGAACCTAGAGAGATATGAGACGGAGGCACCCTTCTCTTACACACACTCACCGTCCGGAGACGATCGGGGTTGTACGAAATCACGTTTAATCTCTTTCGTGGGGCGGGGGTGGGGAAAGACTTGGTGCTGCACGTCGAAGGTCCCGGACTCGGTCTCAAGTCGAGGGAGGACGGGAGTACCTACTCACGGGAACACGTCACGGGTCGGACTTGCTGGTAGGTGTACACCGTCGGGTCCGTGACGTAAGGTGGCGAGTCTACAAGGGTGTCCTCCTCTACGCTTACGAATGGGGTGTTCTGAAAGAGTACCCCTTTCTTCTCTCTTTTGTAACTTTTCATATAACGAAATGATTATATCGTGAAAAGTTCACTCTTCGTGTGACCGTGTACACTGCAGAGAATTAGGAGTGTGTCGTGGTGTCCTCCGTACCAAGGTCGTGGTGGGGAGAGGACCCTCTTTCGACTCCGGCGTTTTAGTTTGTTGAACGGGCACCTCAGTTTTTGTCTGTGGTCGTCGAGGGTCCAGAGTACTACGGACCCTTTGTAGGGAAGAAGATGGACACCAAAAGTTGAGACAGACGACGGACAGACGTGTCCCCGGATACATAGATAAATACATACATGGATACATAGATAAATAGATAGATAGATAGGTGTGTAGACAGTAGAAGGAAAGGAGGAAGAGAGGGAGGAAGGAAATATCATCTTTGGGTTAAAAAAAAAAGAAAGAGTTCTTTTTTCAAGGGTGTCTACTCGTTTCGACGGTACTAACTTAAATCTCTTTCCAGGTTCGGGGTGGTGGAGTCGAGGGAAGAGATTGGGTCGTCATTGGGACTCCGGGGAGACTTCCTGGTCTTCTCAGACTTTTGAGACACGACATAGTTCGATAAAGGAACAACATGGTACGTAATGATAACACCAGAGTACTAGGTCTTCGTGTACCTAAAATAAGGGAGGTATGTTCGAGGGAAACAGTTCATACCAATTATATAACTGATGTGTGACTGTCTGTGTTTGTGGTACGTAAGAACGAGAAGGAAGGTCTTCCGTGAAGTACTCGGTGGTCCCTTCGGGGAGTAAGTATTTTCACTTTTACTTTCAGTGTATCAGTACAGGGTGAGAAACGCTTGGGTTCCTGATATGTTAGGAACCTTAAGAGGTCCGGTCTTATAACCTGACCCATCGAAAAGGGAAGAGGTCCCCTAGAAGGTTTGGGTAGTTTGAATCCAGAGGTCGTAACGTCCGCCTGAGAAATGGTCGAACTCGGTGTTCCCTTTGGAAGTGAGTATTTTCCTCGGTAGTTTGTAAAAAGGGAGGATCGGGTCCGGAAGCCGAGAGAAGTTTCGATCGGTTGAACCGAGGTCTTCTCGAGCTCTACTCGTCCCACCACACACACTTACTGCCGAAGGAGGTCCTCTCTTAATCTCGATTTTAAGGTCCGTGTATACTCTCTTTCAACGACAAGGTTGAAACGATCGATCAAAGGTCCCTCCCTTCATCTTAGTAATGGCTTGTCGGGACGGACGTGGGACGAGAATCGGTCCAGTGGGTCCGTAACGACTTTCCGACGTCCGTCCCGACATGGGTCCCCTTTCACTTGTGTGTCCCCTTGTAGGACGACCTACCCCTACACCGTCCTTCGGGTGCCCACCGGAGTTCCCACCCCGAGGCGTTGCACTGTTGGGGAGGGACACAATGGACGAGTGTGGGGAGAAGGAACCCGTCCTTTGTCTAGACTCTTTCTGGTCCAGGACTCAGATCTTACACAGTCTGGGATATACATCACTAAAGTCGGGGTTCAGGTTTGAGATAGAACTAGCCGTGTCCTACTTTCCCGGTAGCTGAGGACAAGGTCGGTGGGAAGGTGTATTCCTCGTTAGTGACAGTCGAGAGAGTAGAAATGTATCTTTTTCCTGTCCTCTAACCAGACCCCCCTTAGTCTCTGTCTTCTGATCGGACCCTCTTTTGTCACTTGGTGTCGAGAGAGGAGCCTTGTTGGTGACTGAGGATGGAAAGGTACTACAGAAAGGAAATAAAAGGGTCTTCTAATGTCCTTTTTAGAGTCTGGAGTCACTCAAATTCTACATAACTGCCGTTTTATATTGTTATTTTTAGTACACACACACACACACAAGTCAACAAGTCAGTACAGACTGAGAAATACTGGGGTACCTGACATCGGGTGGTTCGAGGACACAGGTACCTTAAAGGGTCCGTTCTTATGACTTTACCCAACGGTAAAGGGGGGGGTCCCCCTAGAAAGGTTGGGTCCCTAACTTGGATACAAAGGACGTAAGAAGTAACCGTCCACCTAAGAAATGGTGACTCGGTGGACCCTTCGGAGTTATTTTTGGTATTAGGGTTGATTTTGACACCAAACTGAGTACAGTTTTCTTTTTCTTGCACCCAAATCCTTATTATTCGGTTCTCACCTAAAGGTTGTACATTAATAAGTCTTTGAATTCCTTTTCTCTAGACACGAGGAAAGTTATCCTTACATCCATACATCCGTTCTTGAAGTGGGTCTCTCTTTCTTTCCCCGGTTCCTCCTTTTCTGGGGATAGACAAACTTGTTTACTGTTTCCTGTCCGTGGGACGTCCCTAATCTCCCAAATTCTAAAATTTTTATTTTCCTTCTTTCCTTTTTGTGTGTTACGAGACCGAATCTCTCTTTCAAGGTAGTGTGTAATCTCGTGTACCCGGGACTCCTCACCCGAACCCCGTGGACCAATGTCCCCTAGACGTCCCTTGTGTCATAGGTCCGTACCTCTCCCTTCGGTCAAAGTCCTCTTCCCCCTCCTCTCTTCGACGAGAACTCCTAGTCGGTCCAGTCCTTGGGTTTGGGTCCCACCACTTACAGTTCTTTGTCTTTCATTAAATACACTTTAGATCCGTGGTCCACGGATCTCTTAGGTCTTCCCACAAGAGATTTTCTCTGTAGGGTCCCTGAATAAAATCTTATTCGGTACGAAAGTCCATCCGAGTCCACCTCGTCTTCCTGCTCCGACCGTTTTCTTACTCTAAGTAAGACCTCACTCCCACTCTGCCTCTCCTCGGAGTGACCTGTGTGCTCCGTTTCTTCTTTCGTCAAAGAAGTCGACTTCAAGTCCAGTCCACTAGAGACGCCAGATTCCGAACAATCCTGGTCTCTTAAGATTACACGTGTAGTGGGGAGGTTCCGTGGGTTCGTTCATTGTCCTCCATGACTGGAATCTTTAGTGTAAGTCCTTCCTTTCTTTCGTCCCGACGACCCTAACCCGCACCGACGGACTATGTTGGCCCATGAATGATTATTCTGTGACCGTTCGTTCTTTTACGCTCCCCCAACCCCCGTCAGTCGTCCGACTCCGTGGTCCGTCACTCAAATGAGTGCTCTATTTTCCTCAAGACATATCATCCTACGAGGGTCCTTGGTCGTTTCCCAGGTCTCCCAGGTCGAGACGAGTGAATGTTACTTGTGTCCCGTCGTCCCCACGATTCCTCAGTTTCGTTTATTTCTTTGGTTTGGGGTCGACCCGACCGGCCGCTACGGTTCTCCTCGAGTCCCTTTGCTCCTTGAAGGTCAGGATAGGCCCTCCTATGGAGAACGAGACACCCGAGACGTGTACGACAAGGGAACCAGGCCTTACGGGAAAGGGGAGAAGGGGACTGAGAATGGGAAGTTCGGAGTCGACTCCGTATAGGAGGAGGTCCTTCGGAAGACTCCGAAACGATAAGGAGGGGGAAGTGGGTTCGACTCGAGCACCGAGGGTGGGTGGAGAATGGGGTAGGAACGTGACTAGCACGGCAAATGGAAGGGTCGATCGTCACTGAACAGAGAACGAGGACAACATAAAGGTCTGGGGTCAGGTAGTGGCTCACGTGACGTCCCGAGTTTCCTCCGAACAACTCACCTACTTATTTACGAAGTCATCCTCGTACCTCGTCCCGTCAAGACCTCGAGAGACCAAGATTCACGGGGTCTAGGACCTCACCTTAGATTTTGGATTCGAAGGACCCTGGGATCCTCCAGTGACTGTCAGTGTAGGTCGGGTTGGGACGAGAGGTGTGGGCTAAGGTTCGGTCTCACGGGTCCCTACGATCCGAGACACGACCCCCGTTACTCCCACTGCCCGACCACAAAGGAGGTGGGACCTCGATCCAGAGTCCTACCTTCGTCCTCCTGTCCCGTTCCCACTTAGTCCGGACCGTTTTTCCGTCCTCTTAAGATCCCGACCTCGGAGCCCCTCTCCGGACGAGTCTCGTGTTGGTAGTCCCTGTTTCATATGTGGAAGGTTCCGATAAACATCCTAATATACCTTCTTACCCATTCTTTCACGAAACATTAATCCCTTCACCACATGACACTCCTTTACCCAAACCCTGACCCCAGGAGTCTGGTTTGAACCATAGATTGGCGAGTCTCTCTTTCCGTCGTCTAGTGTCAACTCCTCATTTGATAACTCTACGCTACGGAGGTTTACGACACTCTGATGTCGTCTCCAAACGAGTCCTGCGGGGTTGTGACCGAAAAGAGAGGAGGGGTCCTACCTGAAACAAGTCAGTGGTCCCTTGTATTACAATCTTCGCCGAAGGGTCCACCGTGATCTCTATTTCATGGGAGGACGGTTACGTCCTCTGTATTCTCCGTACCTAAGCTAGGGACATAACCCTTCTAGGGGACTTCCTCCCGTGTCGTTGGGTGAGGTCATAAGGACCTCTTAGGGTACCTGTCTCCTCGGACCGCCCGATGTCAGGTATCCCAACGTTTCTCTGTCTGTGGTGACTTCGTTGAATCGCAAGTACGTGCTACAAACTTTGATAAAGAAACTTGTCTTTACGGGTCTGAGATTCAAAGTGATATCGTCGTTCTATACGTGACCATAGTTTTACCGTCTCGAAAAGGACTGGGATAATTCAGGAATGAAACGTGTCCGGGACGGTGACCGGCAGACAGGCGTAGTCCCTAGGACTCCGGTTCCCTCCGACTTGATTCATTCGGTGAAAGACCACCTGTAAACTAAAGACTATTCGAAAATATAGTTTCACCCTTGATCCATTGGAGGGGTTCCCTTTCCCCCGCAGATACTAGAGAAGGAGGGTTACGTATCGAAACGGTTCTTGTGATGTTTTTTTCACTCTTAATTCTACAAGATTCGGTGAGGTATAATATATATAAGAAGGTTGAAAAGATTTTGTGTCTTCTGAAATGTCTAAGCGTATTATTAAGGTTTGGGGGGAAAGGGGTCGTTGGTGACGTCTCAAGTGGTCTCTTTCAGTGGGTACACATTAACATTAACTTTCAGTGGGACCATTAACAAGTTGTCACCCCTTTTTTCTTTTTAATTTTCAAAAATCACAACGGGTCAAAGACACCACATTTGAGGGCGAAACCCACTAAAGTTCCATGGTTCCATTTCAGGGACTTCCACTTCGACCTTTCCCTACAACTATTTTCGACGGGGTTGTTGTGACCGAGGTTATTTACGTAAGTATGGGTGGGACCGAAGGAGACCTGTGTTCGACCTCTACTAGTGAAGCATGAATGGAGAGAGTTTCCTTAAAAACTACAGTAACTGAAGTTGGACTCTAGGACCGTGAGACTTCTACGGAACGACGACCTCAGGATTTTCTTTATTTGTTTTTCTTCTTCTCCTTCACGGAACTCGAGTAGTCTAGTGACTCTTGTACCTACTGGGAGGGGTGACGACAGAGAGAGAGGGTAGTAGGAAACATTCTCGGTAAACGTTACCGGTAGAGGGTTACCTTCGGGTTTTCCTCGGAAATGTTACTTGAAAAATCGACCAGGTTTAAGAGTCGCTGTAAGACGAAATATACAGATACCGGAGAACAAGTCCGAACTTCCTTTGTTCTTTAAATATAGTTGTGACCTGGTCACTTATTGAAGGTGAAATTGAGGGTCCAATCGAGTTAGTTTATTGACCCGTCACTTTGCAACGGATGGTTCGAGTAGTCGACGTGACAAGGTCCATCGAACTGGACTCAATTGTTTACGGTGACCCCAAATTGTCAGTGTCTCTAAAACTTGTTCTTACTAATTATAGTAAGGAAGTCGGTAGGGCAGCGGGTAGTGTCTGAAACAGAAAGAAGTTCTTTTAGGTCTCAGATCTGACGTACGATTGAACCCTAGCTCCTTAAACCCCTTCCAAGTGAATAATTTCTCTGTTGGAGTAAAAAGAACACAAAGATGTTCCGGTATTTCTTCTCGGTTGGAACGATAGACTGTGTCGTCATTGCTGTTTTGTCACTGGATGTCCTAGCTTCTAATCTCCTGGAGCGAGTAGACTTTTCCTTTAATTCTGCCCCTAGGAAAGGGGCTCTAAGTCAAAAGATGTCGTTTGTTGAGAGGTGCAATATTAAATGCCTTCACAAATGGGAATTTCCGTCCGAAATTTCAAACCAGACATATGTGTCATACACGAGTTGTTTGCAGTAAGTAAAGAAAACAATTGGTTACGACTTAAAGATGGTGGACCCAGAGAATGGCGTAGGAGGACCGAGTCAGGACAGGTCCGTGCACCCGGAAGGAGGGGCATAATCCGGTCCTGTGATCGGTAAGAGAGGTGGACCTGACGGTTCGAACCGAAGATGAGTCTATGGTGGAGGAGCCTCTGTCGAGAGGAGTGTTGGAATCGGTTCAGTCGGGACAGGAGGAGATCGGTAAGAGACAGGGGAATCAATCGAGAATCCGTAATAGTGATCGACTTTAATCTGATACATAGAGAGACGAGTAAGTAGAGGAACGGGAAGATTAACCAGTGCTTTCGATGGCTCCCGACCGTCGGACGAACAGAACAAGAGTCGACACGACGGGAACAGTCCTTGTCACGGACGAGGCGTGAGACCTTTATATAAAAACCTCCTTACTTATTTATTTATCTACCTCCGTGTGTAATTCACGACCCTTGTGGTACATCGTTTAGGGTCTGTGAGAATAAAGGAAGTGCGTCGAACGGTGTCAGATCGTCATAATCGGCTGACCTACCGGTTGGAGTCAGTCACGAGTTTCACGTCTCGAGACCCGAACCCACCCTCACTCCTTCCTTGATTATACCAAGAGGACACTTGGGGGGAACGAGGCGTCACAAGGCTCAGGGGTCCAGAAGAGTGGTGGTGGAAGTCAGGGGGCTTGTGTCTTCCGAGGTATCTGTCGTCAGTCTTATCGTCGACAAGATGCCTCGTATTCCTCTCGTCATCGCACTGTAGATGGTTCTACTTTTAGACTCAGAGTAGAGAATACTCTTGTCGGTCCGTGGACAGGAACTTTCTCGACTTCTGTGCCGGGACTCTAATTCGAATGGTATATTTAACTACATAGCCTATGTCGAGAGCTGCTGGTCACCATATCGAACAGGACTTAGGAATTCTTTTTTTCAGCACTCAACATAACCTGAACCGTTGGTGGTGTCCTCTCTTCTGTGACGTTTGTGTCTAATGCTTGAGTTCGGTCTTATAATCATGGTAGCCTAATCATTCTTTTGTTCGTTCCTTGGTGATTAAGATTTCAGAGGTGTTTGTCAATTTTATCCTTCAAAAGACAATAACGTCTTTTCCGTATCAATACTATTAAAATTTCTTTACGAGACAGAGGAATGAGTCGACCCTTCCTTAGTCCCGAGCCCTCCGGAGTGTCCGCGTACCGCCTTCCCCTCCCTCGGGAGACGTACCTCCCTCGATCTCAGACGAGAGGTTCTGAAGAGACGGAGGATGAGGGGAGTCAGGGTTGAGTTGAGGTAAGAGGGTCGTAAGTCCCTTCCTCGTTCCTGAGACGGATCCTGACATCCTGGACGACGGTCCTGGACGACGACCGTACTTCTTCCCGACCGTCTTCGTTCCGGCCGGAGTCCCCAGGAACACTCGAGACTCTTCCCTTCTGGTCGAGATAAGTACTACATTGTTGGATTTGTAGGTCTGTCTATTGAACCAAATTGTCATGTGTACAATGTTCCTTTTGAAGATCTTTTTTAATAACAGTCGGTGACTGGTGACTCACCAGTGGAATCAGTCTTTCCAACTGATTCTACGTCGAGATTTGTGTACATAGACCCCACAGTTACAGTTCAAGTTACTGTAAAGGGATCCGACCGGGTTCCGGTGTCTCTCGACCCATTCCCTAGTAAAAGGAAACTAAGGTAGTAACCAACTGGGAAGACGATAAAATCCGTTGAATGTCTCGTATGTTAGAATTTTTGTTTTTTGTTTTTGTTTTTTTTGGGAGAAAAAATTTTACCCGGTTTAATTTATGATCGGAGGAGTCTTCCACTCCTTCGTCTTCCGTGTACATGACCATACGAGTGCATTTTCCCTGTCCCCTTTTTTTGTACTTTAACCTACCAAAACACCGAGAAGGTGTGGGGTGGACCCTTAAGAATTGATCTTGTGGAATTGAGAATTGATCTCAGTGTCTCTCCTATTATTTCACCTGAGTAACCGTTGTCCGTTCCGCCCGGGACACGATGTTCAGTCCTGATTTCTGTCAAAGGTAGGTCAACTTACCCCGATTGCCTGGAAAGGTCATTTATGGACCAAGGACCAAGCTCGTAAAGAAGAAGGAGACTATTGTTTTTTATTTGTCCGTCGTCTCGTCCTCTTTTTCTTCTCTAATACGTCCTCATTCTAGTCAATCTCATTCGTCTAGGAAGTCTCAGGCCCTTGCGGCTTTACGTTACCGTCGGTCACTTCCCGGTCCCTCTACCATCCGTCGGATACTCCGAGTCCTCGATCCCTGGACGGGGCGGTCGGAAGGTCCCACCGACGAAACCTGTGGTCTCCCGTTTCTCCGGAGAAAGTCAGGAACAGTTTCACGTCCTTGTCACTCGTGATTTGGGAAAGGATTGGAGTTCAGATGGAAGAGGAGTTGTGTCCCCGACAAATAAGTGGTCGTTACTCTCGGGTGGATTCTGGGGAATTCCACTCGGGTCGACGGGTCTCTTTCCTCCCTGTGTGGGAGAGCCCATAGACGACCCTGACAGGGAGGTCAGTCGAGTCCCTTGGAGCTAGAATCGAGGATCAATTGGTTCTGACATAAAGCGTCCCCGGGAGACCTATCTTGGGTTCCCGTTCGACGGGCCAAGGTTGAAGTGTACCGTCTGGTACGAAAGGATGGTTTGTCGACTCCGTCGTCCAGGGTCCATGCGCGAGTTGAAACTAGAGGAAGACGGGCTCCTGGGAGTGGGACCGTGACTTTTCGGGAGTCCCTTGGGTCTTGACTGTTTTGGACCTCACTCCCTCCCGGTATACCAGTCTTGTAGAACCACTAAAACGTCCGTCTTGGTCTCGGAAACGAAAGTGAGTTTGGCGGGTAAACATCCCCTCTTGATGGAAGGAGAAAGAAGGACATGTCCGTCGTCCAGTCCGAGACCCCACGCATGACACAGAGTAAGTCGAGGACCACCTCCGGTGGAGGGACTGACTCTTAGTCCTCCTACACTCGGAGGAGGGACCACAGTGGGTAGGTCGGGGACCGTAGAGTCGACGATCCCAGAAGGATGCAACCGATTCGGGTGGACTTGGATCCTGTCGTCACTGTCTACCAGTCTACCCCTGGTACCCGTGGGAGGTCTTTCGGGTCCGTCGTGAGCGTCGACTGCGAGGGGACCGCGAATGAGACGTGGTCCGTCTCGATGAATAGACTAGGAGCAGTGTGTGAGTGCACACACGTACAAGTTAACGAAGTTAACACAAGTTGAGACACACTGGGAGATACCTGACATCGGGTGGTCCGAGGAGACAGGCACCTTAAGAGGTCCTTCTTATTGACCTCACCCATCGGTAAGGGAAAAGGTCCCCTAGAAGGACTGGGTCCCTAACTTGGACCCAGAGGACGTAACGTCCGTCTAAGAAATGACAGACTCGGTGGTCCCTTCAGGGGAACAGGGAGATTTGGGAGTATTGGTACCGTAAAGGTACTACAATAAAATGACTGTTCAAAGTCTTCAAACCGTAAAGTCTCTACCCCTAAGAATCAAGTACGACTTAGAAGAAAGTCTATCGTACTCTTAGTATTCTCCTTTAAATTAAGGCAAGTATTTCCAACCTCCTGACTCACGTAGTGTGACGGAAAAGTAAAAGACTCTCAATTGGTAGGAACTCTATGAGACAGGGGTTTGACTCGAGTCTCTCCTGCGTGTCTTCTCGACCAACTTGACGTGACTATTATACACCATGTTCGCGTACACTGATGTTTCTTTACGTTAACGAATTGTTTGAAACAAAGTCAGTTTGATAGGGGACTCCTTCGACACGAGAATAAGGTCCCTGCACGATGACGGGTCGAGAGATGCCACAGGGAGAGACCCCCGAGAAAAGTCTCGGTCAGAGGACCGCGGGTTACGTCGGATATGGAGAACGGTAAGACACCGAGGCCACCGACGTTTCGACCTGAGACTTACTGTGAAGAGTAAGGTTTTCTGGCACGTAAGTTTCTGTTCCAAAACCGTGGTGACTGTTTCTGCGAACAACGTCCGAACGTCCTCTGACTGGTCCACGTCGTTTCGGATATCTACGTCTTCCTGACTGAAGGAGGTTCCCCGTTTTTGGGGGCACCCACAACACTAACAGTCCCCTTATTTCAGTCTACTGAACTAACAGTGTGTAAAATACATCCTCAAGAGGTAAGTCTTTAACAAAGTGGTTTGTTTTGTGGAAACGAAAGTTTACGTTAGTCCACTCTCGCGGAAGGTCCGCAGGACTGTCTAGCGGACAAAAGTTTTGTGATTCGCATAAGGTTTTGTACAGGCACAGAGACTCCAAGGAGAGTAAGAGAAGGAAGAGGGTCGTCGAGGAGGTAGGTAGGAGGGGAGACGACTGTGGAGGAAGTTACGACGGAGACGAGGCCACAAGTGCCGAGAAGGACCAGATCTCACGAGTGTCTTGAATAAAGACATGGCTAGTCAGTGGTTCAAGAGTAGAACTCAGTAAGAGGTGCAAGTCGAAGACACAGTTTTTGGATGACGTACTGTGCTATTCCAGGAGCACCCGTCTCTCATCGTTTACCCGGAGTCAGAGGGGAGTCGAGACCTCACACTAAAAAACTCTTCCTTCAGAACATCCTCGCTCCTGCCTCCTACTTCCTTCCCGAGAACTGTGTTCGGAGAGAAGGGTACTGGAAGACCCACCGTTTGACGAGTGAACCCCAGTGGAGGGTTGTCACGGGGAAAGGACGACGTGGGTCGTCGTCGTGGGACGGAAAACCCCAGGAGGTCCGGAAGGAGGAAACTCCGTAGACTCTCGTCGGCGACGACAAAGGGTGGGGAACCCGTGGGGGTCGACCCCGGGAGGACACGGGGGAAGGGAAAGGGTCTTAAGTCAAGTGTCCGTCTCTGTCGGGACCATGGGTCCGACTAGGGTGGGTGTGGGGGAGGGTGTGGACTCCGGCCGGGAGGGACGGGTCATTCAGGACATTTGCAGGACAGACCCCTACCTCCTCTCTCTCGACCTCGTCTCCGTCGGAGGTCGTGAGGTTTGCACAGAGTCCGTCCCGGACCCTCGGAAGTCCCGGAAAAGAGGACTGACTGTACTCAGAATAAAAGACGTCACTCACAGAAACAATCTACCACTGCCCGAAGGTCATTGACCATCCCTGGAAGGAGAACGAGGGGATTCATTGCAAGTCTCACGTAGACGGGAAGGGACTCCTATAAAGGGTGGACGATGGGAAAGGTTGAGGTAGTGAGAGAATTGAACGGAACTCGACAAGATAGACCCTGTCGAACTAGGACGTGGGAAACGTCGGCTCTTCGTTCTTGTCTCTTTGAGTGACTTCACTTTTGGAAGGAAAAGTCAAATTCCACATTTCCCAATTGGACCTTAAGATTTCCTCGATGAAGTAGAGAAAAGGGAAGAGGGTTTGACGGAGTGTTCTTCGTTTTGTTCCACCTTCCCAACAGAGAGTGTGTTTAACATACACAAAGGAAACAACCAGATAAGAGTTGAAAATCCTTTTTTTTTTTTTGAACATATTTTTATGTGACAATATGTTTCGTCCCAAAAGGAAACACAACGAAGGTTGGTCAGACGAGGACCCTCTACGCACACACCGTCCTCCACTCCCCCAAAGAGATTGACAGGGAGTCGGACCAGTCCTGACGTCAAGGAGTTCGTCCCCTCGTCCCGACTGTCGGGAAGGGTGGGGATTGAGTCGGTCCCGACTCTTCGTTCCCCTCCGCGAGAATCTTCGGTGACCGGTCTCTGTTTTCACGGAGACTTCGATGTTCGTCCGGTGGTCCTCCTGGTCGGTCGATGTGCCGGACCGGTTCCCGGGCCTACCTTTCAAAGCCAACCAGTCTACGGTCAGACAGTCATCCGACCCCGTCCCGACGACCGGCCCCATCCTCCACCTCCCTCCGACGGTAGTGTAACCCGTGCAAGCGCCTGAGACACCGAGGGGTCGTTCATGGAATTACTTGCAAAGGTATGTCGGCAATTTATCAAATACCGATGTGTGACTCTCTCCGGATCCAGAGGAGTAAAAGACACCAAATCCCCCTTCTGTCCCCCCGGATCCCCTTTTGCCTTGTTTTCTTTAGTTCTCTCGTTGGTTCCATTTGTATGTTACCCCCTTCTACGATGACATTGGGTGCTGACTTCCTCTTGTGTTTTACGTTTACCTTCCGGACTTGGGGGTCACGTGACCACGGGTTACGAGGTAGACTTCCGGAGACCTACAAGTTCCCACAGAATTGACTAGGTGTTGCACTCCGTCCTGGTTCTGAGTACATTGTGTTTACGTAAGATGTAATACCCCCCATGTCGTACACAGGTCCTTTGGTGACTTTGAGGTGAGTCTCCGACGGTAGGACGTTTCGATTGGTCTACCTCCCCCTCAGTGCTCACTCTACATTGGACATCGACTTCTTTCGTTCTCTGAAAGTTTCTACTAATCTTCCCAATTAAAAGTAACAAAACCGAATTTATGTAGTGGCTCAGAGTCGAGGACTACATGGCCCCGTGACTAGAAGGATTACGACGATTCGTAAAGTTTACGTGAACTGATTAGAAATAAGGTAACTAGATTCTCGACCCGTCAATAATAAGAGCAAAATCTCTACTTCTTTGACTACGGTCCTCCCTCCGACGTCGAAGAAGTCCCCGGGAGTCCCTGGGTCCCCCTCCTGATAGAGGACAGGAAATCAGTTCATGTGAAAGTCAATCACAAAAGTTTAGGTGACAGTATGAATTGTAGTCGAATTGGGACGTACACACCGGGGTAAAATGTCTCCGGATTCGACCTCGAGATCTCACCCCTTCACCGTCGTGATCTGGGGTTTGAGTCGGAGAAACCGAGATTCGGGTTCTAAAAAGGGTAACCCAGTCAGTACCTCGGAATCCTGTGAAAGGGTATAGGTCGAGTTTGAGTAGGTAAGGTAATTGGGAACGGTCGTCTCTTGACCGCTCCCCCGCCCCCACTCTACACATATTCNCCCCCCCCAGCCCAACTTTCACAGAACGAACTGAAATCCTAGAGGTAAGGGACACGAGCGAGGTAGAGCCTGTGTCCCTCCCCGCTAGTGTGGTGTCAAGAGGTCGTTGTCACTTTGTCGGTGTTTGTGACTTGGCCAGAGGTCTCAACGAGTGTACGTATACGGACACAACCGAATAAACGAGTGGAAAGTGGTGGGTTCAACCGGACTGAGTTACTACGGTCGCAAGATCCAGTTTCCTGAAAGTTTCCAATCCCCCTTCTGGGGATTGGTTCTCTGTGTCAAGTGAAAGTTGACCGACTCGAGTGTTAAACCCTCCATGGCTCCCCCCTGGGTCGGACTGTGTCTATTATAGGTACACACTACTTGTCTCTGTACCCGGGGGATGTAGGACTAACTAAAGACACTTACCCGTTCTTTAGTATGCACGACACCTCGGGTAGTTCCCTACTCTGAGTACGACGGAACGAGTGACCGGAACAAGCGGACAGACGAAGTCGTCGGGGTGGTAGTTCCCTTGAGTCTAGTCGAAGGAGAACCACAGACTTATGACTCGTTTATGACGATCGAGGTCCTGTACGTACCCGTTTCTGTGTCATCTTAGGTTTAGAGTACGGTGGGTTTGTAACCTTGGTTTTTATTGTCGTGTCTGGTTTTGAAGCTTTTCTTTGTTGTCCGTTCCAATAAAACTCGGGTAGAACCTAGATACAGTTAAACCAATCGATTCAGGTACAGTAAAGAAAAAGCGTTCAATGAATAAAAAAACTCCTATTCCCGTGCACTCTCACTCATAAAGAATACGATCTAGACGAAAACTTAAATATATACGGTTTCTCTCACGGTCTTTACATTGTCCCCCGGTATCCAAAATGCAAATTATTGACCTCCCATCGTCGACTCGGTGGAACAAAGGTACCACTAAACCCAAAGACAAAAACTTGCAACAGGCTAGTAAAGTAATAGAGTGTGACGTGCTATAGGAGTGTTGTTGGGACTCTTCATCCGTTCTTGATAATTTGGATGAAATTTGTATGCCGTTTACTCGGTGACTCTCTAATTCTTTGAACGGGTTCCAGTGTCCTTATCTTAAGTCGAGAAGGATAAGGTCCAAGACCACACTCATACCTGTACTCCTTTACCCAAAATGGTGTCTTGTGGGTCGTCATCGTAATTTAATAGATAATTTGTGAGTACCAGTTGTTCTCATCTCTGAGTTACGTCCACGACCTATGGTTATGGTCTTTTTCAGATCCCACGGAAATTTTAAATAAAGTATTTCAATTCAGGATTCCTAAAAAAAAAAAAAGGACACTCAATATTTTAAAGAGGACGGGTTAGGTCTTTCGTTTCCTGACAATCTTAGTGTAGTCCTAAAGAAGGAAATCACACCACGAGACCCGTGCCTCGTCTTAGAGACTGTTCCTTTGCATCGATAGGGTTGAAGCGTACTGTAGTTTAACTATGGCTGAATGACTTCACGACCCACCCCGTGTTTCACCCCTCGTCTCCCCGTCGAGTCGGTTCCTTTCACCCCGTCGGATTCGGAAGGTAGAGAAGACGACGAGTCAACGTCTCGTTTTTCCTTTCTTTCTCTCTCTCTCCGTCCCTTTTGTCCTTGTCTCTTTCGGTGCCTCTCCTTCTTTCTCTTTGGTCTCTGGTTACAGGGGAAAGACGGAAAGTTGGTTCTACTTTTAATCGTGTGTAATCGTTGTGTCTTGAACCGGAGTTTTAATAAGACACTGGTTTTCCTACCCCTAAAAGGATCTGTTGGAGTGTGTGCACCCTCAGTTTTAAGTTTTACCGTCGTTATAATATCAACCTACCACCAGTCCGAGAACCTCCGACGAGTACCCACACGTACCCCAACGTAAACACACCTGTTCTTTCGAGTTTACTAAGGTGATGACTAAGTCTGCACCTGGTTCAAGATCCAATCCCTTCGGTCAGTTACCAAACTTTTTGGTATTAGTTTACAATACAAGCGTAAACCGAATCGGTAAATGGTATGTTGAAAGTTCACGTAATAACGCAGACCAGTCGGATTAAAAAAAATAACAAATCAGTGATTTATCAAAGACTGAGAAACTATGGGGTACCTGATGTGACGTAGTCCGAAGGAACAGAAAGTGACAGAAGGCCTCAAACGAGTTTAAGTACAAGTAATTCCGCCACTACGATTAATGTCCCAATAATACTTAACCCCGATAAGATTCTATTGTAAGATTTCACACTCTTTTTTTATGTTGCACAACGTCGGGTATACGTTTTGACCAGATAGAAATGTTCCGGTCACCGTCGAACAACTCTTCTAGACGAGTTGGTTAGTAGGTTTTACTGTGACTGGAAACTGTTCATTGATACCCTCTATCTCTCCCGGTGTCATATCTTTATCGAGTGGGTCCCGTAAATTCTAATTAAAGTTTTTATGAAGGTTCAATCGTTACGTGAGATATTATGTAATTTTTACTAAAAATCTTCATTTTCCTTCGAAAATCAAATGATTCTCTCAACGGAAACTGGAACCGGTTCCCGGTTTCACGTCTATAGACCTAAATGTCAAATCATGTCACGTCACGTCATATAGATTCACCCTCCAGACATTAGGATCGAACCTAAAGGGTCCGGGATCCAGGTACTCCCACACCTTCTTTTGTAGAGTCCCCTGAAATAAAAATTTTTTTCGTTTTGGGGAGTTGAAAAGAGATTCCTTGTGGGACCCTGGAGCGGTTCCCAAACTACTGTCTAGAGAGGATGTTAGACGACCTTGGTGATAAGGGCGTACTCAAGATCCTTAATCCTTCTTCACTCCCTACCGAGTCAAGTAGGGGGTAGACAACGTGATAAACGTCTGAAACCACATTTTACATCGAAGACAACAAACCCCTGATACTGTTGTGAGAGAGTGGTGTTTATTTAAAATTTTTTTTAAAAAAATTCCCTGTTGTGAGAGGACGGTATTTATTTATTAAAATAATTTTTTCCGTTTTGAACGGTATTTATTTAAATTAATTAAGTAAGTAAAAAAATTTTCCTTAAACAAAGATTTTCTAAGAATCTTTCATTCGGACGTGTAGACGACCGGGTGTACGACCCTTCCGGAGGGGACCGTAGTGCTTAGTAGGGTCACAAGGGTCTGACGGTCCAGGCTCTCCTTGTCGACGTGTCTGATTCGAAGACCTCTCAGGGATCAGAGGAGGTGGGACCCGAGTCATTTGACTTTTGGGGTCTCGAAAGGTTCGGAGAAGGGTCGGTTGAGGGAAGGTCTACTCCTCCCTCAACTCCCAAGTAGGAAGAACAACGGTTTATCCTGTCGAAAGGTCCTAAGACTCGGTGACCCTTCTTGAACACCCCTTTCCTACAGTGACCCAGTGACCCGGGTCCTACTCACTAGTGTACTACCTTTTCACGTCCGGAACTCCGGTGGCCGATTTAAGTACAACCTGCCGCCCTGTCTGCAACCCCTGCCCTTTTACCTACCCGAGATTCCATGGTCCCGTCGCTACCCCGACGAATCCCTGGATTTAAGAGACGTCCATTTCCTTTCCAGGTCAGGACTTCGGTCTGGGAGTTGATAGGCAACGACTCACTTTCACAAGTGACCGAGACCAGACGACCCCCCCCCCCCCCCCCCCCCCGTNCCCCCGCCCTTCGCGTCTCCCATTACCACTCGCTCGACCTCTCTTTCGCTTCGACAGGTGACAATGAAGGGCTCGCTCCCCGAGGCGGTGGTCAGGTAGGGTCACGTCACTTCAGCCTTCGGTCGCGCCGCCGCCGGCCGCGACACGCGCGATCACACTTATACGCGTACGCACACGGGCCGCCACGGACACGCCCTAAGGTCGGTTTGGGTCTCGAAACCGATGACGCAGGGCGGGCCGTGCCGTGGAGGGGTGGTTGGGAGGAGCCGTCAAACGAGTCGTAAGTATCTTGCCTACCCCTCTGTCCACCTGTCGTTGGACTAGCGGAGGCCGAAGACCAACGGGAGTTGGTGAGACGTTATATATAATACCAGGGAAGAAGGGTGGACTACCTATCGCGGCGGCTCCCTGGTGTGGGTGGAGGTCTCGTCGAGACTTTCCGAGGGAAGGACAGTATCAGATTTCGACCTTACTCGCCTCGTCGGTTTCCGGAAACGGAGGGGAGAGTCGTGTCAGTGCCGGGGAACCCCTGTGACCACTCCGCGACGAGGGATTCTGACACGACGAGGACGAGGTCTTGGCACGGGCGAGGGAGCGGGAAGGACGCGGAGGGCGGAGGAGGGTGAAGGGTGGAGTCCGCCGTCCACGTCCTTTGTCCTAGGGGCCGAGAATGGACCAGCACGGCGTAAGGCGAGAGAGCGGACCTTTCTTTTCACATGTAATTACAAATTAACCAAAACCAAAACCAAAACGAACGAACAAATAAAATGAAACCTGGCACGTGTAAGCAGAAAAAGATTTTTGTACTTTGTTGAGTGTGAACTTGAATTAATAAATACTTTACCCTTTAGATTAATACGGATTCCACACCAGACGACCCTTCTTGACTCAGAATAATTTAGGAGGCGCGGAGGATAAACATCCCGGTACAAGTGTATATAAAATAAAGAATAACAAGTGTATTGATCCGAAAACTCCAAGTAGGTATCGTACTGACTCATTAAGTAAGAAAACACACCACGATATTCTCTCTTGGAGATTCAGTCGCGACAGGGTACCTTTATTTTACATTCGGTGTTACAGATCATCGGTGTAATGTTTTGAATTTTTCTTTATATATATATCACTTCAGCGAGTCAGCACAGGCCGAGAAACGTTGGGGTACCTGACATCGGATGGTCCGAGGAGACAGGTACCCTAAAACGTCCGTTATCAGGACCTCACCTAACGGTAAAGGATTTATCCACTCTAATTAAAATTACTATATAAAATAAATGGAATACAGTTTTACAATAAAGTTATACACAGTTATATTTTTTAATTATTCTACAATATCCATATACGTCCGTACGCACGATTCAGCGGAGTCAACACAGGCTGAGCACGATAGGATCCCTGACATCGGGTGGTCCGAGGAGACAGGTACCCCTAAGAGGTCCGTTCTTGTGACCTCACACAACGGTACGGGAGGAGGTCCCCTAGCAGGGGTGGGTCCCTAGCTTGGGCTCAGAGAATACAGAGGACGTAACCGTCCGCCCAATGGTGATCGCCGTGGACGCTTCGGGTAAAGTCAATATATATGTGTATATTTGTATACACATATCATGATTGAGAAACTTTAGACTACGAGTAAAACGTGTAAAGTTAAGTCCGATCGGTGCTAAGTTCACAAGTTATCAGTGAATACTGAACGCCGGTGGTATGACCTGGTGTACCGAGATCTAAGATCTTAACGTAAGTCATAAGTGTACTTCTCTGAAAGATCTTCTTTCTTGACTCATAAATACGAAGAGATACCTTTTGTTACGACTTACCTCGACCCCTCCTTTTACTCCCCTCCTTCTGTCACTCTCTTCAGACTTTTATTTTGAACCTCGTTCAGTCGTGTGTTAAGGAATTAAGGACTGGTTTCGGTGTTCGTCAATGTTCTCAATGACGTCTACCAACTTGACTTCGGTTTCGTCCTTTCCTCTTTTCACTCCATTTTGTTCTTTTAAACGAGATGCATTAAACTGACACACAGACCCCAGACTCCGTTTAAGGACGGTCTGTGGTTAAACTTAATGTAAAAGTACATCTGGATTCTGGGGGTCACTCCCGATTACCGTTGAGTGGATCCTTTCCCAGTCGGTCACCGGACCCAACTACTATGTTGTACAGTAAAGGGAAGTCCTACATCAATTGACACGTGGAGACTGACTGTCTCCCCGGGATCCTTCTCCGAGGCCGAGGTGGAGAAGCACCTGACCGCGTGAGGAGACACATGAGTGACACCAGGTCCGTGTCACGAGAAGAGAAGCAAGATGGAGTGGAGTAGGGAAGGACGGAAGGGTATCCGACAAGGGAGGCGGGGTAGTGAGAAAGGGGTCCAAAAGTACACCGTCTGTATAAGGGTGGGGAGTCTTCAGAGTCGAATTTACAGGGGAGGGGAATCTCTGGAGAGACTAGTGGATGTAATTTCGTCCACGGGTACGAGGAGTTGGGATATGTGTTGATAAGAGATATAGTCGGGTTTAAAAGGTGAGTTCCTGTTAATGGTATCCATATTAAGAAATGAATTACCAAACGAAGGACAAACTCCAGAGAGAAGGGGGTCCTCTCGTCCTTGGAACAGACAGAATATATATGACATGGGGGTCAGGATCGGTTCGTGTCTCAGAGACGAAAACTACCTACCTACCTGTCTGCTTACCTGTTTATCCCCGGTCCTCCCTTCTTTCCCTATCCATCCTCAGTTTCCCAGACCCAGGGTCTTCATCTTACAGTCTTGTGTGAGTTATGTCTGAAACGAGACCGTTGTTTACCTTAGCTAAGAGGAAGTCGAAACTGAGTGTAAGGTCGAGAGTTCTTGGTGAGATGATTGTAGAAAACTTTATACCACAAAGTTGAAGATTGTCTTTATTTTTTACGATACGGGAAATGATAGACTCTGGAGGACCCTAACACTTTTATAAGAAATAACAACCACCGAGTTAGTAAAAGGTCTTCCAGTCTGACAGACCAGGACCACCTGTAAAACGAGGCATTACCTGTAATTTAGAACCGGACTTTTCCAATACAGAGTAAGGAAAAATATCTGTTGCGTGGTAGATGGGAACTCGTCGATCTCATTTAACTTTTTGGTGACATAGAATCCACATTTGGGACCTTGAATGACTAATGGGTCTCGTTATATTTTCCAGTCTTTAGATTCCGAGTCTCCACCATTTGATTCTTAAGAGACCGGTTATTTTACTGCATCGTTGTCGGTTTCCGTGTATTCCCACACGTGAGAACAAAGGTCCTACACCGTCACTGTAAACATTGTTCCTTCCGGTTAAACGTCCCGTGGATCTTCGTAAAACTGAACATACGGTCCCAGTTAATACAAGTTTTTAAGCGGAGATTCACTCCCACTGGGTTTTCTGGATCTGAAAGGAGGTCGAACACCAAAGAGACTCCGTACGACAGTTTTCTCATGAACTCTCTTTGACTCCGTGATCTGTACGGTAAAGTAAAGTAAAAAACTTTTTTTGGAACATAGAAAAGATCGGTTTTATAAAGTGATCCGGGGTATAAAGAATGGACAAAAGTTTGTTGGTCTAATAAGGAGGGTTATGTTCTGTCGAGAGTCTACTGTCTTTTTCCGGTGACTACGTCCACAGAGAGACGGGATCGGGGCGAGAGTGTTCTTGAAAGATGACTTGCCTTCTCAATTGTGTAGGTCCATCTCTCCTGAGTAGACTACTGAGAGTCTTTTAATCTTCCAAGACTCGAAATAGTTTCATTTAGTCACGTTTAAGAAGGGACAGGGAGTTACGGGACGACGACGACGACGACGATTCAACGAAGTCACACAGGCTGAGACACGCTGGGGTATCTACCGTCGGGTGGTCCGAGGCGGCGGGGACCCTAAGAGGTCCGTTCTTGTGACCTCACCCAACGGTAAAGGAAAAGGTTACGTACTTTAACTCTTCACTTTCACTCCAGCAAGTCAGCACAGGCTGAGAATCGCTGGGGTACCTGACGTCGGGTGGTCCAAGGAGGCAGGTACCCTAAAAGGTCCGTTCTCATGACCTCACCCCACGGTAACGGAAGAGGCGGAGTTACGGGATCCTTAGGTGTATATAGGAATGACACGTCCCCTTTATGTTTTTTCTGGCTTCTAAACCAGAGTCGAAGTCAAAAAAGTCATTAAGTCATTAAGTAATTGAAATCAATTATTATTAAATAGTCATATATAATTAACACTGTTTATATGGTGTAAGTACAATTTACTTCTACAATTATTATCCCCTTCAACCTACATCTTATATACCTTTGACATGACAGAAACGTTGAAATGATATGTATATTTTGATGAGATTTTATTTTTCAAATAGTTTTATTCTTTTTTGAAGGGGTCTTGACTGGTCAGATTGTTCTGGACACGGTCTATAGTTTTCGTGGTGTCACCTGAAATGAGTGACGACCGAATACTCTTTTGTCCTGATACCTTTGAAAAGATCTACCGAGAAAAAGTCGACGGTAACATGAAGAGTTCAACGTAAAGGACAAAAAACAACGAGAAGTCGAGTTTTGAGTCCTCTTCCTGAGTATATAGTATAGAGTCTCGTCCTGCGTCGACTTCAGATTTGTGTGAACCTTCTGGTTTACCCAGTCGTCAGTATGGTTGGTTTTGATTAATAATAATAATAAAGTAATTCCGGTGAGTCCGTCCCCGTCGTTATTTTCGAACGTAGACCATCGTGAGTGTCCCTTCGAGCTCTCTTTGTGAAAGAGTAGACCCTAGAATAAAAAATTTTCTTGTAGAACAAAAGATTTAGGTCCCACAGACTAAAGTTGTTGTGTTCATCAGTCGTTGAGTGCACCTGGACGGAAGACAATTTACCGAGTACTCTTTGTGGGGAGTCGCGGGTTAGGGTTCTGGTCTTTTTGGCTAGGATGTTCGACACTTTCGACGAGGTAGTGTGTGAGTAGGTTCGACGAGAGATCCGGAAAGACAGAGCAGGGCAAGGGAGGTAAGAGTGACAAAACCAAGGGAGACACAATAGGTGTCAGGGGGTACCGGGGTAAGAGGACCAGGTTACGACTTTACAGTCCTACCCGTCTTATATTCCCAACGGTCCCCACCCCCGCCCCCGTCCCTTACTTCTTTTTCGAGTAACGTTGAGTGAGAAGGGAGGAGAAGGGGAGTTAGTTACTCAAGACAGTTTATATTTGTGGGTACAGATTGGAGGTGGGTTTAGTTCTTTGTCTTGCAAAGATAGTAGGGGTTTTCTAAGGGTTGACAGTGGTCGATCTCGTCTGTTTAGATCAGACACCGCTGTCTTTAGTCCAGTCACGCCAAAGTTCACCTCTACCTCCCGCCCCACTTCCTCCTGACGTTTTAGTTCACCTCTACCTCCCGCCCCACTTCCACCTGACGTTTCTCCGTGTTCTCTTGAAGACCCAACAGCGAAACCCCGACCTCGAAAACTCACGACCAATATGGACCCACATACACAAACAGTTTTGACTACAGATGTGTATTTTACCCACGTAGAATACCCTAAAGGTAATATACAGTTATTTCAACTAACTTTTTTTAAGGTGACCATAATCAAAGTTTCAGGACCGATAAGGAAGTTCGGGATCAATAAGTAGAAGGATCTTCGGAAAGGACCAGAGAACCCGGGTGCCACTTTGGAGGGAGGACCCTGAGTGTCAGGAGTCTCGGACTTAACAAGTGGACCGTTAAATAAGTCATAAAGACACACTGTTACAATAGTGATAAATTAAAAAATTACTTAAGTACTCAACAGAGGGTCGATCTGACGTTTACTGGACCCCGACCTTTACCAAAGTAAAGAGTGGCCAAGGAGATTCCGTACCCCGAGTGTGTACGGTTCGTGGACGTCTCGGACCGTCGAGGGACCTATCGACGACTCACTTGTCCTGAACACACCGAGTCTGTGTCGGTGATCTTACACGTGTGTGTCCCTCTTCTCTCGTTCGGTCACTTCCCACTCCCACATGGTACCTACCGTTTGGGGTCGTCGTCACGGGTGGTCGGGTTTCGGGTCGTGTCGAGAACAGGACAGTGCGAGTAAGGGGTCTTAGGACCCTGTAGAGATTTGACGAAGTTCGACGGTAGAGTCCTAGATTACCGTGACTGTGGAACCCTTCAGGGAAGTACAGAGACTATAACCGGGGTATAAAGGGTCTGGGGTACGGTCAGCTCGTGTAGGAAGTCGGTTGTCGGGAGAGGTTTGTCTTGTGTCCAGATAAGACTTACACCGGATTGTCGAAGTCTTCGGGGTCCAGTCGAGGAGACGAGTTTCAATTCGGAGTATGGTTCGAGGTCCCGGTGGACCTGAACGAGATTTGGTGGACGCGTGATTTTTACGGTGGATGATATAGTCTCTCCTACAACGCGGGTAGTTGGTGATGTCGGTTGACACTGTCTGTCGGGGTTCCCTTGAGTCCTACCTTTGTGATACAGGTGGTGACTTAGTAGTCTGCGACGGCGGTGGTCGGGACCGAGGGACGTCACCACGTGGGACTCCTGTGGTCCTACTCTTTTGTGTCCTACGACCGGGGTCTCTCGACTCCGTGTGTAGTTTCCTCACTAAAGTCACTCGGGTCTGAGAACGTGGAAGGGTATTTATCTTCTCGGGTTTAAGGAATTGAATGTTACAGTCCAAAAGAAACTAATTGTGGTTAGGAAACCACAAGGCTGATGGAACAGAAACAACGTTTTGAGGATTTACAGGACCAAGGAGTGAAACGGAGTAAAGAGTGAAACGGAGATGTCTTGTCGGAGAGTCTCAATAGATTCTATGACGTAGGACCCGAATTCCGGAGTCAAAAAAGGTGGATTATTTTATATTAAAAGTTAAGAATCCCACAAGGAAAAAACAGTCAACTTTGTAGGAACTAGAACTTACCAAAGATCAAGAACAAGACCACTAGAAAGGTAAGTTGTAAGCAAGTCACTGATAATTAACTCACGGATGGTACTCGGTCCGTGACAGGATCCGTGATGTCTATTTCGTCACCTGTTTTGTTCGTTCCTTCAAGGATGGGACCAACCTCTATATTACGATAGCCCACACCTCCACACTAGTTACTGTTATTCGTCCACTTGCCTACTATTTCTCCAACTTAAGTGTACTACTGTTGGTTCTACTTCTTTTAGTCTGTCTCTCTCACAACCCTGTCTCCACCACTAGGGGACTCCGACCCTGTCGTCTCAGAGTGACTCCTTCACTATAGGCACGACTCGGTTGGTGTGTTTCTATACCCCATCCCCCGTAAAGTCCGTCGTCCTTGTTGTCTACATTTCGGGGACTCCGTCCTTATTCGACCTGCTCGAGACTTCACGTCCTCCCTCGAGTCACGTCGACCTCACGTCATCCTCTCACCTCCTCTTCATCTACTCCAATCCCATCGTGCACCTCCAGTTTACTAAAGTCCAGAGTACACGGTGACTTTGTCTACCCTGAAATAAGGTTGTTAACAACCTTCGAAAAGCCCTCAAAATTAAGATCGCGGGTCCAGGGAGTTCCTGGTGTGAGACGGAATGTACACACTTAAGAAGAACCTGGATCTTAGGACCGGGCCGTAAGGTTATCATAAGGACCGTTTGTCTTAGACGATTTTTTCGTAGTCAGGTCTCGGGACACGGGACCTAGGGTGGGAATTGGATAACCCCTGGGTAATAGTGAAAAAGACCCTGAGAAGGGGTGTTAAATTTGAGTCTGAACACAACCGGGGTATCAAAGCCGTTGGTTTGATGTGTGGGGGAGTTGTAGACATGGTCAGACAAAGGGGTCGAGCGAACAGGGTCATCCACCGGGGTCAGGGTCCGGAGTAAGATGGTTCACGGACCCTAGAGGTAGACATTGTCGAGTTCCCCGGTGTGTTCTGGGTCACCCCTCCTGGGAGGTCACGAGTGGGGGTGGCGAGTTGAGTGGAAGCGGGTTTCAGACGAACTCATTCAGTACGAACCGAACGTCGAATCACTACTCCAATGACGGCAAGTGCATGAGAAATTTAAAGACATTCTGTGTCCGTGTTCCTGCAATGTCTAACGTCCCGGTTCAGGACCGTAGAGACGGAGACATTGTCTAGAGCCCCACCCTTCGGTGGGAGTTCCGGGGTCCGTGCGCACTTCGTCCCTCCCCAGAGGTGTAGTCAAGGTAGTCCAGGGGCGGAGACGGCTCGCACCGACAGGTCAGGATACTTTGTAAAGTCCAGTCAAAGCCTTGTATTTCTTTCGACCGTCTCCACCCCCCACCCGTTTCATTTTCCCCGAAAACAGTGCACTCCTACCGTCCTCGACCCCGTCTCCCGAAAAAATCGCTAGTTTCAAGGAGACACGAAGACCCGGTTCCCGTACGTCGGCTCCGTTCTCGCACAATAGCCTAGACAGTCTCTCCTCGGAGTCTTGTGCAGAAGAAAGTAGACCGACTCTTGACTTCCTCCTTCCCGTGACGTCCGGAGACCTCTGTAAGGGTAATTTTATTGGGTTTGACGTGAAGCCCCTATACTAAAAGAAGAAAAAATGTCTACTCTTTCCACTCCGAGTGTGTTCTTCATTAAACGGGTTTCAAGGACCCTAGGTCCGACGGAGGTCAAGTCCCCGGACCGGTTTGTGTCACGTGAGCCCACGTCAGGTCCCTTGTTCCGTGGGTCTTGTCTTTGTGTAAATGGACGGGGGTCAAATCGTGCCGGAGTCGGTGCGGAGGTGTGTCCATGGTCGAAGGGAACCGGGGGGAGCGGGGCGCAGTGGGTTAGTGTCCGACCCTCGGGAGAGACGACCCGGTTCTCCGTGATAACCGGACCAGGTGTGGTCAAGGGAAGACCTAGGGACCACGAATGTCGACGCGGACTGTACATCATCCACGGCTCTTTAAGTCGACTTGGGGACTGGACCGCCGTGACTGTATCGTCTCATCCTCGTTCTGTTACTCGATTGTTTTTACATTCATTTTATATGTTATCCAGTTACCACCACTTGCGATCCCTACCTTTGCTCCGTCCTTACCCTAGACCCTCACCCTCGTCTGGAGTGACGTTTCGACGGTAAAGTCGGGGCCGGACTTCCTCCACTCCTTCCCCAGTGCCCCCACGTGTCCCCCTCCCCCAGAGTCGTCTCCCCTTACGTTAATGGTTCCGGGACTCCCCCTTTCGTGTCCCTACCTACACTAACGGGGTTTAGACGGTCGATGAAAGAGTGGTTTTTAGGTAAGATACGGAGTCGGTCCTCCGAGTCTACCTCGTGTCTCCTCGTCTCTCCACTCGGAACCGTCGAGTCCTGTGTACCTCGTAGTGAGACGGGCGTCTTCTGTCCAGACCCCACTTCCGGGTGTACACGGACCTCTTCGGACTCGAACCACTTGGGATGGGGGGTGGGGGGCCGCCCAAAGACCTCCAACCCGTAAGAAATAAGAACCGGAACCAGAAAGAATCGAGGATCCCGGAACAGAACACCAACAATTCAGTAGGGGTAACATAGACATCTACCAAAAGGTTGTCCATATAAACCAGGAGTGACGTTAGAGTCTACTATTTACTGTCTTCGTAGCGACAAGAGTAAGATCCGTCTCCCTCTTTGGCGAATCTCACCACCGGTGAAGCACACACTAGAACTAGTTTAAAGACTTGTAAAGACCCGGAGTACGGAAGGAGCCCCATTTCACTCCTCTGAGTACCACGAAGAAGGTCACACCACGTCCGTGGTCGACCCCTCTCACAGGTGTCCGTCTAAGGACGAGACCTGAGGACACTCAGATTGGGACCCTCCTGTGGTGTCTCCGGGTCCACAGGAGTGTAAAGGTCCCACGGTAGAGTCCCTCCCATCGTCAGACCCTTGAACACGAAAGTTCTTCAAAGACTGTTTTAAGTTTTTGTGTGAAGGTAAACTATCAATGAGTGGCTCTCCGAGAGACCTACGAAGGTCATTATAGCGGGAGACTAAAATAGGACACAAGTTCTTAAGTGGTACTTTCGACCTTGACTCCACATTCATTCACAAGAGAGTAGGACGGAGTCACGGGGTTCGTCCACCTCGAGATTAGGGTTTGAACATTGAGCACGAAACCACCCACTGAGTGACCAATCACATTTAGTGTCGGACCCCGAGACCCAGGGACTGATGACGAAGATACGAAGTGGATCCGAAGTACGCACTTCTTTTTTTATGGTAGCTAAGTATGACTACAAACGAAATTTTCCTCACAATGTAGGAATTTTTATGGATTTATTACAGTGTCGTAGTTTAGTACTCTACGTGATCGGTTAGTCCAACTGTTGAACTTATAAGTTTAGTTTCATGTTATAGGTGCTGGAGGTATTACCTACGACAGAAAAGTAAAGTTCGTCCGACTTGAGAGTAGAAGCTGAGACGACGGTTTCACTGAATTACGGGTAGGTAAAAGGAGGGAATAGAAACATTGGATATTTAAGAGATGTTTGTGAATACGGGGGTCACCCTCACCACTTGGGGGCTTAAACCGTACCTGAGTAAGTGATTCAGAGTGAAACGAAAGAAAGAACTTTCGGTGTTTTGACTAGTTCCTTTACCTCATACGCAGTTGGTGACCGAATTTTGTCTATAAACTACTCGTTCTTTGTCTCGACCTACAATTTTGACCCACCCAAACCATGACCAATCTACTTGTGTTAGACTGTGACGATTAATTACCTAATTATAGTCGGATTACCGTACAAAACTTGTTGAGACAGAAACCGGAACCGGAACCGGATCGTTAAGGAAAGAACAAACAAACAAACAAGATTGACTATTTGAAATTCCATGTCTTCGGTGTGAATGACTTAGAGATCTGTGCTCCAGACTTCTCTGTCGTGGACACTACTCGTGGACCTATTCCGAACACTGTCAACCTCGGTACTCGACTTAGGTAGTTCACCTTTAGTTGGACCATTATTTGCATGTTAGGTGGATTCCGTAGTGGATGTGTAGGGTATCCTCCTGCCAAATACCGCCATACGACTCTTATCTCTAAATGGACTGTGATCGAAATTTTTTTTTTTTTTTATCTTACATTAGAATCCTACATACTTTTCTCTTCGTATCGGGGATTACACCTCCCTCCCCTTTCAAATCGGAAGAAGACACGACCAGTGAGGTGACGACCCTCAGAGAAAAGTCTTCTTCGTGACTGTTTGTCTTGCACCAGTCCTTTCTCAGCTACGACTCCGGTGCGTTTTGTTTTCGAATTCTCCGGTCTAATTTTGTTCATCTACACAAATCGGATCTCTTTATTTTCGGGTCGAGGAACGTTGGAACGGTCTGACAGTTCATCTTAATCGGAGAGAGACCCAACGGGGTCTCTTGTCTTAATTCTAGTTACTGGTCTTTAGGAGCACTCCTTCGAAAAACTTCTATTGTCTCTACGCCCTTTTGTAATATTACAGGTATCGGTCGGTGTTCGGTTTGTTTTGTCAACAAACCCCTCCCTCCCTCGAAAATTAGACCCCGACAAGTTCGTGTTAGACGTACTGAGACCCCGTCCTTGTCCCACCTTATCCCAGGTCACAGTCTACCTTCTAGGAGAGGTTGGGTTGTAACGTATAAGAGATTTGTGGGTAACTTGGTTTCGGGGTTACGGAGAGTAGGGACAGGGAGGGACCGGTTTACCTTATATTCATTAAACCCTAAAATGTACTTCCCGACCGTTGAGTGGTCGATAAACGTTTTTAGTGGGTCCCGTAACAAACGTCTCAGGTCCGGGTTTAAACTGTGTTGAACTGTACTGTTGGTATGTGAATTGAACCCCCAACAATGAACCCTACACGTAGACCGAGACAGTCGGGAAAAGGAGAGTGGGATGACTCGTGTTGGGAGAGACGCAACAAAGATCTTGTCCTTTCAACGTTATTGACAGTTAGGTTCTAGTTCCGACTGCTATGGGTGACCAATCGAGTGAAAGACGTGAAGTGTTTCGGTTCTGTCTGTGTAAGACTTCTCGTACAACCTCCTTGACATCCAGATTGACTGGGTACGTCAAGGAGACCGACGGTAATTAAACCCGACGAGGGGTTTTCAGTGACGGTCGTCCCGACGTCTGTCGTCCAAGAGTCAGTCCTACGGTGAATGGCATTTTATCTTGTAAAGACAGAGGACGACCAACCGAGAGGAGAACCGTTACAACTAGAACGAGTACATCCAGAGCCTCCGCCGGCTGAAGTGTCTGAGGCACCTGGCCGACACAACCTTCCGCAGTCTCTGCAGTTTCAGGAGGTGTCAGTCGTACAGGACGTTCCAGACGTACCACCGTAGGTCTCAAAAAGATTGGATCTCTTTGTGGCATACAGTTGTTTTCAGGAAATCAGAGTCTTACAGACCTGTGGAGTTTCAGGAAAGGGTTAGTAAGGGAATAAAGAAGGTACATTTCGGGGGTCTCCACCCGACCTGTTTCCACGAGTGAAGACAATTACCACTACACCTTTTATCCCGACCGTGACCAACTCCCCTCTTCGGTCCAGTGGATTCGAGTCAGTACAGTGCCCAGATGAAGACCGTGACTCTTGGAACCTCTTGTGACACTGGTCGTTCCCTGAGTCCAAAACTCCAGACACAGACAGACACCAATGTGTCGGGGTCTCTTCGAGGAGGACCCCCCGTCCCGGGACTCCTCCCTGCTGGGACCTTCATGAGGGAGAAGAGAAGTAGGGCTCGTCCCTCTTCTGTCAGACCTATGTCCCTCGAGGTAAGAGTCACCTGTCTGAGAGTATGAGAGCCGGCGACTCGGGTGTGTTCGGACTGACTCTTTTCTCTCGAGCTCCTTCTGTCTGGCACTGTGCATCCCATACGAGCCAGGAGGTACGGGCTGAGGAGAGGGTCTTGGTTCGCCCTGGGGGTCTCCGAAGTGTGTGTCCGGGGTCGGAGGGGTGTCGGGAAGTCACTTGCCATGGATTTCCCGCCTGAGCTTGGACTTACCTCCCACCAAAGTTTGTGTCAGGACCCTCTCGGACGTAGGTGTGAGTGACGTGTTACTAACGGTGAGTCTCGGAGAGAACCGTGAGTCTAGAACTGAATTTTCAGCGGAGGACCGGTGTTGACGTAAGAATTGAATGACCGACTATAAAGTACAGGAGTTAAATGACAAACGAACGAAAACATAAAGTTAAGAGTGGACGGAAAAGAGTGGTCTTATATTTGAGGTACTCTCTTCCATGAGATGTGACAGGGTAAGTAAGTGAATTGAGCCGTGACCTGTGTTGTAAATCTCATGCACGACTTAGCCCGAAGCGTCCACCGAGTCACCCATTTCTTAGGCGGACGTTTCGTCCTCTGCGTCCGTCCGTACTCAAGTTAGGGGCCCAGCCCTTCTAGGGGACCTCTTCCCGTACCGTTGGGTGAGGTCATAAGGGCGGTCCTCTTAGGGTACCTGTCCCCGCGGACCGCCCGACGTCAGGGACCCCGACGTACTGACTTCGCTGACTCTACTCGTGTTCGTACACGACTTGTTGCTAAACAACTTACTTATTGGTTCACTGAGTCAAGAAAGGTTGTGTCGGAGTGTCTTCGGGTCCGAGTTTTAATTCACAAAGGGGTCGGCACTTGTCGGATGGGTCTCCTTGTACACGAAGTGGGAGGAAAGACACCAGGACTGAAGGTTGGATTTAAGGTAACGGTAATAATATGTGTATATGGTGTACGACAAGGTACATCTGTTAAATTCTACGACACCCCCTTCTGTGTCCCGTATTCCTTTCCTTCTTTTGTGAGACAGGTATAGGAGAGAGAAGAGTCCAACCCCTTTGTTTAAGTATCAAACAGACATTGGAGGGGTCCTAAACAAGTAGGACTGGATGTGAGACCAAGTGTAGACAGGACCAAGGTAGGAGAAAGTTCTGTGTTTCGTTGGACGGGAGAGACATGCTCTGTCGGGGGAGCTCCAGACTTCTGTCCCTGGTACTGAGAGGCAGAGTCGAGACTGACGTGAGGAGTGTCTACCTGGACGGGTGTTAGAACCCACTGTGGGGGTACAGGACCACAGGAGGTCAACCCACTGTAGGAGGGACGCACCCCCGTGGGCCCGATCTTATTCTCCAGAGGTCAACCGGCGTAGTCACGTGTAGTCTTGCCTCGAGGGTCGACCACGAAGGTGTACACGGGTGGACCACCCTCGGGACTCGGTGGTCGACGTCCCTCCACACGACCGGTGTCACTCTGTCTTTGAGGCACCTCGAGTCTTAGACACTGTGTAAATCACACGGGACCCAACAAAACGACACACTAAGTTTTATGGATGAGAATAAAGACTACTATTTTTTTATTGTATTTGAGTAACGTCTTTTCTCTCTTTTCGTGTTTCTTCTTTTGTCTATAGTGGATATAAGGACATTGGGTCTGTTTTGGTGATGGTCGTAAAGTTTCATAAAGGAAGGTCAGAAGAAGGATGAGGACACTTATGTGAGTCTTTATACATGTGTCTGAAATCATATGGGACCAATCTTGTCATGACTTGTGTCTTGCGATGAAGGAGAAACGAAAGGAAATTGTAGAACATTCGTAAAGGACCCGAAGGGTCCACCAAGTCACCATTTCTTAAACGTACGGTTATATCCTCTGAGCTCTCTGTCCCCAACCTAGGGACCCAGTCCTTCTAGGAGACCTCTTCCTTTACCGTTCGATGAGATCATAAGAACGGACCCTTTAGGGTACCTGTCTCCTCGGACCTCCCGATGTCAGGTTCCCCAGCGTTTTCTCAGCCTGCACTGACTCGTACGTGCGTGTTCGTAAGGGGACGGTAATTTCTAAGAACCGCCCATACCAAAATTACCAACACGTAGAATGTCTATTTGGGACTGAAGAGTGTAGAAGGTTCCGTTCTCACCTGTCGGGGGCTCGTCGGCCCGGAAACATTGCTTTAGGGAGTGCCCCATCACCCGAGTGAGTGGAGGAGCAAGAGTTAGAACTCTCACCGGTCAGACCTGACGTCGACCACCATGGCGTACTCGTCAAGACAGACCTGTCCGACGACCCGTGACTGGACCGTGTGGACGTCTTTGCTGTCGGTGGTGGACACCAACGGGGTCCGGGAGCCGTGGAGACGCCTTGACCCCGGCCCGGCAGTGATTGTAGGGGTAGTTGTCGACGCCTTTGTCCGGACCTTTCCAATTCGCTGGACGGGTTCTAGTGTGTCGAGTATGACCCGTTGTCGTCTTGGTCGGTCCTCCGTCCCCGGCGGGAGAGTGTTGAGAACCAGACACAAACACATCGTGTGCTACCGAGTGACGACTGTACTACGGTAATTCACTCTGATTGACCGATTAAGGGTCCGTCCTTCGTCACGGATTCTCATCGATTACTTTTCTTCCTTCCTACCCTTTGTCACCTTACGCGGGTCGTCCTTCCACGAGGTCTGTCCGTCGGCACGTCGTCGCTAGGAAAACGACGCGAAGAGGGGTGCACCCGACTGACTCTCTCTTCCCCCCTTCTCTCCTTCTGTTCTCTCTCTATGTCAAGAGGATGGGAGTCAGGTCGGTTCCGAGACTGATGGTACCCGACCCGACGGACCACAGTGGACCGACTCGAGTATTCTCTGTCACCCGGAGACAAAAAATTGGGTCGGAGGTCAGTGGTCTGCTACTCAGTTTCCCGACCTGTGCTCCCCGACCCTACCACACCCTCGACACCCCTTCGGGCCGTCTTCCGTAGACAACGTTTGCTGTCTTCAGCCATCCCGGCACCCTCCCAAGTCGACTTCCGTGGAATATTCCACGGAGGCCCGAGGAGGGGCGATGTGTCCACGTCACTGTCGGGTGTGCTCGAGGGTGGACCTAGGTCTCCGACCGACCCAGGGAGAGCGTACACGGGCTCACCGCATAGAATCCACCTCCCTTACCCCGGTGATCCTCTTTCAAGACCCGTGGATAGGGACCTCCGTCTCTACCCCTCGGTCTATACTGTGACACCGACAGGAGGCAACAAGGTCCCTGGTCCCGGACTCGGGACCTCTCTCCCTCGCTACTGTACCTTTTCGAGTCCTCTCTAAAAGTATTCTTCAAAACACTTTGGACCCATTGATCACACGACGAAACCCCGATCACTGCTCACAGAAAAGGGTAAAAAAAAAAAGGTCTTGTAGTACTTCTACACTCGTCGTGTTCGGGACTTCCCTTGAGTCGACCGACCACACGACTCCCGAGTCCCATGACCTCGGGTCCGGTCGCTCCGAGACGACTCTGGGGTGGAAGCCACTAGGTCCTGGTAGACTCCCCTCTTACGCTCTACTAACCGATTCACATCCGCACCCCGAGGGAACCCCAGAAGATCTGTGTTGACACTCCCCAAAATACGCTTCGATTCCAAGACGTCAAGACGTCCGTCCCCTGAACTCCGTGGTTCTAATCCCCTAAGCACCATTTGAGGAGACGACCCCTTCGGGTGCGCGGTTCTTGAACTGGGGTCCGGAGACTCGACTGTAAGAGGAGGGGGGTCATGAGACCCTCGAGTGCCGTCTCCCTGCCTTCGTCGGAGTTCGTCCCCGAGGACCCTCTTCGGATGGAGCAGGGGGTACACCCCGACTTTGAGCTTGAACTCGCCCCCTGTCTTCTGGACCAATGTGTACAGGTACTGGCACACGAACAGCGAGGCCCTTAGCTCCAACAGGTGCCGTAAGAGCTACTGCAGGTCGGGGAGCACCGCTCTCCAGAGATCCAACATGAGCCGACTCTCCATCCAGGCCTTCCACGCCCGGTCCGACCGCACTTTCGGGTTCAGCGTCGTGAACCTTTCTTCGTGCTCTCCCACACGCCCACTCCCACCACTACACCTCTCCCCGGCAGCGTCACTGAATCCAATGGAGGACGAGGTGTCGGTTGGGAAGGTACGACCTTCGGGAGCACGTGAAGCCTTAGAATGGTGTGTTCGGAACGGTTTCGGGAGCCCCCCTCGTCACCCTAATGTTAGACCCGTTACTGTCACGAAAAGAGTCGAGGGATGTGAGTGGCACAAGAGAGATTAGAGGTACGGAAGTGTGTGAGTATCATAGACGGACCTTCGGAGAAGGAAAGAGAAGGACAGATTTATAAGAAGGGAACCCAAGGTCAAATCTCCAGTAAAGAAGGTCCTTCGGAAGGAACTACAAGAGGGGTGAGTCTCAAATGTGGTCCACAGGGCATAGTCCCCAGGTGTAGAGGGAGATGAAGGGTGTCACAAATTGTGGACGGTGAACCGTAATATAAACGGACATTTCGTCGTCCCACTACGTTCAACTCTAAGTACTCTTGTCTGGGTGACCGAGAACAGGGGACAACATGGAGTTCTGGATCTCGATCGTCCATGAGTCATGTTTGAACCATTTATTTGTTTACTTTCCCGACACACTTTTTCGTTCGACTTTCCCTCCTTTTTCCTCCCAAGGACGGAACCTTCGTCCTTACCACCCGTAAACTTCTGTCCCGGTCCGTCGAGGGAGAGAACCTCCACCACTATTACTGTGATTACACAGGGAAACGTCGACTCCCTTCTCACCACTGAGACACTGAAGGACTACCCCACGTGGTCCCGGTCTCCTTTTCCTACGGGAGTGTCTCGGACTGGTTCGTGGACGACCCGGCCTATGGACAGAAGTACTTCTGTGTGGTTCGTTGAGGTCGAGGTAGTGTCGACTGTATCCTCGACGGGGTTTGGACCACGAGTGTCGTAAGGGCGGGTTTAGACCAACAGGGTGGTCACGCAAGACGTGTCGACCGCGAGTCCTGGATCTCGATCGTCCATGAGTCATGTTTGAACCATTTATTTGTTTACTTTCCCGACACACTTTTTCGTTCGACTTTCCCTCCTTTCCTTAAAAGGAGAGCGTAAAAGGAAAATGAAGTTGACGGACTAAAGAGGGTTGTATTATAGGGGTTCATTTCGACTAGACGCATTAAGACAGAGTAAGTAATAAAAGAAGGGATACAGACCTCCTGACCTGGGGTCCCCACGACTTGTAAATTGGCAGAAATGTTAGCACCCTTCAGGGGTCCTGTACTTGACACATGTTAGTGGGGAGTTAGGGGTTTTGGTCATTTCCTGGACCACATCTCCTTCCACACGGACCTTTCACGTGCGACTTGATGTTGACGGGTCGGGTTTACACGTTCCCGGCGGTCTCCGGGTGAGGGTGAGCCCCTCCATCTTCGGTGCCCCACTATGAGGAGAGAGTTTACGAGGGACGGACAGAGGGGGTAGTCCCGAGGGCCCCGGTGGTAGGTGGGGTGTGCAGTCGTTTCTTGTTCCCGGTCGGGAGGGTGTCGACTACTGAGAGCGGTCCGTCAGTAGTCGCGTCTGAGGGGTCCTCGAGTGCAGCTACTCCAGCCTCTGCAGTACCTACATCATAAACGAATATCGGCGCAACCACCGACGGTCTAAGTCGTTCATCAGCAAGGCCCGGAACCACGTGAAGTCGAACAAGAGTCTTATAAAACGGACGGAGACCTCCTTCCCTTTTTACCTACACTCTCGTTTCGGTGACTACCCTCCCTAAACCCTAAAAGATGTACCGGTCATAGACGTCAGTCGGGGAGTATACCGGGACCCTACGGAATGAGGTGCACGACCCACTCATCCTAGATCTGGGGCATGAGTCTCTCGAGGTGGAATATGGTGTGCACACGTCGACTGTTGTCGTGCCGACCCATTCGACGTCCGAAAAGGACCCAAACGGTCTCGCCTCACATTGAGTGTGGAGGTCCCGGGGGATGAGTTGTAGGGGGTCTCCGACGAGTTTGGGGCTACTACCGGGCACTTTGGGAGGACTGGGCCGAGAACCAGGTACAAGGGTAGGAAATATTCCGCGAGGAGACAGGTCGGAAATCTCCGGTCCAGTGAGGACGGAGATCTGAGTCTGAGGAAGGGAGGTGTACCGTCCGGTAGGAAGGTCCAGGGACGTACCGGACGAAGCATTGCAATAAGTCCAGGAATCGGTGCCAGTGTACGTAGTCACAGGGGTCGTAGAACGGACGGGGAAGGGTACGAGATAAGACGGGATAAAAAGGGTAAATAAATTAGGAATAAGTTAAAAATCACTAATAAAATTAAAAATTTTCTGAAAAAATCTCGTCAAAATCGAAGTGTCGTTTTGACTTTCCTTCCATTTTTCTGAGACCCGTACGAAGGACCGGGGGTGTGTGACGGGGGGTTGGGAGTGGTGGGAGATGGTCCACCATGCAAACAATGTTAACCACCTGGATATGACTGTGTGACGATAGTGGGTCTCAGATGTCAGATGGGTTCCCAAGTCAGAACCACATATAAGACACCTAAACTTGTTTACATATCACTGTACAAAGGTAGCAATGTCATAGTCTCGTCAAAGGACCGACCTTTTTAGGAGACACGTGGTGGGCAAGTAGGGCGAGAGGGTGCATTACCAACATTCCTGACTAAAAAAAAAAAATTACAGAGGTATCAAGACGGAAAGAATCTTACAGTATATCAACCTTAGTATATCATACATCGGAAAAGTCTAACCAAAGACAGTGTACGTAAATTCCGAGGAGATACAGAAAAGTACTGAACTATCGAGTAAAGAAAAATCACGACTTATTGTAAGGTACCAGACCTACATGGTGTCAATGAATCGGTGAGTTGATGACTTCCTGTAAAACCAACGAGTCAAAAAAAGTACTCATGAAAAGTGGTGGGATTTAATATAAAAAAATGGAGAAATGATTGAGCGACTAAAGGTCACATGGGACACTTCAGTCCCCGAATTACCAGGGACAAGTACCGACCCAGATGTCGTGGGTCTGGTCAGGGACGTATACCCGTCGTACTTCACTAACCGTGACCGACCTACACTCACCACTCCACTCCACCCCACACCGCCGGTCTCCACGTCAGAACTGGGTCCGACTCGACCTGGTGGAGGAACCCTTCGACGAAGATAGGACCCGGGAGGACCCGTCCTTCGTTCTTACTCAGGTACCCAACCTCTCGAGAGAGAAACGGGGGAAGTCTGTCTACTCAGGGTGACGGCTCCTCCTTCTGCCGGAGGAAATTCTTTGTTCCGACGAAGGATGGATCCGTGAGAGTTGGAAGGACGTCTAGTGCAAGAGGACAAATCGCCCCTGTGAGGTAACAGTCGGAAAATTAAGAGGAGTCTGTAGAGAAGACTGGAATAAGCCCCAGGTGAATAAGAACCTTACAGATCATTGTTTGAAAACCATCAGTGTGGGACTTGGTCGGTGTGTGGGTCGGAGGTGTCTCTTAAAAATATAAGAACCGGGTAAAGGTCACCCAATGATACTGGGACTCTGGTAAAAGTCGGGAAGTACCTGTGTATTTTCAAATATGGACCTTTCCTGGAACTTCTATAGGATCAAATTAAGTAGGTAAAATATCCACTCCTTTACTTGTAACTTCTCTTCATCCAACAGGCTCTCGGTTTGCTAACTAATCGTATGTTAGGACTTGAGTTTGAATTCGAAGGTCTGGAGAGATTGGTTATGACAGGGATGGGGAGATATCCAGGGGAATGCAACATCGAGACATCAAGGGACGGACCAATAGAATGAAAACTTTCAGATAAAGATCACATAAGAGTCTGTATAACATAGTTTCATATAAGGGTCTTATAACATAGTTATGTCGGTCGTGGTGATAGATTTAAATCTCATAAAAGTAGTGGGGTTTCCTTTGGGACATGTAATCGTCAGTGAGAGGTAAGAAAAGACGGGGTCGAGGACTGTGGGCTATTAGACGAAAGACAGATATACGTGAACAGATGAGACCTGTAAAGTTTATTTGTCTCAGTATATTGTACACCAGAAAACATTGACCAAAGAAAGTGAATCGCGCGAACAAAAGTTCCAAGTAGGTACGACATAGACATAAGTAAGGAAAAGTACCGACTTCTAAGGTAGTATCCCTAAATGGTATAAAATACGTAGTCAACTGACAAAGATGGGAAACCGATAATACGTACTTTGACGATAGTTCAAGGTCCTCACCTTAACGACTCAATATACCATTGAGATACATATTGTAAAACTCCTTGAAAGTCTGATAAAAGGTTTCACCGACATGGTCAAATGTAAGGGAGGTCGTTACCTACTACCAAGGTCAAAGAGATATAGGAGTGGTTGTGAACACCCATAGACTGAAAGTATAAAGTCGGTGGTACCTCCCCCACTTTACCACATAGTGACACGAAAGCCGAACCCTAAAGGAATCATTTCTTACTACGACTCGTAGAAAAGTACATGAATAACCGGTGAATGTATACAACAAATGTCTTCACAGATAAGTTTAGGAAACGGGTAAAGAATTGACCCAGCGACGGACAAATAGCAACTCGTATAAAAAGGAACCGAAACCTTTACTGAGACTATAAAATAAACGGAGACCAATGAAAAGGTCGAATGGGTCCAGGACAACCTAAAATAAAGGTGAGTTAGAGGATATTACTCTCGACATCCTAGTATATTAGCAGTCAGAGTGTCTTAATCAGAGTATCTTAATCAGATTATCTTCGGGTTTATTTGTAGACTACGTTACAAACCGTTTATCTTTTTCGAGTCTTTACAAACGACTAACATACCTTACTTACTTACGTCTCTTAAGTTGTTCTTTTAGTATCGAGAAATTCTTCTATCCTTGGATTCTTCATTGGATTAGATCCTACTTTTTGTCGTCCTACGTGTGACGGGGAAATTTAAGGGACCGGTACCGTCTACTACAGTAATTGACTAGTGGTATGATAGAAATTGATTTCGGAACTCCCCCGAGTGTTAGGAGTTGTATTCCGAGACCCACGTACACACGTACGATTCAGTGATGTCAGCCAGACTGAGAAACACTGTGATGTCTGGTGTCGGGTGGTCCGAGGAGACAGGTACCCTAAGAGGTCCACTCTTATGACCTCACCCAACGGTACGGGAGGAGGTCCCCTAGAAGGACTGGGTCCTTGACTTGGTCACAAAGAATCAGAGGACGTAACCGTCCGTCCAAGAAATGGTGACCGCGGTGGACCCTTCGGGTCCCGAGACCCATCGGTGATGGTTAACTACTGTCAAGTATACTCTTTCCTCTAAACAACATTAGTGACAGTTTAAAATTTTGCTTTCAAGTCTCCGAACAATATTTACGCCGTAGAAGTTTTGAGTCGGACAGACTGAGGTTTTGATCGTGAAAGTGGTACAGGTTGTTTTCGTGAAGAGGTCGTAGTTATGTGTTCCTAAGACATACCGGGTCGAAACCGGACCGTCACCGTTAAAGAAGTCTTACCAAGAAATCGACGAAGGGTCCACAACCAACCATGGGGTCACGACAACGGAGAACAACCCTGTGTAATTCTGGGTCAGTCGTGGGGACCGGTGATTTAGCTGGAGGTCCCGTCCGAGGTGGGTGTGATTACGGACCACTAAGAACGGTCTTCTACGAGGGACGTGTTCTCAGAGCAGTGTCAAGTCGAGAGGTCGGTCGACTCGTAGAGAGGAAGACGACTGGAACCGGTCTCCGGATTGTTCAAGATCGTCTCCGTACCGGTCGGGACGGAGGTGGTACCGTTACGGGGGGGGTCCCCTCGTCGACGGCTGTCGTAATTAGGTGGGGGTCTATGAGCCCCACGTCTCGCCCTCCGGGTCCGACTTCCCTCGAACTGGGGGGGGGAAGGACGGGGCAGGGTTAGGGGTCCCGGAGGCGAGCGGAAGAGGAAGTAGAAGAGTTAGAAGAAGTGTCTCGACGCCGCGACCCCGGCCAGGAGTACGGCCTCGTCCAAGTACGACTCCAGAGGGCTGAACAACTTGACGAAGAGGAGGACGAAGAGCCGGAGGAAGTCGAACGAAAGGCGTGACTACGAGAGACGCACCATGTACACCATCCAAAAGTACTGGACCCCTGTGTACTCGCGTCCGTTAGTTATCTGACAATATCGGGTCGTACCCGCCGGGAATCACGACGGTTGAGAGAAGGTTGAAGCCATAAGACCAGTCGAGACGGGGACGGGAGAAGGGTACTGCACGAGACTTTGGAGATCCGAGAAGTAAAAATATGTTTGACAAAGACTCCTGACCTCCACTACTGGTAGTAGTAATTCCGAAATGACTCACGGTCCTTACTTGGTCATTTCTCCTTTAACTTCCCGGTGGTGTCGGGGACTCGAAGATCCCCGAGACCCTTCACTACATTACTTGCACCGGAAGGAGTCGACCGGGGGGTGGGTGGGTCGGGACGGTCGACACACCGAACGGAGGGTAGGGTAGGGTCACAGCAACCTTTTCCGAGAGGAATCCATGAGCACCCTAAAGTTACCCTAGTAGGAAGAATGAATGTGTGTTTAGTAAAAGAGTCGACAAAGGAACTCATTTAAACCGGACGTTTACCGAGACAAGGGTTTTCCTTATAATAACCCATTGGATTATCTATAAGATACGAGAGTCTCTATTTGAGTAGGAATCGATGATGTTTTAATTAAGGAAATTTCTTTTAACGTGATACGATGGGATTAAGGTATAATTCTTAATCTATAACGATATTGTTCCCTTAAAAACTCTGTCTTCTTTAAGAAGGGTAGTAGATGAGGTTGGTGGTTCAAAATGTTTGTCCTTTTGATTCCACATCTTTTTGTTTCAACGAATGGGTTCTATTATGTCATAATAGTCATAACAAAGGTCTGAAATATAGGTACACTAATAGAATTCTTAGTTCTATGGCTTGTGAGGGTAGTGTGGTTGTTCTAGGGAGCACGGGGAAAGACCGGGCAGGGGTGTTGAATGGGGTCGGGGGACATCAGTGACTAAACGAAAGACTGTGACGTCTGACCAAAACACACAAGGTCTTGAAGTATATGTACCTGGACATCTCATATTTGAGAAGATGTTGATGGGAACGAGTGAGTCGTATTAAAAAAGCGCTAAGAGGGTACAACGACGTACATAACCGTTGAGAAAAAATAACGACTAATCATAAGGGAACTTACCGATATGGTGTTAAACAACTAGACAAGTGTGCAACTAGTAATAAACCTAACACACATCAAAGGTCGATAATACTTGTTACGACGACCCTTACAAGTGTATGTTAAGAAAGACAACTACCTACAAAAGCAATGAGGATGCATTTATCCTCACCTTATCTCCCAGTATCTCATTCACATTTACTATATACATTGGTGTCATTTTTAAACCAGAGTCTGAAAATTATGATAGTATAGTATGACAGAGGAAGTAAGTAATGGTAAACGAGTCGTCTAAATAAACCTCGTCGAAATCTCGTTCGTTCCGGTCAGGATATGGTTGTCATAAGATAGAGGGTCAAGGGTTGATCCGTATATGAAAGGGAAACGTTATAGTTCAAATACTAGCAGAAAGATACGATTTTTTGTGTTCTTTAAAGACCTTAAGTACCGAGGACTCGGAACAACCAGGAAAAGAGGACGACAAACCTGTTAATTGTCGTCGATTACCTTGTCTCTACTAGGGGACCTCTACCCCGTACGAAGACGGATTGGTCCGGGAAATTCAGTTTTTTGACCGGTTGCAATAATAGAGGAAATGCAGTTTCAGGACAATTCAATCTAATAATTTTACTCTAAGATTATTCTAAGACACTAAGGATGGTACTTTAGTGTCGTAACTAGACAACAATTCCTTCAAACAGTATGTAGTCCTCAGTCGTCCCAGTTGTGGATAACATCTCGTCCAATCCATTCTTACACCTGAGACCGGATTTATAGACCCGACTTAGGACTGCGACGGTGAATGGTCAACACACTAGAACCCGTTCAGTGTATTGGAGAGACTGGAGACGAGGGAGTAGATATTTTACCCCTATTATTATCGTGGATAGAGTGTCCAAACACCACTCTGATTTATTCAATTAAAAAACTCTCTGACTTTAGTTATGGTTAATGTGTCATTTTCGGTACATTCGTATTCGGTGATGGTAACGGTGGTGGTAGATGTGCAAACTAAACCTGACTCCCAAACTTTTAGAACTTGAATGAATAAACTGAAGTCTTTTTATGTTTGAGATCTTTTGTAATCGATTACACCCTTTTTTACAATAAGATGTGGTGTAAAGAGGGAGGAAAGTAGGACTTCTGGAGGGGTTTAAAGTTTTGTTATTTACTTTTCAACATCAGTTGAACAGAAGCACCTTGAACCACTCTTCTGAAGAGACGTAGGCCGGGAAAAAAAAAAAAAAAAAGAGGTCAACGAGATTTTGGAGATTTCTCCGGGAAGAACGACCAAAGGAGGGAAGGAAGTAGTGGAGGCTGAAGAGATTCGAATGAAGATTTGTTGAGTTACCCGGTCTTTCACACGGCCTAGTTTCGCAAAAACTGCAGATCACCGGTTTCCGCTACTGACGTCCAAATGCCTACTGGTTGCATCAACGGATGAAGGTTGATAGAATTCGGTACCGAGGACCTTACCTTGCACTGAGTCTCGACCCTTCGGACGACTTCCGACAGAGACCCGGGGAAAGGGTAAGAGCTCGGAAAGGAACTGGGGAGGTGGAAGTGTCTGTGGTGACCGCAGACGTAAGGACGGGACACGAGGACCACGACAAGCAAAGACTTGAGGTAAAGGAAAGACCCAAGTTCCTAAGGACGTTTTAGGAAAAAAGGGGGGGTAAAGTCGACGACTCCAGACGAATAGAGTTCGTGACTGAATAGCACACACAATCCATCAAGTCTCCTTCTCTGTCGTAAAGCTAAACGTGAATCTCGAAGGGTAGGCTAGTAAGTACGTAGGTAAGTAGGTTCACCAGTTCCAGTCGTAGGACCGACCCGAAAGAGTCAGAGGGTGTAAAAGGAAACCAATGAAAAGATGAGGAGAACTTGGACACTATAAATTTTTGAGACAAGAACTCAACCCATAACCTAAGTCACTACGAATAATGATGTATCGAATTTTACTTTTTAGTTTATTCAACTATTTATTTTTCCTAACGTCGAAAAGATGGTTAATACTCTTAGACTATACTAAGTTCAAATACTAATTAGACCGTCACGTTTCGAGTGCAGAGAAATTTTGGTAGATGACATCTGACACATCTTAACCGAGAAGGAGATAACGTACTTGTATGGTGTCGGTTGAGTTAATAAGAGATTACCGGTTAGAGAATCGTCAACGGTAACAGTCATTTTTCGTGTTTCTAGTTATATTTATTGACAACTTCAAGTACAAGAGTTAAACCCTTCAAACAAGTACCTAAAAGTTCTTAAAAAAAAAAATTTGACCAAAGTGTATATATTTACTTTAATTTCTTGTGGTTTACAGCTAGTTCTCCCCCTACAATACATGGTTCCAAGTACTAATTATTAAAAATCCCGGTGTCTTACAGGGTAAAACCTCTTCCGTTACCGCGGTGAGGTCATGAGAACGGACCTTTTAGGGTACCTACCTCCTGGGACTATCCGACGTCAGGCACACCAACGATTGTCACCCTGTACTGACTCGCTGAAGTGAAAGTGAAAGGGAAGGACGGGAGGTAGTTCGGTCTAAGGGTCTCATCAGAGGCTTGACGTAAGGGTTTTGGGGTACTAACCTCTTGTGTCGAGTTACTGGGACCCCAGTTTGAGATACGCTAAGTTAACCATTAAGGACTAGGGTTCTTAGTATCACTTGACCTGACGGGTCCCTGTGAATACAATCTGTCGACGATGTTCCTTCAAATGGACCCCTGGAGAGACTTCACTCAGATAAATACGAGTCTTGGGAGATCTATGAAGGAAATAAATTAATGGACTTTGCCCCGAAGCCGTACTTTCCGGGAGTCGAGTTTCCAGGTCTTGTCAGACGAATTATGACGGTCAGGTCCTCCACGACTTATTATAAATTTAAATGGATAATGAAGTCTGAAACGTTTGGAGAGAAAAATGATGGGTATTCCTCGTAAAGTTAATTAGGACGTCTCCGTCGTCTTATTATTATTATCGTCGACTGTAAATGACTTGTGAATGATGTACGGTCCGAAGGAGGATTCGTGGAGTGTCTGTACCTAAGTGAATAACAAGTGTTTTGGGGACACTCCATCTGATATAAGACGGACGGAATGGTTGCTCCTTTGGTGCTGTGTCCCTACTTTCCCGCGAGACGTGGTACCTCTGAGTCCTCTGGACGAAGACTCTGACCTGGGAGGGTGGTGAACGGCCACCGACACACCGTCTCCGGACTGGAGAGACACGACGGACCGTTTCTGGACCCCTTCGACACTGACGTCTCACCGTCCGACGGTCGTCACACCCCCACCCCTTCCCTCGTCTCCTCCTACGTCCTCAAGCGAGTTCAGTGACCCTGTGTCAGAACTTGGACCCTAGGGACCTCCCCGGAGTCTCTGTGGGTCTCCGAATGACGGTCTACCCTCAAGTCAAAGGTCCCGAGCTCTAGGATAGTCCTTGTCGGAAAGCCTTCTTCAGATCGTGTCCAACTCTTCATGATCCGTCCCTATGCATTCACCTCTGGTGACAAGAACCGGGGTTCAGTCAAAGTATCCAAGAGTCTCTGCGAGGTCTTTGGAACTATCTAATAGGACAGTGACTTCCTCTGACTCCGGGTCTTTACCGTTCAAACCCCGGGTTCAGTATGTCGTTCGGTCTACCGTCCGACAGTTATAAAGGAGAAGACCACTAGTGTGACACGTGCGACACGGAGGACGTAGAAGGGTTTTGGAGTCTAGTACTTTTACGACGATGGTTCAGTGAAGTCAGCACAGACTGAGACGCGCTGGGGTATCTACCGTCGGGTGGTCCGAGGAGGCAGGGACCCTAAAAGGTCCGTTCTTGGGACCTCACCCAACGGTAAAGGAAGAGGTTACGAACTTTCACTTTTCACTTCCACTTCAGCGAGTCAGCACAGACTGAGAATCACTGGGGTACCTGACGTCGGGTGGTCCGAGGAGGCAGGCACCCTAAAAGGTCCGTTCTCATGACCTCAACCCACGGTAACGGAAGAGGTCTAGTACTTTTATCCTTTCATAATAGACATGTCAAGAAGTTTAGGTCTAAATCTACGTTTTCTTCCGTTTCCGTTAGACCTTCAAGTGTAGTAATTATTTCCCTGTCCGACCCCGTCCTATTCCTAGTCAAAAATCTTTTTTTCCAAGAGTTGTTACGTTAAGACACATGCACAGGAGGTGGGTTGTCCTTCCCGGTAGGGACCCGGTGCGTTCTCAACACTTGCTTCACTCTGGGACCCGGTCTCGTATTGTTTCTGTAGGAATTCCTTTTCTCTTCATGGGTTTGAAGTCAGACTGGTGGTGTGAACACGACGGATGCAAGAGGCGTCTTGAAGATTAGTGACAGAATAAGTAAAACGTGTAAATATTTGACAGAGTGGGTTGAGCTCACGTTTCAGGTATGTGACAGGTACTAGTATTAGGGACATAATCTCGTCTCTGACCATGGGTCGTTCATAGTCACATATAAACGTACTTATTTACTTATTGTCGATCTACCGACCGACCTATTTCACCACCGACCTATCCATCTATCCACCCACCTACCTTCCTACGTACGTTTCTACCTATCTACCCACCGTCCACCTACTTACCTACCTACCGATCTATCTACCCACTCATTCACCTTCCTACCCTACCTGTTCCTATTTTATCTCAAGATAACGGAAACGAGATTACTTATATAGTAGAAACCCCCATCCCGTTGTCGATGTGGAAGTTAACAATTTATAAATAACTTGTCGAGTACTACCCGGACCATGACGTGAGCCTGGATATGCTCCTTTGTGATGTTACATATTCTGTCTCCGTCAGAGTGACTTATGTGTGAGATCATCCCTCTGTTTGTTATTACGTTCACTAATAGTGTCGTATACTCTTCACGATACTACTCCCCTCATTCCCGACGATTTCCTTCCGAAGAGTCTCCTCTTCACTATAGATTTGATTTGGAACTTCGTTCTCGTCGACAGTCTACCCACTTGTCCCACACCTCACCCCCTCCTAACAAGGTTTGTTTCCCTCGTTGCAGTCATAATTCGGGTCATCTTTGGACTCGGTTTGTCCAAACTCCTTGTCGAATATCCATCTTCTTGTGGTCCACGAACAGACTTTTGGTCGGTTGCCTCGGTGAAAGAAGAGGACGGCTCGAAGAGGGGGAGTCGTCTGTAGACGACAAAGAGAGACAGCTCCTAGTAGGTCAGGAGGACCTTACGGAAGGACTAAAAGAAACTCCTTTAGGGGGTTTAAGGGAAGGTGGCAAGAGTCGGGTACACCAAGTTCTCTTTGGCTGTGATGGGAGGTTAGGAACGTACACCCGTCTTCTGGGTCCGGACTGGACAGTCAATTGTACTACAATTAGACCGACGTCGTTACCCTGGGGGGGTCGGACCGGTCAATCTTTGTCGGGACCCCGAGACGACCTCTGTCCCCTTCCGTCACAAACGACAGGTGATCCTCCGCGACTCGACTATCCTGTACTCGGACGCCCCCACCCCTACCCCCACCACCTGCACCCGGTTGAAATAGAGGTGTCCTCTCTTCGGAGGACATCTCTTTTTGTGGTGGTTTACTCCCTCCCCTACCACCTTCCTTCCTTTCTTCCTTCCCTCCCCCTTTCTCTCTGTCTTTTCTTCTTTTTCCCTCTCTCCCTTATTCTGTTTTGCCTCCTCTACAGCAAGACGGAAACGAGGTCACTCATATAACCACCCCGCCCCCCGTCGATGTGAAAGTCAGTAATTCATAAATAACTTGTTAAATAATACACGTCCGTGATATATGGTCCACGACGTTTAAGATGGTACACCTTCTGTCTATCCCAGAGACGGAAATCTAATGTGTGAGACGACCCCTCTTTCTGTTACGTTAGTCACCCAGTCGGAGGCTCTGAGTCATGCCACGGTGAAGATGCACGGTCCGACAGGACCCAAAGAGAGAACGAGGACTTACTCAGGGTTTTCCGTCGGAAGGAAGGGGTGATCCAAAGGGTGGTGGGTCTAGTTGGGACCGGGGAGGACCCGTCTGAATCACAGACTGAGTGTGACTGACCGAGTTGTCCCCGATGAGTAGAGCGCAGGACCGAAGGACGAAGACACGGAGGGAGAGGTGGGTCCTTTGAGGTGACAGTAAGTCGAGATTAGGTAGAGAAGAGGCGAGTGTGGCACAGGTATAGGGACGACTGTGGACAGTGCCCCGAAGCGGTACTGGGTAGGAGACCTGTGTGCCTAGTAGTCATTTGCAGTCGACACACTTCCTTACAGAGGTACCCTCTCGACTCTCCCCACCCCTCCAACAGATCTCCCTTTGTAATAACGGGAGTAAGAAGATTCCTGGTGACGGTCGGGATCTACTGTGACCCGTGTACGGACCGGTTGTCCGACACTGTCAGGTCGTCCCGGACGGGACGGGACTTAGTCTCGGCACGGGACCAGAGGGAGGTTCCCGCTGTACTCCTCTGTTCGGACTCTCCTAGGAGTCTCAAGGAGATCGAAAGACGGAAGTAGGACGTCTACACCTTAGCTCCTGGTTCCGGGTCGATTGAACGTGACGTAGTCCCAAAGGGTTTCACACGTTACCCTTGGTGAATGAACACAATCTCTTCACTAAAGTCCACAATGTCTGTACAATAATTGAGAAAAATCAAGAGAACCTTAGGAAGACTAATATAATTACCCTTTTTGAATCGAGTCGTGAGAGTATAGATTACGGACGGAACCTCCGTCCGTTCTTAATTATAACCTTCCCTATCAATCCCTCAAACCCTACCTGTACATGTGTGACGATATAAATTCTACCTATTGGTTGCTCCTGGATGACTTATCGTGTTCCTTGAGACGAGTCACAATACACCGTCGGACCTACCCTCCCCTCAAACCCCTTTTTACCTATGTACAAATCCATACCAACTCAGGGAAACAACAAGGAGACTTTGATAGAGTTGTAAACGACTAGTGATATGATGTTATACTTTATTCTTCAAAAAATTTTTCTTAATTGTAACAAAAAAGAGGTAAATCGATTACCTTTGGAAGACAATACGGTCAAACAAAAGTAAGTGGTTACACTTCACAGTAAAGGTTTTATTTATATATACTCACACACACACACACACACACACACACACACGCACACACACACGAGCCACGAGTTAGTACAGGTCGAGAAACGCCATGGTACCTGATATCGGACGGTCCGAAGAGACAGGTACCTTAACAGGTCCGTTCTTATGACCTCGTCCAACGGTGAACAAATTATGTACACACAAATATATTTATCAACTTACATAAATACATTCGTTGAAGACACTCGTCTGAACCTCGTCCGGGACGGTTAGGGGGTGACCCTCCGGAACCCGACCGATGGACCAGAAAGACACGGAGTGTGGCGAACAGAGATTTTACCCCACCATTGTCGTGGCGGATGGAGTTTTCACTTGACCCTTACTGTTCTTAATTCTGTGACCCGGAACTCTGGGTAAAGACCGTACACTATTCGTGATACATTCTCACCTCCGAGATTGGGGATTATTTTGCTTTGTTAGAGGTTTTGTATTGATATTATCGTTTTACGTCTCGTTCGACGCGGTTCCGGGTCGACCGCAGGGAGCACGTCCCGTACACACAGGTGCATGGAACCACTACCTGACTTATAGAGAGGTTCCTCAGTGGGCGACTTGATCTTTGATTATTGACCCGTACATACCCTCCTCCGCCTCTCCACCCATTGTCCTCTGTGTGAACAGTGAACCATGGAAAAACATGACAAATTGATAGTCCCTAAAAGAGGTATCACGTACGTAATAGATAGCGATTGAAATTTATAGGTTGTTAAGAAATGTTTACCAGAGAGACCGAGCTCGTACTTCCTACCCTCCTACCCTCTACCCTCTCGTTAGTCCTCCACCGACTTGAAAAAATCCGTTTTATAAGAGACTCGAGCTCGATCGGATCATCTCGACATCCGTCCTCCTCTCTCCCTTCCTTTTTACTTTTTATAAATACGAAGTGAAAGTATTTGTATGTTGCCAAATTGTGACTATAAACGGTCCGTGACACGATACGAGATACGGTGAGTGAGTACCTTAGGTCTCCTACTCCACCACTTAGGGGCATAAGATCCCCCGACTTTGAGTTTCCCAAACTGTTCACTGTCCCGGACCTCGGGTCCAGGTAAACCAAGATTTTTAGACATAAGAAAAGTCATGTGTACCGACGAAGAGGTGTTTAATTAATGTTGTCCCTCTCCACCCAAAAAAAAAAAAATTCTCAACTAAATTTCTTTTGGTAATTCATTTACCGTGTTCCGGGTTACCGTACTACTTTCGTGCTACCAATATGAGGGCACTACTGTCTACAGTTAGGTCTTTCTATGTGTCACTCCGACCGTACCTCGACTCCGTTAGGATGGTCCAACGTCCTAGGGTAGAGTTCGAGAGAGATGATAACGTAAGGACTCTTACCAGTAGCTATCCCTCTATCTCTCTGTGGTGATGTTTTTAAATAGACTCCCGGGTCTTAACTACAGTGTACGGATTCGGGTCACGTTTAGTTTATCTTCTACCTCATTCATTTTCCATCTTGGGTAGACAATGAGGTTAGTCACAGGTGGCCAGTGGTCGTCACCCGAGCACACCTACGAGGAGTCCGGGGGACGTGCAGCGGGACTTGGTTCAGAGTCCCGGGGCGACCGTCACGACCCGACCCTTCCGTCTGGGTCGTCGGGACGGACCCCCTCGGAGTTCGCCTCGAGGACTCGGGCCTCCTCCCCGGTCCACTGTCTACGAGGTTACAAACAATCGCGTTTCGTGTTGTCCACGTAAAACACTACATCTTGATAACTTTTAGACTTGTATAAAAATCGACTTGTTGTTTTTGTCTTACACAACAAAGACAAAACAAAACCGAAACGAAGAAGGTCTTTCTGACCGTGTGACCGGGTGTAAGAACTGGAGACGGGAAGAAAGGAGGGTCCGGTCATGTACCACTCGTTCTCGGTATGACACAGTCCGACTACCCTCAGGTCCCCTTTTCTCCACTCCACACTGCTCCCCACACGTACACACACACGCACGTGGGACCGTACAAAATCTTTCTTCCCGTGGAGTTCCACTACTCCTGATCCGTCTCCCTTCGGAACAGTTCACTTACTTATTTGGTTACTTGTTTACTTCATTGTTTTGCGGGTCGGGACGTCAGAAGAGTCACAGGAAGGACTAGGGTTTACCCCTGTTCAGAAAAGGGATTTCACCCTCTACCCACTGGCATTCGTAAGTAGAGATAGTAGTAATACGGGAATGGTAGAGAAGATATTTTGTAATGTTCTTTTCTGTACCCCCAAGGACCTGTTAGGAAAGAGCTGTAGTAAAGGAAAAATCAGGGACACCAGTACTGAACCCGACCCTCTCCTCCCTGGTAGATTTCCGAACGTATTGGTCCGTACCATTGGTCTTTCTTTAGGGGTTACTGTTTCGCACCTTGACCTCAGGTCTCACGGGAGTCATCGCCCCACGAAGCCATTTAACAAATGCTTCGACCGGTGTCGTCACCGAACTACCGGAGTCCCTCTAATGAAACGCGACCGTGAAGTCTTCGTCAAATCGAGAGGTAGGATGTTGATACCTGAACCGACACGCTGAACTACAGTCGTGTATACTGTGTTTCCGAACTTTGGGGTGAGCACAAAAGGGTAAACCTCGACAAAAAAAAACTAACAAGTCCTTTAACATCGGTATAGTGACCGAGGTCACCTTGGGTCGGGTTTAGTGGTTAGGTGTCTTAGTACTCGTTTATTTTCTCAACAGTAAAAGTCTGTGACTCAAAACTGTATTGAACAATGTGTCAGTAACTATTGACTATTTCGGAATTCGTTCCGAAATAAAGAAACACGGAGTCAAAGAAATGGACATTTTACACACAATTAATTTACTATGTATATTTCATAGACGACGACGACGACGACGACGACTCAGCGAAGTCAGCAAAGACTGAGACACGCTGGGGAGGTCCGTTCTTGTGACCTCACCCATTCATAGATTTTCACACTTTATGTAAGACCGGTACCAACAATAATGATAGGAACAAAACTGTTATGCCTTTTACTCCAGGTTCCTACTATAAACTGAACCGACTCGACCCTCCAGCACGTCGTCTTTAAGTTTGGGTGGACGGGGACATTACAAACGAGACGATGCTAGGACACAACAGAGGGGATGACTCTTAAGGAAAAGAGAAGGAGAGATCGACAGACGAAACGATTAAGGATGGTAGATTTCCGTGACCCGAGTCTTGTGGGACCTAAAGTCATTCGGTGGTCCTCGGTCGGGAAGTGGAAGACTTAGGAGTCACTCAGAGAGTACTTACGGGTGTGAGGGGGCAGTAATGGAGTGGGTCGGTCAGACATGACTGACGGAAGGTCCACCGTCGTGGTGGGAACCCCTGTCACCACCCCTGTGACGTCTCTTGGACCTCGGTAGGGGCCCCTGGGGGTCAGATCCCCGGGAGGGAGGCTCAGGTGCATAGGTCGTGTACGATCCGAGACTGATCAAGTGTTCGAATGATCGTAGAAGGACACGTCCAAGATTTGAGGAACGTCTGTTGGGCAAAGAAAGTAAATAAGTGTCTAGGGAGGAAGGTAGGAAGTTATTCATGGGACCCTTATTGTCCCTACATGTTCTGTGAAGTTTCTGGTCGAGAACGTTACGAGTGTCGGACGACGAGAAGGAGGCCACCACGATTCTGGTATCTTCCGTCAGGGTTTATAGACTTAAATTCACTTAAAGACCAGTTGCTGCCTTTTGAGTCATGTCTGTTGTTTACGGGACTACCCCCACCCCCACGACACCCGTGACGGTCCCAGAGTGAAAAGACGTCGTTCACCGTTTTCCTTTCTCACCCCTCACCGACGGGGAAGGAAGGGGTGGTCAAGACTCCGGTAACTCTCCGTCGACCCTCTACCCTTCTCCCTGGTTGGACGGGTAGACCGGACAAACAGATTATGGTTCCCGTACGTGAAGACAGGTCGGTGGGACGGGGTGCCGGTCGTCCCTTTGTGTACACATTCGTAGTGGGAGAATCAGGGATTGTTGACGGACGGACTAGGTCGGGTGTTTCACCTCTTTCGAGGATAACGGTTGGGCTCAAAGTGACTCTCGACTTCATCGGTCCACGCTAGACTCCGAAAGCCCCAGTTCATATCACGAAGAGTGGTTCTAGACTGAGGTCCCTCACATATACGGTCGACTTGTCTGTCCCGTCTCTTGAAGTTCTATTGTGTTCCTCAAAAAATTTTGTCCGGGTCTCCACTGTCGAAAGAATTCCAACACCTCGAGCCAGACCCAAACGTTTGACTCATACTGTGTTCATTCATATTCTCCTTTCTCCCGTCGACATCCGTCCCCCTTATTGTCCCCACTTCCTCGGTTCCACCCCCCTTAACCCCCACTTGTCTCTCGTGGGTCCTCCCCGCGGGTCGCCTTCGGGTCTCCTTTCGAAACTTTAGACTCACCCTCGTCGGTCCCAGGGTTTATGTCTGAGTCCACGACCTTATACGACCTTGTGGTACCTCCACTTCACGGACTCTTTGTCCTTTTCCTACCTCTTGTTTGGGAGACGTCTCTTTGTAAGGTAGACCAGGGGCCAGAGCGGCGAAACAGTGGTGCGAAGGGGCGACGTCCTCGCGTGTCGGACGGAGTGGGAGTGTGCGAGGTCCCTCCACCTCTGTCTTACACTCTCTTGACACCCGAGGTCGTGTAACACGGAGACCCGAGAGAAAGAAGACCCACAAGAAGTGTATAGAAGAGAAAACAAGAGTGTTGCCCGAGATTATTCGTCCGTAACAATGAAGACGGATAGTTGACCTCGACTTCGGTCCACAGGCCGAGGTCTCAGACATGACATTTGGTGCTCCACCAAAAGGGGGTGTCAGGGTCGACGGAGTTTCAGTTCAGTACAAAAGAAGTAGTCGTCACGGAGAAAAGTGACTTCGTTACTAGATTAATTTTTGACAGTCCCGAGTTTAAAAAGAGGAATTGAACCTTAGTATCTTTTATACACAAAACTGCAACCATCTGGTCGGTGATCCTTCAGAGTAGGGGTAAAAAGACTAACCCTCTGACTCCGGGTCTTCTCTTTTACGGACCGGGTTTCAGACAGTATCGACCAACCTCGGACCCGTCCTGAAGAATAGACTTCAGGTCCGATAACCCGTTTCCGAGAATCGGGGACTCCCCAGGTGGTCGATGATTAGTGTGTCCTACACCGGACTCTTTCTATTGTTATAGTTGCTCTCCCCGGAAGAGTGTCGGACGAGAACCAGGAGAGTATGGTCCCTAAAAGTTTATATTAAAATCGGAGTCTTAGGAGGGGAAAATTACTCTGTGAACTATTCATTAGAGGTGCATGAATTTTATGTTGTTAAACTAAGGTCGGACCACCGGAATCCCCACCTTCAGGACACCAAGACAGACGACCCGGAGGGGTGGAGTCCTGACAGGGACCCCGAGAGTGAGGAGGGGTTCCGTCGGGTACCGAGGAGTTTCGTATCCGACATTGAAGGTCGTGGTAATTGGTCACTTGAACACAAGGGGTAAGGGAGTGGAAGAACCTAAGATTGTGGGTAGGGTTTGGGTCAATCTGGAGTTCGGGTTTGTCCGTCGTTCCAATTAAGATTCGGTTTAACACGTGTAAGACTTTAATAATGGGCCTCTAGGGACTCTACCGTTCCGTACGAATAGTTGGGGTAGGGCCGGAGTACACTGGGAAGCTTATCACGAGGTAAAACGTCTACTCTTATGACTCTGGGTCTACTTGAGGTACGGGGTGTCAGTCATTCTTCACCCGGAGTCGAAGAAGGACAGGATGGACTCGGACCGAGAGGGAACCGTAGAAGACGAAACTTTCCATTGTACAAGAGTACCGACCGTCCATTAGACTTAGAGACACTTGAAAATGTTTGATTTACACGGGTCCCGGGGAGGGGTCTATATGACTTTGTCTTCGACCCCGACACTCGGTAAAGTAGGGTGGAACTATTAGGACGACAGTGAGCCCGTTTCCTGTCTCGTTTTCCCGGGTCCCAATGGGGTCTGGTGACCAGTCGGAGGGAAGTCACGACCCGTACCTTCGTTTCCCCCGAGTTAGGGTTTGTCATCGTCTTGGGTCCTACTCTGAATGACACATCTCGAGTAACCACTGGAAGTCATCGAGGAGCACGTAGACGTCCGGTTAGAGGAACGAGACATTGTACCTTCTTGTTTTCAGTTCCCCCGTCTTGCCACGACCGACGTGACTGGTTGAAGGAAAAGTTGTGTCCTTCCCGTCGTTATGAACCCCAGCACGCTCTTCCCCATGTCTTTAGGTGTATTTGGAGTGACTGGGTCTAGACTTAAGAAGTTGAGTAGAGGTACTTTGTTTAGAGAGTCTCTCTCTGAGGAATGTTGTCCTTAAGGTTGAGGCGTGTTAGAGAGTCTCTGTCTGAAGAATGTTGTTATTAAGGACCTGGTACATTCGACCCCTTGAGATATATAGTGGAGGGATGGAACCACTAAGTGTCCCTGTAGTATGATTTTTAAGACTCCTCGAGGTGTCGGTTAGTTGGACAAGTAGAAAGACATTAGGACCTATAGGATTCGACTACACCAGTCTTACACACAGGGATCGAGTCGTAAGGAATTGTAGAGTACTCTGACCCGAAGGTTTCTTGGACCAAATTGTTTATTAATAGATCGGAAAGTTCAGTCACTTGTGGGGGTTCATTTGTCTCTCAGGTAACCTCGTACTCCGTCCGGTATACCCAAGATCGGACCGACATAGTGACAGATCGGGGTACCGGAACCTTGACTTCAATGACGTAGATAATATATATATATATATATATATATATATATATATATATTATTTATATATATATTTGAAAATTTTCAACGAACTTGTTTTACTCTGTCCAAAAGAATGACGTCTTGAAAAGTCTCTGAAAGTAGGGGAGTATACGTACCTGAAAGATTCCGCCCCCCCGTATGTCGTACGTTCACATCAACTGGAGTTGGGTTTGGTGTCCCACTGTATATATAAATTATGTAACTCCCTGTGTTCAGTTTCTTATTACTTGTTTATTAAAGGTCCAGGAGAGGTCGGACTTCTCAGGTCCTAAGACAATAAAACACATAATAATAATAATAATGTCAGTCGGTTCACAAGACGTAGGTTCCTAAGTTGGTTGACATTTAAATTTTATAAACTTTTTTTTTTTAGATCTCTCAAGGTTTTCGAAGCTAAACGGAACACAACGGTCGATAAATGTGTATTAAGATAAGTGTATCTTAAGTGTTGATAATTGTACCATAAATGTAACATGATCCATAACATTCATTAGATCTCTACTAAATTTCACATACTAAATCTCTTACGTGTAGATATACGTCCACGATACGGTAAAATATGTTCCTAGATCGCGTAGAAACCTAAAACCATAGGTGAACCACCCCGGCGCCACCCCGCCCCCCTCCACCGCCACAACTACCAGGACCTTGGCTTGAGGGGTATAACGACCTACTGACGTAACAGTAATAATCAACTCCCCTCCCTTTTACGAGAGGGACAAAAGGGTCCGGTAGTACACTTTGAAGGTATGACTGTTTCCCTCGAGACGGGGAACTCTCGTCTCGGGAGGACAGGAAAGAGAGTCGAGGGAGCCGGAGGTCGTACCAGTCGTTGACTGAACGTCTCTGGTCGGAAGGAGATCAAGGACGTATCTAGTCTCGGGGCCTGAGACCCCAGCGATCCTTCCAAGTCGTGGTTTGTAGTACGGAAGGATCCGAGACGAAGTCCGGGTGGAGTAATGGGAGTCGAAGATCCGGACCGTCCCGGTTCTTAGTGGAGAGGTTTCCGTCGGGAATGTCCACAGTCTAAAGGATTGTCTCTTGTTCTCGAGACCACGTTAAGGTCTCTAGACAAATCTGCAGGGAGGCCGAGACGACTGATTTCGTTCCCCTGGGTTACGTCCTCGAGCCCTGATAGAGTCGTCTTAAAAGACACGTCTCGAGGGTCCCTTGGAAGACAGTGTAGTGCCCGTAGATGTCTCCGTGGGTTGTTCGGCAAGGGTAGAGGAAGGTGAGAGGGACTCAGAGTCGTCGACGGAGTCAAAGAGGACTTCGGGGAGGGGGACTCCAAACGAAGTCTGAGAGACTGTGGGGAGTCACTGGAGGAGAACCGGACCGGTTGCGGAGACTGTGGGTTCTGAAGTAAAGAATACATAAATAAAAATACTATATTGAAAAACGATCCATTGTTCACATGTACCAATTTCTTTGATTGAGATTGTCGGTCGTTTCATTTTTCACTTTTTATCCAGAGAACTCAAGGGTCTTGGGGTGAGTCTTCGTGGATGATAATGTCCAAAGAAGACCACGGAAGATCTTTGTCAGATACTTATATGTGTGTATGTCGACCTATCGTATACAAGAGAAAAATTATATTTACTTTCATTAGATGTGTTCGGAAACGTGGAACAAAAAAAGGTGGTTTGTTATATAGACTGTCTAACAAAAGGAACTGTCCGGTACATCGAGAACGTAAGAGGAAAAGATAATTATTATCGCGAACCCCAAGGTATGTGGTCTATACAGTATTGATTAATTGGTCGGCCAACAAAGGTCAGAGAATTATAAGGTTTGTTCCTACGTCAAACCTTGTAGAGACGTGAGACAGTGACACGTGTACCCGTCCCTGGGAACAGTCTATTTAAAGAATTTCGTCGAGATAACCCTTCTCAGACCGGAAGAGTCGAGACGGGGTCGGTCGAAGGGTGCGTGACGACTGAAGGCGAGGGTGAAGAGCCACTAACCGTCGGTACAGTAGTGGAGGTGCCGGGAGAGAACCCGAGACAGACGTGTTGGGGTTTCTGGGATAGAAGTCGACAACGTTTTGTCATAGTACACCTACTGGGGGAGTAGTGTAGTTTAAGCTTAATAGGTCTTCTTTTACACACTACAAAGGAGGTAGAGGAGTCCAAGTCAGTTACCCTATTATAGAAGGGTCTGTACCGCTGACCTTTAAACCTCGATAAAAACTGTGAAATTTTTTTAAGGAGGTAGGAGTTAGGTTGAACAGTGGCGTAGGATGGCAGTTTGACGGGCCATGAAACAAGAGACGTCGTCTGTTACGGTCGAGGGAGGGGTCGTAGGTTAGAACGGAAAGGACTAAGGATTGTCTCGGTACTTAAACCGGACACAAGTAGAGAGGTCGGTTCAAGAAAGTTCCTGTATCGGATGGGGTAGGGCTGAGTTCTACCACGTGAGACATACACGACCATCAGGCCCCCACTCATACACTGTTGACGTACCTTCTCCTGACTCTTCCACCTCCCCTCCAAAAGTCGAGAAGATGACTCACCGTCGTTTTCACGGCCCTCGGAGTCACCGATAGTCGTCTGGAGAATCCTGGTCCTCTCCTTCGTCGAAGCCCACCGTCTTACTTTTGGATTTAGGATTACTGGAGGGACTTGGGTATCCGACAGAGGACGTCTTGAAGGTGAAGACACCGAAGTGATCAATTCAATAAATTTTCGACCTCAAAGACAGTGAACGTCGGGTTTCGTTGGGTGTAAAAGGTGGGGTTCAGGGTCTCGTTGGTTACCGTAGTGACGTCCCGGGTCTAAGGACTTCGACGGGGAGTTGTTTCGGGACTGAGATCGAGGGTTAAGGGTACGGGTAGGGTCACAGTAAAGGATCTTTTCATAAAATGGCACAAGGAGGTTTCGACGGAGTTACGGATGCCCTAGCTCTGGGTCGAGCAATCGAACTGAAATTTCCGAGATACACTGATCGTGTCCCACCACACGAACACACGATTCAGTGAAGTCAGTACAGACTGAGAAACCCTGGGGCACCTAGTATCGGACGGTCCGAGGAGACAGATACCCTAGAGGGTCTGTTCTTATGACCTAACCCAACGGTACTGGACGAGGTCCCCTAGAAGGGCTGGGTCCCTAATTTGAACGTAGAGGACGTGACGGTCCGTCCAGGAAATCGTAATCACGGTGGACCCTTCGTATCAATGATCCACCTCTCCCGAGTTTGAGTCTCGGTTTCCCTGCCCCTAACCTCTATCCTACAATTTTTGGCAAACTGGAGAGTCGTGGAGACGAAGGAGCGGACATTTTCCTCACGGACAATGACGGGAAGAAACGTGAATATTACCCTTCGTATCACTGGCTGAACAAATACGTGAACAGTGAACAAAAGGGGTAAACTTCCATTTGGGGTACTCCAGTTTCTCTGAAAGAGGGACTACTCTCTACGAGTCTGGGGGAGCAACGACCCTGGTGACCGTCGTCTGTTGGGGGGTCGACTCTCGTACGAAGTCACTACTGTAGTCTCCCGTACCACTGTTTGGGAGGTTTCTGACTACGGAGTAGGTTTCTATACTCCGCATCTTTGGTCAGAGAGGTCAAAGTTGGACCTGTCGAAATTTCCCGGCAAGATAGAAATCTTGAGGAATATCCCGACCGATTCTGGGACTCATTCTGACGGACGTAGTGTCGGACTGAAGTGAGACGAGGGAGGAGGTGGGAGGGATCCCCACCTAGGGTTCATAGAGGGACAATTTAAATAGACGACAACTTAAATCCGGAGTCTCAGTCAAAGGGTCAGGGGCCGAACGTCACAGAGAGAAACGGTGAGAAGGACGCTACGGTGTCTCGGACAGTGGGTCACCCACGAGTAATTTATGCGAACGACTCCCTTGGATACTTACTTACATCACTGCTAGGGCGATTCGGAATGAGAGGAACACGTATTTGTACCTTGCTACGGTACCACAGTACTTCAGGAGCACTCGACCTTTCTCCACTGTGCATACCGTCGTGACCTTAGTATGGTCTGTGTCCACTTCTCGAACCCTTTAGCACAATGTCGGACTTAGTTATGGGTGACCTACGGTCCCCGTTACACTTCTCCAACGGGTCCTTTCCCTTAAGTATTGACTTAAAAAGTAGTTGAGAAGGGTCAAACCACCCTAGTTCCCAGTTCTTGGTTTTACCGTACTACACCTTTTCCGAAGTCTTCTCACTTTCTCCACTATACCCTACTCCCCTATTTCTACGACCTCCCTCGTGGAGTGGAACGTACCCACCGGTCTCCGTCGTAAGATCCGTTTCCGGTGTCGGACTCGTTTCCGCACGAGGGGTCCTTGGCCCCTTTCATACCAAACGGTTCTCTCCGCGCATTGTTGTCTTCTTGTCTTCCGTACGAACTGTACCTTCGACCCGGGCTAGTGTCTCCGACTGTTTCACCTAGGCCCTCGGAGACTTCCAAACGTTCGTCCTCACAGACTACCCGTCAGACACGAGAAGGTTCTTCTACTTCGACATCCATCTACCTCCCACCCGACCTACCTCCGTCATTCAAAGGTCTCCCTTTGACGGACTCAGAGACGAGAGAGGGGTAGTCGTGGTCGGACCCACCCTGACCGGTGTCGCTCACGAGTCGGCTATCAATGACTTGACACTTCCTGATTTCCGTAAAACAAAAAATACCAACCCAAAACAACCCTTTCCTTTATCAGAGTTGATGTCAAGGTCTTTGATGACTTACTCCTTGGGTTTGGTTTGTAAGGTAGTACTTGCTCTCCGGTTTAGGGACTAGTAGGGACCGTTTGTAGTGCGGGTCGGGAACCCCTGGGGTCCCCGTCACATAAGTGTGAGAGACAGGTGTAAAGAGCGTTCCGAAAGTGCGGATATCTCCGACCCCACCACGCAACGAAGGAAGTACGTGTCCTTCATACGTCTGACATTTTATACTAATATAACCTGGTTGCGTCCAAGTTGGTGTCGTCAGGGCTAAGGGACCCCAACCTTCCTGTCTCGGGACAGAGAAACTGGGGTTTCAGACACTTTAGTCCACCGTCCACCGGGACCGGGACGGAGAAAAAAAAACAGGTACCGTTTCCTGTCAATTTGAAGGGAATCCTGGTCTATTGAGACTTCCCCTAACCCCTCGACAGGACCCGAATTAATATTCTACGAATCGTCGGAAGGACGGGAGATTAGAGATCTACGGTATTCATGGGAGATGGGGTTAGGGTTCTACGTTGTTGTCTTTAATAGAGGTCTGTAACGGTTTGTAAGGGACCCCATGTTTTAGTGGGACCCACCTTGGCGACGGGTTCCCGAGGTTCACCGTCGGAGAGACCGGATGTTTACACAAAATAAACCGGTAAGTCTCACAAGTTTTTTAGACTGAGAAGGGTCGTAAATTTTTACTTTTTAAGAGGAATGTACAGGTCTAAAAGTCGAAGGGAACGTTTTGATTTTCTAGGTCTCTCCGACTCGAGGGGTTTAACCTCTTGTCCCCGGGGAGACCTACCCAGCACGAGAGGCCAACCGGTGTCTTAGAGGTAAGTAAACAGGTAAACTCAAATACTGGGTCTTTGGTCACCCCAGAGGGACCCCACCGACAGACATAGGAGGACTACGAGTAGGGCTGTCGGTAGGGTCTCGACGGCTTAGACTTGGACACTCTCCTAGAAATGTGTTCGTGGGAAGAACACAGGGGCGGAGACTCTCGACGGCTTCCCAGACGAAGGACCCTTGCTTGGAGGACTGAAGGGACACCTGGGGTTGTGGTGGTGGAAACATCTTAGGGTGTGGGGACTTGGGTAGGAGGATGAACATGATGACAAAGGACCTCGAGACACCGGTCCAGGAGTGGACGGAAGTCGAACTAAATGTGGTCGTAAACAACTTACCGGATGATCTGTTGTCGGAGGTACTCCGTGATTTCTGAGTTTCGACTCACTCTGGACCGGGGGTAAGGTAGTCGGTGTCGGTCGTAAAGACCTCATGTAGCGTTGTCATTTGTGGCAGGTTTCAGTGGAGGTATGCAATAGATTTCCTTTGGAAATTCCGTCCATGCACCGTCTTCTCTCGACCGCCGAGTTTACTCAATTCGTTGAACGGGGTCCGATATGTCGATCCTTCCCCGTGTCGGTCCGAGTCCAAAACCAACCAGATTGGGGTTTCGACCTCTTCCTTTACCGTGGGGTGAGGTCATGAGAACGGACCTTTTAGGGAACCTGCCTCCTCGGACCATCCGACGTCAGGTGCCTCAGCGACTCTCAACCTATGCTGAGTCACTGAAGTGAAAGTGAAAAGTGAAAAGACGCAATCTTTTCCTTTACCGTTGGGTGAGGTCACAAGAACGGACCTCTTAGGGTCCCTACCCCTCGGACCACCCGACGCCAGATACCCCAGCGTGTCTCAGCCTGTGCTGACTTCACTGAATCGTCGTCGTCGTCGTCGTCGTCGTTGGGGTTTCGACCGTGAGCATTCCTGAAAGACACCGGATAAAGGGGTCGTGGATCTGCTCTACGCCCGTGTGCCCACTTCTCTTCGGTGACCTCACGACAGTGTCTCTACTCAGGTTGGTCTTCAGGTCCGACGTTTCCTTCCGTACGGGAGACCTGAGGTGGGTGGGTAGTACACGTGCGACAGTGGTGGACACGTTTTTAGACGTAGGGGCCAGGAACGGGAGTGGACGTCCGTCGAGTTCAAGGGGAACTGAACCATGAGGAACCGAGTGAACGGGACGATCCGGATTCAGTCGGTACGACTAGTAGAGACCGAAGAAGGAAGAAGGAACGAGACTATTATTTTCTACTCTGTACCCTCCCTGACTGACGGCGAACGGAACAGTGCGGTCTACCAGGTAGGCCGTGCCCTGGGGCCTACTGGTCCACGAGATCGCGGAACACAGATCACTGACCCAGTCTCTACCTTTGTATAAAGTCCTACTCGACTACTCTTAGAAGGGACTTCAAAAGATTCTTGGTGTAAGAGTTTAGAAAGGAGACCCCAACGATTCGCTCCTGCAGTCCACAGAACCCGACGGGTGGTGTTCCTAACAGCCCCAGAACTGTTGTCATAAACACAGGACTAGAGTACTACGAATCCATTCTAGATGGACACCTGAAAAGGTCGAATATCTTAGAGCACTTAAAGGTGGAACCGAGTACACTTTCTTATGACTACGTAAGACACGAATAAAATCGCACTTCTGTGGTGTTACTGGTGCCCCGCTCTGTCAAAAGACTTTTGGGAGATGGTTTGTGGTCGAAAGTTTGTCAAAGACGTTTTCTTGTTGAAAGGTTGGCTCATCTCTCTCACATTCGGGGAAGTTCCGACCCCGAGACCGAAGGGTCTCACGACTATTGTTTCTAACCGCTTGTTTTCCTCGAGGTATTGTGGACACGTACTCGATTCGTCTTGTGTCTGAGATTTTCCTCCGGTGGAAGCTGAGTGAAAAAACGTTTTTATTTTGTTTTGTTTTGGTGTATGTAAGTGTAGTTCTACCGTAGTCGACTGTAAAAAACTGTGTTACCAAGACCTCACTTTGGTTACAAAAGTGGTTTTTTCAGGACGGTACCTACTGACCTGAACCAAAAGTTACGTCTCGATTAGAGTCAAAATTCTCCTTTGGGAGTTTTGACAATGATGTCTAGGATTCTGAAATACTTAATATAAACTTTTCAGGAGAAGTTCCCATACAGAGACAGAGAGAGTTCAATTTACACCTCGACCAGTGAGACTTGTAAATCTTTTGTATTTTTACGCCTCAAAGTTAGTGTCCTGAGGGAGAGTGAAGAAGTCTCCAGTACCAAGCTTTTTTGCGAAGTCCTTTGACGTTCCGTCCCTCATTCCACCTCGGTAGGAGTTGAGGTCTATAGAGTAGTCCGCGACTCAGTCGTTGTAGACAGAGAGAAAAGAGAAACGAACTATAAGAGTACAGGCCAAAAGGGGGAGACCCTTGTAAGGTGCCGAAGGGATCAAGACCCCAAGGTTTGTTTGTTACCCTTTGGTTATGTGTTTGTTTTGTTTCATTTTTGGTTTTTGAGACAGAGAAAAGTAAGATTAGGTGACGAAAAGGTGTGAGGTCGAACAAAAGAGTAGTTTATTGTTTTGACCTCTGCGTGTCTACAAGGGATAAATTTATTTACTATATACACTCGTGACTGGTAGAGGGTCTCTCTGACACAAAAATAAAGACCTCGTTTCCGGAATTCCCACACAGAGCCTCCCTACCTCGTAAAGGTTCAGACAGGACCTTCCAACCGAGTAGGGACTTGTGCCGGCGAACCTGTTGACTGACCGACTAAAGAGGCTCATCATGGATCGAACGACCATTGAATCGTCGGTCGCGAGACCGTGCAGGGGTGGGGAACGGAGGGTTGTCGGAGGAGTCGGATGTGAGACGGGTGGAAGGTGGACCTGGAGACAATGGGAAGGGGGAGGGGGGTAGGGGAAGGAAAGGGACGAGGAGTTCTGGAGAGAAGAAAGGAGGGGAAACGTCTGACTACAGACAGAGGAGACCGACGTTGAGGTTTACAACCGTGGCTGAACAAAAGTGTTCTTCGACCTTGTAGGCCCGACCCTCCAGCCCGAAGTTCCTTTGTCCTTCCGGGACGTGGGTAAGTAGTTTACGGGACCTGTCTCCACCCGGGGTGACCATGGAGGGGTCCTCGGGATACTACCAGACTCCGTTATTCGGACCGCAACACAGACAGATTGGGGAATTAATGAGGGTGGTAGAGAGACCGTGGGACAAACACGCTTTCGGAAGTAAAAGTCTTTACGAATTTTACTGTCCAGACTTCTTCGGGTTTCTATGGAACTTTTCCGTACTGGTTCACTGGACTACACCAGTTCTGTCCTCAAAGACTTAGTAAGGATTATTATGATTTATAATAATTATTATTCAATAGTGGCAATCATTGTTACGAATCATGGTCGTGATATTATGAATAGTAATTCCTATTTTTGTTGTTATTATCGATAACAAGGAAACTAGAGAATCGTACATGGTCCGGGTTACTATTAACGTAATATCTGTTATGGAGTGTATTCGGATTATAGTCCTTAAATACCCTATATTGGGGATAACATTGGGGTGAAATTTCTAATCCTGTGTCTCGGAGGCCCTCCCACTTCTTAAACGAGTTCTAGTGCCTCCATCATCTGCACTAAGAGAGAGTTGGTAAGGTGAGACAACAACTCTCTTGATACTGAGATACACGGAAATCTTAAAAAGGGGGTTTATAAGGTTTTATTAATATTTTGTGTGTATAAGGAGACGGAATGACATTTTTCGTGCGACGATAAATTCTCCGAGAGGAAATCCAGTGACAGTCATAGCCTGTCGTGGGAAATCATCTTAGAGGACAAAGATACTGGTTCAGGACCGGGGTTGGTGACCGAAGGGCCGGTTCCGTCCTCTTGTCCCGTACCTGGGGACCCGACTCAGAGACACTTTTGTCTTGTATGAGTCCTTGTCAGAAAGGACTGGTACAGAGTCTGAAGGAAAAAAAAAAAAAAAAGACGTTCCCACTTCCCTGTACTTAGAGAGCGTCTATTCGCAGTTTTCCGAGTCCCCTACCAACTCCCAGAGACACAGAATTCCTCACACTGTTTGGACAGAAAGACTTTTTGGGTATCGATGTTTTTAGTTTTTTAGGGAGTCGGAACTCGACAAAAGAGGGGGAGACGAAAGAGAAGTTTCGCCTATACCTACAACAGTCCTAATAAACAACCTAAATTTTATAATGACTAGTAAATAAGGACGACTTAGTGACTGGACTCTGCTGAGAGGTTGGAGGAACAGTAAAAAATTAGAATAGAAGATGACATAAACGTAACAAACACATCTCCTACATTGTCCTAACGTAATCGTAAAGTTTTACAGGTATGGGTACATAGGTGGGTAGTTAGGTGGTGGAAGGGTGGGTAGGTGAGTGGGTAGGTGGGTAGGTATAGTTGGAGGGACTGAGTCCAGGGACAATGGAAGGTGCTCGTTGAACACGTAATCACATATACACATTGTTGACTCAGGTCGTTGGGAGAAAAGTTTCGGTAGTTTGTGTGGTTTAGTTAGTAGGAATTTGAACCGAGACTAGTGTAATGGGGGATAAGTTCTTGGATAGAATCCAGCATGAATCTTCACCTTGACGACCCGATGTCCGACAGATGGAGAAGGAAGAGACAGTGACCCGTGAGGGTGAGAAGAGGTTTCCCCGCAGGTTGAATGTACGAATAATCCTCCTGCGTTCACCGAGACGACGCAGCGTAAGAACGGTCGTGAACCTGACGAACTGGTTGGATTCTCCTCAGTTTGACACGAAGTAAAACAAAATAAAATGGAAGAAGATTAATGGTCATTCATACTCGTAGAAAAGAATATGAAAATTGGTAAATTTAAAGGAAAAGACACTACGTGAATAAATATAGAAATTGGGTACAAGAATGACCCAACAAACGGGAAAAGACTAAAAAAAGACCATCCTCGACTAAAAATATAAGACCAATAATTGGAGAATAATTAAGAAACGTACGGTTTGTAGAAAAGGAAAGGATCAGACATAGAAGAGAAATAAATAAACAACGTCAACAATAACATATCTTGTAAATTTATTTTAAATATATTACTTTAGATAGTAATAAAAGGAAATACCACATACGAAGAAAACAAAACACGAAATACAAATTCGTTGAAAAAGGATGGAGATTCCAAAATTTATCTTGGAAGATGATATAGAAGAAGGTTTTCATAAATCAAAATAAAAAATGGAAATCGTGAAATTGGGTAAGTCTTATAAAAAAACAATTGATTCCACCTCCAGATTAAAAAAAGGTATACCTTTATTTTCACACACACACACACAAATTTGGTCAAGGATTTTTTTATTGTTCTTTACCTGTTCTTTAGTCACTTTAGTCGGGGTAAAGGATTTGTTCGGTAGGAAGGGGGGTCAGACATTACGTGACGACGGTATGACGCAAGGGTAAACACCCCCCGACACTAAGACTCGTGACTAGACCGGGGGGACAATCAGACGGATCGTGACGAGATCGTGATGGGTAACATGATAGTGCATTCTCCTTCAGAACTATAGACTATTCCATTTACGAGGTTGTTTATGGGTTTTTTACATTGGATGAATGAAAGAAAAATATTCTTTTATAAAAGAATATTTATAAAAGAAAAAATACCCCGTTAGTTCGATTTTTAAATTTCGTTCATCTACCAAAGTTTCTTTTAGAAACTTTTTTAGAAACCTTGATTTTATACTTATTAAGACTTTTTAAATGCCCCGTATCTTCTTTGACGTTTTACCTTTAATACTTTATAAATATTGACTTACTGTTACTTTTATGGTGTAGTTTTAAAGATACTACGTCTATTAAATATCGTGATTATCGTAATTAAAAGTTAGTAAGAACATTAGTATATACGTAAAAATTTAATGTAAAAGGTCAACCGATACTGTTCGTATGTCCTTGTAATAATTAAGAACATATAAATAGAACATTAGTCGGTAGAACGACTTGAGAAATTGTCCTTCATGTTATAAATGACCACCAAAAAACCATTTATAAGAAATAGTCCGATTCCTTCAAGGGTAAATAAGGATTAAACGATTCTTAATTTGCCACTTTTCAATCTTCGTACGAAAAATTTTCAGTTCTTACATAACTTCCCCGATGCTCTCACCAGGTCCCCAATTCTTAGGCAGAACCTTACGTCCTCTGAGTCCAAACTAGGGACCAGTCCCTTGATTCTAGAGTACACGAAGCCTCGTTGATTCGGGAGTGTGGTGTCGATCTCTCAGACACACAGTGTTGTTTTCTACGTTGTTTCTACGACATACGGCGTTGGTTCTGGGCTAGTCGTGATCCAGTGAAGTCAGATACCCTAGGAGGTCCGTTCTTATGAGCTCACCCAACGGTAAAGGAAGAGGTCCCCTAGAAGGGTGGTTCTGAGTTATGTCGGTTTATTTGTTTATTTACAAAATTTTCTTTACATAAGTTGTAGGACACTATTTGGTATTACATTATACCAAATACTACCTTATACCAAATAACAAATACCTTATACTAAATACTACCTTACCTTATACTTTTTCTTACGTACATATATATATATTTTAACCATATACCGTGTTTGGTTCTGTTATAATATTTCGTTAATAGGAAGTTAATTTTTATTTGAAAATTTTTTCTATTATATATACATATTGACTGAATGAAAAGACATGTCGTCATTAATTGTGTTGTCATATAAATTTTTTAATTTTTTAATTTTATTTTCAATTCTTACGGTAAAGAGAGGGGTAAAAGGAGATGACTTGGATAAATCCAGGTTTTCCGTTCATTTCCTTTATTCTCCAATAAATTTAATTTTTTTTTTTTCTGTTATTCAATCTTCGTTAGTCACTTACTAAAGACTGGGAAATAAATTAGACACACGGGACTTACAAAGAAATAGGGTAGAGACTTGAATTAAGAGTGACGTAAAAAAGAGTTTCCTAATAATAAAGAGTTATTAATAGGATTATCATCAATTATAAATTACTGATGAATGACGTATGGTCCATCTGTAAAATATAGTAGTGAAAAATTAGGAATGTCACTGGGATTCTTCCTGCAAAAATTAATCGAGGTAAAACTTTTACAACTTTGGTACTCCTAAATCCCTAATCCAACTCAAGTGCGTCGATTTTTCATCGTCTTGTCCCTGGGACGTCAGACAGGTGTCGGGATTGGTATCGTGGTACGACGTTCCGACCGACTGGACGAGTGTTATGTCCTGGTCTGAAAAGACGGTTACCTGGAAACGAAACCAGATCTTAGGAGACTGAAAAGGGTTTAAAGACGTACAGACGACCCCTGTGTCACTCCGTGGGGAGTCTTACGGAAGTGCTATCCCCTTGTATAAGGGAGTGGACACCCCTCATGACAGACGTCTGCGGGGTGACAGTCGGGACAAACCTTGCCGGAGTGTTTGTCCGTAAACGGGTTCCGGTGTAGAGGGTCCTCGTTGTACTTCCATCTTTCCGGGTCGAAGGAGGAGTGTTTGGTCCTGTTGGATCTTCCCGGTGGGATCGGAGTCTTGAGGGGTTCCTCAGTAAACTCCGGAAACAACACTGACGTATAAGGGACTCAGGACGGAGAGAGGGAAGGAAGACGTTCCCCCACCTGAGATTCTTATGACCGATTGTATAGGGACGTTGTATTAGGTACAGAACCTCAGTCGAAGGGTCCTTAGGTTCGACCATATTTAGGATTCGGAGTGAAGCTCTAAGTGATGTTTACGACGTAGGGGATGTGTTTTGGAAGGGGTTTGACGGGGAGGTCGGGTCTAATTTTCGGGGGGAAGAAGACTTATGACTATAGTGCGTATGTGCGTACAGAAGTGAAGGTGACAAGTGACACTCGACCCTTCCGTGATACAGACTGAGTAGGAAGACGGAGGGAATTGCGGACGGAAAAGGTAACTCGTACCCGAGACCCTAGTCTGTTTCTACCTAAGTTTAGGGAAGAAGTGGAAATAACCGTAGTCAAAGGAGTAAACATTTTACCCTCACTACTGTCGTAGAAGGAGATTCCGACATTCTTCACTTACAAATCGGGTCTCGGGTCGTGTGTCATCCGTGACTAACAAACAATAGATACTAACAACACATAGATAACACTACTCTCGTTATTGCGCACAAAAGACTCACTCGACCCTTGAGGACTGTCGCTGGTCCAGTCGTCCGACGTGATCGTCCCGCTCGCGAGTGTTGAGTAGAGGGACCCTCTGTCACCTCTGTCGACTTCCGAGGCTCGGGGACCGTCAGACGGGCGCAGTGAGCGAGAGGCACGTCCGGAGTCTCGACTTGGGAGGTCGTACGTTCGGGAGTGAGAGAGGACGTTGGGTTTTTAATTTTTTTTTTTTAAATTTATTTATTTGAACCGAAACTTAGGTTCCGATAACCACGAAAACTAGAACCAATGTTTCGTTCCGTTAATAATCTATGTTTTCGGGACTAAATAAATACTTTACGCTGCCTATAGAAGTTCTTCCCTTACTCTTTCGAGTGAGATCTGGTTCGGAAATAACGGTGTGGCACTTACCGACGAAAGTTTGTGTCCCGGGGGCTTACGGGAGAGAAGAGACGATTCTCAGAAAAGAGTAATCGCGAACGAAGTCTTGTGGTGTCGAAGGTTGTTAGTTTGAGTGAGGTCCCGACCCTGTTCATTAATTTAAGACGTCCGTAGGCTCGTCTCCTATTACCTACCGATAACAATTCCTTCGACTCCGACCTTTACTTTACCCGAGGTTACGAGTTGGAGTCTTTACCAACTCCGCCTTTCTTTCTCGTTTTTCCTGCGTCTTCCTGGGAGGGGCGACCACGTAGTGTCCCCCGTCACCTTAGTCCCGACCTGGGTCTCGTCCTTTGGACGCAGTCCCCGGTTTGAGACGAGAATGACCTTTTGGTTCTCCACCCTGATCCATTTAGTAAGGGGCACACACTAAGGGTCCAGTCGTCGTTTTCGTCGTGGACCCTTGAGCAATCTTTACGTCCAAGAGTCCGGAGTGATGGTGGACCACGTAGTCTTCGACACCCGAATCCCGAGTCGTTAGGCACAAATTGTTCGGGAGGTCGACTAAGACTGCGATCTGAACTTCTTGGTGAGGACAAAGTCTTACTCCGGTTTTTGAGTTGACGTGTTTCCTGGTTCCTCGATAATTTTATTTCCCCAACCACAACACGTGGTCTGTCACGTCCCCGATACTCCGTCACCTCACTCACACGGGACGAACTTCCCGGTCGTCGAAGAGTCGAGACCTGTCGGTGTATACCTAGACCCTGACAGTCTCAACCAAAAAACTCTCTTTATGTTTTAAGACTAAAAATACACTTTAAAGTGTTAAAATTTTATAACCAACTTCAAAAGAATTGTTTCACTCCCGGTTCGTCTAATTTGAACTCTTGGTTCAAGTCGACCCCTGGTGGTAAAACGTCGGAGGTAAGGTTCGACGGAACCTGGGGGTAGCAACTGTAAGACAGGTGACACGAGGTCGGGAACAGGATTGTGACTTGAGGATTGGAGGAAAGGGGTGAACCCTCTGAGGATAAGTAGGAAGTTGCGGGTTAAGTTCGTAGTGGAGGTGACGACTTGAGTAAGAGTTGAGAGACAAAGTGAAAGATAGCAGAGGTGATACTTTCATCTTTCCTTAGTCTACCCCGGTTTCTTGATTGTACTTATTCTTCCATTGTGTCTCCTCCTTCCTTACCTCTTCAATTTTGTCGGAAAAGGATGTCTCCTCCTTTCTCCTTTGAGGACGTTTTCCCTGATAAAAACGACAAACTTTTTTAGTGAATTTATTCCTGTGACTAGGGTATACCGGTCTTAGATTATTTTACTTCAAAATTTTCCCGTTTATATTTCTTTGTGTTCACGTCTTAAGTATCCTATCTAATTTTTTGTAAACCATGTTTTAGGGGTCCTCTAAACTCGACTGTCAAGTCTCACTCAGTTGGTACACTACTCTGCTAGTACTTTGTTCGTTCACGGAAGTGTCCAAAGTAATAATCTTTATTTTACAGATCTGTCGGGACGAGAGAAGGAACGACGAGTCTCGAAGGACATCTCAAGACTCACCAAGACTCTTAATTAAAGACATCCAGTCGCTTCGGGACTGCAGACTGGGTCCTTCTCTCTTTTACGTTTCGGTTCAATGTTCCCCAGTTGACTTCCTTGGACCACACAAGTGGGTCTCCGTTCTACCTGGACCCATACGCCAGTACTAAAGACATAAGTTCATTGCCTATCTAAAGGTACACCTAACTACATCCACCGGGTGTCCTGGACACTCACTTTTGGGACCTTCTAAAATAGAGTTGTAACCCTTCTTAAAAGATAACTAGAGTCAACAGGGACTTACCTTATGTTCTATTGCTTACGGGAAACGTCCCCGGCTCACCCCCCACTAGACCGTCTCTTTCTTGTCGAGTCCTTCTTCTATTATTTTCCTGACCTTCTCTTCTGGATGTCCTGTCGGTAACGAAATAAAAAGTGGGGAGAACATTCCTTTTCGTGAGTCAAAAAGAACCCGTTGGTGGGAGTCGGTAAGAGACAGGAGATATAGGCCCCCTCAACTCACATGTGGGTTAAAGTCCCTACACAAAGGGTCCGGACCGCCCAGACGTGACACAGAAAGGTCTTGTCCAGGTCGAAGTCCTCGTGAGTACACTAGGTACAACCCAGTCAGCGTTGGACCCTCTGGGTTAAGACTCTCTTCCCTGGAGAGTGAAAGGCGACCTGAACTTCGTCCATCCTACATTCGGACCCCGACACCCCCGATACGACAGTAGTGTCTCTCTCTGACTGACATGTAGTCGGAAAGAGGGTGGGAAGAATTTTGTTTTGTTTGTTTGCTTGACCTTTTGTCTTTTGTAACCTCGTCTCAACGTCTCTCTGATTCAAGACTGTTGTGGGAAACACGGGAATTTCGGGTGTACGGACTTCTGTCAGAACCGAGCCTTCTCGTCTATTCGAGGGAAAGGTGGGAGTTCAGTCACATTGACCCAAAGACAACAAACGTTGGCATTCTCAGGACTAGTGATGCCACTCGTGATTCTAAAGTATGTCAAGGTGAGACCACCTAGGTGAAGAGTGTGAATTTCGTTATCGGTGGACGCACGTGTTCAGGTAAACGGGTCTTCGTCGGGTCTTACCGATACCTTACCCTCGGCGACGGAGGTCCGTATTGTGTGACGTGACATCTTCCCTCTTGCCTCTTAGTCCTTTCCCACTCAATAACTCAGTTTCTCGTAAGTCGTGACGACTCTTCGACCGTCCCCGGTGACGGGGTCCGGGTCCGGGTCCTCCCTGTGGACCGGACCTTCGGTGAGGACGTCTCCGTTACGCCCTTACACTGAATCGTCTACCATTTCCTTAAGGAACGGCGGTACACCGTGACAGAGGTAGAGATGAAGGGTGTACTCTTTTGATTCAGAGACTTTCTGGATGAGTCCCAGAGTGGTGGTCACTCTCCGTTAAGACTCTGTCTAGGGTTTCGGGTCCCCACCACGGAGGACGTCTGCTACTGTTGACCGGTAAGAGCCCGAAATGGAAGAGTAGACATTTTACCCGACTCACTACTAGGACAAGGGATCAGACTGGTCTCTGGTCGGAGACGTCTTGATAGGGAGTACATTCCTACTCCCGGAGCTACGACTCTAGTAGGTATTGACTTTCCTATGTGCCCCGGTGTGACACGATTTAGTCGGGTAGTCCGAGTAGGAGTCGAGAGGGGACCGGGTCTCCCCGGCCCAGTAAAGGAAACAAGATGTTCGTGTCCGGACCATTGTTCCGTCGGTCCTCGAGTCGACATCTGTAAAGAAGTAATAAAAGGTGGGACAATTGGAGGTAGTGTTCACTCCGACGACAGTCGGATTTACTCTCGACTTTTCTAAATAGAGTGAACAGGTCCCGAGTCGAGTACTTTTCTGGGAGGTAAAGGATTTCCGGGATTACTGGAAAGAGACACTCAGGGAGAGTGGGTCCTTTTTTCTACACTACCACCACCGACGTCCGCCCCCGGACACTACCCTGGTTCATCAGACTTAGTGAAGACATACCGAAACGTTTCGCGATACACTTACAAAGAATACTATGCCATAAATGGAAGGATTAATACAAACGAATACGTTTATAATTTCAATCTGATGTGAAGTTTATTTATCTTATTTTTGTTATCTTACCTTTTCTGATCTCTAGAGAAGTTCTTTGGACGTCCTATAGTTTCCTTGTAAAGTGTGTTCCCACCCGTGTTATTTCCTGTCTTTGCCATTCCTGAATTGCCTTCGTCTACTCTAATTCTTCTCTACACTTCTTATGTGTCTCGAGATGTTTTTTCCAGAATTACTGGGCCTATTGGTGTTACCACACCAGTGTATCGATCTCGGTCTGTAGGGTCTCCCACTTCAGTTCACCCAGAATCCTCCGTAGTGGTACTTGTTTTGATTGCCTCGACTGTCTTAAAGTCATCTCGATAAATTTTAGGATTTTCTACTACGATAATTTCACGACGTGAGCTATACAGTCTTTCAACCCTTTTGAGCCGTCACCGGTGTCCTGACCTTTCCAGTCAAAAGTAAGGTTAGGGTTTCTTCCCGTCACGGTTTCTTACAAGTTTGATAACTTGTTGACTCGAGTAAAGCGGACGATCATTCCAAACAAGTTTTAGGAAGTTCGATCCAAAGTCGTCATGCACTTGGTTCTGGAAAGTCTACACGTTCAACCAAAATCTTTTCCGTCTCCTCGGTCTCTAGTTTAACGGTTGTAAACGACCTACTACCTCCTCCGTTCTTTTAAGGTCTTTTTATAGATGAGGACGAAGTAACTGATATGATTTCGGAAACTGTCACACCTAGTGTTGCTTGACACCTTTTAAGAATTTGTCTACCCTGATGGTCTGGTGGAATGGACAGAGGACTCTTTGGGTACACGTCCAGTTCTTCGTTGTCAAGCTTGGTCTATACGTTATTACCTGACCGAGTTTTAACCCTTTCCGCATACAGTTCTGACATATAACAGTGAAACCAATAAATTGAAGATACGTCACAGGTAGTACACTTTGTGGTCCGACTTACTTCGAGTTCGACCTTAGTTCTAACGGTCCTCTTTATAGTTATTGGAGTCTATACGTCTACTGTGGTGAGATTACCGTCTTTTGTTTCTCCTTGATTTCTTGGAGAACTACTTCCACTTTCTCTTCTCACTTTTTCGACCGAATTTTAAGTTGTAAGTTTTTTGATGGTAGTACCGTTGATCAGGGTAGGGAAGTACCGTTTATCTTCCCCTTTTTCATCTTCGTTGCCGTCTGAAATAAAAGAGTCTGAGGTTTTAACGACGCCTACCACTGACGTCGGTACTTTAAATTTCTGGGAACGAGGAACCTTCCCTTCGATACTGTTTCGATCTCTCGTATAATTTTTCGTCTCTGTAGTGAAACGACTGTTTCCAGGTAGATCAGTTTCGATACCAAAAAGGTCATCAGTTCATACCCACACTCTCAACCTGTTATTTTTTTTCGACTCGCGGTTTCTTAACTACGAAAACTTGACACCACAACCTCTTCTGAGAACTCTCAGGGAACCTGACGTTCCTCTAGGTTAGTCAGGTAGGATTTCCTCTAGTCAGGACTTATAAGTAACCTTCCTGACTACTACTAGGACTTCGAGGTTATGAAACCGGCGGACTACGTTTCTCGACTAAGTAACCTTTTCTAGGACAACGACCCTTTCTGACTTCCGTTTTCCTCTTCTCCCACCGACTCCTACTCTACCAACCTACCGTAGTGGTTGAATTACCTGTAATTAGACTTGTTTGAGGTCCTCTATCACTTCTTGTCCCTTCTGATCTTACGACGTCAGGTACCCTAGCGTTTCTCAGCCTGTGTTGTCGTTGTAAAGTGTTTGTGCCGGGGTCGTTCTTTAGTCTCGTCTGACACACCGTCCTCCCTTAATCGAACGTCAATGTTTAGACGGTATCTTCTGTAGGAGTTTCGCCTGTTAGGTGTATGTCTGGTCCCTCTCTACTGACATAAAGTTTGGTTGAACCGTAGAAGGAGACACACAGACCGTTAGGGTACAGTGGAGAAGGGATTTTGACCGTGGTCCGTTCTTGCCTACTCGACATAGTAAAGTTATCATTAACAGAGGAGGTGATCGTATTATTGTCGGTCGAAAGGAGTCGTAAATAAGTCACGGTCCGAGACGGAAGGTACGAAATGTCCCTAATTGTTGGGAGAGTTGGGTTCGGCGACGGGACACCCATAAAGATAGGGGTAAAGTGTTTATTCCTTTGACTCCGAGTCTCTCAAATTCATTGTTTGGGTTTCTGTATGTCGATTATTTACTACGTCGGTCCTTTTACTTGGGACTCTAAATTCTTAAGACCTGGGTTCTGTTGTAGGACTTGGTGGACAGTTATTGTCGGGGGAGGAAGTGTACGTGGTGAAGTAATTGGGAGTGTGACGGGACCCTTCATCTACTAGAATTGGAGCAAAGTATCTGTTTGTTTACTCGTTTGACACTGGAATTTTAAGGACAATGTCTTTAACTAGAATTCTTTTATCGACATCGGGTAGTTTACTACTTACTTATTCTTTGAACACCTTATATATATATATATATATTATAATAAGTCGGTATTTTTACTACTTTAAGAAGATAAACCTTGTTACACCTGCTTGGATCTCTTATAGTACGAATTACTTTATTCAGTCTTTTCTGTTTATGACATAATATAGTAAATATGTACCTTAGGTTTTTTTATTATGTTTGTTTACATATACGTCTTTTCTTTGTCTGAGTGTCTATGTCTTTTGTTTGTTGACCAACGGTTTCCCCTCTCCTCGTTTATTCACCATACTCTAATTCTCTATGTTTGATGTTATTTACTTTATTTATTTTTTATTCCTATATGACATATCGTGTCCTTTTATATTTGTAATAGAACATTATTGAAAATTACCTTATGTTAGACATTTTTATGACTAAGTGATACGATATATGGATTTTGCTTATATTACATTTATTTGATATGGATTTAAAAATTTTTTATCGTCACTTATACTGTTTCCAGATATATTTTCTGCGAGTGTCGTCGTTATAAATTTTATTATACCTTTAGTGACTTCACAAGCTGTTATTTGCTAACCAATTTATTTGATCGCATATAGATATTCTACTTTATGATACATTAGAAAGTTTTACAATACCTTAATATGAGTAACTATACCTTTTTAAAATATTATGTCACCATAGGTTAAACAATCCATTGTATTCCTCATTTTAGTATACGTCAGACTGGAGTAAACCCTTTTCATGTGTGTATAAGATGTTTTACATGTTTCTGTTCGTCAGTATCTTTTCCATAAATGTATACATGTATATTTCTTTAAGAAAACTGTTGGTTTCACTAATACCGGCTCTCTATTGTAAAGTCCACTACAATAAAAGATACACACTCGAGTAGTCATAAAAAGGTCTAAAGGATCTTTCTTACATGTTGAATGGATTGGTACGTTTCCAAAAATAAAAACACCACCACCACCAACGACTTCACCGACTTAGGAGTCGGAGAACAGGGGAAGTCGTGCGGACGGGGAACCAGGGTACAAGGGTCTGGTGTGGGATGGGAACCGTCAGAGTGGTATCGGTCGGACCCCGTCTTTGGGTCCACCGGGTTCATGGGTGGAAAAACTTCTCAGACTACTGTAGGAGTGACTAGACCCTCTCCGCCTGTTACTGTAACAAGTACTTCTACAGCAACTCCCACCGTACCAGAGCCGAGAGGGCGGACCAGACCACGTCCTGATCTATGGTTGTCAAGTGCCCGCTCTCCTCTATGACCAGAAAGGATATCTTTGGTTCTGTCGAATAACCTTAACAGTAGGTGTTTACAAGATGCAACAGTGGGTGGTGTCGAGAAAACTGGAATCACAACGGGAAAGTTTAAGCAAAAGGATATTGTGTAAATTATCGTTGTCTCTGATACTCCCGACTTCGTTAGGAGGGTTCCAGTGTCTCGTCACGACCCCGGTGAAACGTAGTCACAAAGGAATCCTTTACTTTATAAAGACAGAAGAGACACGAAATGGTTTCTGGGGAGACAATCGGAGTCATTTCACACATATATGGGACCACAGGTCCTTCTCACTTCCTGTTAATCTTTGGTCACAGTTTGGTTATTGGGGTACAACGGTGTGTCCCGTAGTCCCGACACAAGAACTGGATATTGGGAATGAGGTGAAAGGTTCCACCCTTCCACTACAACTCCGTCTCCGAGTAAGTAGTGGAATCCCACGGACCGGGTTCCAGGTTAGGGGGTCCGGACGGACCGAGGGGGACCCCCGACCGGTCCCAAGAGAGTCCTTTGCGTCGGAGGATAGTCGTGAAAAAAAAAAAAAAGTTTATGAAATAAAATGAAATGTTATGACATACCAAAACGGTATGTAACTGTACTTAGGGGTACCCACATGTACGTAAGGGTTTGTACTTGGGGGGAGGGTGGAGGAAGGGGTATTGTAGAGAGACCCAGTAGTGGCACGTGGTCGGGGTTCGTACGACATAGGACGCAGCCTGTATCTGACCACTAAGCTAAGAATGTACTATCATATGTACAATGTTAAGGTAAGAGGGTTTAGTAGGGTGGGAGAGGGAGAGGGAGACTCAGGTTTTCAGGCAATATGTGTAGACACAGAAAAAACGACAAAACGTATGTCCCAGCAGTAACGGTAGAAAGATTTAAGGTATATATACACAATTATATGACATAACCACAAAAAGAAAGACCGAATGAAGTGAGACATATTACCCGAGGTCAAAGTAGGTAGAGTAGTCTTGACTAAGTTTACATAAGATATCTTTCGGGTCTCTATTTAGGTGAAAAATTGTTGTGATAGTCGTGAAAACTCCTCCTCTTAAGTCGACTGAGGGTCATACTGGTATAGTAGAAGGGTTTCAGTTCACCTTCATTCCCTCTCCCCTCGGGACTCCCGGAGATCCGTCGATACTGGCGGGGGGCGAATGAGGTGGGTTTGGGACCCGAACTCTTTCTATCCACTCCAGTCAACTGAAAAGACAGTGGTTTACCCGATTTTTAGACAGGTCTTTTGTCCTTAGACCCTCTTCCCTTAAACCAAATCTGTCTCCTATCGATCCAATTTTTGGAGATTCTCTTTCTTTCCTCTGTAATACGATATTCTATTTGCTTCGTAGAAGAGAAAACGAAAGTCGGATCTCTTTTTCGGCCCCGTGACTTTCGGTTGTCGGTTCGGAGGATAGGAGGATTAGGGAGCCGTAAACGAGGTGCAGTCCAGAGTCCACTGACACCGTGTTTGGACGGAGGGTCCCCGAGGATTACTCCGTCACTCCGTTTTCCTAACGTCACCTTCCACGACTTGCAATACTACCTCTGCACGTCCCGTAGGCAAGACGTACTCTTCAACCTCTTCTGCGCCTCAAGGCGGACGCAGGGGCAGTGTAGTAGGGGACACGAAAGGACGGTTGGAGAGGGGTGACCCCTGAAGGCGTAAGACACGGAGGCCTCGTGTACTCGGGGTGAAAAGAGGGACAGAGACCCAGAGTCGGATTTACTATGAGAGACCTCTCGTACGGAGACTGGAGTGAGATCCTGACCTCAAGAGTCTCCACCTCGGGTCGGGTCTACGTAGTCGAGGTGAACCTTTAAACAACATTTACGTTTGAGAACCCCGATGGGATCTGGTGAATTATTCTTCAGAACCGGGACTCGGGTCGTAGACACAAAACTGGTCGGGAGGTCCCCTGACACTACGTATGAGTCCAAACTCCTAAAGACGGAATTCCTCGAAGGTGAGGGGTGGGTAACGGGATGAACTTCAAGAAACTCTCGTCCTTCACAAAGGGAGAATCAATGGTATTAGTCACGGGTCTTTGTACGGACTGTGTGTCGTATACGATACCTTCTTTTTGGGTTGTTCTTCCAGTGTAAACACGACCCAGGACTTCGTATCCATCCTCGAAAGGTCTCCCCGTCTCTCTCTACCTTAACATCCGTCTCCCTGGACACCTATGTTTCTTCATCGAGGCGTCTCGATCTTCGTCCTCTCGATTTAGGACTCACACAATCCCCTCCTATATTCCTACCCCTCTAGCCAATTTCCGAACTGACACCCCTCGACTTACGGTCGGATTACTCAACCCCAAAATAGTAGATCCGGTATACCAAGAGTTGAGTTCAACGTGTGATTTTATCGGACCCTTCGAAAAATTTTTGTGGTTCTAAGTCCGGGGAAGGTTCTGGTTAATTCAGCCTTAGAGACCCCCTCTCTCTGAACCATAACCATAAAATTTTTGTAAGAGGTCTTCCCAGATTGCACGTGGGTTACAATTCTTACGGACGACACCCGTCACCCCTCAGTACCTTCAATGAATTCGTCTCCGTACTAGATTGGCTGCACATAGAATGTTTCTAGTGACTCCCGTCTGACCTTCTGCCACCTGCCTGTCCATCTGCCCACCTACCTACCAATCTGTCTGTTCACGTCCCCACCCACCCACACTTGTCTCCGTACCACGACCTTCGTCCTCCTGGTTAGTCCTCCACTAAGGTCAGGTTCTCTTCTCTCTACTACTCCCGGACCCACCGTCGGTCTTTTCCCGTCTAAATTCTCTGACGAGTGGCCCTCTCTACTCTTAGAGTTTCTGAAGGATCTTTCTCTCTCCTCCACCACCGAGTCTACCATTTCTTTGACGGAGGTTTCGTCCATCAAGGTCTAAGTTAGGGACCTAACCCTTCTAGGGGACCTCTTCCCTTACCGATGGGTGAGGTCATAAGAACCCGAAAGGAGTATCGAGTCAACCATTTCTTAGACGGACGTTACATCCTCTGGGTCCAAGGTAAAGACACAACCCTTCTAGGAGACCTCTTTCTTTACCGTTGCGCGAGGTCATAAGAACGGACCCTTTAGGGTACCTGTCTCTTCGGACCCTCCGATATCGGGTACCTCAACGTTCTCAACCTGTACTGAATCACTGGTGGTGGTCCTTCGCCCTACACTTGCCACTAAGACTCTAGACTAGAGTCCGCCGACCCACCTACGACTACTGTACTTGGTTCTATTCTTGGCGTTCCCCTCTGCACCTAAACCCTTCCTTTATCAAATGTAGGATAAAGGTGACGAAGGATCCACCACTACCCTTACCTTTCTAAATTCCGCTCTACTCTATTGACTCAACAATGGATTTAATAAAGTCCCCGACTTGAGTCGGACCCCTAAGTTCTTAACTTGTCATAGTCCCTTCTTTTCACGTTTTAAATACCTTCAGTGTGGTCTTCCACTCAAAGTCCCCCTTCCTTTTTCTAGAACTTTCCCGCGTCTTCACGACCCTGTCGAACCCCTGGCAATTAATCCAGTGGACCGGTCCCTCCGACCTATTCTCTCGTCTTTCCTCGACGAAAGGAGCCGACACCTGTCCTCCGTTGTGTCGGAGTGTGTCCTAACGTCCCCACCGTCTTCCTCGCCTCCGTTCCTTTCTTAATGGGCCTTCGTTGGGTTCCTGAACAGTTCGATTCCATTCTCCGACGACCTTTCTGCTTCCGGAACCAAGGAAGTCCGAAAGTGAGCAAGTAACAGCGAGAGACACACCTGTGTGGTCTGTCCGTCCGCTCCCCGATTCGTACGTGGTCACTGGTGTCGTTCACATGTTCGGAGGGTGAGTCCATTCCTTTTCCTTCCACTGCTACGTCGGAGTATTTGTATCACTGTCCTTCCTCTAATACCCCGTCTCTTCCGGGGGAGTGGGTCTAGACCGCCTTCCCATTCGTACCCACCTAGGAATCCCTTCGTGAACGATCTGACTTTTGAGTTCCGACCTTGCCTCCAACTGTCCGTCTCAAAGATCCACCTCTTTATATTACTTGTTTCCGGGTCTGTCTCGTCTAATCACTCAGTTTGGTGTCAATTCCCCCAAGCTCGTACCACAGGACCTCACTACCCCCCCTTACTTTTTGCTCCGACCTCTTAATCCGTTTCCGGTGTGTCCGGAAATTCAGTGTCATCTCTCAAACTAGAAGTAGGACTACAACCGGTACTGAGGTAACTCCCCAAATCTCGTTCCCTCACTTTCCCATTTTAAAGTGAAAGTTTGAGAGTGAGACCGATGACATACTCCTGCTTGAGCTCCCCCGGCTTTCCCTTCAATTGTCTAAGTTCTTTGTAAATCCACCATTTGACTGACGTGGGACTCTAACTGACCTTCTCTCTTCTTCTACGAGTCTTACTGAAGTTCAGAGGGTCCAACCCGAGGACTCTCGTCCCAACCGTAAATGACACTACTCCCGTGAATATCTTCGTCTCGTCCTTCCCTTCCACTACCCAAGGAAGATTTCCCGCATACCTTGTGGGTCTCCTACCATAGACCGGATCTCTCTGTTTACACCTGTGACCGTTGTTCGGGAACCTACTATAACCTTTGGTACCCCACTGGACCTTGAGAAATGTTTACGTGCACCGGTGTACCGTCTTCTCCGGTTAGGAGTCCTCCGATGCCGACCCCCCACCCCGTCCCGGCCGGAGGAGGACGGGACCACTGGACCTTCTTCGCGTCCTACGCCTACTCCCCACTCGGGTAGGGGACGTCTCTATGACAGGGTCCGGACGGAAGGTTGGTCGTCCGGGTAGGAGACCCAGGTGGGGTGTGTCCTCCGACGAGACCGAGTGGGACGGAAGAGGGTCGGGACCGAGGGGAGGATACCCCGTCGAGTGGACATTCTGATTTTCTGACCTCACTTGTCCCGACAGGTGTCGGTCCCAGTCCCTTCTCAACTGATGAGACACCTCTCGACGGTAGACACTAGGACGGTGTTACCGTGGACCAAGAGTGGTGTAGTCCTCCTTCTCCCTTCCCGGTTTCTGACCCCGGATCAGTCGCTCTGTCTCTCTGTGTCATTTTGTCTTCGTACGGACCTGGACCGACCCCACACCCAGAAGGGGACGCAGGTATGACGGACACACTGACATACATCCAGGGAATTGGAGATACCGGACCGATGAGTCTGGTGTCACAGTTGGAACCACAATTTGTGGTCTTTTGCGGAGGTGGTAGCAAGCGAGTGCCAGTGAGTCGTCAAGTGGGTGAACTATGTGAGACTAGCTTATAAAGTGTACCTGGTCAGAGGTCCCTGTATTGTGCTTCCTATTCTCTGTGTCAAGGGTGAAGGTGCCTCGAGTGTCAGGTCGTCCCTCTGTCCATTGGGGGTCTCGCAAGTTATGCACGTCTACTTCAGTGTTAACGTGTTTCACAATCTCTTCTCTCACACCACGTTCTCCCGGGTGTTGTTCCCCTGGACCGGACTAAAGCCCACAGTGACTTCACAGGGATTCCCTCTCCTGGAAAGTCGACCCGAGATTTCCTTCTCTACCCCCACGGTCTACTTCCACCCGAGCCCCCTCTCCCAAGGTCCGTCTCCCTTGTACTGTCCGTTACCGAGTGACCCCCTGTCCCTCGAACCCCGTAAATTTCTTGACTCTTTTCCGGTCACACCGACCTCGGGTCCTTCGTTCCGTCTCCGCCCCCGTCCTCGTCTCAGGGTTCTCAAGACCGGTCGCGTTACCGATGGTAGGGTGACCGGTAGACGTCACATGGACCTGGCGTCCTTCTTCATACGTCCGGTGCCTACCGTCTCGACCTATGACTGAAAGAGAAAAGTCCCCTGTGACTGAAAGAGAAAAGAGAAAGGAACAGGGAAAACTTTTGTCCTGGGGAAACTGGGTCGAGAGGTGTAAAGGTCGGTAAAGCGGACGACGTCGGTGTGAAGCCCTTCTACGGTTTTAATTACACCCGTCCGCGAGACAGGAGATACCATGTAGGACTCCCGAAAAGACGAAAGGGTCAGGACGTAGAGACACAGATACGTCGTGCACCTTCGACGACTCGACTCCATTTTAGCTCTTGAAAGTGTATATGCACACACAAAAGGAAAAATGTCGGTCTTTTATCGTTACTGTTAAAGACCACTCAGTGTCGAAAGAAAGGAACCGATCCTCTTGATCCATACTCCGAGGTTCACTGACGTCGATCTCCTCGATCCGGAACGGTTCGACCGCTCAACCCTTTTACTTTAGTCGTCACTCGGTCGAAGAGGGTGAAGGGCCGACCCCCGGCTTTTTAAGACGAATCGTTTGTCATGGGTGAAAGTCCGGACGACTCGGGGCGAAACGTCTACTTAGGTTTAGGTGACGGAACCCTACCACCTGGGAGATCCTCCCTCCCCTCGGGGACTTCGAGTAGGGTAGGGGTTCTACGGCTCAGGGACGGAGACCGAAGGACGAGGGAAGGTTCTGTAAGGGCCCAGAACGTGGCCCGAACGAACCCCCCGACGGTCGTCTCGAGTCCTTTCGTGAGAGAGTTAGTCAAGACCCCGGGTTCTTCATACGAATTGGAGAACGATGGATTCAACGGGGTTCCTCCTAAACCATAAGGAACAGGAACGACTCTCGTACTTACTAATTAATACGTTTATAGTTGACCCACGGTAGAAAACACGGTCTGTCACCCTTCATTTTACTCAGTACGAGGGACTGACTACCTCGAATGTCAGGTCATCCCCGGAGTCTTCTGTTGGTTTATTCGGGTATTGATCTGTCCTTTACCGCAGTCACTATTCTCGATGCTTCCTCTTTACGTACCACACAGGGGTCAGAGATTACCGTCTCCACCCCCACACGTGGAGTGGGTCCCTTCCACCGCCAAGGAGGACAGTGACTCTGGACCAGGGAGAACAGGGACTCTTGAATCGACTCTTGAAAGAGGAGTAACTCGGGAAGAGACGGGGGGTCGCCGAGGGACCAGAGATCGTGTGATGGGATAAAAATAACAATAATTTGGTGATGGTAAGGACCGTAGGTGGGTGAAGTAAATAAAAAACAAAGACAGAAACTGAGGAAATATCGAATACAGACAGAAAAAGAAAGAAAAAACAAAATGTCGTTATAGGAACGACAGAGGACGGGAAGGAGTCTATTCTGACTATGTCCGTTTGTTTCAAATCCAGATAGAACAAGTGACAAAGAGACCACGGTCCTTCCAGACCCGTGTGTTAACCGTCTATCCTCTTTTCACGGATCTTCCTACTCGACCCTGGTCTTTTTACCCATCCCACATGCCACCACCGGCTCCCTAGTTCCCCTCTTAGGGGTCTTCAGGGGCTCCCGTCTCGTCCACCTACTCCCCGCCTCCGGACCGGTCCCCCCGTCTCACCCGGTCCCGACCTTCCCGTCCTACTCGCAGATCCACCATATAACGACCTGTGGTCCGACGACACACAGGTCTGTCGTGGTGTTTACTGAGTGAAGTTGTCGTCTTCACATGTCAGAGGGTCGAGACCTCCGATCTTCAGACCCTAGCTTTGTAACCGTTCCCACCAAGGAAGACTTCCGACACCCCCTCGGAGGGACAAGACACAAGAAGGGTGTCGAAGACCCCCACCCGACCGGTAGGAACCACAGGGAACCGTAAACCGGAAGTGGAAGTACAAGTGTACTACAAAAGGGACCTACACACAGATACAGGTTTTAGGGGAGAGAAATACAATATCCCTGTGATCAGTACAACCTAATCCGGGGTGAGATTACGGGAGTAGAAATGAACTAATGGAGACTATCTTTCTGGAATAGAGGTTTGTTCCAGTGTGAGTCCATGACCTCCCAAATCCTGACGTTGGCATCTAAAACCCTCCTGAATTAAGTTGGGTAGTATCCGACGATGGGGTCCACCTAGTTCTCAGACTCGTCTCAAACTCACCATTGAATCCGTAGAAGGGACCCCAAGTACTCCCTTCGTTTACCTGGAACTGTACCTCCTATTTCAGACTGGAGGAGACGACCGTAACCTCCGGGTCGGTCAGACGGCGGTCAGGTCGAGAAGGGGAATTGGGGGAGAGACGAGGTCCGTCATTCATCCCCTTCGAGACTCGGTCCTTACCAAAGAACCGAATAAATAAAAAGCGGGAATTCCTTAGACTCCGGTAAAATGACCCTCAACTCCTCGTACGAAGTCGAACACCGGGATGAAACGATTGACCGACACACAAGAACCCGAACGTCGAGTTTGGGAGACTCCGAAAGGACGGAGTAGATAGCTTTACCCACCCACTCACTACCTCACCGGTCACTCCCGGAAAGTCTGGAGATACTGTTGTCGGTCACATACAAAGTTTTGGTTTCCATGTGTACACTAGAGTGTTTCCTAAAAAAAAGAGATTAGGGTGTTGAATAAACTATTGTTCTTCGTGTTTTTACTTTTACCACTTACCGATAATGGAGGGATAAATACATAGATCGGAGATTCTGTCCCTTCCCTCCGACGACTTCGGACCCTTCTCCCCATCGAGAAGGCCCCAGTACCCGTAAGGACGGAGCGAAGAAACGGAAGTGAGTGAACCTTACGGAAGGGGAGGAATGAGGTGCGTCGTTTTAGATGAAGTTTCCGGAAAGGAGGTCCCCAGTAGACTCTCGGTGAGTCACAAGGTAGACTTGGCGAGTGCAGTTAGAAGAATGTGTCAATGAAGGCCTACTGTAAAATAGAAGAACGAATTAAGTGAGCAGTCAGCAGGAAGTGCGCACACCCGAACACAGTAGTGAATCGGGGACACTCCCGTCCTTGGTAGGGAGCATAGAGGGACATAGGGAGATCTCGGTAAGTGAGTAAGTGAGTGAGAAGGTTATAGGAAACTCATAGACGGTGTACGGCCCTTGACAGGTTAGGGTCCCTTAATTTTTCTACTGACCTACTCGGAACTCTTCCGAGTGTTAGATCGTCGGTTTGAATTCGGTTTGGTTCTTAAGAACGCCGGTGACAGTCTTGAGGAAATCAACTTCACTGTCTTTTTGAATGAAGTCCGACTGAATTTGTTTTTGTCGTCATTACCCTCCTTCTTTTTAAAATTCCCAGTTTTTAACATTATTTTTTAACATTTCTCCGTAACGATGTAGGTCTCCGACTTTCCAGTCGTTCTGACGAGACAGAGACCCGAGACGGAAACAGAGAGACGCGACCGAAGCGAGAGTCCGTCTGGGAGAGGTTTACCGTTCATGAGACTGGGGAGTGTGGAGTGTGGAGTCAGCAAGGTGGTTTTCAGGACCTTAACGTACAACGATCTAATTTCACGGCACTGGTTCTCCCACGTCACGACCAGTGTCTGAGTGATAACAACTCCTTACTAAGGGGTCTCCTTTTAGTTCCAGAACAATAGTCCTCTTCTTCTCTCCCTACGAGTAGTCTCCTCTCATGGTCTACGGAGGAAACAATACGACAATTCTTTCCCCTGGAGTCTCCTCCGCCCCTCCCTCTCCGAATAAGACGGAGTCCCACCTACCCCTTAGTACCTTTGTATACGTCACCCGAACTTCATGTACACTCTCAAACGACCCTCCCTGTACGTTTCTGCCCGTGTAAGACGTCCGTCTCTCTTCCGACTCACATGTCCTGTATCTACAAGGCCCCGGCTTCTTCAAGACAGTCCGAACCCGTCCCCGCTACGTCCTGCATCACTTCTCCTCCGTCGACGCCGTCCTTCCCTCCTCGGTCTGGTACTTCCCGAAGCTTTCAGTTCCAGTTTACTTCCAAGACTTACCTGGTCACTATACCAGTGACCCGCCCTTCTGGTGCACCCTCCGTCTCGTCGACGGGTCCACTTCCCCGTCTCACACTAACCCCGAAACGGACCCTTAGCGGACCACCGTCTGTTGGCCACACTCCGAAACCCCGATCCCGTTGGGGAAGTGAGTCGACGTCAGACGACTGAATCTTCGACGGAAGTCGACTACGGTCGGGACTCTGTCAGTTAGGTTTTCCCTTTTTGACATAATTGACTCAGTGGACCGACTTCGTCCAAGACGAATGGGTACGACCCACGATACCGTAGTTTCCGACCCGAGGTTTATGGGTCAAGACGGGGAGTGGTAGACCCACCAGAACCCTTCGATCGATTCGGAAAATAAAAGGAATAGACATTTCGTCCCACATATTGTCGATTGATTTAAATCCACGAAATTCCTAATTTACTCCTTTAAGTACTCTGTGAGAGTCGTAGTTTGGGTCGTATGCTATGATTACTATTAATAATAACCGTAGTGACAATAATGTTGGTCGTTCAGTGGTCCAGTGACCCCTTTAAGTGACTGACGACATACACCTACATCCCGGGTGTCATCCAAACGATATTTATAACTAAAAGGAGGAGGGTAATGGTGGAAGAGGGGATCCTTTGGGAGTGCTCATAAAGTTCCGGGCCCCGGTCACCGGATCTCTACGGGGTGGACGGAGGAGGTGGGATTGCATCTTAATCAGTGGACGAGCGACCGAGTCAGGAGTGTGGAGTCTCACGTCCGTGTGACTTGGTCACGGGTCGTCGTGACGACTCGACGGAAAACTGAACGACTTGCCTGAGACTCATGGTCCTGTTTCCGGGACGGAGCAATCCGTTACAGGCCCGTTGGAGTAGAAGAGGAAAGCGAAATCAAATAGGTGGACGGTTTACCCACGTAGGGTATCACACACGTCGTGAGACGTCTGTTTACCACGACTGGGTGTCGAGGAGACCAGTCGAGAAAGTGGTTAGTCATGCCCTAGAATTCGCCCTGGGTGGGACCGATCGGAAACCCAGGGAACGGACAATCTACCCCTACTGTTGTGGCAGGGACTGAGGGGTTCGGGGTGGTCCTAAGACCCTCATAAATTCGTCGGTTTCTGACCCCTTCAGGAAACGTTTCACATTCCTCGATATATTAGAACCTTCCAGTAATAATAGGTGAAACGAATTACCTTACCTCAGTTTTGATTTGGGGACGTATGATGACGAACAATTAATAATCATTGTTATCAATGACGTATGATGAATTAATGGTGTTAAAATGGAAATAATGTTATAGATAACAAGTAAAAATTTTATTTTAACTTTACTATCCGTACATAGATGCATATAATTCGTAAGTACGTGCACATGATTCAGTAAAGTCAGTACAAACTGAGAAACACTGGGGAACCTGACATCGGGAGCTCCGAGGAGACAGATACCCTAACAGGTCCGTTCTTATGACCTCACCCAACGGTACGGGAGGGGGTCCATAGGTTTATATTCATTTAGTACAGGACCAATTATGAAACCTTCAACGACTACTCAGAGACTTCTAAGGTCCTGTGACCCACATCCTAGACCCCTCCCGGGTCTTCCTTTTTGATCCTCCTTTTCCCCTATATTGGTGACGGTCCTGATGAGTTCTCCGACTGGGAGGACGGAATTTTAGGGAGGGTCGTTGTTTCTGTTTCCACCTCCTACCTCTGTCGTCTCTACTTTCTACAAGTGAAGGGTTCTCGGTCCCCGGGAGTCCCACAGAATACGAACGAAGACCTAAAGACGGTGGGACGTGTTGTGTGGAGGGACGAGTAACGAAGAAAAATGAATTTACCCAAATAAATGTTTCCCGAAAGGGGTCAGAACCAATTTTATTCTTCAAAAATTTTTGTCGTAGTGAACGGGATTTCTCTTCCATTGACTTTTTCATTCAAGTTTTGTCATAGTAAGTTAGGACCCGTCTACGACTACGGGACCCAAACGGTAGACAACCAATTTTCCCCCCAATCTCTCCGCAATCGTTGTGTGACCTTTGTTTGACATTGGTGTTTCTCATCTTCTCCTAACTGATTAGTCAGTCATAAATACCGAGTACCCGATACCTGCTACGGAGGGAGTAAAACTCCTTGTGGTTAGGTAGATTGATCGGAAGTACAATGTCTGTACACAAGGATTTTGTGGACCGGAAACACGTGTGTGGAAATACCTAACCCTCGAGTGTGGAGGGTTCCGTCGGGGAAATTACGACCTGTCAAGACCGATGTCCTTGTAAGAGTTCCAACTCACTTTTAGACGAAAAGACTTTTACAATAGGAACCTGGAGTGTAGAGACGACACGTCGGCGTGTTCCATTCAGATAAAGGAAGGTAAAGACTTCCTTCAAAAGCCATCATAGAACCAGAAAAGTCAATAAGTAAGTTTTAGGAAACTATCTCGAAGATAGACATACAGTCTCTCTCTCCCCCTCTGACGGATCTTTACCAGGGAACGGAAGTTCGTCGACCGTCAAAGTTCACCCTCTTGGTCTGTGTGCTTGACCTAGTAAGGAATTATTAGACTGGGCTCAAGGTCCTTTCGGAGGACACCCTCCGGTCCCCTCCTCGGCGACTGATACCCCGACACGTCTCCTCCACTCGGGACTCGACCGGGTCCCCACTGTTCGTACTCGACTGGTCGTCCTCTTCTTCTCCGGGATACTATGGGTGTGTTCCTCCTACACCAGACCCGACTACCCACTGAGAGTCCTTTGTACTTGGGTTTGGTCTCGTCGCTCCCCGTGTGGGTCTCAGTACGTCGGTCTTCGTCAAAACGTAATACCTCGATCAATTTGGTTCTAATCTTAGAATCGAGACGGTGAATGGACGAGACCGACACAGGAAGACCTGTTTAATGATTAAAGAGATTTAGAGTTATAAAGGTTGATCTTTCTGTCTCTGTCATGGATGGAGTTTCCAGTGTTACAGATGGTACTTCCAATTTGCTCTATTACGTACATCTTGTAGATCATCTCTGGAGTGTAAGTCACTACACCTGCAACGGCCCCGCCCCTCCATAGACTTTCTAATTTGTTGGACGTGTCGTGTCTGTGTCTCGGGAGCCCTTCCTGAGTAGCCCGTTGGGCCGGGTCCTCTTGTGGTCGAGACCTCTCGTAACGACCTTTCGGGAGTGACCACGCTGTCCTTGGTGTCGCTGTCGTCGTCGATACTCTACGCCCAGGGTGGACCTCCTGGAGCGGGTAGCAGGGGTGGAGTCAGAGTCGTTTGGAAAGGTAAGACTTGGGAAACGTGTAGCTGTCCGAGTTAAATGAGTGATGTCTTCAGGAAGACAGGGGTCCTGAGTGGACCTTCCAATTCAGATTTAACATCGTAGAAAAATCCCTTTACGATGTAGACACCTTTGTTTTGTAGGGGGGTTTCTTCGCAAAAGAACCGTTAGCTCAACCAATGAGTGACTTAGGAGGAAGAGTTGAGGGGACACTTCGACTCTGCGAGGTTTGGATGAAGTGTCTCTTATAATTTGTAGTAAGTAACTGACCGGTTGGTGGAAGGTCGAAGAAGGTGTGAGACTTAAAGGGGTAGAATTTGTATAAACTTATCTTCAGGGGCAAGGAAAATAGTGGGCGACAGGTTTATGATCGTTGGTTATGAATTAAAGGCTTCTCTCGTAAAAGTAGTCCATAAAGGGGTCTTCCAGTCCCCAAAGTTTTTGACTCACTCAGTATTTATCTTCCCCTGAGAGAGTGGAGGGTGTGACAAACGTACCTCGAGATTGTAAGGTTTCCCCTTAGGTCTCAAACAAAGTTGCCTCGAAAAGTTTGACCCAGGGTCTCTCACGATCAAACCAAATATTTATTACACCGTATCACCATTTCTTAGACGGTCGGTTGCGTCCTTTGTGTTTCTCTGTGTCCAACCTAGAGACCCAACCCTTCTACGGGACCTCATCCTTTGTCGTGGGTTAAGGTCATAAGATCGGACCTTTTAAGGTGCCTGTCTCCTCGGACGACTCGATTTCAGGTACCCCAGTGTTTCTCAGTCTGTGCTGACTCACTGACAGGTGTGTACGTGTGTGACCCCTCCCTCTTAAGACACCAGATTGTCGAAGTCTTTCTTCAGTTGTCCGAATAAATGACATCTTAGAGAGTCTCAGAGGGTACAGGATTCCGGGTAGTCCTTAGACGCTCCCCTCCATTCCTCGTCCGTCAGAAAGTGGAGATGAGTAAAAAAGAGAGGAGTGGAGGGGAGGGAGACTGGTCTGTAGAGTTTCACAACCACAAAGTCTTTTGTGAAGAGACGTCTTTCTTCTTCAAGATCAAGGTCCTTTGGGGATCAAAGGATCTTCATGGACCCAACAAACCTCCTATGGGTGTATAGAAGTCTCCTTCCTAAATACGGGGGCACACGGCGAACGGTACGACGACGAGTACTTCCCGAGGGTCGAGGTCCGGAGTTTTACCCGTTCCGGTCAGATCCAGTCCGGACCGACGTTTTCCCGTGACCTAATACCTAAAATGGGGCCCCCTCGACTCCCTACACCTTCCGACCGTATCCAACTGTCACTTAACATTTGTCAAATAGTAGATCTTTCAGTAGTAGAACCCGTTGAGAGGTTGCACTTACCGGTAACCTTAGGGGACTTCCTGAACAATTTTATGTCCGACGATCCGGGGTGGGGGTCTCAAAGAGTAAGTCGTGCAAACTCCCCTTCGATTCCCGAAGAGTAAAGACTGTTCAGGGGTCTCCTGCCCCTGCGGTTTCGACAACCAGTCCTGGTGTGAACCATTTGATCTCACGTCCGGGACTAAGGAAGCAGTCTCTCTGGTGACATTTTAGGTGTGACAGGAGAGTCGTTGAGACATGGACACGGTCGATGGTCTCACGTACCGGGAAGTGGGTTTATCGGAGGGGTTCGAGGATTGCGTCGGTCTTCTGTTTACAGGGGAAGGAACTGAGGGTGGTGGGGATCGGGTCTCGGTGAGATTAATGGCAGACTGGAAGTAAGTAAGTTATTTGTAGGTCACTCCCGACTACGGTCCACGATCTCTGGGGTCCAGTTGTCGGTGGGGAAGACGGTAGAACCTCGACCGCCGGTTTAACAGTTTTCTCCCCGTCTGTTCCTTTTGTCTATTAATGTTGTGTCCCACCGTAGAAGACGGTGTAGAGGACTTCAGGGAAGTAGAGTCCAGTTTATACCTAAGGAGAGTCAAGGTGGAGACTCTCTCAAGGGTCGTGGACAGGTGAAAGAAAGACGAGACGACAGTGGGTCCGGTGGTAGTACGGACGGGCCTCTCGATATGAGGATAGTCGGATGACCAGAGGAGTCGCAGTGAGAACGGGGGAGGTTCGGTCCCACTGGAAAATTTTTACCTTTAATCTAGTACGATGAGGGATGACTTCTACGGAGTCACCGATACCGAAGGGAGTAGTGTCAAGGTCTTGGTGACCGGAGAGAAGGGACGTGTGACAGGGGGCGACGAAGAAGAGTTGGGAGTCGAGTACAAAAACGAATTTACAGTGAAGGAGGTCGTCGGAAGGGACTGACGGTAAGATCGAGTCGCACCTCCTAAGTTCCCCGGCGTTTAGGAGACTCCCAGGAGGTCACTTTCGTTCTGAAACAAAAGGGAGGAGAACTTCGACTCGACCTCGAGTCTGGTGAAACTAGTTGTCTTAGACCCGTCCCCTACCTCCACCCATAAGTTTCTCTGACGTCGAGGGGGTGACGGTGGAGCCCTGGGACTCGAGGGTACCGACTTCACTCTGAGACTGGGGTACACCTCTCCCATCGTCGGGTCGACTCGGGTCGCATATCGACAGAAGTGGTTTCACGGTCCTTTCTACCCCCTTCGACAGAATCTGGAAGGTCGGACCTGAGATCGTTAGTAAGGTAGGATCGTTAGTAAACTACCGTCCGACAGAAAGTAAATAAACGTATACAAACTACGGTGTAGAGTGAGGAGGTGCTCTACCATTTAGGGTGGTTCCGTCATTGCTTCAGACAGAACAAACGGTAATATTCGGTCGTGGCCCGTAACCACCCATGAGTCATTTATGACCGACTTAGTTGTTCACGTCTTATAACACCTGTGTGTGTCCTCCCGTGGTCCAATCTGAGTACTTTCGAAACGTCTCCTTCACTGTGGATTTACGATCCGGACTCCTCGTTCGTCTACCGTCCCAAGTTTCTCGTCCCGGTATCCCTGACCCTCAGACGGGTTTGGTGTAGTGGATACCTGTCACGAGTTCGACACATGAGTATTCTCTCTTTCTCGTCCCTAACACAGAGCAAGTACGTACACAGAAGTCGTTCTTCATGCCAGATCCTTTTGTTCTCTACGAACTATATGTGGGTACACTGAAGAACCCCTCTCTTCAGACTCGACTTTCAGTCCTCGGGACCCAAAAGAGTGAGTCTTCGAGTACCACATAGGAAACCATTGTAAGGTGAATCGAACGGACCACTAGTCTACCAAACTCTATTTTGGTTACTGGGGGAGTGATGTAGGGACCCAATAGTATTCCTAATATTCTCTCTTTCTTCAGTCTCACGAAACTTTTTCCACACAATCTTGTCTTTATACACTACCACCTTCTTCTGTGTGCACTACCATAACAAAAGACTTTCAAGTTGGACGGTGTCCACTTGGGAGTCCCGGTATCCGACTCGAAAAAGAACTTGCCCCAACGGTGTACCTTGAGTCGGACCCACTCAGATCGGGTCTGAGGAGAACGCGTAAGGGTCCCCTCGACCTTTAAAAAGTCGACGGGTCCACCTCTCCTTCGTCGACCCCGGAATCTTTCTGTCTTGGGTATCTCGTTTCATCCTCGTAATCTGAACCGCGTTCTCTGTACTCAAGGACAACTCCTGACTCACAGACATAAGGGGGTCTTCGGTGTACAACTTGAGATGAGAGTTACACTACCACAATCCTCCATCCCGGAAATCGTCTATTCTTCCTAATTTAATCCAGTACCCCCTTCTTCCCTCGGGAGTACTATCCTAGTCGCGGGAGCTTTCTGAGAGATCTCGAACGAAGGAGAGAGACAGGAGGTGAGGTACTCCTGTGTTCCTCCTAGTCGCAGATGTTCAGTGTCCTCCCTCGAGTGGTCTTGGAGCGGTACGGCGGTGGCCGTGGGACTAGAGGTCGAAGGCCGGAGGTTTTGAAGCTCTTTTGGTAACGACAAATGTTCGGTGGGTCAGGTCTTATGAAACAATATCCTCGGGTCTACCTGACACGTCACCCTTATTGTACTGGTCTGGACCCGGACCCGTGGCGGGGGGAGTGGGACTCTCCGATGGACCGTCTATCCACCTGGAAGAATTACTTCCCGGATGTTCTACCGTCCTGTTCCGAAGAGATCTGTCGGTCTTACTTCGTGGGTCTCGTGTCAGGTCTGGAACACGTGACTCGAGGTTTATTCTCCGTTGGTCTCCAGTCCGACCAACCGGGACCCCAGTCTCGCGTTTAGGTCCGTACGGGACCTCTGAGTGCGAAGGTTTTCCTTACCCCCCTGAGACGCCTGTGTAGCCGGACCACGGGTCCCGGGTGTCGTCGACGTGACCGGACCGGTGTGGGATTAATCTGAAAGTACCACACAGGTCGTCGGACGACCCGGGCTGACGGTCGACCCCGAGGGTAAGACAGATCGCCGGAGTCAATTACTTCGGTACTCCCCGACTGACTCGAGTAATGTCCGTTACGCTTCCTTGTCCCAGGGGGACGTGTACGAGGGGGTCATGGAGGGAGGGGGCACAGGTGTGACTCTTGTCCTTCTCCCTCGACTTAGGTTTGGTTCTCCTTCCTCTCCCCGCCTTCGACTCGAGGTCGGGTTGGTGCGTCGGACTTACCGAGGGCATTGTCGGGTCGGTCTCTACACCCAAAGACATGCACACAGACTCAGACACCAAAGTCGGCTCACAAGTCTCGGGTGCCGACGAGAGTCTGGTGTGGGTCCGGAAAGAGTAGAGTCCGGTTCCTCCGTCTTACTCTCACTTCCAAGTTTAAACAGTGAAGGGTTATTGACCGGGTGTCTGTACAAACATGTTCGGAAAGACAGTAGAGATTCTACCCTATGACTAGACTGAGTTTCGTTTACGAGTCAGTTACACGAGTTATTTAATAATGACAACAACAATGATTTTCTGTCAGTGCTTTTCCTTGGTTTCGTACTCGAAGACTGACCGTCCACTCACTAAAAAAAGAAAATGAAAAGACGTAAACATTGTTTTTCACAAAATGAAAATAGAAAATTTTTTCATGTACGAAGAAGGTTTTGTAGTCTTTTTACTCTAATACATACTTTCCCGGGTCTGTCACGGACCCTCCTTCAATAATTGTCTTCATAGGAGGACGTTACTTTCAAACTTGTCTACACTAACCCACCCTTTTGCTCGTACCGTAAACGTTTGTACATTATTTAACAACGGGAAATTATTCCGTAAAGAAGAGGGGTTTCCAGTTCCCTTCTTCCGTGTCTTCAATTCTCGAGTGTCACGACTCCGCGGGTCCATTCCTCTACAACTCCCCTCGAACTTCCTTCTCGCGAGGGACCGGTCCCATCTTCCGTTTTGTGTCTCTCTCTTCACCCCTGTGTTGACTTGTTTCCCATCAGATGTGTGTTGTCTCAGAGCAAGTGAGAATTTTCCTCCGGGAAGACTGTGTACAGTGTTGTGCCCACTCGGAACTCCTGTAATACGTTTCGCCTTATTCGGTGTCAGTGTTTTCCTGGTTGTGACATACGGAGTGTATGGACTCCAGGGATCTCGTCAGTCTAAGTATCTCTGTCTCTCGTCTTCCCACTCAAGGTCCTGCCCCCACCCTTCCCCTTTACGCCGCACGTCTCAAAGTGTAATCACTTTACTCGAGGCCGCTTCCTACCCCCACTACTAATGTGTCGTCACACCTACGTGAACTACGGTGTGTGAACATGTAAAACTTTATAAATTCCACCATTTGAAATACAATACACATCAAATGGTGTTAGATTTGGATACAGCTCTCCTTTTTTCTCTAACCTGGGTCTCCTTTTTCCTTGCCTTGTCTGTCCTACCTCGTTCAGAGACCAGAGGGCCCCAACTCCCGGGAAGTGACCTCTCTACTGAGTGTCCCCGACCCCTGGAGGTCCCTCGTACCGGCTCGCCCTTTGTCTACCTCCGTCCCCCGAGTTGGACCATTCCAGTACCGAAGATAGACGTGAACCGGCGACCGGGGAGTGCCAGGACTCGATCTCCCGTAAATGTCGAACTCCTGAGTCGGTCTCTACACGGGTTCTCCTAGTTCGGAGGAAAGGAAGAGTTTTAGGCTCGAACCCCACACTCTTTAATCCTGGACCTCCTACACACATATATTTATTCGTTGATTCGGACCGTGGTAGGAGGTCCCCTCCTTCCTTCTCCTTATGAAACTCGTAGATAAGGTTTGTCTTTGTTAAGACTCCGGTGACACGACTTCCTTACGTCTGTACTCGACCGACTAGGGGTCTATTTTCTCTTGACCCATATCAGTCCTACAGGACTTTCCACTACCCGACCGTGGACCCGGGTCTACCTCCGTCTCGGACCACGAACCAACGTATTATTGTTGTCTTGGTAAATAACTCTGAAGGACAGACACTGTTCACGAAGAGAACCAGGTAGCACATAAGGAAAGTCGTAGAAATACCCATTGTTGATAAAGATGGGAGTGAAATGTGGTTCCTTCTGACTCCCGACCTCTACTTTCAGTGGACGTCTGGGACCCGGAATTTTCGGGTGGTAGACGGGGGTCCCTCAGGACCGAAGGAACGACGAAGGGGAGGGTCGTAACAGAGGGTGACGGGGTCTGGGGCTCGGGGAAGAGTGAACTTGACCACGAGGGCCCTCGACGCCTAGAACCTCCTCTTCGCGAGCCGGTCGAAGAGGTCCGACGCCCTTATGAGCTCGAGCTAGAGTCGAAAGGCCGCCTTTTTGAGGACCTCCAGGACCTCGTCGACGTCAGAGCTGAGGCTGACGACGAGGTTCGTGAACTTGACGAGGTGGTCGACGCACGCCTAGAGACACCCGTCTCCGTCCTCGCCCGACACTCCACCACCACCCCTGTTGTCCCCCTGGTCGGTCCGGGTGGGTGGCGGTTACCGGGTCCGTGACGCTACGGTCGTCGGGGGAGGGGTGGTGGGTGATGGGTCTCGGAGAGGTCCATGACCGTCCTGCTAACTCGTTTGCGGTCCAAAACGGTGTTACATTGGGTTGCAAACGGTTTCGACTTAGTGACGTACAGTGGTGGTACTAAAAACGGTATGGGTGTGTAGTGCACCCAATAATAAAGAAGGTATACTAGATCATTTAAGTGAGTGAAAAGAATGACTTTTGTTGAATGGATTTGGTATGTCAAATTACAGTAATACCGTTCCCATTTTGATCTTGGTGAACGGCAGAACCATGTGTCTCTGAACTAAGTTGTTTTTGTTTTTAAAACAATTTTAAGAGAGGTCTCTGAAAACGAATGGTTTCCGGGATTCGGATTCGAAGACTCAGAGGTAGTTGTTCTCCTTTTGCCCTCGCACTCTCCTCAATTTCTGTCTGAAGGAGGTCCACATCAGTCCTGACTCGTGCCCGACTTCCCTACGGTAAGTGGAAGTCCAAAGTCCCAATAAATTCCCGTACACACAAAAGGAGAGAGTCAGTGGAACTCTAAGGTACGTAGTGGTAGAGTCCACGGTGGTCTCTTACATCAGGTCCGAAGTCCTTTAGGACTGTCTCGTTTGGTCCAGACACGTGGGTCCCGTTTTCAAGTGTTCGTCCCCGAGCTCTACTTTTAGTGTCGGCCTAGGGTCACCAAAGCGGTGACGACGGTAGTGGTGTGTCATCGGAGAAGGGGTGGTAGGGTGTCCGACGGGTCGTCGAGTCAGAGAGGTGTGACACGAGTGTGGTCGAGGGACGAGTTTTGAGGGGTTCCGGGAGGAGACCGACTCATAATTCGGGTTGAGGAATCGTGCCTTAAGTTCCGGTGGGTGATAGACTGAGGTTTGAAGAGACATAGAGGGGCGTCACTCGAGCGATAAGGAAGTTTGGTCAGAGACTCTACAGGTTAGGATAACATCTTTGCCCGGAGGACAGACTTTTCCACCGGTCATGGTAGAATCGTAGGAAACCTTTTCCCCAGAAGTCTCGTACGTCGTGATGAGACCCCGCGACCTTCGGAACGGTCCCCCACGTGTCGTCCTTGACAATGTTTCCGTACCAAACTCTAGAATGAAGGTAAGGGTGAGAAGGAAACGGACTGTTACACGGAGCCGTTGAGAGGAAAGGGTGGACGGAGAAGTGTTGGTAGGAGAGATAAACGTCTTCTGGTAGAAGAGGGAATAAGTCTTAGACTAATACCGTGTTAAAGAGTCTCAGTTCCATCTCTTGTCAATTTTTGCAACCGTGATCGCTTTGGAGAAATTAGATCCCTGGTACTTGGGAACGATGTTTTTCACACCAGGTATCTGGTCGTCGTAGTCGTAGAAGGTATCGGAAAAATCTTTGTGTCGGGAACCAGTCAGGACTGATATGGACCTCTTTCAGACACAAATTGAGGGGAGGGTGAGGACAAAAGGGGAACAACTACGTCTGTCTTCAGAATCAGAATCTTTGTTATGGGTATCTGAATAATCTTTGGAATCCAGGGTTGGGTCTGGAAGACTTAGTGTTAGACGTAAAATTGCTCTAGGGACCTACCAGGAATACGTGGAATTTCGGTAGGGCAGGTAGAGTAAGACTCTTCGTGAAGGGTAAGACAGAATGAAAAATAAAAATCATTAATTAATAGTTTAATATTTTGTGACTATAATAAAACTACTTGACTTACTATTTAGTTATACTTTATTTCTATGAATCCCAAGTGCCAGTTTCGTTTACAAAAGTTACAGGTAAAGTTAAATGTATGTATAAAACCTGTTTTTCTTTTCTCTTTAGTTATTTTTTCAAGTTCGTACTTTTGTATGATACATTTTAAGACATTTCCTTCATCTTCCCTTAATACTCAAGTTCTTCCATTTCTATCCTTGTTATATCGTTATGTTTAAGACTGAACGTGTCCATTAAAAACCACTCACCACCACCTATGTTTACAAAACACCATAAAAAGAAGTCAAGTCAAGTCAGCGAGTCAGCACAGACTGAGAAACTCTGGGGTACTTAGTGTCGTGCGGTCCGGACGGACAGGTAGTGGTTGAGGGTCTCAAGTGAGTGTGAGTGCAGGTAGTTCAGCCACTACGGTAGGTCGGTAGAGTAGGAGACAGTAGGGGAAGAGGAGGACGGGGGTTGGTGGTACGTTAAGGTGGGTATCTAGTATAGATCTTCTTTAGTCACAAATACAGATGGGGAGTTTATACCTTTTATGAGTGTCGAAATATCGATTTATAATCTTTGTTGGGTTTTACAGGTGATTCTCATGTATTCTAAAAAAAAGTTTCCCCGTCAAATAAAGTTTTATGAACAGGCAGCATTTTATAATTATCATTTCACTTAAATACGTTCCTCATCTATTCTAAAAAATTTACACTCTATAAGTAAGTTACCTTATGGTATACTATTCCCTTTTTTACTAGATAACGATGGTACGACCACAGTTCTTCGCTCCTTTTTTAATCTAGTACGTTTTTTATTGAATACCACTGACTCAAGTCTCTTTACTAGTGGAAACCCACATCACTGACTCTCTCCCAAGTTCCAACGTAAGACCTTATGACCCCTATCTGGTAATGTGGAAGTAGACCATTTTTAATTGACTCGACGTGTGATTCTAGACTCGTAAGATGATATGAATTCACTGTGTAGTTATTTTTCCGTTCGATTTTTAACGACAATAAGTCAGACGTAAACTATGTCAATTCTCCCATCTCATTAAAATAAGATGTTCCAATTATAAATGTTATACCGTCTTTACTATAGGAAGTATTGACAAATTTAAAGACCACTTGTAAAGTCTACAGTTCAATTTTACACACTCCGTTTTCTCTAAAAGAAAAGGGGAGGTTTCAAGTACATCTCCCATCCGTTCGTTTTTTCAAAATTTTGGTCACAAAATCTCCGGTTCGTGACGAGGAGGGTCCTTCAGGACCGACCGAGTCGGGAGTACTGGGGTGAGACTTGAGGGTACCATGAACATTAACCAGAGTCTCGCGGAACACGACAAAAGAGAATTAAGAAAGCACCTGTGTACAGTATAATCGAGGATGTTTTCTTTAAATTCTAGACTGTCACCTAAGAGGGTCGTGTTTATAGTTATAGACATATCGTTTAGGGATAAATGGAAATGGTTTCACGAAAATGGGTTCCTGTAGTTTACAACACTAATGCCCTTAGAGTGGGTTGTGTGTGGTGTATGCGTGTGTGTGGGTGTATGTTGTGTGTGTAGTGTAAGTGTACGGTGTACTGGAGTGTAAATGTGTGTAGTGTGTGTAGATGGTGTGTATGTGTATGGTCCGTGTGTGGCGTAGGTATATGGTGTCTTTGAGTGTATGACGTGTTTATGGTGTGTATGGTGTGTTAGTGGTGTTGGTGGTGTGTGTAAGTCTGTGTGTATGGTGTATGGGTGTGGTGATTGTGTGGTGTAGGGTTTGTGTGTGGTGTGTGTCAGTGTGTGCGGTACGTGTATGATATGAGTATGGTCTGTACCTATACAATAACAATGAAGGGACCATCGAGTGTGCCATTTCACAGACAGATCTTACACTCTCTGGGTCCAAGCTGGGGACCCAATCCTTCTAGGGGATTTCTTCCTTTGCCGTTGGATGAGGTCATGAGAACGGACCTTTTAGGGTACCTGGTTCCTCGGACCCTCCGATGTCAGGTACCCCAGTGTTTCTCAGTCTGTGTTGACTCGCTGAAGTGAAAGTGAAAAGTGAAAGTACGTAACCTCATCCTTTGCCGTTGGGTGAGGTCACAAGAACGGACCTCTTAGGGTCCCTACCCCCTCGGACCACCCGACGACAGATGCCCCAGTGTGTCTCAGTCTGTGCTGACTTCACTGAATCGTCGTCATCGTCGAGAGACCGGACACCGGAGGGATCCACCGTGTCATCATTTCTTAGGCGGACGATTACGTCCGTTGTGATCTCTGAGTCCAAACTAGGGACCCGATCCTTCTAGGGGACTTCTTCCTTTGCCGTTGGGTGAGGTCATGAGAACGGACCTTTTAGGGTACCTGGCTCCTCGGACCCTCCGATGTCAGGTACCCCAGTGTTTCTCAGTCTGTGCTGACTCGCTGAAGTGAAGTGAGTAAAAATGTCAACTTCTTTGGTTCTGAGACACATTTGATTAGTCCTTGAACAGGTTCCAGTATAAAACGAGATAATTGTTAGATGTGTCCGTGAGGAACTATACCGAATGAACAATTTGACCTACCTCTACGGTAGTGAGGGTGTTCGCGTTCGGGACGGTATAATTATGTATCAATATTTTTACAATAGATTTATAAAATTTTTATTGAAAATCTTGCAGATGATAAACCCTGAGTTTTATTGGAATTATTATTAGCACTCATGAATATCTCGTGTGGTACACAAGGTACGGACTACAACTCAAGAGACCTATAAATAGAGTGTATTAGACATATTATAGGGGAGATTTCACCCACGATGATCATAAAGGGGTGGAAAAGAGGTGTCTACTCCTTCACCTCCGAGTCTTTATTCATCGGAGACCAGTATTGTCGACCACACACCGTTAATTCGATCCTTAGTTCGGATCCAGGAGTCAACTCTCGTTACTGGGAGGTCTGTGGAGTGATTCTCCTCCGGTATAATAAAAGAAAGTTCTGAAATTAGGTAGACATAAGTTAAAGAACATAGGAAAAACATTGTTCTACCACCCGACTTCTCTATCATAAATAGTTTGTACGACGTCGGTGAGGAAAGGAGGTAATGTCCCGTAATAGTCCTCGGTTGTAAGAGGACAAAATCTCCCTTTAGAGTATTTAGTGTGAAGGGACTGTCCTCTGCTAAACCTCTCTCGTCTCTTTGGAGGGAGTCAAGTGTGTTCGTCGACCTCGGACCTCGTCGAACCTGTCGAGTGTCAGTTCGTAGAGAGTGTCCTTTGCGGGACCGTCCTCGCTCACGACGGACGGACGGCTACGACACCTTGGACGACCCTAGACTAATGAGTAGAGGAATAAAGATTGAGGGAGGGTTCAACGAGGAGGAGTCTCGGTCGTGTCTAAACCGAAAAGAGTAGTCTCTAAAGTTTCTCTCTCTTTTTATTTATTTATTTTGTTGACGAACGTTCCGTATCTGAAGTTAGTCTTCTGCCAGGAGGATCCTTACCAAGGTTAGAGCCGTGTCGTGACTCATCGCCTTTTTATTACCCCCAACCCGTCCCTCCTATTCCCCGAATCTCTCGACCCTTTCCGGAACTATAGTCTTGAAAATCTCGACGTCCACTGGCGGGACTGAGGAGCGTGTCGGAGGACCAGAATGTCTCCACACTCCGGGTCTCTTCAGGAGGACTTCGTGTCGGAGGGACACAGTGAGAGGTACCTCATTATCCTCTCTTGTTTAGATTGAGGTATAACGGAGACAGAGAAAATGAAAAAAAAAAAGAGCAGTTTTCTAGTTTAAATAAATTAACCTCCAATTAATGAAATGTCATAACATAACCAAAACGGTATGTAGTTGTACTGAGACGGTGTCCATATGTGCACAAGGGGTAGGACTTGGGGGGAGGGAGGAGGGAGGGGCATGGTGGGGAGACCGAGAAGAGTCACGTGGTCGGGGTTCGTAGGTCATAGTACGTAGCTTGGACCTGACCGCTAAGCAAAGTATATACTATAATCATAAGATTGCGTGTATATACCTTAAATCTTTCTACCATTGCTATTGGGACATACGCTCTGTCGTTTTCTCTGTGTCTACATATCTTGTCAGAAAGCCTGAGACACCCTCTCCCTCTCCCACCCTACTAAACCCTCTTACCGTAACAGAGAAAATGAAATTGGAAACAGAAGATAACGAAAACGATGTTCAATTAGCGTTCAAATAATTCAATTAAATTATTACGGATTTCGGACTTCATATGTCCTATCGGGTAAGAGTTCCGAGACAGGGTTTTTAGGGGACACGAGGTGGATAAATAGGAAAGGAGGGAGGAACGGGGTCGAGGATTGTTGATGAGAAAAAACAAACAAAATGATAGCGACACCAAGCCAGAAAAAGACTTACAGTATATCAACCTTAGTAAGTAATACATCCGAAAATTTTGACCGAAGAAAATGAATCATTATACGTGAATATCAAGAAGGTACAGAAAGGTACCGAAAAAAAGTACCGAACTATCTAGTAAAGAAAAATAACGACTTATTATAAGGTAATAGATATTATTATAATTACCAAAGAAATAGGTAAGTGGAAAACCGTTAATACTTATAAAACCCGTTCAAAAACACACTTGTATTCAGTATTCTGAAGGGAACACCGAGTCGACCATTTCTTAGACGGACGTTACGTTCTCTGGACCCAAACTAGGGACCCAACCCTACTAGGGGACCTCTTTCCTTTCCGATGACTGAGGTCAGAAGACCGGACCTCTTAAGGTGTCTGATATATCAGGTACCCCAACGTTTCTCAACCTGTGTTGACTCACTGAAAGTGTTCAATAGGAGTGAGGTAGACCTATTTATGGAAAAACAATTGATTATTCGTCTGTGAGGTTATGAAACCACACTTCCCGGTTGAGTGACCTTTTCTGACTACGACCCTTTCCAACTTCTGTTTTCCTCTTCCCCCGTCGTCTCTTACACTACCGATCTGTCGTAGTGACTGAGTTACCTGTATTTAGACTCGTTTGAGGTCCTCTGTCACTTCCTGTCCCTTCGGACCGCACGACGGTAGGTACCTCAACGTCTCAACCTGTACCGAATCACTGTCTTGTTGTTGTTCTGATTTAAATTGTCGTCAAAATCCAAATATCTTTTTTCCCCCTCAAGATCAAAAATTTTAATCATGTTTTAAGTTTTTAATCTTTCCCATATTTCTCTTTTAAGAGAGAGGGTGGGAACAAACGGTCGGTAGACCAGGGAGAGATCGTTCCATTGGTGCAAAGGTTCAAGTACAAAGATCTTTATTACCGTGTAAACTTTTTATAATAGAGGGCAAAAATATGCATAATATCGTACTGTAAGTGTCACAGGACATGAAAAAAGAAATTTTCTTATGAAGTCCCGTCACCCTCCACCTCTGAAGGGTCCACCGGGTCACCGATTCTGAGACGCGAGGGTTGCGTCCTTCGTGTCTAAGTTAGAGACTAATCCCTTGATTCTCAGACGTGCGACGTACCTCGTCAGTTTTTTGGTTTTTGTTTTGTGTGTACGTGTGTGTGTTATGTAACCCCTTTAGTTAGGTGCATTAAAATACTTCTTAAAAGTGTAAGGAAAAATTTCGTGATATCTTAAGGTATAAGATATAAGGTTTACAATTAAAAAAAATCGGTCGGGGGAAAGGACCTGGAAGTCAAACAAACACTAGTAAATGGTGGTATTTTTCACGACCTTATTTGTTGGTATAAGTTCGGAGTGAAACGTGTGTACGTCTCTACACTAGGCACACTACTTAAGAGGTGGATCGTCACGGTCTAGCTTTCCGTCACTAACCAGAACCATAAGACTCTGACGTTTTCACGGGAAGGGGACTTTAAAGTAGTTGAACGTGAGGGTGGTCTTTAAATACTCTCCCAGTGGCCGTGTTAATCTTTCGACTGTACGACCCTAAATGAAGTTTTATTGGAACTACCCCCTGGTCCCTCACCAGTATGATACCCATTTTTGTTTGTTTGTTTTTGTTTGTACTAACCCAAACTCAACTAACCTCTTCAAATCAACACCACTTCTTGTACCCCTTCTCCGAAGAATATGATAAGATGAAAAACATTACGAACTTTGAAAGGTGTTATTTTTCCTCTCGTTTCTTTCAGTCAGTTTCGGTCTTTACCCTATGTCCAGGACGTCGAAACTAATTGTCCAGACTGGTCGATCTTTAATTCTTACGGCTATTGAACAGGGGTCTCCGAAGACGGGGATCGGCCTCCTCCCGAGAGGACCCGATCTCCCTCTCCGGTCTCTTACTGACATTCTCGTTCGGGGTGAGTTAAGAGTAGGAACGTGGGACAGGACTTTTACCCCATTCAAAAAACTGTGAGGGACCCCGTCGTTCCGGGGTGAAAGTGTCAGACATAGGTAGGATTTTTAGTTCACTCACACACAGGGAGACCAGGTGTCTCCGTCGACCACATAGAAGGAGTCCTACTTTAAAGTCCTCGCTTGTTCCTCTTACCATACAATGTGTTGACGTGTAAGGACGGACTCAGACCATGACAAGAGTGAGGATGAAATATCTACTTGTTGACTCTGAGTTCCTCCCCCACACTCATGGATCCCAGTGGGTCTTTCACCGTCTCGGTCCCGAGTTTAGGTCTCTTTCCCCATCTGTCCTTGCTTCTACTGGGTCAGAGGTCAAGTCCCACGAAAAGGACCCCAAGAGGTACGGAAGGGAAGGTTCCTAGCACGGGGTGAGGTTGAGGTCAGAGGTGGGGTGTGGCGTCGACAGTAGAGTCACGGTAAGAGTGACCGAGACCGACAGTGGTACAGGGGGTGACGTTGGACTGGAACTGGAGTCCGGGAGGACACCACCTCCCTTTGTAGTCAAGTTTAGGACCGGGACGTTGTAGGAATCGACCACCTGACCCCTTGTAAAGGAGTAAAGAGTCTCAGAGTAAAGGGGGACATTTTTACTCCTACAATTATTATATGGAGTCTAACACCAGAATTCACAACCATTCACTGGTTCCTCTTTCAAAAGGTATCTCACGAAGTATTTGTAATCGTGACTTGGATCACCGATGATCGGTGTGCACCGAGAAGTTTAAACTAGTTTTATTTTTTAAGTAAGGAGTCAACGTGAACGGTGTAAAGGTCACGAGTTTTCGTACCGATGATATAACCTGTGATTTCTTATGAAAGTAGTGACGTCTTTTAATCTGACCTATCACGACATACTTTGCGAGCGGTTGCCAATCGATACTAACAGTAAGTAATAATAACGAAAGACACCGGTAAAGAGTAGAAGAGTCCACCTTATTTCTGGATTCCGTTCTCACTGTAGGTACGAAATAATGAGTCTAAAACGCGAGTTGGGGAGGTTGATCTCGGCACATTACCCCGGGCGCTCCGGGCGTCTTGTCGTTCTACCTCTAGGTAAGAGTAACGACGGTCGGGTCACGTGTCGTAGGACTCCCTAGGTGACGGTAGGAGGAGGCCGGACTGCTCTCTGTCGCACCGTCTCTCCTACCTGCGTCGTCTCGGACTTCGGGTCGACGAGAGTCCTCCACCTGACGACAGAGACGGTCTCCGGTGACACTCCAGAACCCGTCTGTTCAGTAAAAGAGACTCGACAAAAGGTCAGACACTTTCCGTCCATTGATGTCTATAGGACGTCTCGACGACGTTTCTAGTCTGATCTTTATTGCACACCCGACACGGTCTGCGGATCTTCTGGGAGACGTTTGTCGGAGGTGCCTCTCCACCGTCCTGTATCGTCCTTCCTTTGTCGGATATCCGAAACCCCTCTCGGTCGGACCCAAGGTTTGGACCAAAAGAAGTGAAACATATTCAGAGAAACCGAGAGACTCAGAGAAAAGATCAGATATTTTAACCCTTATTGTTATGGAAGGACCACCCAAACAGTTTTCCCGCTCTCCACCACGCGTGTACTCCGAGGGACACGGACCATGGGACACGGACCATGGATCGCCCATCCTTTATTTACCGTTCTTCCCCCGCAGTGACGGCGACGTCGGCACGTCTCACTCGTCTCGATCGACTGAGAGTCCGGGTCCGGCGCGGGAGACAGGTGTCCGGGAGTTCCTGACACATAGCGGGGCGCTGTCGGGCCACTTAGTAGGAAGTCGGAGAACCGCGACCCAAGGGGGGGAGGAAGGGGCGGAGGAGCGGTCGGACCCGGGTGCCAAGAAAGGAAGAGACTCAGGACGTGGCTTTCGAGGTGCCGGGGCCGCGCCCGGGACGTGGGATCGGCCCAGAGGGTCGGAGCACATGGATTTTTCCGTGGAGCAGTACCCCGGGGCTTTGGGTCTCCCGCGGGCCCAGGGGCGAGACGCGCGTCCCCGCCTCTCGTGGCCGACGGTCCGGTCTTCGCCGAGGCGCGGCAAAGGGGCCGTTGGTGTCGGCCGGCGCGCGGCCCGGGTCGTCTCGGGCGGATGGGAGATCTTCGTTCGAGTACAGACGTCTGAGGTCGTCCGAGTGTCGTGGAAGATAATTTAATAGAGAGAGTAAAAAGGGTCCTGGGGATGGTGACTGTAGTCAGGCAGGGACTAATTGAAACTGGTCCGGGAAAGCGTAGGAAGTAGTGAAGACTGGTGTCTTTACCCGCCGTCCCTCGCCCACCGACAGGGTGGTAAAATGTCCTTTAACTCCGGGTGCTCTTCCATTTCCTGGACTCCCTTAGCGTCCTAAGTTTGAGGCGACCGGACTGGGACGATCCGCAACGGCCGATCGAGACGAGGGGTGGGTGTGTTCCCTAGTCTGGGTCTTACCCTAACAAAGAGTTTAGAATAGTTACGGAGTCGGGACTATTTACCCGGTGACCCACTACGCCACGGTTCTCGACTCAGACCCTAGTCTGAACGACTCAAGTCTCGGACCGGAACTTCGAACTATCGACGCACTTGAAGTCGTTTAGTCAATCGGAGAGACCCGGAACCGAAAGGGTAGACGTTTTAAGACCTTCCTTTTTTGTCGTCTTTTACTGACGAACCACGAAGGGTGTTTAACAGAGGAATCCTTCTTCAGGGATGATGACAATAAGGGAAAACGTTTTTTTTTCTCTAACTCCGTGTCTCTCCACTTCACTAAACGGATTAAAGTGGATTAGTAATTCGAGATTGAGTACATAGTGAACGGTCTCTACAAAGGACCCACGGACACACACACACACACACTCAGCGACCCGATTCAGTGAAGTTAGCACAGGCTGAGACACGTTGTGGTATCTGCCGTCGGGTGGTACGAGGGGCCAGGGACCCTAAGAGGTCCGTTCTTGTGACCTCACCCAACGGTAAAGGAAGAGGTTACGTACTTTCACTTTTCACTTTCACTTCAACGAGTCAGCACAGGCTGGGAATTGCTGGGGTACCTGACGTCGGAAGGTCCGAGGAGACAGGTACCCTAAAAGGTCCGTTCTCACGACCTCACCCCACGGTAATGGCAGAGGGCCCCTAGGAGGGCTGGGTCCCTAGCTTGGGTCCAGAAGGTTTAACGTCCGTCTAAGAAATGGTAGTCTCGGTGTCACCTGAGGACTCGTGAATGATATACATGATAAGGTTCAGTCGGTTCGAAGCTATGAGACAGAAATAGGTAGAGTATAATGAGTCCCATAACTTCCGGTCCGACTCTTATCTACTAGTTTAGTGTAACTGAGTTCAGGAGGAACTTTGTTTAATACAGGCGAGGGTCGAATGACCCCCCCACTTTTTTGTGTGTACGACCTTTCCTCGACCCACTTCACTGACCGTAAAGGGAGAGACGAAGAGTAGTGGTCTGGGAGGGGGTCTTTCTTTCGTGTCCTGTACCCGATTACAAAACCTTTTTTTTATTCTTAATAAATTACTACCACTACTGGTACGATAAACAGTTGGTCCTTTTAGAAGGAGATTCTCCTTTAATAGGCCAAGGTTTGTTTGATTCCTTAATGTTAGTACCAACTGTTCTACTCTCTACACTGACGGTGAGGGGTGACACTAGGTTTCGTGTCTGGGTCGAGACGTCGTAACATTCGTAGGGATGGAGCTAACAATTTGGTCCAGAGAGTTCGTCTCAAGTTTCGGTTCACCCACCCTCTCCCCCAAAGGGATGTCGTAGACCCGGCACAGGTTTATCGTCGGTAAGGAAGAGTTCTTCTTCAATCTGTCTTCAACGGATGGGTGGAAGGTCTACAAGTTACTTTTCGTTTCTTTCCAGTCTTATTCCGGTACCGAGGAGAATGGTCTTCGGCACTCAATTTTACCCTGCACTAGTTAAAAGTCGTGCTCCAATTATAAGTGCCGAAACGACGAGTTACCAGGAACTTTCTAGTCGACGTAAATTTACCCTTTTCTAGTCCTTATTAATTAAGGACTTAAAGGTCGACGTAGGAGACTGGTTCCCGTAAAAGGAAATACAAAGGTTAGGATGGGACGAGGATCTTAGGTCTTCAGTGTCTTGATCCCTGGGGACCTTTGTAGATTCACGAGGGGTTTCAAGTCTCAGTAAGGGTGTAAAGGGTAAGAGATTTTTGGGAGATAGGGCATAAAAATTTTTATATAAAGAGATGTAGTGGAGTGAAAAATGTGCCCTATGAAATGTCATAACGGTATTTACCTTTTTGGACTCAGTGAGAGGTAATTACCTTCCATTGACATTTTTATTTATGTTACTGGTATTTTATTACAATAATTTCAGATGGATCTCAGACATCGACTCTGGTCACAAAACAAAAACAAAAACAAAAAAATTATTTTTCTCAAACCATTCATAATCTCCTTCACAACTTCTGTGCGATCGTGGATTGTCGTTAAAAGAGGAATTCTCCCCAACTTCCTCTTAAAATTTTTTCTTCATAGATAAACACACTAAGTTACGATAAATTAAGACAGAGACACTTGGTGGATTTTAATAGGATATATATGTGTGGTAGTCACCACGAGCAGGGAGTGAAGTCCCTTGTTAACCAGATCGGGGAATTAAGCGTTTTCCCTTTGTCCTTGCCTCTGGGAATGGGGTTACACCATGGTTTTAGATACAGAGGGTCGAAAAACCGGTGACGAGAAAACTAATGTCAAGAAGTATAGGTTCAGGAAAGAAGAGACACCACTACTGTCCGTGATTCGTGTTACAGTCACAGTTGGTGGTTCAACCAAGGAACGTTTATCGGCCAGTTTTCTTTACTACACAACATCTTCCGACTTATTACTTTAGGGGAGATCCCTAAGTCAAGGATTAGGGACCTTGGACACTGATAGTGGAATTTACCGTCTTTTCTTGACACGTCTATGTTAATCCAATTCTTAGAACTCTATTCGTCTAATAGGACTTAGTAGGTTCGTCTGAGATTTACCTTAGTGCTCACTGGAATATCCTTTCTCTTTCTTTCTCTGACCGAGTCTGTCTTTTCGTCTACTACTCCAATGTCTCCGTCTCTGACCTCACTACACCGGTGTTCGGTCCCTTACGGACGTCGGGACCTTGGACCTTCTCCGTTCCTTGCCAAGAGGGGGTCGTAGAGACCTTCCTCATTCCCCCCGGGAGACTGCGGTAAGATTGAAACCTGACCACTTTGACTGAAGTCTAAAGACCGAAGATATTGATACTCTCTTAATTACACACAATTCAGTGGTCTATTCGTCATTAAACAATGTCGTCGGTACCCTTTGAATATGTCACATGTAATGTGGTAAAACTTTCGAGATTTCTTACTATCTTATACCAGGTTCATCACTCACTATATCTTTAAGTCTACTGGTCTTCCTCCTCCCTGGAACCCCACGACTTCTCACTCGACTCTGGAGTGTTTCCTCTTCTCGACTCCACCCTAAATATCCTAGGTCTCTTCGTCTCTCTTCATCGACCCGTAGATAATATGTTTGGGTGTTCGTAAGTGACTTACGGATGATACAGACACAATCTCTTGTTCTCCTCCACACCACCTTTATACAAATGTTGTCCTAGGGACGGAAGTTCCTTGACGGTCACATACACTCCTATTTCGTATGGATCCACTTTTTTATTGCACGTCGTACTCTACTTTGTTAAGGGAAAGATCCCAGTCTCCGTATGTGGTTTTTTCATACACGTCTTTAAATATAGTGTTGTAATAAGTATTTTCATTTTTGAACATGTATTGTATTAGGTTGTTGTCCTATAACCAATTTATAGGAGTATGTAAGTAGGTTATTTGAAGAGACGTTAAATTTTTAGTACGACAAATGACAAATGTCATCGGTTCTATACCGTTGGATTTACAGGTAGCTGTCTCCTTACCTATTTATTCTACACCATGTATTTATGTTACCTTATAGTGAATTGGTTATTTTTCTACTTTATTACGGTAAACATCGTTGTACCTACATGGATCTGTGACAGTATGACTGACTTCATTCAGTCTGTCTCTTCCTCTTTATATAGGGAATAAACACCTTAGATTTTCCTTTACTATGTTTACTTGAATGTTTCGTCTTTGAGTCAGAACCTCTTACTTGAATGCCAACGACCCCCCTTCCTACCATCTTTCCCTGTGTACCCCTTAAACCCTACCTGGACATCTCAGGGAACTTGACGTTCCTCTAGGTTGGTCAGGTAAGACTTCCTCTAGTCGGGACCCTAAAGAAACCTCCCTTACTACGATGTCGACTTTGAGGTCATGAAACCGGTGGAGTACGCTTCTCAACTGAGTGACCTTTTCTAAGACTACGACCCTCCCGAACCCCCGTCCTCCTCTTCCCCTGCTGTCTCCTACTCTACCGACCTACCGTAGTGACTGAGCTACCTGCACTTAGACTCGCTTGAGGCCCTCAACCACTACCTGTCCCTCCGGACCGCACGACGCTAAGTACCCCAGCGTTTCTCAGCCTGTGTTGACTCACTGACTTGACTTGACTTGACATGTGTGAAGTTATAAATTTTGACTATTGGTTGTTTCTGGATACCATCTCGTGTACCCTGAGACGAATTACAATTACACCGTCGGAGCTACCCTCTCCTCAAACCCCTTCTTACCTATGTACATATACATATCGGCTCAGGGAAACGACAAGTGGACTTTGATAGTGTTGTAACAATTAGCCGATATGGGGTTATGTTTTATTTTTTTTAAAATTTATTTATTTATTTAACACGACATATTATCAATTAGTATATTACTAGATTATTAATATCAATTATATCATCAATTGTACATTCAATTAACCCATTACGGGTATTATATATCAATTTATTGTTTTCACCCAATGTTTTTATCCTCCATATCAAATCGGAAGGATTTTATATTGATATCGATAAATATTTGTCTCTTTTTGATTTCTTATATGTGGTTTCACACTTAACACCAATAGAGATGTACCACCCTAATGTCTAATTAAACAAAGAACCTATTTATAAAGGACTCGTGGATCCACGATTCGGTACTGAAAGATTTGAAAAAGTATTCCCCGATCTCTTATTGATAAAGTCCAAAACGTCCGGTATGCCAGAGATAACGTTGATGTGTCAAGATGGGAACATCGTTTTCTCATCGGTATCTGTCATACCGTTACTTATGTCTACCGACACAAAATCATTTTGAAATGTCTTTGTCCGTTACCCGGTGTAAACTGGGGAACCTGGATGCAAAGGTTATGGACATGATTACTGACACGAAAGGATGAAGACATAAAAAGTTTAGGAGATGTATTACCCGGAATAGATTATATCCGTCCCATCATTTAAAAATTTTTATGATAGTTATCCGGGAACTTTCCGGTACCAACTAAGATCATTCCATCGTAGAGGAGATCCCACTGTCGGAGTTTATATAGGTCCCCAATTCGTCCATTGTTTTTACACTAATCTCTTGACCATACTTTGTTATGTCTCGTGTCTAGACTGGTTTATATAATTGTAAGTGAGAAACTACAATTACGACATAGACGATTTGTTTTTCCTAGATATTTGGAGACCAAATACTGAGACGTTTCAGAAGGGTCGTTTACAGTGAAATCGTCCACGGTCGGGACTACCTAACCTTGGGTCTCGTCCCGTCCAGGGTGAGACAGTGCCGACAGGGGTGGAGCTGGGGTAATTGAGTACAACTTTACTGGTCAGCCCCGGTCTCACGATTAGAAGTGACTTTTCCGCGGAGGTCGGTACACGCGTAAGTGGACTGTCATTGTCTTACGTCCTACTTAAAGGAACTGGAAGATTACTCTTACGGTGTACCTTCTTGTAGGTTCCGGAGCCACTTCGGGCTTATGGGATACGTGTGACGTCGATGACGAGTGGCTCCGAACGGACCCTACCTTTCCGTGGTGTAGTCCGACTCACTAAATACAAAGACTCTCGGCGTACTTAATAACGGGTAATGGAGTAGGACCGTTGAACCGTTGAAAAAGGGTTACTAAAAATCTTTCCTCTCTTACTCTTTGTTCTACCCAACCGGGTCATACGTAGGCACACACACACACACACACACACACACACACATTTTAAGACGTTCAAAAGTTTCCCTTAGAAACAGGTAAGGTGTTGTCTCCGTCTCCAATTTAAAAGTTCCTCCGGTCTCTCCCCCGGACCAATAAACTTCCTTAAAATAAAAATTTCACATGTAGTTCGTTCAGAAATGTTAGTGGTGAGAGTCAAGGACAACAGTTAGTCCTTGGAAGTTCCCTTAGAGAAGTCCTCTGAAAGGTACGGAGTCTCCTGTCTCTCCCATGTATTCTGTGCTGTTTTCCTCAGGTCAATACACGGAAGAGTTTACGACACAGGTCTCTTGAAAGTTCTTTTCCGGGTCTTTTTTTTCATGTCTTAATAATACCAACGGTTTACCGAATTTTTACCCAATGTTCGGACTCGTGTCTATTACAATCGTGTACATGTACGACACCAGACCATTCTGATAAAGAATGAGTTTGTACCTGAACTTTTTTTATCTAAGACTCAATTAAGATCGAGACAGAGTTCCATAATTGGAATAGGTAGTTGACCCTAAATACTCTGAATGGATACTTAAAACCATTTTTAGTTTAATCTTTTATATATGTCTGTACTTTCTCAAGATATTTGTCCTTTCAATTTGTCCATACTAAGAAGAAGTACCATACTAATAATGATGTGGACGTTTAATCTTGTTTTACACCGACGCACAGGTGGTTGACGTCCTCACTGTGTTCGAGTTGGTGTCTCCTCCGACGTCACAGGAATCGTCTGTGCGGAGGTCACCATGTCGTGTATAGCAGTCCGACCTTAGGGTAGTAAGTGTGAACCCGAGTCTCGTTCGTGAATGATGGAGTCATATTTAGGTGAACAGGAAGATTACGTTATACCTTGAGAGACGGTTCATGTATAAAGTACAGAACCCAGGATAATGGTTTCTCCTTTTTGTGGAGTACAAATGAACGAACGGTGAACCGTCGTCTTACATCACCCAAGAAAGACTAGGGTCGACCCCGGTATTAAGAAGTACTCTACCACCGGTTTATCGGAGTGAGAAGAGCCAGTCACCCAGTTACTTAACGAAAAAACCAGGATGAGTAATCTCAGGGAACCTGACGTTCCTCTAAGTTGGTCAGGTAGGATTTCCTCTAGTCAGGACTCACAAGTAACCTTCCTGACTACAACTTCGACTTTGAAGTTATGAAACCGGTGGACTATGTTTCTCGACTGAGTGACCTTTTCTGGGACTACGACCCTTTCTAACTTTTGTCCTCCTCTTCCCCTGCTGTCTCCTACTCTTCCAACCTACCGTAGTGACTGAGTTACCTCTGCTCAAACTCATTCGAGACCCTCAACCACTACCTGTCTCTCCGGACCGCAGGACACCAGGTACCCCAGCACTTCTCAGTCTGTACTGCCTCGTTGACTTGACTTTACTACCTAGTTTGAGACCCGAAGTCACTTTGAGACCCGAAGTTTAAGGTGTCTTTCGGTTTACCCACATAATTCCAGACGACGACGACGACGACGATTCAGCGAAGTCAGCACAGGCTGAGACACGCTGGGGTATCTGTCGTCGGGTGGTCCGAGGAGGTAGGTACCCTAAAAGGTCCGTTCTCATGACCTCACCCAACGGTAACGGAAGAGACCATAATTCCAGATAAAGTCGCAATTCTCGAATGACTTATAATTGGTTCACCCGTTAAAGAATCATATTATGGGGAGACACCGGGCAAACCCGTATTAAGTCCAATACACGAGATATCAAGATACCCTTAGTGGAGGGTCGGTTCACGGATGGCGGTCACGGATGGAGAAACGTATGTCTGCTCGAGGTCGGCGAACAGGAAGGGGAAGGAGAAGGGAACCGGAGATCACTAAATAGGGTTGTCACTCCACTTAACGACCGTTCTTGTGTTGTTATCGTCTAAGATTGAAGGTTTCGTGACGGATAAGGGAAGACAAGTTGAGGATATAGGAGGAAGAACTTACTCCCACCGATGACACCCAGTGGAATGCCCCCTTTACTTGTATTTTACAGTAGAAACCTAGGACGTGAAGTACCATCCTTTATATACTTTACAGTAGTTCCTTATGTCCTTTTTTATGTTTACGGTCACCACGACTAAGGAAAAGTCATAGACAGAACCTCTCCAACTCCTTGCGCTCCGTTTTGGTCAGAAATACTCCGAGACCCAGGTGACGAAGGGTATTCTTCCCCTGTATTACCTAGATATTCGCGGACGCTCCCTCCCCCTACTAGATTGGACCCAGGATGAAAGACCTTAAGGTCCCTGGAGTCACTAGTAGTTTCGGTCGCAAAGGAGGGTCCCTCAAGGTGTGAGGACACGGGTACCCGACAGGGAGTGAGGGTGGGACTTGGAAGAGAGGGGTGTATAGTGGATTCCCTCCTGTGTCGTGCAACTTAGGGGATGAGTAAGTTCAGTGTTTGACCGGTCGTGGAATGGAGGGGGAATGTGGGGGTGGAGGTAGGGTTCAGGAAGACGACGGGGTCCTGAAGATTTAAGTAGACGAAGAGAGGTGGAGATGGTGTTGGGACCACTGTCGGAGATAGTAGAGGCTGGACGTCTTGGTGTTGTCGGAGAAGGTGGTCACAGGTATAGTGTGAACAGGGTAAAGGTTACAAAAGTTTAGTCAAGGAGAAACCCTTCATTTTTAGAGTGAGTACAGTGGTCGTCGTACAGGGAGAGGAGGGATGAGAAGTGGAGGTCGGATTTTGGGAAGTCACCTAAAGTAGAGAAAGTCCTATTGTCTGGTTCGGGACCTCGCCGATGTTCTGAGGGATCCTACACGAAAGAGGTAGATCGTAGCGTAGTGGACCAAACAGACGGGGAACAAGTGACGGGAGACCGAGGGGCCGAAAGAGACAACGAACTCATGTGGTTGTGGAAAGGACGGAGTCTCGGGAAGTGAACGATAAGAAGACCGACTTTACGGGAAGAGAAGAGAGATCAAGAGAGAGAATAGGAGTGATCGAGGATGAATAGGAGTACAAACCTCTTTACCTTATTGAGGAAATACCACAACAATTCTAACAATTTCCTTCAATACGTATATTACACGAACCGGACTGATAGGTTATATACAACGTATACGTGATAGGTATAAGTAAATAAATAAGACTTCGACTTAAAAATAAGTCTTATGTTAAATCTTGTGTAACGGCCTTCTTTATGTATTAGTAATTCTATATTCCTTTAAATATAACTCACAATATAATCCCGTGATAGGTATGAATTTAGACTTTTAAGTAGGAATAAGTACGGGTACATAAGAAGAAAAGAAAGAAGAAATTCAATTGACGAAATCGAAGTGGAGATCGTTCAGAGAAGTCTTACGAGTCTTCCCTCTATTTTTCAAAGAACAAAGGTGGATCTGGACCTTTAGAGTACCTATGAAGGAAAAGAGAGTTAGAATATATTTGAAAATGTAAAATGAGTTTAGTTTAGTTTTAGGAGGGAAGGAGGATTCTACACCTACTGGGTTAAGTATAGATTGAAGGATAATGATATAAGATAGTGAGTAAATGTGAAAGTAAGTTGTAGTCAATCGTAGACGGTCCGAGGAACTCTCCTGTCCTTCTATGTTGTCCGGACGGGAACTCTTTAAGTCACCTCTGGTTGTTTATGTGTTTAATGTCGTTGCTCGATCCTACCTCTGCACGTTTTCTCGAATCCTCGGGTGATTCTTCCTTCGTCCCGGAGACGTCCCTTCTGCCAATTGCCGGTTTCGGTAGTCTCCGAAGTGAACCGTAGACTCGGACCGGAACTTCTCGCCTACCACAAGTGGTCCACTCCGTTCTCGTCTCTGTCACCGCCCTCATTTCAGTTACCCACTCCGGGGTTCCAGACCTTTACCGGTCGTACGAGTCTCTGACAGTTTTCCGAGTCACTCGGGTGTTTAATTCCTCAAGTGTCATACGTCTTCGAGTAGACCCTTCCCAAGAAGACTCGGTCCAGCACCCACTGGAACTTCCGGTGTAGACTCCGGAGAATGAGATGGGGTGTCAGTTACGTCGGACCCCTTGTCCACTCTCCTCTACCCTCTTCTCCTCTGGTCAGTCCTCCGATGACACTAGGATGTGAGTTTCTGTCCCTCCGAGTCGGCTCTCTCTCTAATTCAAGGAAGGTGTCTCATCAGTAACGTACACTACTGACTGTTTAGGAAGAAAGAATTGAAAATGTCTCGGGACCCGTACGTGACCGTGGTCCGGTGAAAGTTTACGCCGCAAAGACCGTCATCGGTGGTGTGTATCGGAGAGGAAATGGCACAGGTCGAGTCTCAAGGCGAGGTCGAACCGACCACCACTACTTCCGGTCCTGCACTACACGACGGCGACGGTGTTCTTCCGTCAAGACTCGGTTTTGACCCTGGTTTCCACAGTCCGTCCGTTGGGGTGTAGACGCACACATCGACTCAAGTATCGGGACACTCTTCCTCCTGTCAGACCCTCTTCTCCATTGGAGATTCATTTTATACCCATAATGTAAATGCGGAGTGAGACACTTGAGGATGAGTATGGAGTTCCGGGTTAAGTTTACAGAGTACCCTTTGGGACACTCTTAAGTACTATTTCGAATCGTCTCCCTCTCTTTTCCCGAAGAGGGTGAGTGACCGAATCTTGACTCTACCGAGACCCCTGTCTCGTCGTCCTAGTGTCCCCACGGATTCCCCTACGTCGAGTCTCTCGTGACGTGGTCGGAGACCTTGGCTCTACCACTAGGGTGTTCCCGTGGGACGACCCCCTTCCCCCACTGCGAAGTGAGAACCAAGGACCGTCCTTCGTCTACAGTTGATGTCGTACTCGTGTGTGAACAAGCACCGTGTACACTCCCTGGAAGACCTGTAGGCCGTGACGACCCGGGGAGGGGTCTAAAGGGGAAGACATTTCTTGAACTTGAACGGTAGTGTCCTCAGTGACCTCTTCACTCTATTCCTTAGGTTCCAACTAGGTGGAACTTAGTTTAAGTTTTAGATGGACGACCTCCGTTAGATTGTGTTGACTAGAGTGAATCACACTGACGTGTGGATCTCCTCGAACCCTACTCCTTTGACTCCGAGTGACCTGTTGGTGGGGTTCCGGTGCCCCGACGGTGCTCGACGCCGGTCTTGGACTCGGGTCCTACCCACTCGGGTCCTTCCGAGCAAGGGGATCAGAATCGCGGAGCCGAAGGGTGAATGGTCCCATGGTCCCAGGGGTCAAGGCCCCTGTCTTGGCATTCGGTTTACTTGGCGAGGACCGATCTAAGGCCCGTGTTACTAAGTACTCTTTCCCTTCTCTTTTTATTGTGACACGACAGTCGTTCTTCACAAGTTCGCGAAGGAGAACGTGAAGACACCCTGGACCTACACGAGACTCGGTCCACGAAGGTGTACTGCTCGGTCTTCGTTGCCGGAGGCCTCTCTGCACTTCGGAGAACTTCCTGACGTCGGATACGACCTCGGTGTCGTCGTCTACAGTCTCACGTTGGGTCTCAGCAACACCCGAGTCTCCCCGTGGGCCTGGAACGTGGGTCTGCAACGTAATCAAAGAGACTGGAGAAGGAGGGTAAGACGTTCCGGGTAAAAAGTCTTCGGGGGAAAAGGTTCAAGTCGTTATTTCCAGGTTTCGGGGTGGAGGGTGGGGGCCCTGACATAGGTCTCGGTCTCTCCCGACGACAAAACTACCTCCAAAAGGAGGGTTCGGTTACCCTCTTTACGGGTACCTAGGTCAAATCGAGGTCACAGGTTCACATGGAGGGTAATCGTAAAGTCTCTACGATTAATGGTTCTCGGTATTTGAGTTCCCTCCCATCCTCTTCTCTACTTCCTTTGCATACGAAAAGGAGGTCTGTGTACCTGAAAATAGACTCCCCCACTGGTATATCCTGACTTTTTTTCTTTTACCCCTCTTTCGTGGTTGTATCGTACAGAGATGAGACCCGTCCACCGTCCGTCCCCTTGGACCCCGTGTTGGTCGTGGTTAGGACGTCCGTCTCGACGTGTCACGAGCACGTCTTTTTCCTGTGGGTCGTTCTTAGTGAACAGTAAAAGAACCCGATACCTTTGTAGAAATATCTTGTTAAGTGAGGGTTGGTAGAGTAGAGGACCCCTCTGTCTCCTTCACGGTACCCCATTTCGGTCTGAGTAGTTTATCGATGAAACCGTTTCCACCGGGACACAGATTATTATGGAATGTTGGTGTATTACGAGTTACGAAAAGTTTTGGGTAAATGTAGGTAATAAATAATTTGGGGTGCACCGGAGGTCAAGTGTTACCTCTTGGACTCTACACCCTTTGGCTCCTACACCCCGGTCGTCCGTCCAAGGACCAGAGCGGTGGTTGGGGAGGAAACGGGGTGGAAGGAGGGGTCAAGCCAACCCGGTCACGGGTCCCCTCTCGCTAGGAAGACGGGTGTAGTGTCGTGACACTTCTAATCTTTGACGAAGGGTTTGAGACTCTCAACCGGTTTCTTTCTTTCTTACTTGAGGAACACTAATACTCTACCCGTCCCTCCTGTCGTAGTAAGGGTAAAAGGTCCACTCCTTTGGGTGGACTATCCACACTGGAGGGACTCCGGGGTCGATCGCCACTTGATACGGGTCAGACGGTCCAAAGTCATTTACGGGGTTTGAAGAAATCGGGGAGGGACATGGGTGATAGAAACAGTACACTTAACTGTCAAGAAAAGAGTGATTCCCCATTTCAGATAAAGGGGTGGGGCACCCAGACCCGACCGGATACTGAACGAAACCAGCTCTCTTACACCACACAGTCCAGGTCGGACCCGAGGTCTCCGAGGTCTCCGGAACCAACAAAGGTGGACTAGAATGCGGGGACGGGAGCGGTCCTCGTGCACGGGCCCGATCGGACGTCCTACTGTCCTCTGTACCCTCACGTCGACGTAGCGGGACCAACGGGATCTGGGTTTTGTAACGGGGTCAACACGGGAACCGGGTACACTCACCCGGGTCGCTTCTAGTCGTCTCGACGGATCTACTGTAGGTCGAATGAGGTCTACGTGACTACGAGGACTCAACACATCCGTCGACAGCACGTGCCAAGACACCGTCACCGATTGTCCGTGTGTCACGGACAAGGTAGACGGGTAGGAGGATACGGAGGTGGGTAAGTGAGTCGTACATAGACGACTCACGGATGGTACACAGGTCACGACACGAGTCGTGCCCCCTTTGTCACCACTCGTTCCGTCTGGGACGGGATGGAAACACCTCATACGTTTGGTCCCTCCTTCGGACTATTCGTTAATCTTAAGTACCTCTTCTCCCTCCAGGTCCTCCGATCTCCCTAAGGACCTTCCTGACTGTGGAGTTGTCTTTAGATTTCCGACTTCTCCTCGGGTACCTAGATCCTCCCCACAGCGCCTCTTACAAGGGTCACTTCTCAGTCGGACCGTCTCCGGACTACTCCACAGACCACGACCTCGGACCTTCATTCTTCCAGCCTCTTCTTTCCCCTGAGGTCTCCCCGGTCGTATTTCTCTCTCGGTCGGTAGCGGGGTCTGTGAAAAAGGTATAAATGAAAGTTCCGGTTCACGTTTGCCTTCTCCTTTGTCCTCGTAAGAGGTACGTGTCTACCTCTTTGTTTCCGTTTCCGGTGTCTTGTCAAGACCACGTGTGAGTCCCCTCACCTCGGGTATCTGTCGGGCGACTCCCGTCGTCGGTCGTCGTCGTCAAGAACTCAAAACTAGATTCCCTACAAACGATGGACGGATTTCGACATCCAAACAACGACAAAGAGAGTGTTCTGTCTCAGTCCTTTACTTTCGAATGATGACTTTAGATCTCGTGAGGAGATTTTGTCGGTTAGTCTCCCTCTGTTTTCACACGAGTAGAGGTACCTCCTTTTTTTGTCTTTTAGAGTCTCCTCCAACATACAACACCGTAAGTAAGTAAGTAGGTAGTGGTAGCAAGGAAGTCGGTTCAGAAGGGATTCTCCGGTGTAAGACGTGGAACTCCTCTTGACTTTCTACTGACCGAGAACTAGGACAGACGTTTCTGGAGGTCATGTCTTTTTTGACCCCGTTGAGGTCTGAAAGACATGTTTGTCTCGGAGATCCACCGTTAGACGACCTTCTCCTGTGTACCTTTTAAGGAAACTTCGACCGACTCTTATTCCTTTCGGATAAAAGAAAATCTAATACATAAATACACCCCACTGAACCCCTCCTCTCCGACTTCGAGGGAAACCGAGTCGATGATCCATCCCCTCTGGTTCATACGCACCTTCCCGGACGTTATGTTAATTGTTCACCCTTCCCCACCGGTACTCTAAATCTATCTTAAACTTCTCAAGTCTTCTCCCGTTCTACTCGGTAATGACCGACTCACTTAGTCCTTCTCGAAGATTTTTCTTTCTGCTCAATTCCTGGTTCCTTTTATTCCCTTTTCAGCTCCTCTCCTTCCTTGGTGGGTTTCCACACGTCCATCCCTTCGGACCTTGGTTGGACCCCTGGGAAAGGTCCACGGACCCCGTAGTTGTTATCCCTTTCATCTTCCAGTCGACCTGTCCGTTCGACTTCGGTTTACTTCCTCCAAGACTCTATGGTTCTCTTCCTCCGACTTGAGATAGGTCTTTTCTTAACTCAGTTTCTTACACTGTAGTCATCACGTAAAGTCCTTATAATTAGACTGGTTGATTACCCAACCTTTCCTCTCTGATCTCGGTTCTCCTCGTCAATTCTTCTAGAACGGTCTTGACCAACCTCCTCTGTCTACACTCTTTGTCTGAGGTTTACTGACATGTTGACCGACCTACCTTTCTCGTCTCGACTTCCAGTAGGATTCCAAAGGCAGATACTCCTAATGACACTTGAGGTGACGTCCTCCCTTCTGCCCTTTCGACGACCAAATGCCCGGTTCCTCTAGTCTGTGCCACCCAACGTGAAGGCCTTCCTACCGGTCGTCCCTCGAGTCCCCTTTCGTCTCCATTCTTTCTACGACGATGACTTTCAGTTCGGTCCAAACCTTTACTCCTTTACCATAAATCGTTGTCCCTCAGTCAGTCTTCCTTTATAGACTTTTACGTTCCCTCTCTCTTCTATTGTTGTTTAGTCCGCAAGTAGAGGAACGAGGGGTCCGTGCAGTAGCGGACACGGGGTACCCTCACGACAAGTTCCAGGGGTTCAGGACGGACCTAACCCAGAATAAATAAAGAAGTCAGTCAGAGGGGAGTTATCTTGTACAGAGGTACTCCGACAATAGTCGCCCTAAAAGGCGTTATCGGAGACATGGAGCTTATGGTGGACCGTGCAACCTCCACGAGGATTCACACGGTATCTATACAAACTATCTCGGATTGAACCGGTGTTGGGGACCTATCTTCTCCATGTTGTACGGTCGAGTCACTGACCTGACCGTCACCTGCCACTAGGTTCGACCTCCACCATTCTCCCACAAGTGACTGTCCGACCAGTTTCGGTCGGTCAGAGAGAGTATGTGACTTGATTCTGTGTCCCCAACTCCCGTCGGTACTACCCGTGACCTTGGAATTTGAGTACGTCCGAGACTCGACCACCGGTAGCACCTGGAATTCGTTTCACGTGTGTATTCTTTCGGACACCAGTCTCTCCGTTCTCTTACCCCGTCTCTCTTCGTCTAAGTCTACCAAGGACTCTTTACTCGTCGTGTCTGAGGGAAGGATTGGAGGGACGAGGTTGGGACCTTTCTGACCGGATTATATCGAGAGTCGGGGACTCGTGACCATCCCCGTGTCTTAGTCGGTTGTCTGAGAGGACTTTCTTTCCTCCGAAGTAGAGGGGGTCGTCAACCCTTACGAAGGTCTTCTGATAAGATCCGACGGTCGGGGAGACTTCTGACTTCTTATGGCGGAGCAAGGTCCAGTGCAGGGAAGGTCACCGTTGGGTACAGGTACTGATCAGTTGTAGGGTACATTTCCAGACCCGAGGAACGAGGTCGGACGTTGTTGTGACTTCCCGGAGAGGTTCAAGGTCTTGTAGGGTACCTTACCCGACTCCGGAAGTGACCCTGACGTAGTCTCAAGTCGACGAGGGAGACCGGTAAGGGTGACAGACCCGGAGTAGAGGTGTCCCCTACTGGGGTTAGTCTGAGGAGTCATTTACGGACGTATGGTTAGAGGTAGGGTCATGGACAAAGGGCCCCTTGGAGTGGGAGCTGTCGGGATTATGACGGATAATATAGGAATATTATTTGAGAAACATATGATCGATCGTGTTCATTTAGAACTAATCTGATTCCCATGGTCAAGAAAAAATCAGCATTCTTGTGAAGGATACTACAAAACGTTTATTAGTTTTGTAGTATTCTTCTTCTTCTTTCTCTCCGCTGTTCCTCCTTCTTCTCCTTCTTCTTTAGAAATAACTCGTTTTTGATATCCCTCCGGACCGACGTTGAGTACCCCAGCGCTTCTCAGCCTGTGCTGACTCGCTGACTTGACTTGACTTGACTTACAGGACCCGTAAGAAGCTTCGTACATGGTCTTGGTAAATTCGAAGTGTCGTGGGAATACTCCGTCTATGATAATAGGGATGAAATGTCTAAAATTTTCTTATTTTGGTTCCGTATGAAAAGGTCTCGGTGGGTTACTTCATTCTCATTTCAGTTTTACTCTTGCGTCAGTCGGTCTGTGTCTTGAACACAGGAATTGGTGTTAGTTGGGGCGGCGGACGTAGTTCCTGTGTGTCAGTGTTACATTTTTTTATTCAGTTACCAAAACTCGACTCACCCCCGGACATTTAATAGACCCGGTGAGTAAAATGAAATGACTCCGAGTTTTGTTACTAAAAAAATATGAGTTCCAATATGTTAGGTCAAGTTTTATGTGTACGTCGTTTTTTCCCAACTATTTTACTATCAAAATTGTTACATTAAAAGAGGTATTAATTACTAAAACAATATACCTGAGATGAGTACCATGAAATGATATATGTACTTTGTATATGTGTGTAATGACATATTACAATGTGTGTGATTTAGTATATGTAAGATAAAATTCCCGCTATAGTCCCTGACTGTAGTGGGTCGTACGACTGAAACCCTGGATTTAGGGACATTCTACCCAAAGAGGAGCCTTCCTCGACTACTGTTCTTGGTCTGATCTTGACCCCAGAGGACTAAGTGCTAGGTCAAAGACAGGGGGTGAGGGTGGGTGTAGGGGAGATAAACAAAGTGACCACAATAAAGTTTCTTTGGTTGGCCAAGTCTCGTAACGTTGTTGACGGTAAATCTTTTTGAGTCTCGGCCTCTGAGTTCGATAGCTCTTTAGGTGTACTTAATGGTGTGACGTCGGTACGAAAGCTCTAGTGACAAAGATTAATCTTCTGGCCGACTGTGTAATGCATCGAGGAACCCTTCGTAGGGTAGTGTGGTGTATTAGAGGGTCTACAGGGACGTAAAGAGGAAGAACGGAAAAAGTAACCACAAGAGTGGGAGTAATGGTTCATCACGAGTAAATGAGTGGTGACGGCAGGGACCCCTTACTACATTCTGTCACTTGATACACTGAGTTTTGTCTGGGTCGAAGGGTCAGCCTTCCTCCTATGTTCCCAAGTCCTGTTATCAGTTTATAGAGACCGGGGTTGGTTGGAGTGGAGGAGGAGGGTTTGGGGTGACGGTGACTTAATAGAGGACTCGGTGAGGTCTACATAAGTGTGGAGTTCCAGGGTTCACTAGAAGGACCCTGAAGGGACCACCTGGCCACCAATTCTGAGGTACGAAGACTACGTCCCCTCACAAGGGAAACGTCCTTATTGTTGTTAGGCACCAACCCCTTGATTCTCGGGTGTACAACGTGTCACACGGGTTTTTTATTTTTCCTTTTTTTTTTAGTTCACGGTAAGGACGAGAAGAGGTGAATTAATTGAGTATAGGTGAGAAGTTAAAGGTCAGGTTCGTGGTCGAGGGGACTCTTCCGTATAGACGAGTACACTATCTCTGTTCTCTCGGTTTCCCTGTAAATTCATAACGGACATGGACTCCAGTGTCTGACTTACCGATATGTCACAGTACATAATATGTACCGACTCCAAAAGAACTTAGAAGTTTCACAATTTCTCGAACCACACAATTTTTAATGAGTCAAGCAACGTTTAGGAATTTTGAGTCCTCTGAAGTGTGTCTTCAAGACCGAAACACCGAACAAAATTTTCTGGTCGCTAGACCTTTGTGACCGAACGAAGGATGTACCGTTGTTAGGCTACTTTCCCTCATCTTTGACGGGAGAGACGTGAAAAAAAAAAAAAACCGGGTTTTCAAGACTAAAACGTGATACATTTTTGTATTAGTTACCGATACACTTAAACGTTAGTTTGATAAAGTGGTTAAAGATCCGAGTCCAAAAAAGACGTACGATAAAAAAAATTAAAAGTAAAAATGAAATAAAACGAAATGTTATGACACAACCAAAACGGTATGTAACTGTACTTAGTCGGTGTCCACATGTACTCAAGGGTTAGGACTTGGGGGGAGGGTGGAGGGTGGGGTATGGTACAGAGACCTAGTAGGGGCACGTGGTCGGGGTTCGTACGGTAAAAAATTGGAGTTATAAAGTAGAGTGAAAAGAAGAACTATTTCGGTCATAAAGAGAGTCGTTCTTAGTCACACATGATATGGAAGAAGAAAGACATGTGGACTTTTACGGATAGTAGGGGTGAGAACTCACGACCAAATCGACTTGTCTCCGAAGACGTGACTGTCGATATGAACGAGTCGAAAAAGTTCCACGAAGAAGTGACAGAAGACCGTCGACGACGACGACGACTCTTCAAGCGGCAGCCCGATCGACAATAAGGAAATGTCCATTAAACAGAAAAGAGACGTCTCGAAAATTCTCAAACAGACACAAGAACTCCAAGACTTCAACACGATGTCATCCAAGTCTACACTCACGTAAAAATAAACAGTGAGTACCGACGAAAAGAGTTACGATCTTGAGTGTAGTAAGAAACCAATACTCTGTTGCACGTAAGTGGTGGAATAGTTTATGACGAAGAGTAAGTAGAGGAGATAAGAGAAGAAGACTTTGAGACTGTATGTATCTTGGAAAACTAGATAAGAGGAACAGAGAGTTGACGAGAAAGTATAAAAATTAAAGAGTGGGACCTTACCCAGTGACTACTTGAGGAGTCACGTGTTCACGTACGATTCAGTGAAGTCAGTACAGACTGAGAAACGCTGGGATACCTGACATCGGGTGATCCGAGGAAACAGGTACCCTAAGGAATCCGTTCTTATGGCCTCACCAAACGACACGGGAGGAACTTGAGGAGTCATGACTGAAAATTAAGTGGTCAGGAAAGAAGTCAATACAGGTCATAACTCCAGACAGGTCAAAGGACACCAAAATAATTCTTTAAGTTTTGATAAATAAAGGACTAAAGATTAACCAAGAAAAGTATAAGATACAAGAACAAAACAAAGACGAATGAAAATAAAGTAAATAAGAAAAACAAAAATATCTAAGATAAGGAAAGAAGACAGGAACCTCCCAGAAGGAGTGTGTATGAGACGTCTGTAGTAATCGAAATCGAGAATAAAGTATCTCAGATTTGACTTAAGTAAAGGGATAACAACTGACACGGTGGATGTAAGGAAAGAAAGAAGGAAAAGAACCTTATCGCAAGGAGGAACCTTAAACCTTGACATCCGAATGGAACTCACCCTCTAAACAAAAGACAGACAACGTAAGAGATTAATATATAAAAAGACCGTAAAATGTGAGGTGAAAAAGCCCTAGTGATCTTAGGGGTCACGTCTGGTCTGAGGTCACCCTCGAGCCCGGAATTTAGGGTGCCACTGTGACCCCTGTGAGTTCGAATGGTGACTCATGATCCCCTGAACTACCCATGACAGACGTTCCTGTATAGTCACATAGTGAAAAATAAACTGTTTCGAAGTCGGTCGTTAGTTCTCTTCAAAAAAAGGGTCAGATGAAAAGATCCACGCCCTTGGGGTGAAGTCGAGGTCTAAAGTTTGTTATTTGGGACGGAGAGTACCCCGTGAACCTTAAAGGGTAAAAGAGAGGTATTTCATAAGGTCCTCTTAACCAGAATAGTGACTTCGTGACTCCGAGATCGGTCCTCACCCCTTCTTGACATGACCAGTTTCCTCGTTCTAGATAATTGTATAAAGGGTTCCGTAAAGGGGATCTAGACCCCTTCACTCCCGTCGTCTTTCTTAGGGTCCATACATAAAGTTGTGTGTTCTACGTCGGTCCCTTTTGTCGTCCCGGATCGTGGAGTTTCCCCGTAGGACAACATGGGAAGTCAGGGTTTATTTCTTTTTATCAGTAATTCTGATATGAGACATGGGGGTTCATATGACAAAAGAAATCATAAGGTTCGTACCTGGGTACCAATAGACTTAAAAGGTTAGACGAATATAAAGTCTCCGTGCATAAAAAGAACTCCCATTACTTATGGTATACGCGATGAACTTTTTCTTTGGATTGTAAGTAACTCACAAGTGACACGTGATCCATGATAGATTCATGAAATTTGTGTAATCGTTGAAAGTCGGAGTTTCGTTGGGACACTCAGTCTATAACGACATAAGGGATAAATAATTTCGTCTCTTCCTTCGAACCAGTTCTGGGTTCAATCGTTACCATCTCAGACAGGGGTCTCGAGGGTGAGAACCGGTAATGTACTGGTCGGAAGAGATCAAACGTGACCTCCTGTGGTCTTTGATTTCATTCTCCTGGGACTTCTTTCACTTTAGGTCTAGTTTCCCATCTTCTGTTGAAGATGTAGAGATTGGGTGTGTATATATCTGTAGTTTGTTAATTTTGTGTTTGACGACATCCGATCTCCCAGTTGAAGGACAAAGAACCCTCGTGTGTCCTTCATTAGGATGTCCTCATAAAAATCCGAGTTCCCTTTTAAGGAAGTCCCCTTTGAGTATGAGTCTTCAACGAACACATAGTAAATTACTTATTGTCGGTAACAGTAAGAGTGGATTAGGAATACAGTTTCAGGATTAGACACTTTCAGGTTGATTTTATTGAGAAAGTCTAAAATAGTTCTTCATCAATTGGACCCTGAAGGGACCACCTAAGAAGGGTCACCATTACTTAGACGGACGGTCATTCCTTTGTACCCAAGTTAGGGACCAGGTCCTTCTGGGATGTACGGTACTTCGTCGAATTCCGGGACACGGTGTTGATAACTCGGACACCAGATCGCGGGTCCTTGGTGTTGATGTCTCGGGTGCACGGCGTCTCTGACTTCGGACCCCCGGGATCTCTGACACGAGACGTTGTTCTCTTCGGAGTCGTTGCTCTTCGGACACGTGTCGTTGTTCTCAACGGGACAAGTAGTGTCTCTTTTCAGGCACTTCGTCGTTTCTGGGTCTTGTCGGTTTTTATTTTATTTATTAATTTTTTTTTTTTTTCATCGTTCGGACCGACCTGGACGGTCTCGATGTGTTTTTGTTTCGGGGAAGGCTAGACCCCACTTTGGTACCCCGGGTCGGTCCCTAAGATACACCCACAGAACAGACGAGTTTGGAACCTCCCAAGATATCCTGTAAGAGTGTCTCTTGTGACGAGGAACTGTTTCTCCACCTCCATCCCTCCTAAGGTCAGTTTGACCTCCAACATGATTGGTCCCAGTAGAACTCAAAAACGAGGGATTCGGTTATGTAGCACAAACATCGAGGGGTTCCTATAGTCAAGGATACATATCTCCACGGACCACTGCTATAATTCTAGAAGGTCGAGAGTGACCAAAGTCAAACAGAGTGTCATTATGAGGGAATCCAAGTGTATCGTGAAACGACAAACTTGTTAATATAAGCGCACAGACTGACTTAACTAAGAGGGGTCTTGGGGTTCTCCGTGTATAGTTGGTAGGGGTACAGGGTCCACTCCTTAATAGGGTATAGTGGACGACTTCCAGAGTGTTCTTCCTTCACCGTTTTGACCCCGAGTTTAGTGTTCGAATTTAGAGGAGACGTCCCTTTAAATTCTTCGACAAGGGAGAGAGACGTGTCTTCCTTTTCATGTCTTAAGTTCTGTTCTAAGATGTCGTCAGTACAAGTGACCCAGAGAACAGACGTCACAGCCTGACCCACAGAGGATTCCTTAAGTTGTGATTTTTGAGGACCTCTTATCCAAGTGGAAGTGAGATTTGATGTTAAACCTGTTCACTTCGGGAGTCTTTGGACGTCCTGTTTAACGTCCCCCAACCGGGTTCACTTTGGGAGAGGGAAAAGGAGTCAGGAACCTGTATCGGGGAACCGTCGGATTTGAGTGAGGTCAGAAGGATAAGTATAGGGATTCTCACTCTGGGAGTCTGTGATCAGGTCCGGATTTACTCTAATTTTCTATAGTTTCCCGTTTCGCATGGACAGACTCTCAGACCAGGTGTAGACACGAGAACAGGACCCCAATAGTGGGAGAGACGGACGGGTAATCTAAGGTCCAACACTATGGACGATAGATCTAAGGGAAGAGGTCTGGGGAGGACCAAAGACCATAAAGGGACAGGAACTCAGGAGTCGGGTAGAGAACTACGAATAGTTAGAAGCATCTAGGGACTACTGTGGACGAACCGACAACTGGAGACAATTAAGAGGATGGATTAGGACAGAAGACTTCGGTCTACGAAATATTATAAGTGGAGGGGACCGATCAAACGGACCGGAGTGGTCGGTGGAGGCAGACAGAGACAGTGGGTACGGTACCATCCCATCGATGTAAGTAAGGGAAGTATTTGTTAGTCATCCGTTTCGGTCCGTTGGACGATCCGTGACATCACCTTGTACTCCCGTTGGTTCTATGTTCGGAACTAAGACGGTAAATTTCCCATTAATGTACATTGGGTCCAAAATTTATTAAAGTACAAATGTAAGAACAGAAGGTTTACTTGAGGACTCCCATTTCTGGTACAGAGTATACTAGGGTAAAAATCCACGGGGTACGGTTTGGAACGGGATTGCGGAACGGTCTGTTTTCTCCGGCCATGGTGGTAGGAAGGGTGAAAATTTTTAATACTAAATGTGACGAAAAGAGACAGATGGACGTTTTACTCGTCTACCTTTCGTCGCCCAACTTTCGGTCCGGAGGATCGACGTGTCCCTCCTTTTCCTAGGTGTATGTCCGGGGTCGTCTCTTCCGTCGCCCTAAAGGGTAGTGGGTCGTGGGACGACGTACGACGGAAGGTGTCGATCGCTCCTACGTGGTGCAGAGAATGGGGAACTTGTGGAAGTCTTTAAGAGACCAAGGAACGAAGAAGTAGAATTGTTTCGTAGGTTCTGGGACGGTCTAGTCCATAACCGACTCTTACACCCGGGACCTCAGTTTGACGGACCCAAACTTAGGGTCGAAACGGTGACCGACGTACACACTGGAACCGGTTGACAAATCTCATTGTAGATGGAATGTCCAACTACATCATACCTACTTTTTCAGGTGTCTTCAAATACGTAAAACTCCATCAAAACGTTATGCTAGTGTTTAAGAAATTAAGAGGAGAGAAGTTTTCCCCGGATGTTTGTAGGAAATAAAAGGGAATTCACACCCTATATCAGTCACTGAACGGAGATTCCTTACCTGACACCGTCTTTACTATCACATACTGAAACCTCTGCTCCAGTGTGTTCCGTGACACCAAAGGAGGAATGAGAGAGACGTCCTAGCGGGAGAGACCTTCGACCGACGGTGGAACACTCCTGTGAGTGTGTCGGGACACCTCCCCAGGGACACTTCTCCTTTACTCCGGACGTCGATTGTCGGTCCACTCAAGTCAAGTTAAGTCAAGTCAGTGAGTCTCCACAGACTGAGAAACGTTGGGGTACCTGACGTCGTACGGTCCGAAGGGACAGGTAGTGGTTGAGGGTCTTGAACGAGTTTGAGTACAGGTAGCTCAGTCACTACGGTGGGTTCGTAGAGTAGGAGACAGCAGGGAAGAGGACGGAAGTCAGAAAGAGTCGTAGTCCCAGAAAGGGTTACTCAGTCAAGAAGCGTAGTCCACCGGTTTCATAGTCTCAAAGTCGAGGTCGTAGTCAGGAAGGTTACTTATAAGTCCTGACTAAAGGAAATCCTACCTGACTAACCTAGAGGAACGTCAGGTTCTCTGAGAGTTCTCAGAAGAGGTTGTGGTGACAAGTTTTCGTAGTTAAGGAGTCACGAGTCAAAAGAAATATCAGGTTGAGAGTGTAGGTATGTACTGATGACCTTTTTGGTATCGGAACTGATCTACCTGGAAACAGCCGTTTCATTACAGAGACGAAAAATTATACGACGGATCCAAACAGTATCGAAAAGAAGGTTCCTCATTCACAGAAAATTAAGGTACCGATGTCAGTGGTAGACGTCACTAAAACCTCGGGGGTTTTATTTTAGACAGTAACAAAGGTAACAAAGGGGTAGATAAACGGTACTTCACTACCCTGGTGTCCGGTACTAGAAGTAAAAAACTTACAACTCAAAATTCGGTCCACTCTATCCAATAGAAGTTTCACTTAGGAGATCGGGGTCAATTCGGTAATGTACCGACGTCGGGACTCTAGAGTCGACGTTCGGGTATTCTCTTGGAGTCGTTCTTGGTGGGTCTATTGGGTGTCTTTGATACACTCTGACATTTAAAACCAATAAAGATTTGACGAGACAAACCCCTATCGAACAAAGTACCGTTATTTATTGATAATGTATACACTTCTTAAATATATATATTTCTCAATTATTTCTTTGAATGTCACGGACCGTGTACCTTTCACGAATTATAATAATAATAAAACACAATGTTGGTGTCCTCAAATACATAATAAGAGGCTCACTGTAAAAATTTAAATGTCTTTTTATTAAACTCGTAGTTTATTACTGACAACACCTAATATCGGGTGACTTATTTTATCTTTAAGTACTCAAACACGACTATATTTACTTACTTACCTGTTTGTTTATTTATTTCCTCCCCACTTCGGAGCTCGTACATCATTTTAAAGTTTATTATTTTCCTCTTCCTTAATATCTTAGTAGTAAACCGTTTTGTACTACGATTTTGATTTCCCAGTTTTAAACTACTCCTTGTCTTATGCATGTTCCAGAGTTTCATCAAAGGTGTTTTACGAAAAATTTATGACTAAATAATTACTCATGTTTTATGAGTAATTAGTTGAAACATTACCTCTTTGGACCGTTTGTCGTAGAATTAGTTGATTATTTACAGTTATGGGTGTCATTATCCTGGTTAGTTGTAGTACACGGAGAACTGTCCTACGAGACTCTTCTTGAGGGTGTCCGGTCTCGGACAGAACAATTAAAGAAGTAGGGGTCGTCACGGAGCGTCTCGTCGTCGAGGACGACAGACCGGTGACCCGCGGACTACGACGGGGACTGCGCGACCTGTGTATAGTAGGGTAGGCTAGAAGTGTTACTGGGATCCGAGACTCTTCGTTCTTTTCCTGGGTTTCGGTGTGTTGGTCACTCCGTCTCTCCGTCTATGTGTGAGACGAGACGGGTAGAGGTGTGACCTGACCGAGGGTACCCGTCAGTTATTAACAACTTAGGTCAGGAGAGACGTCGAGGTCCCCTAAAGACTTGTGTCCCGTCAACGGGGGTCCGGTATCGACGTAAGAGGAGGGAAGGAGGAAGATTTATAGTCTCGGTTGTTAGTCTCCCTCTCTTTCGTGACCTGTGTCTCGGACTTTCGATATTATCAAAATCGAGACGGGGAGTGGAATGAGTACGACGACGACGACGACGACGCTTCAGCGAAGTCAACACAGGCTGGGACACGCTGGGGTATCTGTCGTCGGGTGGTCCGAGGGGGCGGGGACCCTCAGAGGTCCGTTCGTGTGACCTCACCCAACGGTAAAGGAAGAGGTTACGTACTTTCACTTTTCACTTTCACTTCAGCGAGTCAGCACAGGCTGAGAATCGCTGGGGTACCTGACGTCGGGTGGTCCGAGGAGGCAGGTACCCTAAAAGGTCCGTTCTCATGAGTACGAATGAGTATAGGTAAAGGGAGTTAAAACCAGGTTACGACACCAAAAGTTTAAAGAAAATCGGTGGAGTTATATAGTAACGTCACAATAAACGTTATCAGTTCTCCACCTTTGTTGTGTCTACAGATACCTCCCTACTTCCTTTTTGTTTCACACGAGACATGTATGTCAGAATTTTTCCTTCCTCTAAGACTGTATACGTTGTACATACTTGTAGTTTTTGTAATGTGATGCACTTTATTGAGTCTGTTTATAATATATAATATACTAAGGTGAATATATATTCCAGGAACCTCTGTCTTTCATCTTACTACCAACACCCCCCTCCCCCTTTACTCCGCTATCACAGGTTTCTCAGGTCTCAAAGTCAAACCCCTCTACTTTTCGAAGATTTCTGCCTGCTGCTACTACTACCGACGTGTTATTATACTTATATTAATTACGGTGACTGCACATATGAACTTTTGTTAATTTGTTAAATTTATTAATTTCACGAGTTAAAATACAATACATAGAAAATGATGTTAATTTATTTATTTATGGAGTCACATACGTTGTCTACTTCGTTTTTAGTCTCTTACCTCATAATTTTACGAGGGAATTGTGGTGGGGTGGGGTGGGCGAAGACACTGACGTTTCTTAGAGTCAGGGACTCCTCGTGTACCTGATAAAGTTAGGATCATAGACCCCAAGGACCTCGCTCCAGACAGGCACCTCGCACGATGGATGTTAAAGTTGGGAGTCGTCGGGGACGAGGGAGACAAGGGAACCGGTCGACGTCGTTGCTTCGGGTTCTCAATTTGGTGTCACTCCTGTTCGGGGGGGTTGCGTCCCCGTCTCCGAGGTCCTCCTAGGCCGTCCACCCTCGTGAGGGTCCCTTCGACCGACACCCACTTCGTGTACTCCCACCGCCCCCACTCCTCCGTCCTCGAACTGTTGGATCACCGTGTCGACGTGAGTAATAAGGTGCCAAAGGGTAGGTCTCGGAGTCAAAGGTGAAAACATTTTTCCCTTGTCATTGTCGTCATCGACGGAGTCTCCCACACGACTCCTAATTGACTCTATCGTCTGTATTTCCACGGACCGGATCATTCACTGAGTTTGTCCCACTACCGTACACTGTCCCCACCACGGAACACCGCCAGTTCCCGACACGAAACCTCCGTCCGAGACAGTGAGTGGTCGACACACTAAAACTCTCAGGGAATGGGATAGACACGAAGTGAAAGGAGTAGATATTTTCACATGGATGAAGAATCCAATAGTTCTTCTAATTTACCCGACTAACTTTATTCTAACAATCCTGTTACGGACCAGGTGTCGTTCACGAGTTATCTACACTTGGTAGGAGTCCGGGCAGACTGGTCTGGAGGTTTCCGTCGTCCGGGCCGACTTGACTCCCCCTACCTCGGGTACATTACTCCGACCACACTGACTCGGTTTGCGTCTAATCTGGCCGGTTTGGTTTGTGTCCGGTACCCCCGGATGAGGTGTCAGACCCCGGGGGTGAGGACCCTCTGTCTTACCGAGGTTCGACGTGTTTCAACCCCGCCACCCGTCCAGCCCCCCAGTTCCCACTCAGTCGACCCTTTCGTCTCCTCTTCCTTTGTTCTAACAAGAGGTTAGAAGGGAGTTTTTGTTCGTCTCCCGCACCTGATTCTCGAAGTCTCGAGTCTAAACGACAAATGGTAGGATTGGTTTCCATAAATCTTTCGCACCGGCGGAAAAACAAAAGGGGAACCGGAAGTGGACACCGAGTGACGACTTCGGTCTCCCGATTTAAATCCGAAGAGACGACGAGTCCGGGTCGTCCTTCCGACGACGAAAGTCTCATTTCTCCCCTCCCCCTTCACCCCCAACTCCCCCACGTGTCCTTCTTCCTCCGTCTGAGGTGGTTTCCGAAGACCTACGGCGACCCGAGGTCCGGTAGTCGGACCGGACTTCGTACCACTCCTAGAGCCAAGGTCCGGAGGTCGTTCGGTGTCGGACCCCGTCCAACATCTGGACCCGGGACACGTGTTCGTCCCGACCCCACTCAGTCTCTGGGGCTCTAGGGTGGGTACCTTTTGTAGGTCCCCTTTGAGACTCTGAGGGTCACCTTTGGGAACAGGAACAGTGGTGGCGCTATCTGAGTAGAGAAATGTTTGTTCCTTCTACTCAGGGTGACTTACACGTGGGTGGTAAGGTCGTGACGGACTTCGTGGAATCCCCGTCGTAGGGGAAATTGAGGGTCGTCATTGATCATAAAGATATAATAATATTTAGATCTCGACCATTTGTCGAGTCGACTAGAAAGAGTACTGGAACACGTAAATTTGTATATTTAACCCCTCGGCTTGACAAGTTTGGAGGGTCGTTCATGACGACCACGACTCGAACCTAGGGATTAGGGGACTGTTGGTCTGGTTAAATGTACGTGAGTATGTGTGTCTAAATAAGACTTTTTAGAGGGATTGCCTCTGTAACCCACACCGGTGACGATCCGGAGAGAAACGGACGACTTGAGATGGTAGAAGAAGGGTGTGTTGCCTCCGTAAAGTCCACCTACCGTATCGGTGCGGGATGAGGTATGTCAGATCTACCAATGAGAGTCATAGGTGTTATAAATATGACGTGGAGTGAAAATCGCCTGGAAGGGAAACTAGGATATTTTCGAGAAGAAAATGTCTGTCCTTTTGTCCATTTCAGGGTCCGAACGATTTATTGGGTCTGCCTCTGCGTGTCAAAGTGTGGGTCAAGGTCTACCTTCGGACCTCAATTACTCGGGGGAAGGACAGAAAGGTAGACGAGGGGTGGGGAGGACAGGGACACTCGGTGGTTAGGACGGGTTCCGCAGGGAGACAGGAAGGACAAGAGACAGGGAAGACTGGGGAAGGGTTAGGAACAGGACTTGGAAGACAGATAGGACGACGTTTCTGTGATGGAGCACCCGAATCGAGAAGGGTCCCAAGACTAGTACAGTGAGGAAGACGAAGTTTAGGTAGACGAAGTTTAAGTAGGAATCCTATTTCTAGTTTTAGGATTTCTTGTAAGTCCAGGGCACACGCGAACGGGTCCAATGGAAAGGTGACGGGGAGGGGTCCTGGTGGAGGTGGGACGGAGTCGGTGAGACCGGTAGAAAGTTCAGGAGGTAGGGTCCTGGTACGACAAGGGAACCAGACCGGCAAGGAATAGACCAATTGTGGATAAGTAGAAAGTTTAGCAGTAAGGAGGAAGGGACTTGGGAGACAGACCCAGTCTAGGGAAACAATTTGCGAAAGTGTCTAGATTTAAGACGAGGAAGTTTCAGAATGTAGTCCATATTAGTAGGTAGGGTACGTACACTAATGGACTATTTACACCTTATTTAGGATAATCCTCCTTTTAGGTTACTATCACCCGTGACATTGACATGAGTGAATAGTGACATAGGGGTAGTGGTTTTCTGACAACTCACTTAGTGCCTACTGACCTTACTTGTTTAGAGGGAGAGGGCCGACGGCTTCGGGGTCAGAGCGGAAGGAACTGTCGTAAGAAGGGAGTGTCGAGAGAGGACATTTCTGGTGGGTGGAGGGATGGGAGTGGACCAAACAGGTGTCGAGAGTGAGTAGTCGACAGAGAAGGAGGAGACTTCTGGAGTGGTGGGTCATCCGACACACGGGATAATCCCGTCCGTGACACAAACAGAGGAAGAGGAGACTTTAAAGTCCTGGGCCGTGTATTGTCTACGACTTATTTATAGATAACTTACTTACTGACAGGTAGGAATTTTGGTGGACACGGTCTAACGATCTACCAGGGTGTTTAAAATAAGGAAGGAAGAGGGCATCCCTATTTCATGATTGACTTGAGTATTGACGGGGTCTCTCTTTAAAAGGTCGGAGGGAACGTCAATTTCCACTGGACACTGATTCACAAAAGGTTACCTTACACTCACCAATAGTACCCCGGGTCTTTGTTGGACATTCATTTGCGTTGTAGGATCTTTTACCGTCTCGGTATCATATCTTCAGGACGCGTCCGAAGTACCTCGTCTCGAAACGACTGACGGTTTCGGTCGTTCCAACAGTGTACTCTCTCTTTTCATGAATTCGGATCATATAAACCCACAGAGATAGGATTAGTTTCCCTAAGGGTAAGGTAGGAACCCAACGCTTACAGAAAACCTCCTCTTTCACCGTTGGGTGAGGTCATAAGAACGGGTCCTTTAGTTACCTGTCTCCTCGGACCACCCGAGGTCAGGTACCCCGGAGTTTCTCAGTCTGTACTGACTCGTTGACTTGTGTGTGTGTGGGGGATTGGTTGTGTGGTAATAAAGGTCTGGAGGTCGGTGTGGGTGTTCTCGTTTACATGTGAACCGACGACCATGTGTCGAAGGAGTGCTGCACGGGACAACGGGAAGAGACTTTGGTCGACTTGTGTAGTGTTGCTACTGGTTAATAGTGAGAACTGAAGTCAAAACGAGAGTGATTAGATTATCAGACAAGACGTTGAAGAGTCTCGGGTGAGTGTGTCGGGGTGGGGTCGGAACAGTCGAGGGTCCTTGACGGGACGGAGACTTTAGGAGTTGACCTTTTAAGGAGAAAGATCGACGTCGAGTAAGTAATAAAGACGATGATGGACTGAGGGTTGTTGGGGACAAGAGGTCAGAGGATCTCTGGAGTCCAGGACCCAAGAGGAGAACACTTGGTATCGGAACTCTCTGTGCAACGTGAGAGTGATGGTTACCTTCGAGTGACTGTCGTCACTAAGGGTGTCCGTCTCTCTTCCCCCGGTAACCAGGAGTTCCCCGACCCGCACGAGGAGGTACCCGAGAAAGGTCGTGGGTAGACGGTCGGGAGAGACACCGGGGACGATCCGGTGGCAAAAGAGGGTGGTGAGTTTAGTGTTCTCCGGTGACGAGTAGAACGACCGAAAGACAGATGAGGGAGAGATGAGAGGGGGAGTAAGAGGTGTCGATCAACGAAACACTTGAACTGTGAACCAAGGGACCGTAGTAAAGAGAACGAGAAGAGATGAGTGTAGAGTACAAGAGGAATTCGTCGGAACGGGTACGGACACGGGGTCGAAGTGTATGAACGACCGTTGTGGGTGTAGACACGGGGTAGGAGACTGGAACGTGGACTCAAGGTCCCCGACTTAAGGGACGGAGATTCTAGGTCCGATGGTCTACGAGGAGTGGGAACCGCACGACTTGTGGTGAATTCTAGGAGACGACAGAGGGATTTACACTCGGAAGAAGAGGACCCAAGGGACAGAACTCCTTACCGTGAGTCATGTATAACACCTTACTTACCTTCACACTGATCAAGACGTCGTGCCTAAAATAAACCTGTCCGCATCCTTCATACACGACCTACCTCCCTTGTAGTCTCGATCTCACGCCTCCACCCACACTCGTACTTCGTTAGCCGTCTTCCGTTTCTCTGGTCGGATCTTCCTTTTCACTTCTTCCTCTCCCTTCGACTCTAGACGTACGGGAACGGTTCAGGGACCGGAACCCGACCGAAGTCGGAACCCTACACGATTAAAATTCCTTGTAGGGACCTGTTGGTCCTACATTGTATTCCTTCTTCCTCTTAGGTCGAAGGTTTGAACGTAGAAGACTTTTGGTAGTTGAAAGGGTGAAGTCTGACTTTTTTCGTTTTGGACAAGAGAGGTGAAGATTTGTTTTCGGAGTCGGATTTTTAGAGGGTAGAAGACGGACGGAACGACAAAAGAAGGGTGGGAGGAGGAGACAGCTGTGGTGGAGACTCGTATAAGTCATCTACGACGACCCTCGTTTTACGGGGGTCCCTTACCGTTCTTTTCGGTGGATTACTGTTTATTACCATCTCGTAGACGTGTCGGGAAAGGTTGAGTGTTTCACACACAACAAAACAAAAAAAAAAATTGTTTGTAATCGAGTAACTGAGGGGTGATGTTAGGAGACGTCCTCCACTGCGAGAGGGGGAGACGAACCTTCATTTGTCTTCGGGTCTCTCCAGTCCTCTGGACAGATTCCTACGTTCCTCGTTCACGGTCCGGACACAGTTGTCCTCCACAATGTTTCAGTGTTCCGTCCTCGTCTTACGTGTCGAGTTGAAAAGTCGGGTTTTCAGGTAGTGTCTCTTGAACCGGAGTCCGGAGAGGTTAGGCAACGAAAGAGACATGTTTGAGTCTATATACATATCCGTAAAGTAGGATTTCTGGGTAAAAACGGACAGTGTCTCCGGGTTGGTAGTCGAGATGACAATGGTCGACGAGGTCCAAGTGAGTCTCTCAGTCGTCCCACCCCCGTCGTCGGTTAGGTAGGGCAATTCCTGGACGGTTCCGGGGACCTCTTGACTCACGAGCCCGTAGTTCTGATCTTGGTCCTGGTGGTGAGTGCGTGGCCGTCTACACGTCGACGACGTCGACGAAAGTTTTGTTCGGAAACAAAGTCAAGTGGACACCGAAAAGTTTTGGGTAAATTATTGACAGTTTCCAGGTGTAACCCTCTTACCTGAATAAATCCTTTTGACATATTGTGAATCTCCAGGTCTACCTCTAAAGAAACCCCCAAAAGTCGGTAAAGAAACATGGACGATGTTCCATTCAGTTGATTTTCTACACGAAGAATTTGGTGCATTGGACAGTGCACTACTGAAGAAGGACGTCATTTTTCCCTTCCTTCTTTTTCCTTTTGGGATGACCAAGTATCAGAGGGAAAGTAAATGTAAGCCCGAGGATAAGACACGGTCTCTGATCGTTATACTTATATGTTCAAATATAAGGACGTTACCAAGTCACCAATTCTCGGGTTTGAGACCTTGGTGTGGGGTGTCACGGACACACGGGGAAGGAGAGTTGTAAATGTCGAGACGTCGTCCCTCTGTCTTTCTAAAGTCAGAGTTGACCGGGGAAGGGAACTACGGGAACCCGTCACGAGTCGGTGTTGACATGTACTCTCGTGACTGAACTTAGGACTGAGTCGACGGATGACACATTGGGACCCGTTCGAAGGTTCGGAGAGATACTTAGAGCCTTAATCCTGTTCATCACCGCAGATGGTCTATTACAGTACTTCCTGCTTTACTCTATTACGCTCCTTTCACAATCGTGTCTTGGACCGACGTTCCTTCGTGAATATATAAATTTATGATAATAACACAAATGCGGTTCTTTAAACCTTTTGAGTCGTCACCGGTGTCCTGACCTTTTTTCAGTCAAAAGTAAGGTTAGGGTTTCTTTCCGTTACGGTTTCTTACAAGTTTGATGGCGTGTTAACATGAATAGAGTGTGCGATCGTTTCATTACAAGTTTTAAGAGGTTCGATCCGGAGTTGTCATACACTTGGCTCTTGAAGGTCTGTATGTTCAACCTAAATCTTTTCTGTCTCCTCAGTCTCTAGTTTAACGGTTGTGGGTGACCTAGTACCTTTTGTCGTTCTCTTAAAGTCTTGTAGAGGAAGACGAAGTAACTGATGTGATGTGTGAAACTGACACACCCAGTGCTGTTTGACACCTTTTAAGAAGTTCTCTACCCTTCTGGTCTGGTGGACTAGACGGAGGATTCTTTAGACATATGTCCGGTTCTTCGTTGTCAATCTTGACCTGTACCTTGTTGTCTGACCAAGGTTTAACTCTTTCCTCATGCAGTTCCGACATATAACAGTGGGACGAATAAATTGAATATAATTCTCATGTAGTAAACTTTACGGTCCGACCTACTTCGTGTTCGACCTTAGTTCTAACGACCCTCTTTATAGTTATTGGAGTCTATACGTCTACTATGGTGGGAATACCGTCTTTCACTTCTCCTTGATTTCTGGTTGAACTACTTTCACTTTCTCCTCTCACTTTTTCGACCGAATTTTGAGTTGTAAGTTTTTTGCTTCTAGTACAGTAGGTCAGGGTAGTGAAGTACCTTTTATCTACCCTTTGTTACCTTTGTTACTGTCTGCAATAAAAGAACCCGAGGTTTTAGTGACGTCTACCACTGACGTCTTTACTTTAATTTTCTGTGAACGAGGAACCTTCTTTTCAATACTGGTTGGCTCTCTCGTATAATTTTTCGTCTCTGTAATGAAACAGTTGTTTCCAGGTAGATCAGTTTCGATACCAAAAAGGTCATCGGTACATACCTACACTCTCAACTTGATATTTCTTTTGACTCGTGACTCCTTAACTACAAAAACTTGACATCACAACCTCTTCTGAGAACTCTTAGGGAACCTGACGTTCCTCTAGGTTGGTCAGGTAGGATTTCCTTTGGTCAGGACTCATAAGTAACCTTCCTGCCTACGACTTCGGTTTCGAGATTATGAAACTGGTGGACTACGTTTCTTGACTGAGCAACCCTTTCTGGGACTACGAACCTTTCTGACTCCCGTCCTCCTCTTCCCCTACTGTCTCCTACTCTACGAACCCACCGTAGTGGCTGAACTACCTGTACTCAAACTCGTTCGAGGTCTTTAACCACTACCTGTCCCTTCGGACCGCACGACGTCAGGTACCCCAACGTTTCTCAACCTGTACTTACTCGCTGACTTGACTTGACTTGACTGACACATATTCTGTAACAAGTCCGGGAGTACCTCAAATGGTAGATCACCCTCTAACATCTTTATAATGTTGATAAATACTGGTCGCGACCTCTCTTCTCGTCATCCTGTCCTTAGTTCTTCGACAAGAACTTCCTACTCATCCTCAAGTGGTCCGTCTCTTACTTTCCTCCGACCCCAGTCCTCTTGTGCTTTCCGAAACTCTTGTCATGCATGTTTACTTTACTCCACAATGTACAGTAATGTATAAGTCTCTTACCACTCTGCAAAGGTGTGATAATTGATGATTAATCCTAAAAAACGACTCGAGTCCACGAACCATCGTCTCGTTTATTGAGGGAGTCCCACTTTTTGAATACTCAGGTCTGTGAACTAAAACTTTGAGTTTCATCGAGACGAAACCCGATTAATCCGGTTTCGGAAAACTTCGTCTGTTACCGCACCTAATTGGTTATCGTGGAAAGAGCTCAAATTGCTTGTGGACCCTACATTGGCGTTCTCGTACTGAGTTACTCCCGAGGACGTCCATGAGTGACCCGACGAGGATGATCCCCTCCTTCCCCGTCTCCTCTACGGGATCTTCAGTCCCGTGGACCCCAGGTCAAGCAGGAAGGTCCTTCAGTGGTATGGGGGAACGGTTCGGAGTCAGTGAGGTGGACGTCCTACTTTCCTGACCCACTCTCAAAGAAGTTTATCCTCCAATGTGGTCTTGACGAATCTTGGACCTGAAATGTCAGTCCACAAACTACAAGTTCTCCTTATTTTCTTCCCAAATTATATACATTTCTTGGGGTGTGCCACTGTCTGGGTATCCTTCGTGACGTCTTTCCTGTCTCCCAAAATTAGTGACGTGACTTTGTCGTGACCGTGCACCCCACCTACGCGGTTGTTTCCAAAATCTTGTTTGTCGGGGAGTCAGAGTGGGCAACCTCTTAAGGCGTTGGGCGTCTTCGGGGCACGGTCCCGTCATGTTGGTCGAGGTGGTTGAAGTCTGAGTCACCATAGTAGAAAGACAAACCGAACTTACCCAAAAGGTCTCAAAAAATGTACCTTTTGTGAGTGTACTGTTGGAGTCTCAACACACCGCCACCACCCTCCCCCACTCCTTCTGTCTCACCTTTCTTTGAGAGACCACTATCTTTGGTCTTCTCACAAGACTTGTCCGGTTTTTTGACGTCTTCTTACACTCAGTGTGGGTCTGTGTTGTTCTCTCCGTCTCCTCGTCCCGTCCTGACGACCAATCCTTCGTCGGTCACCGGGGAGTGTCCTTTTTCGTGAAGACCAGAAACGGGGTTTGTGAGGTCCGGCAAGAGACAAGAGGAACGACACTCGTTGTGACTCCAGTTGTAATCCTTCTCGAGCATAAACAGGAACGGAGGAGAGGAGACGGTTACCTGCGAGAGGAGGTCGACGAAGTGTTCACACCCGGGACGTCCCGTCGCTCCAGTTTCCTCTGAACGGGCCCCAGTGTGACACGTCTCCGAACTTGTGTCCGGAGTCCGGGTGTGAAATGCCGGTAAGGAGAGGGGGTCCGAGAAGTGAATAATCTCTCGTTAACCGTGAAAGTTTCAGGCCTCTCTCGACGGTTCATAGGACCCTGGTGTGTCGCAGAAACGCAAGGTCCAACGATCCTCGGACACTCTGTACCTTCCCCTGGGGAGTGGTACGCTACTCTCCGTTAGGGTGGGGGCCCGTCGGTCGAGGGTGGACCTCGGAGAGGAGTGGACGGCACACGACATTTACTGGGTCGTCCCGGGTGAGAGTGTCACCCTGGAAAGAGGTCGTCTTGGGGTTCTTGGTTGGGGACACCAGTGGTGTTTCAGGGTACTCTAGGGTCATTACAGGACCGTCCGAGTACAGGGGAGAAAGAACCAGAACTTTCTCCTAGTTTTCTGACACAACTAGGAACCCGGAGGTCCGTTCCCGAGTCGACGGGAACTTGACAGGGTAGACGAGGTTCAAGTCCCCGTCGACACTCCCGTGCCTTTCTTGTGCTCTCAGTTCAGTCTTCCGACTGTAAATTTGGGTCGAGACGGCGAATTCTGTCAATGCCTGGTAGACGCTCGGAGTTAAGAGAGGAGAGGTTTTACCCTCACGAGTGTCACGGTTGGAGTGTCCCGGTGAGACTGCCAGTTTACCCGATTATTTATTCTTTCGAAAAGTATCTGACCTTTCGGGATATTTTCATATACACCCTAATACGCAACAAAATAGGAACCGGGTCGAGATGTGGTCGACCTTCCTATAATTTTTCAAGGAATAATCTTAGAATAATTCTTAAGAGTAATCAGAATAATTTTCGAAAATGATAATAACAATATATAATAATATAAATAATAATATTATAATATCATATTATATTGTATTAATATAATATAATAATGTGAGACGGGTCTATGAAGTCTCATCGGGGGCATACAAGTTTGATTTATTCTACCTTTGTTTGAACTATCGGTCTCGTAGGACTGGTATTAGTCTCCACTCTCCGAGTCTTCCATTAGTTATAAGCAAAGGACCCCGACGGTATACTTTCACGGTGCTCGACGTGTCGAATTTGTTGTCTTTACGGAACGGAGACAAGACCTCCGACCTTCAGGTTCTAGCGCCGTAGCGCGTCCCGACCAAGGAAGGCTCCCGAGCCTCTCTAGGACAGGGGGTCAAACACCTCTAAACGACCACTGGAAACCGTGAGGAACCAGACGTGTACGCAGAAGGGAAGAGACGGGAGCAGAAGTGTACCGTGGAAGGCACACACACACACACACACACACACATACGCACGCACGCGCGCGCACACACACACACACAAGTTTAAAGGGGAAAAATATTCCTAGATCTTTATGACCTACGCCCGGTGGGATTACTGGAGTAGAATTGAACTAGAGACGTTTCTGGGATATGGGTTTAGTCCAGTGTAAGTGTCAAGAACTCCCGAGTCTTGAAGTCACAGAAAACCTTCCTGTACTAAGTTGGGTATTGTTTGTAGAAGGTGTTGAGACCCCGAGAGTCTCGGACCTATAGGTCTAGTACAGACGGAGACGGACACAGATAGGTGAGTAGACAAAAGTCAGTTCGAGACCCGATCCGACGATACCTTACAAGTAGGGCACTGAAGTTCTAGTTGGGGTGTCCTCAACCAAGGAAGGACCCGTGAACTACCTCCTCGGGGTCTATGTTGTAGTGCCCAAAGTGTACTTTTTCATGTGACTAGGAGGAAGTGTCGCCATCTCTCGTGACCCCCACCCCACCCCTCACACCCGACCCTCCCGTTCGGTTTCTGTCGTGTGCGAGACCTTACTCCGGTGGTCCTTCCCGGGTCACGTCCCCGAAGCAGATCACGTTGTCTAATCTGACCTCCACCGTACCCCTGCGACGTCCGTCCCTCCGGTCTCTGGTTTCATTTGTCTCTGTCTTCAGTACACTCTCCTTCGACCCTTCGATGGTTCCGGTTGTCCTCTCCACCGCCCCGGACCAAGGGCCGGTGGTTGGGGACTTACGACATGTGACACCGGCCCGTCTCAACCGGTCCGACCACGTCACTCCGACCTGCAGACACCCGGCCCCGTTTACGGCGACCGCTCCAAACCGGTGTAGACCGCGCCGAGACCGTCTTACGAAGGGTGTGAGGGACGACTCCTCCGATGTCGCGTCCTTTCGAAGACGGACGGCTGTGTCGGTCGGGGTGTGTGACCACGACCTCTTACACTTCGTGTAGCCCCATCCCCTCTCGGTCTCCCTCTCGAAGGTACGACTCAGTTACACGCGTACGAACAGGGGACGGGTCGACTGTCCGGGGTCTACCAACCTCCCCCCCGGAGGAACAAATCTACCAGACCCCTGTGACGGTCACTTTGTTGTCCGGGGAGGTCCCCTCACAGACAACCTCTCAACGACTGTAGATGGTCCTATAGGTTCCGTTACTTTTGTCAAGGACGTAGTTCGTCGAATGACTGGTTCTCCTCTTTGTCGACTCGTTTCCCCGTCAAACTCGCGTGACCTTATCAGGGTCCACCTCTTTCACTACCTCCTCTTCTTTATTTGTTCAGGACCTCCATGGTCCTACGAGTGGTCTCCTTCCATGTTGGTTCACTGTAAGATTTCTGACTTGAAGAAAGTTGAGGAGGTTGAACGGTGGACAGTGGGAAGTCGTCGAAGTGTGTAAGACACACCTGGACGGGACGAGGGGTGGGGGGTCCGGTGAAGGACTCCTCCTTAGAGGGTAAACCACCTACTCCTTGGGGTCCGGTTACTTTACTTTTTTGTTGGATACGAACAGGGATCCCTGAGTCCACTCAGTAGACCCCTTTACCCTCACTAGACCGTTGTGGCCTGTGGTCATTCCGAAGGAAGACACCCGACCCCCTGTCACCCGTCCTCGTCACCCTCTACCGTAAGACACGTGTACCTGCAGACGACGGGTTCGCACCGACCGTAGTCTCGGACTCCTGTACACAATTCGGTCGTTGAGTAAAGGTACAGGGAGGGGTGGGACACTCCGTCCACCCGTCCTTAGGGGACCCACGAAGCCTTATGTACCGACGAGTAACCACAGTCGGTTTGTAGACTTGAACAGGTCTCGGACTCCTGTACACAATTCGGTCGTTGAGTAAAGGTACAGGGAGGGGTGGGACACTCCGTCCACCCGTCCTTAGGGGACCCACGAAGCCTTATGTACCGACGAGTGACCACAGTCGGTTTGTAGACTTGAACAGGTCTACAAAGTTGTGGTAAATCCGTACTCGAATTTAGGGTTTGGTTTTAATTAAAATCAGTTAAAAATTTTTAACGAAAATAAAATCTTAAATGTGTCGTGAAGAGTCAGATAGAACATGTGAAGAATACTAAAGGATACGTAACTAGACAGAGGGCATGATCTATTACCTACAGGACCCTCTTCCTCAGTGATAAAATAAACGGACACCTAGGGGTTGGGGGTTGTGTCCAGGACCTCGTGTCTTCCAGAAGTGATTTGTAAATGTCTTACTTGCACACAAATCGTCACTTGATTGAGTACCTGCACTGAGCCCTGCAAGAGTGACTCTCTTCTGTGTCGACTTACCAGGTTCCTTCAGGGTCTCGGTCCGAGGATCACCCCGTCGGGTCCTCGTCCGAGACCCGTTACGCCTACACCGACACACGGGTGTCCGTGGTTGGGACCGTGTTCCCCATGTGACCCTTATAAACACCTTAACTCAGACACGGTCCATGTGAGAAGACCAGAGTCACGATGAGGTGTGCCTAATTCTGAAGTGGTCGTACAGGGTCTAATGTCCACGTCAGGAACTCTAGAAGACTCACAAAGGTCTCTTTTCCCCAAGGTAATAGTTATTTATGTCTAAGTCAAGGCAAGTCAAGTCAAGTCAGCGAGTCAGTACAGGCTGAGAAACACTGGGGTACTTAGCGTCGTGCGGTCCGGAGGGACAGGTAGTGGTAGAGGACCTCAAGTGAGTCTGAGTGCAGGTAGCTCAGCCACTACGGTAGGTCGGTAGAGTAGGAGCCAACAGGGGAAGAGGAGGACGGGGGTTAGGGAGGGTCGTAGTCCCGGAAAAGGTTACTTAGTTGAGAAGCGTACTCCACCAGTTTCATGACCTCAAAGTCGAAATCGTAGTAAGGAAGGTTTCTTTAGGGTCCCAACTAGAGGAAGTCTTACCTGACCAACCTAGAGGAACGTCAGGTTCCCTGAGAGTTCTCAGAAGAGGTTGTGGTGTCAAGTTTTGGTAGTTAAGAAGCCGTGAGTCGGAAGAGGTGTCAGGTTGAGAGTGTAGGTATGTACTGGTGTCCTTTTTGGTATCGGAACTGATCTGCCTGGAATCAGCCGTTTCATTACAGAGACGAAAACTTATATGATAGATCCAACCAGTATTGAAAAGAAGTTTCCATTTCATAAAGGGGGTATCCTGAAGAGTACAGAAGTCACTAATTCTTCTGACCTGTGGATAGTCTAGTGACCCTAAACTCAAGGTATAGATGGTGAAGGATCTTCTATTAGACCCTAAGAATTCGGTACGTTCGTAAGAAAAGAGAAGACATTGTGCCCCACTACTCCCGTAGATAACGTATTCTAATACCACCGAATCGTCATTTCTTAGGTGGAGGGTTACACCCTCTGTGTCCAAACCAGAAACCCAACCCTTCTAATAGACCTCCTCCTTTACCGTTGGGTGAGGTCATAAGAACGGACTCCTTAGGGTACCAGGTACCCCGGTGTTTGTCAGTCTGTGTTGAATGGCTGATTTGTTGTTGTTGTTGTATTACTCTAATGTACACTTTTATGTATACTTCCTGGGTCATTCCCTGGATTGTGTGTCATTCAGGAACTATTTACTATCAATGTGATTACTATTAAAATTTATATAATCATAATAATTACATACAACATTGAGAGGTTCTCCTCCTCCTATATAGTCTACTCTGTCAGAAGGGGTTTAAATAATTATAAACTGGTGTCAAAGTGGGTTTGATTAGTAGGTGCCGTGAGGTGAATCTTGTGTAGTTGAATTCAGTCACCGTGGATCTAATAGTCCTTTAGACCGGGTCCATTCCCCGTCCAGGAGTAAACGTTCCGGGACGAAATTACACTCGACTGACAGGTTACGGAAGTAAAAAGGTAAAAAAATAGAAATCTAAGAAATTAGACTACAAGTCTCTGACTGAAATCCTCCCACATACGGTGATTCTGGTGAGTCCTTTTTAGTGTAGAAATTTCCATTTATAATTAGACAGATGATTATTCGTAGTTGATGTACGGTCTGTGAGATGACCCAGGATGTCTATATTTCCCTTTGGTTTAGTCGCGGGAGGAGGTGTCTCAAAGGTAAGACGACCTTATCTGTCTATAATCGGTTTATTGGTATGTTTGTTAAAATTTGACGAGAACTTAATCCATGGTTCCTGTCCAAATACTACGTCACGCTTGTCTGTGTCCCCATTGTAATTGAGTCTCCCTTGTCTCTCAGGTTTCGGGAAACCTCCCTTCGGTGTACCACTCTTGTTCCTTGTCGTTCTCCGGTCTCATCGGTTGACCCACAGAGTCCTTCCGTCCTCTCTGGTTTGTCCGTCGTGAAGTCTCAGATCGGATACCTCAGGACACACAGAAAGACCCCACCCCCCGTGTACAGTGCCGAAGGTGCCATCAGAGCTTCCCCAGGTACTGGGATTGTGTCAAGTCTCCCGAGGGCAACAGTCGCCGAAGTAAGACTGTGTCCGTCCAGTCGGGCACCTGCGACTCCTCCCGAAGACGTCAAAAACGGACGGACTGTAAGTAGGGGGGCAGAAGACCCTAGTCGGGAAGATACAAGGAGACCCCTTTAGTAGGGGAGGGTAAGAGGGAGGTACACTAAAGACACCCTGATTGTGATAGAAGTTGAGATCCCCTCTAGTACACTGGGGCAGACCGCTGAATTCTCCGTCCGTAGGGCCGGTGTTCTGGTGTGTCTGGTTACTCAGACGGGATCCCGAAGACGTCTTTGAAGACTGTCTATCAAAGGATAACTCTCAACGTTCCAGACATCTTCTATTCGGACCCCTAAAACCGTCAGTGGAACTCTAGGACTTCCCACTCGGACGGACACTGGGTTCCGTAGACTCACCTCTTCTCTCGTTTTCTACCTCTCTCTATCTGTCGACTACTATGGTAGACTTGGAGGTCTAGGTTGGTAGGGATCTTAGTCTTGATAAGGACCTAAAAGGTTAGTGTACTCAACCTTATAACAAAGACAGTGAACGTTGGTCACTAAGAATGACTATGTAGAGAACTTAGTGTCAAATCTTTTGACTCCGGGTCTCTCCTTAGATATAAGGTTGAAGTGTCACGATGTGTCCCACGTCGTACACTCAAAGATCTGAGTGTCTTAGTCACGACCGTACGGACCCAGAGGGCTGGGGAGGGATCCGGACCCAGGGGAGGTGAAAAGAAGGAGGAGGGACTGACATCCTCTTTCGTCGAGACAAGGAGTAGAAGAGATCAAAGTTCCGGGTCTGACTCTTTGTTGTTTTTCCCATACTAGAAACAAGGAGGGGTCTGGGTCTTTGTAGAGACCCATAATTAAAGGAAGTCACCGATACCGCACCCGTCGGACGTCGACGACCTTGTTTGAAGTCGAGGAAACGACGTCCATTTCGGGTAGAATAGAGATGACGAGGGGGTTTACGTGGGTGGTCGGTCTTAAAGGAGGAGCAGAAGGAAGGAAGGGGTTCGGGAGATAGGTATCGTCGGAGACGAGAAGACTCGAAGGTTAGGACGGGTAACAAGTTCTACGTGAAAGGGTTATTTAGAGTCGAAGTCCTTCGGTAGGAAGGACTACGGGTGTCAGAGGTGACGTACCCCATATGGAGAGCCCTCACCACTCTTCCCAACACTAATGACGGTTAGATGGGAGAAGGATGATAAAACATATTGAAGACCAATAAAACCCGTACGGTCCAACTATACTAGTCGACCTATTGGTTATCGTATCTCCAATGTTCAGGTCTGAGACCCCAATCTGTGTAGACTCAAAACTTGGAACTGAGACGGAGAAGTATCTTTTCACTGGAACCCTTTTACTGAATAGGAGTGACTCGGAGTTAAAAGAATAGTCCTTTCACCCTGATTGTTATCCGTACATTTACTAAATCGAGTTTTAAACTGTCTATCGTTCGTCAGCTGCTTACACTCCAATACTTCTGACACGACAACTTTTACAGTGATTTGTGATAGTGACCGTTTGAGGACCCGTTGTCATGTGTCATTTTGTCTTAGTTCGGTGTCGATTCATCGACTTATAAATCAAGGACAAGGACAAGGACGAGAATTTGGGGACCCTCCGAAACTAAAGAGTGGACATTTTACCCATATTCTTGACGACGACGCGGATGGAGTGGTTCGTTGACTTTCTTACTTCACTCCCCTATTCTTAATCGTCATGAGGGAAGTATCTCGAATATTAAATGTTGTGCGGATGTTTCACAACATCAGTCAGTGACATTCTACACTGACTCTGTGTATCCACTCCACTGTTCGAGTCCCAGTGGTCGTCCCCACCGTGGTTCCGACCCTGTACCAGGAGACGAGAAGTCACGACACGGGGACTCAAGATCGTGTCCCCGGTCCGTGTGACGACGACGACGACGATTCAGTGAAGTCAGCACAGGTTGAGACACGTTGGGGTATCTGTCATCGGGTGGTCCGAGGGGGCAGGGACCCTAAGAGGTCCGTTCTTGTGACCTCACCCAACGGTAAAGGAAGAGGTTACGTACTTTCACTTTTCAAGTTCACTTCAGCGAATCAGCACAGACTGGGAATCGCTGGGGTACCTGACGTCGGATGGTCCGAGGAGGTAGGTACCCTCAAAGGACCGTTCTCATGACCTCACCCCACGGTAAAGGAAGAGACGTCCGTGTGTCCTCCACGAATTATTTATGGGTAAAAACAGGTGTAGGGACCCGACGGAGGACCTGACTTCGGACACTCCGGTAGTAAAGGTCGGTAGGGGTACGACACACCGTGCCCCCAATCTTTCTGGAGAATTTGACTTCCCGCGAGGTTGCCCGCCCTCCTTCCTGTTCTCTCTTCCTCGAAAGGTCTAGGTCCCTCAAGTCCGAACCCCTTCCATACGAGATACAGTGGAGTCGGTACGTCCCCTGTTCTGACTCCTTCCCTACGGGGTCCAAGTTCTTCGTGTTCACCTTCTAACGATTCCTCGGAAATTATCCTCCCGTCGACGGGAGTTTTCTGTCCGATAGACCAAGGGTGGGTGTCTTTCTGTTTCTCTCAATTATTCTCAATATCTCCCAATCGTCCCTTCGGTGTCCTTCGGTCCGACCCGTCCTTCAATAAGAGGCGGACACAAAGGGAATGGGGGGACGAGAGGGTGGTGACAAGAAAACCCACGTTGGCGTCCCACATGGGAGTCGGTGGTGCTACCTGAACCCACCCCTCCCGCCGGTTTCCCGTGCTCCAGGCGAGTGAAGTCCAGATTGGTTCAAGAACGGACTTTCAAAGTAGTTTCCTTGACCTTAGTCTTCGGTACCCGTTCTCCATACGGGACGTTAGTGCGGCCTTTAGATTTGTGTCGGTAGGGGAGGTTCAGGATCGCGTCTAGTCGGAGGAGGCGTCTAGAAGAGGTCCGGTTCTGTTCAAGGTCCCTCGAAAGAGAGTAGGCTTGACACCGTGGTCTTCGAATAGGGTGGGGGGTGAAATCTAGGACTTAACTTTTCCCGTAGTCCTCCGTGGAGGGTCATAGGAAGGTGTCCATCGTCCCTAGGGAAGGAGTCGTAGGGTTCATTTAGCAGGTGGTCGAAGACGAACTGGTAAAGAGTGGTTTTCCTTCGAGTGCGAGAGTGTGCCCCGAGTACGGTAGTCTTCGACATTGACCCAGGTCTGTAGTCCACAAACCCTTTTGTCTTAGTCGGTACCCGACACCGTTTTTCGCGGACATTAAACCTTCGTCCTTTGGACCGAACGTTAGGGTTAAGACACTCCGGAACTCGTTTAGTGAAGGAAATAATTTAGTGTACCAAAGGACGGAACATTTCCCCCTCTTATTATAGGGATGTAGAGTGTCCAGAGGACCCTCTTCGTTCACTTTAAAACACTCCTTAAGTGACCCTTTATTGTGTAAGACTTACCCCACTGTCATAATAAGTGTCTGAGTTCTTTCATTTGTACTCCAGGGTTCTTAAAGATAGTGGTTCAGAAACGGAATTCCGTGACTTCCCGGTCCCTTTGCCCTTCCATTGATAAGGAAAAGATAATGACGATCTTGTCTAAGGATGATTGAGTCGTTGAATTATTCGTGTCTAAATAATAGAGTCTCGAGACTCCGAGTCTTCAGGTCCAACTGGGTCGACAGAAAGACGAATCTCAGAGTGTTCTGACTTCAGTTTCATAACCGACCGACCCGAGAATACCCCTCTAAGACCCTTCTTTGGTAGAGGAAAACCTAACACTGACACCGTCTTAGATCAAGAAACACCAACATCCAAACTCCAGTAGTAAAGGACCGACCGACAGTTGACCCCTCGGATCAGAAACAGTAGATCAGAAACGGGAACGTGTCCGGGGATACAGAGTCTCGGTCCCCACCACGTCACCCAGTATAGAAAGATTGAAGGGGAGACCCGTGGAGAGAAGACGGGTGTCGGTTTCTATCGAGAGTCGAAAATTCCCGAGTACACTAATCTGACCCGAGGGGTCTATGATGTACTATTAGAGGTAAAAAATACCCAATATAACACGGAGGTTTTTGTCTATACAACTTCAGGATTCGGGGTTTATAGGGTATTACACTGAAATTCATCTTTATCCCAGAATGACTTCATCAGTTCAATTTCACTCCATAAACCCATCTGGGACTAGGTTCAACTGACCACAGGAACGCTTTTCCCCTTTAAACCTGTGTCTCTGTCTGTATGTGTCCCCATTCTGTTACATTTCTGTGTACCCACTTCTGTCGGTACACTGACCCCACGACACAGATGTTCGGGTCCTTGCGGTACCTAACGACCGTTTGTGGTCTTCGGTCTTCTCCGTTCCTTCCTAGGAGAGGATTTCAACCGTCTCTCTCGTGCCGGGATGGTTACGAAACTAAAGGTTGAAGACCGGAGGTCCTGACACTCGGTTATTTAGAAACAAGAAAATTCGGTAAGTAAAAAAACCACGAAACAATCCCGTCGAGACTCTTTGATTACGTTCCTAGAATTGGTATTACTGTACACGTTTCATTAAAACGGTACACTCATTGTGTCCGAGGACCCCTTGGTCCCGGGAAAGCGTCCCCTCCGTAATAGGACGGATGGTTTGAGTAGGTCACTACTAGTTAGGAATACGATTTCGTACAGAAGAATAGTCTTCTTGACCCTCTCCTCCTCTTCTACCACTTCCCCGGTTCTTTGTTGCACTTGTGCTGGTCGCCCCTGCGTATGCGTGGGACGTCAGCGTAAGGGTGAGTGGGTGGGGGTGAACGGGGTCCCTGGAGTGGTTCAGGGTGAAGGGGGTGGAACACTTACCCGTAGTACTATGGGTGTGAAGTGTCTTTATCTTCTTACTTTACTCCAGTACTTTTATTTCTTGTTGGAGTGTGAATGATAGTTAGGATCGTGTATCATTCGTAAGTTGTTTTGAATCGGTGAAGTCAATGTATAGATCATGTGTTTGTAAATTAATACACAGATTTTGTCATGTGTGTGTGTATGTGTGTGTGTGTGTGTGTGTGTGTCATCAGACCCTCTGATGCAGTTGTTACAATTGTCACTCCTACATCCCACCCACCGTTCTCGAAAGTCACGAAATAAATCTTCAGATATCTAAAACTATAAACTTAAAAATAACATATAAACTTAAAAATGAAAATATCAAATTTTGAAAAGAAGTAATTTTTGTATATAAAGGGACCCTTTGATTGATCAAAACTTACGGAAAGGTGTAGTGTGTGTGTGTGTGTGTGTGTGCGACATTACAAGGAATTTCTGGAACAGGGAGAGTACCCGGAAGTGGGGCTCAGGGTCGGGACCGGGGAGTCGGGGTGTCGCCACGGGGCTCTACTTTAAGTTGGGAGAAATCGCTCCGAATCCGTCACCGTTGAGGTCCGGGAAGACGAGACGAGAGTCAGACGTTCCGGGTGTGGGGAAACTCGGGGAGTGGAGTCCTCGACACGAGACTTTCCGAGAAACAACGAGTCGTCTGACGAAAGCCTCGACAAACTTTTTGTAAGAGACGTCTACAAAGGTAGGTGAGGGCCCCGTTCCTTCCTTTCCTGTGATCAGGTCCATGGGTCCACCACTTCGGGGACTTAGAGGTCGGGACAGGGGTCAAGTCAGTTAGTTAATTAAGTGCATGTCTCTAATATTCGTTTCACTACGACATCGGCTCCACTCCTTACCATTACGTGACGACTCGAGACCGAAAATTGTTTCTGGTTATAACTGTTTAGCCTTACTAAATAAAGAGTCGTATCGTGTCCTTAATTTTTATGTCTGAAACGTACTCTGAAGTGAAATTAAACGTGACGTTGACAATGATCGACACACTGGAAGTTGTGACTTAAAATTTAAGAAACTCGGAGTCAAAGAACTTTCCCCTATTTAGACGGATTTTCAGAATTGTACTCCTGACTTAGTCAGTTTGTACATTTAGAGGGTCATGGACTTTCTGGAGGAGTTATTTACCTGCGACAGCAACTGCAAGAAGAAGAATGATCTGTGCGTCCGCGTCTAGGACGGGACAACCCCTGGTGGACACCACCAGATCCACCCTCGATCCGTCTCGGGGACTTTCAAGTCACTCCTGAACCGATGTTACATTTTCTGTACACCTCTGGTTCCCAGATTGTTTATCCTTGTTTATCATTTCTCCCTCGATCAGCGAGACGTCCTCTCTAATCTTCTCCCTCGAATAAGGAAAACCGAACCGAGGAATGGAAACGTAGAGAGGAGGGTTCTCGGAAATGGGTCGAGGTTTTTCTGGGTATGGTCTATCTTCCATACTCAGTCGAGACAGGGTAGGAGAGGAAGGGCTTTCCGAGGGTCCTCCTAATCTACCTCCTCGTCCCTCACCCGGTCGTGTGTCCCAAGTCCCTCCGTCTCACGACTCTCGGGAGGTGAAAGGTTGGTGTGGTCTGTCGTGGAGTAAGAGGTCGGAGCAGTGGGGAGTTTACGACCCCGATCACGTTTGTCAGTGGTTCAGACAAAGTGAGTACGGTGTGGTGTGGTCACCTACGAAGGAGTTTCTCGTGGTTCGACAGAGGTAGGAGTGACGGGAACCTGAACGTCACAGGAGACGTTCCTTACAGAGAAGAGACGAGAACAAAAGTTCCAGATTGAACTCTCTGAGGATGAGATCCCTTCGGGACAGACAGAAAGGGTCTCTCTTAGGCAACAAGGGGGGAGACACAAGATTGTCTTGAGTCTCACGGGGAGATAATGTTACAAATAGTGTGACGGAACACTAGTACAGGACTCATAATAAATATACTGAGAGAGACATAACGACGTGACGGTCGAGGAATTCTTGTCCTCAGGATATAATAAGTAAGGTCTTGTCGTGGACCCTGTGAGTTATTTACGAACGAACATCGTAGTAGTTATGGTGGAGAATAGTTTACGGACGATGTACGGTCTCTACTGTGATTTAAACACTCGATCTTTTAGAGTAAATTAGGAGTATATTGAGACGTTTGAATTCATAGTGAATAGGGTAGAATAACAATTCCTTCGACAAGAAACCTGTTGGAGTCGCTTTATACACCCCTTTCGTCCTTGGAGTCGATTTACACACGACACAGGAATCCGTCGGGTTTCATCTACTATAAAGACTCATAACTTTAGATGAGTTAAACTCAGTCGGGTTAGCTATTCGCCGAGAACTTATTTGTAGCCCCCGTAGACAATAAGGTGTCTCCTCGTCGAACAGTACACCTGTCGGGGTCTCGTTCCAATTAATCTGGAAAGATGTCCGTCACCCATGATTTAAGAGGGACAAAGAATGAAAAAGAAGTTACTTTTCTCGAAATTACCGTTAGAGAGATTTTCCGTTACACGAAGGGTCTATTTTACACCTTCGTTTCACGGTCAACCATCTAATTGACTCCTTCCCCGAACCGTCCTAAATTAGTAACAGTAGGTCATTAACTCCCATCTACTCTCCATTAATCCCCCTCTTGGTGTGGTCGTGTGTGTGTTTGAGCTACGGTTCGCGGAGAGTAGGTAAAAAGAGAGGTGTGTAGTGGAGGGAAAGTGGAGAAGTTTCTTCATAGTAAAGTGGTGGGAGGATTAGGGTTTAGGTCACCCGACAGAGTCGGGACCAGGAGGAGTGGGAGAGAGAAGGAACGTCTTGTGTGGCGGGAGGCACTCGGGGTGGAGGTGAGGTACCAAGTATACTTGGACCCGAGACGACGAAGAAAGAGAGACAACGAGGAAGAGGGTCGTACACGAGGTAAGGTGGAGTGAGAGGAGGAACCAACAGGAAAAGGAAACGGTGGGAGAAGTCTGTCCCGGAGACAGAGTAAAGTGACCTACAGACGAGGGACCTTTAGAGTAGGTTCGCACACACTCTACTCCGAATATGGTTAGTCACTTCGGAAGTCTTGTGAACGTTTAGAAGCGTAATTGGTATTACCTCTAATCGTTTGTTGAGGGACGGTCCACGGATACCTTGGTTAGTTACCCTGAGGACAAGGTTAGAGAAAGTCACAGGTAGGGTTTAATTTTCAGCCAGCTCCCTCCCCTTTCTCCTGTATTATGTTACTAGTATTTCCCAGTGTGACATACGAATAATTTGCACGAATAGACATACATATAATGTGAAATGTTTGTGTCCAAAAGTTTCTGGAGGGTTTACTTTTTTGTTTGACGACTCTTTAGGGATCGGATCTAGTTCCAGTGACTTATTGACTTCGTCCTTTCTCTTTGGCTTTATAATTAAGTGAAAGGAAAAGGATAATTACGGGTCCTTTTCTGACTTGTTCATTTTGGAACACCTCATCCTCGTCCATCGATTATACAGGTAGACATTACAGTGTATTGATAATTCAGAAGTTTTTTTGAAACCGTCTCTCAACGTCTGGATCTCCCTCCTCGGACTTTCTAGTGATTAGGTGGAAAAGTAAAATGTCTACTCTTTTGACTCCGAGTCTTTGCCTGGCTCAGAACAGAGTCAGGTCACTAGTAGAGAGATGTTAAGAACGGAGGAGATGTTAGACTAGGTGCCTCTATGACTGGTTTTCACACTGTTTGCCCGGGTGTCTCCAGGGTTCTCTCGACTCTACGTGGACAGTTATAGGGGACCCGAATCCCCTTTCGAGTGTCGTCGGACTGTACCGGTCAATGTCGCTTGGTGTAGGGTAGAGAAACCACGGTACAGCAAAAAAAAAAAAAAGGAAACTACATACTAGTGAATTAAGGGAGGAACTAACGAAAAGTTTTCGTTAGATTTAATTACGCTTGGGTGTTTCCCGTTCCGAGAGACACTTATTAATCACGTACTATTATTTACGTTCATCCCTTTAAACGTTTCACCCCGATTCTTGATCACGAGGGTCGAGAGGGGTGAGTGAAAGAAGAGTAACCCTTAAGAGAAATGTGGTACTTTCTTTCCCAAAACTCCTTTGAACTCTTTCCCACCACAAAAATTTATCCAGTGACTTCCTTCCGGTCTTCTTTTTTTTTGTCTTCGACTTTCTTAGTCTGGTGACTGACGACGGAAAAAGTATCGAAGACGACTGTTGTTTTGTGAACGGGTTTAAAGACGGTAAATCTCTCCTTGATAGTAGTGTAAGTTCCTAGGCGGTAGTGAACAAGGGTAGGTACGTCCTACAGGAGGGTGTTTGGAAATCAGGTCGGATAGAACAGAGGAAAGATAGAGTCGGATATTCCGGTTTACCAAGGGTGAAATAAGGACGAAGATTGGGACAGACTTTCTGGAAGGGATGACAAAATCTGTTTAAGTTCAGTATATGTAGAAAAAGTCTCGGGAGAGACTGTTGAGGTGTGAAAACCTTCCCTCAAGGACACTAAGGTCCCATGTTCTGTCTTTAACGATCTCGGGTGGTTATATAGACGTAGAGAAGGGAGGGAGAATCCGTGTCTCAACAGAAAGGGTCGGAAGGAACTTCAGTCCACACCAGTGCACGGACCCAAGATCGGTTATTTTCCACTCGTGTCATCACCTACGGAAAGGGTCCGGATAGTATATGTCTTGAGAGTCTGTGCCAGGAGTGAGTGAAAAAGGGGTTGATACCGACTTGCCCTTCCTGAGCTGTCCGGAGATCCTTACCGGTTCAGTGTTTCTACCTTCTTCGGACCCAGGGACTTACTAACATACCTTGTCTAAAGGGATGGTTAAGTTGCACTCAAACTTTGTTTGAAGATAACACGAATATAACAATCTAAAATTTTATAAGATTCTTCTATCATATGGTATATATGTTTACACAGACTATTAAACAATACATTCTCCTATAGTACTTTTACTCTTGAAAAACCAAACTAGACAAAAAGAGTTTTTTTCTTTATTGATCATTGTAAAACGTACTTCAAATGTTTTAAACTCAAAAAAAGAGGTACTTACGTTGATTAAAAATATTCATTTATGACCCAAAATACCCGAAGAGGTCACCGAACCACGATTTCTTAAGTGGACTCCAGGTTCTCTGTACTATGGGTCCATGCTAGGTACCCAGTCCTTCTACGGGACCTCTTCCTTTACCGTTGGGTGAGGTAATAAGAAGGGACCTTTTAGGGTACCTGTCTCCTCGGACCACCCAATGTCATGTACCCTAGCGTTTCTCAGCCTGTGTTGACTCGTTGATTTTTTGTTTTTCAGTGACTCTGACTCTAAATAGGCAATGTCTTCGATCGAAATGTATAAAATTGATGAGTTTCCTGTATATCTAAAATGATGTGTACGGTTGAGACTGGATACCATCACCGACGGACCTTGAGGTACATCTTTTCCTAATAACTCGAATGATCCTTTCTGATGTCACTGACTAAGTAATACAGACGGTACGACACAAAGAGAAACTAAGTATTACATACAAAATCATGATTTGAATCGTTGACTAACGTGTGTTGAACCACGACAAAAAAGTCGGAGTTAGGATGGATATTTCAATATTTGAGGAAGTCCGGTCTCCGGTTAGGGACAGGTGTAAACGGATTTTCTCCTGAATATTTACGTTTATAAATATTTACACTGAGCTGACGCGCTTGGGGCTCTACCGTCGGGTGGTCCGAGGGAGCAGGGACCCTAAGAGGTTCGTTCTTGTGACCTCACCCAACGGTAAAGGAAGTGGTTACATACTTTCACTTTTCCCTTTCACTTCAGTGAGTCAGCACAGACTGAGGATCGCTGGGGTACCTGACGTCGGGTGGTCCGAGGAGGTAGGTACCCTAAGAGGTCCGTTCTCATCACCTCACCCCACGGTAACGGAAAAGGCCTTGAAGTCGATCTGATGGAACTTATAATACGTCTCTTATGACTCCAAATCCTTTATGACGTAGGTCATTCCGTTCGTGGACGAGTAGGGGTCGATTTACCCTATGTCACTCAGGGAAAACCTCCAATCAAAAATAGATCACAGTATGAATTATTCGTCTCAATGTACCCTTCCCCTACCTGATAAACACCTTGGACTTTTAATCCGAGGTACGTGGGGGAAATAAATTCTGAAATCTATTAGTCTCGACCTTATAGTAGATTAAGTCCCTGTCTTTTGTCTAAAGTTTAGTTCATGGTAGATTAGTTAAGTGTTACTGACGGAACTCTCGACATTCTTACTCTTTTAGACCTTCGAGATACGGGAAGGACATAGACAATAAGGACTAGATTAGGTGGGAGTAGTAAAATGGTACTGGTTTAGTTCAGGGTCCTCCTTCTTTACTGAATGGGTTACAGTGTCTTATTCAGTCACCTTCTTGGTCCTGAGTTTGGGTCCAGAAGGACGTAGAGGATAAGGTCCCAAATTCTATCCTGTCTACACTCTCACATTGAATCTCGATGTCCATTAGTCTTATGAGTATTAGTAAATAATCGTGAATTGATACACGGTTCATGACAAGAAATAAAAAGACTCGAGGTTTTAGTGACGTCTACCACTGACGTCGGTATTTTAATTTTCTGCGAATGAGGAACCTTCCTTTCAAAACTGGTTGGATCTGTCGTATAAGTTTTCGTCTCTGTAATGAAACGGTCGTTTCCAGACAGATCAGTTCCGACCAAAAAGGTCACCAGTACATACCTACACTCTCAACCTGACAATTCTTTTGACTCGCGGTTTCTTAACTACGAAAACTTGACACCACAACCTCTTCTGAGAACTCTCAGGGAACCTGACGTTCCTCTAGGTTGGTCAGGTAGGATTTCCTCCAGTCAGGACCCACAAGTAACCTTCCTGACTACAACTTCGACTTTGAGGTCATGAAACCGGTGGACTACGCCTCTCGACTGAGTAAACTCTTCTGGGACTACGACCGTTCCTGACTCCCGTCCTCCTCTTCCCCTACTGTCCTACTCTATCGACCTACCGTAGTTGTTGAGTTACCTGTACCCAATCCCACCTGAGGCTGTCAACCACTACCTGTCCCTCCGGACCGCACGACACCAAGTACCCCAACGTTTCTCAGCCTGTGCTGACTCGCTGACTTGACTTCATGACAAGATTCACAAAAGGTGTATATTAGAGAAAGTTAGGACGGTCTTGTTACTCTTTCCACGAGATTAGTGGAGGTGAAATGTCTACTTTAACTCTACGTTATCTCCAATCCATAGACGAGTTTTAGGGTCCTAAATTTGTGTCTCCCTTCCTTTTTGAGTCTTTTCTTGTCTTGATCTAAATCTTTATAGGAGTGTTTTAGGTACCTACTCAGTCATTAAAGTGGTTGTAAATGTTTGAGTTGACTGTAACCTTTTTATAGGGTCCTTCGGAAGCACTAGAAAAGTTTCGAGGATCTCCGACGGCTTAATCCTCACTTTTCAGGACAGCGTCACTGTCCCTCGTCGTCTCTCACTGACTCTTGTGTTCTGAGTACATCCTGTGACTCGAGGGCCGTACTTGTGTGTCCAGAGTGATGCTAGAGTTCGTACTGTCCGACCGGGGATTTCCAGAGTAAAACGAGTTTTCTGGGGAACTTTACTTTTTACACCACGTACCTTATCGTGACTGACCGAGCCAGAGGTCCCGACAAAGTCTTGTCTTTCTCCACGGGTGGTTATGTAAATATCCGAATTTCGACCGTACATCGATTCGATGGACCCCGACGAGCTGTAGACAAAGTCACGTGTAAAGGGGGGTAAAAGAAAAAAAAACAAACAAACAAAGTGATCCAAAATTAGTCGGTCAATAAAACTCGGACTTGACGTCTAAAGTGTGTATAGGTCCCGGTTTACTGTATTTTTTTTTTTTTTATTTCTTTGGGGTACTGGTTTTGTCTTGAGCCCCGGTCGTCGAGTCGTCCCCGTCAGGGGACCCTTATTGGGGACGGATTCTAGTTTTCTTTCCGTTTACCACGTAGTATAGACTCCCGACCCCCAGAGACCCACACAGTATAGACTCCCGACCTCCAGAGACCCGGGAGTCAGAACTTGATCGGTCGTGTATCGTGTATCGAGCAGTGACGAAACAAGGTACTGGAACCGGACCTTTAGAAAAAGGAGGGGAGGATTTGGGAGGTCAACGAAATTCCGGATCGGGTTTACAGTTGAAAAAATCCTTCAAAAGGGAGTGAGGTAGGGCTGGAGGAGGAGGGGGAGGGGGTACGACGGTCACTGGAGGAGTGTGGTACCACTCGACAGGTCCCGGACAGAGGGGGTGGTGTGACTCGAGGGGTCCTGTCCCGGACGTGAAAGGAGTTTAGATACAAGAGTCGGGTAAGGGGTACAAAGACGTGTTTCCTCTCTCCTCCTCTCTCTCTTGTCGACTCTTGGGGGGAGTGAGTGTAGGAATGTCTCTGACTCCGTTGTGGTCCGTCGTTGAACCCCCCGACTCCGTCCGGGTCTGGGATACCAGTGATCCCAATAGTACACCTTTCGTGACCTCTCTTTTCCCACTCTTCGTTACACGTACGAATCGGCGCGTCAACACAGGTTGAGACACTAGGGTACCTGACATCCCGTGGTCCGAGGAGACAGGTACCCTAAGAGGTCCGTTCTTATGACCCTACCCAACGGTAAAGGAGGAGGTCCCCTAGAAGAACTTGGTCCCTAGTTTGGCTCAAGAGGACTCAGAGGACGTAAACTCCACCTAAAAAAAAAAAAATGGTCACTCGATAGTCCCTTCGGGACTCTTCGTTGTATGACGGGGTCAAAAAGAAGGGACGCGTTCATAATGAAAATAGTTGTCTTTTTGTGTTTTATTTGTCATAAAAATTCCCTGATACACAAGAGATAGGATTTTCTTGTATGTCACAAAAGATGACACACCCTTCATCCGTGACTTACTCGGTACTATTGTCTCTGTAAGTGTCTCACGATACCCACGTCTTCAGCCGGACGGACCCCCGTAGTCCCTTCTGAAGAGTGCCCTCCTCTACGAAGGGACCTTCGAACTCCGACTCACTCTCGTACCGTCCATCTGATCCCTTCCTCTCCACGTCGTCTTACGGACGTTTCCGTGCCTCCGTACTCTCACGTCCGATTCACTAGGTCGACCTTCCGACCGACGTACCCCTCTCACCACCTACACGTGAATTTGCTACATGTTATTTCCCAAGTGAGTCGTCCGGACCCCACGAGGTTGGGACGTGTAAGGTCTCTTGTCTGAGTAAGAACTGGTCGAGGATCCTCGATTGGAAACTCGAGAACCTTATAGGATGGACATATTGTCCCCGAAACCCGGTGTGGTCTACCAGATACGATTGTTCCGTTAAATGTCACTTCCGGACCCAAACGAAGGATTCAGGTCAGTGTACCCACTAGGTACGGATACACTACCTGGGGGTTACGTTTGAGATCTGAGGCTCTGAACCCACTCGTAGGGACGAACCGTTGTGAAGTACACACCAGTGTGTAGTAACGACCCTCTTACTTCACGACGGCGTCCCGAGAGGTTACTCTCTCCTAGTGACCTTCGAAGACGGACCGCAGGGGACCCCAGAGGTCGTGTGTTGAAAAGGAATTGACTGAATAGGAAGACGACATTATTTGGTATTGTGTCCTCATTGTCGAAAAGACTCACAACCCTTGAGAAGATCTTTTAACAGACCGACTTCCCACCAGAACCTCTGTGAGTCATGTGTCCCAGTTCGTCCTCGTCTCGTTCTTCTCGACACGGATCTTCCGATTACTGAAACTTGAAGTAGGACCTCCGTCAGTAATTCCTTGATTTCCCAAGATTGGACCCCGACCGTACTGTTTTAGTTTTCGTGTAAGGTCTTTGTGAAACGTGTTGTCCAACCCTTCCTACTCTCCTCCCCTGTACCGACCTTCGTCTTATTGGTTGTGGTCACTCCTCTGACGATTTGGTCAGGTCCGTTCTCGATCGTTCGGGAACCATCACCCGCCACCGGTACCTCTTCCTGACTGTAGTTCTGTCTGAGTCTCTTGTCTACGGTGTCGATCTGAGGACCCACTCCCTCTTTTCAGTTCCGACTGAGGGTCCAAAGACTGGACTCGTTACCCTACTTACTGCCATGATGACAGATTTTACCTCCTAGGACCTCCCTTTTCAAACCCCCACAGAGTTGACGGATGTACCGAAGAGAGTGATGAGTAAAGATGGTAGGTCCCGTCTTTCTGACGGAACAGGTAAGAAAAAAGAGAAGGACTTCGGTAGAGAAGTTGGGAAACGGAAGTCACTAGTGAATGTCTAACGAGGAGGACTTTTCGGTTGTTTTCCATATGAACCGTCGAGAGGGACTGGAGTTAAAGAGACGACCGTCTTAGTGTTCCTTCCGTAATCACGGACGACATTTTACCCCTCGGTCCGTCTCCTCTGTGGGTCCGACCCACCGTCTCCGGATTCCTTTGTTCCCTGTGTACTTCTCTGAAGTTTGTGACCCTACCGTAGAATCCAGTCTGGGGACCCTCCACTTTGAGTCTAAGGACAGTGCACCTCACCCCCACACCCCGACTTCCTTTATCACTCTTCCTTTTCGAACAACCAGACGTGTCTTTTAGAGGGGAACGGACCTCGATTCAACGTGAAATATCCAAAGGTCCACCGTTCCTCATTCACACTCAACACCAGGGAGGTGTGAACCAGGTCCTGGTCTGAAGTGTCTCTTGGGTCCGGAAGACCCACGTCCACTAGGCTCGGTAAGGATTTAGTTCCTACTTAGGGTGTAGAGGACCGACGCGAGACGGTCGGGTCATCGGGGGTAGTGTCGTGTCTCGGACGTCGCGGGAGCCCGTCCGTAGTGATCCTTTACGAGTTTTGGTCGGAAGAAACGAGGAGACGGGTAGCGACAACAGGGTCTGTTTGCCACCTCTCGTGTCACCCGAAGGTCGGAGGACCGGAAGGAGGAAGTAAACGAATAAGTTGTCAATGTTTCCGGGTCCGACGTTTCCCGAATGTCGAGTGAGATGGGTCTTCTCCCAAGTCCCTCTCTTTCCGTCTCTCATTCACCTTTCCTCACCTTGGTTGGTCAAAGATCCAAGGTCTACCCCTGGGACTATGTCGTTCTCGGTGCTTCTTTATGCAAGGGTTATTCCCGTACGCCCTTTGCTAACTTTTGTGTCCGTGGCCTTAGGTCATCTGACCCGGACCTTAGGGTTTCTCCGGTAAATGATCGATGCACTGACCTGTTCAATGAATTATAAAGACTTGGAGTCAAAAGAGTAGTCACTTTATATTTCTTGTTTACTTGGGAAACAGTGTCCCGACTATGTACCTAATCTACTCATTCTAGATTTTACGGAGCATATGTCATTCACAAGTTATTTACGATAGATAGCAATGATAGATTCGGACCCCTAGTCTCTCCTCTGAAACCTCACAACCCAGGATGTCATGATGTTACTCTGTACCAAGGACATTACGAGGGTTACGTCCGGTCCACCATTCTCCTAGTGTGGAAAACTCCGACACGTTTCGGTCTTCGGAGGACTCTCTGGTATACTAAGGAGCAAGGTATCCACGTCCTCGTCTCTACAGGTTCTCGAAAAGGTTCCAGTATGTTGTTTCGTCATCGTTTCGGTTCTGATCTTGGGTCCCGAGATCCAAAGATAAGGTAAAGAAAGAGGAGGTACTTTTGAATATATTTGTTTTCTCTCCTACGGTGTCCACCTTAGTACCTATTTTGTAGTTTGCTGAACGACAATCGTGGACAGGTCTATTAGAGCAGGTCCGGTACGAAGTAGAGAGACGACGATACTCACGACTGACGGTCATCGAGTGAGGACGGAGGAAGAGACCTGTTAGTGAGGACGGAGGTTTGGGAACAGGAACGGGACGACCACCCTCGACGGAGTGGGTCTAGTATTGGTCACGATAGAAGAACCACCGCCCCCTCTCTCCCCGGGGTCTAACACGTAAACGGTGAAAGACGCCACGATTATGAGGGTGGTACCGACTAAAGTGAGGGTGGTTGTACTGTACTCACTGACACCTCAAGACTCCCTACGTGTCGTCGAGAGGTACTATACCATAAAGGTGGTATTTCTGTTTTATCTGTGTTTATTGGTTTTCTCGTTTCCATTTTCTTTTGACATCTTTTTTATTCATCCTTCACTACTCCAAACTTGTAAATAACGGTAACAAAAATAATAACCAATAAATCGATGTAAATATATGGAAATTATCGCCGAGTATGTTAAGGATTTTGAAACTGTTGACCAAGGAGACTCCGGCCAAAATCGTGTGGTGACTAATTGTGAGATGGGGTAAGGATTGTCGAGTTCCGGTCACTGACTGTACTCCTACATTTTCCGACCGGGGGGGTTAGAGTAGATCCCTTGTCAAGACATCACACTAAGTAAGGTCTCGACGGGCACCTAGTCCGATTCCGATCTGAAATGTACGGCGGTGAAAGGGGTGACCAAGGAGGAGGAGATAGACCCAGAGGAGTAGGGAATGTGTAAAGAGGACTACCCATGAGGAAGTTCTTTAGTCAACGTGGGTTCAGGGTAGAGTCCGAGGTGTAGATTCCTTGGGTCAGATTTTACGATGTCTTATTTATAAATCGCTCTTTCATCTGCCCTAGTGAACTGAAACGTCCTTAAGGTCCTCTGAGAGAGTTCCTCCATTCTAAGTTTCCCACCCACCCTAAATCCAAACCTTTTCTTTTCATTCTGTTATGAGGTTTACCTCCTTCACCAAATTAGGTCCAATGTGGGTGGTGGTACGTCTACCGTCTGGGGAGATGGTTCGACCCGTTTCAAGAGTGTCCGTACCTGGGACTCTGGTGGTCTTCTCGACCTCCTCTACCACAAATGTACCGATACCAACCTACCTCTTTCAATTTGACAAGGAGACAATTTTACCACACCGAGAGGTCTTTCCTGTAATACCGTAGGACCAGCCGTGATTTTGTACTTCGTTTTCCAACAAAAGTCTGGCAGATCAGAGACTACTTCCCTGCTAAACTTCACCACGTCCCTTTTGTAATGAATAAAATTACAATATACCAGAAGCGTAACCTAAAATTTTTTGGAATTGACACCATTTTATCTGTAATTGCATTTTAAATGGTGGAATTGGTACGAAACAAAGACAAAAATCAATGGAAGTGATAGATCGTTGTTACGAGTGAAAAGGAAACGTCTTTAGACATTACACCGGGAAATTTTAAAGATGTCTTACCTAGACAAATTTCTTTTTGTGCGTCTTTTTCCACTGTCTCTATACCTTTTAAGTGTTTCCGTTTTGTGTCTTTGGTATGTAAAGAGGTTGATCAGGTTGCGAGAGTAAAATTCTATCCTTTTCACGTGGGTCTTTCCCGTTTCCTCGACGATCTTCCTAACGTGTTGATCAATCCACTTCTTTCTGCTGTTCTTGGTCCAGAAGATTAAGGACGAAGACACAAAAATGAGACGTGGCGCAGAGGAAATTTCTTCCTTCTGTTTTATTACACAACGAAAGGTTTCAAAGACGGGAGGGAGGTTTTCCATGTAAAGTCTCTTGGGTGGTCCAAGAAACAGTAAGTACTTTCTTTTTTCGGTGGAAGGGAAATGTCAGTTGGAGTGACTACCAAAAGACTCATCTCTCCCCTAGCCCACACGACTGGACCTTTCCTGTGTTTAGGAGAACTTTAGACGGTGGAGACTTAAGTAGTAAGACAATTGTAGTCTACAGTTTCGACTTTTCCTTTCAACCGTAAAACTACGGTCGTAGACGGAGGTCGACGAGGTACCCCGTACGGACAGTTTCTCCATCGGATAAATAAAAGATTTGATTTTACATGTTCGTCTCAACCAAATTTTAGGAAGAACTATTCTTGACACTGTGTTCTTTGACTGATAGCAACGGTAATTTATACAGACCTTGAAATCCGAGGGTGGAATTAAAGAGGTCCTGAGTCAAATCGGTCAAAGTTTGTGTCTTTTAGTAAGAATAAATAGAGTTATAACAAAGTTATTGGTGATTTACGAAAAGTCCTACTGTATTCTCAATTGTATTCCAAAGGAGTCTGTAACAGAGTAAATTAGAGATAGTCAAGTCAAGTCAGTGAGTCAGTTCAGACTGAGAAATGTTGGGGTACCTGACGTCGTGTGGTCCGAAAGGACAGGTAGTGATTGAGGATCTCGAACGAGTTTGAGTGTAGGTAGCTCAGCCACTACGGTAGGTTGGTAGAGTAGGAGACAGCAGGGGAGAGGAGGACGGAAGTTAGATAGGGTCGTAGTCCCAGAAAGGGTCACTCAGTCAAGAAGCGTAGTCCACCGGTTTCATAGTCTCGAAGTTGAAGTCGTAGTCAGGAAGGTTACTTATAAGTTCTGACTAAAGGAAATCCTACCTGATCAACCTAGAGGAACGTCAGGTTCCCTGAGAGTTCTCAGAAGAGGTTGTGGCGTCAAGTTTAATTAGACATATTAACAATAATAAATTACCTACTCTTCCTTTACAGGTTTTCACCGACACATTGAACAAGTGCCAATACTCAGTTTAGGTCTAGGACACAGGGATCTGGTAGGTAAAATTTTCAAATCTTCATATAGTGGTTGTAAAGGGTTTCGTACAAAAAGACTTAGGAATAACTAATTGTCTATCTCAGTGATCAATAATAAAAAATCTTCTCAATAAAAATTTAAAATTATTGATCAATAAAAAATTTATTGTAACAAGATCTTCACAATTCCCGAAGAAACGACAGTACCCTGAAAGTATACTTATCATTTAGAGGTCCGTCCTGGTTTCATACTTTGTAAAGATTTTCACTAAACAGTTTAATGGTTAAGACAGCTTAAGGAGAGAGATTTTTGATTACAAGATCTCCTGTAAAACCCTTTACACTACGGCAGGATAACATAAAAATTAGATAGTGATAAAAGTAATCCAATAGACAACGAAATACCTTTCACGATTGGAGATGAGGTACAATTGTATGTCTTTTGTCCGAAAGATATTCTGGAAAATTAGGTTATTATTGATTTGACTAGTTTCGGATAGGTAACTGAGGTGTTCCATTTTGAACCTTACTGTTTCGAAAGAAAGTAGTGTAGGTCTATAAAAGTCTCTTCAACTCGTAAGACACATACAGACATACCAGGTTGACGAACAGAGTTCGTTGGTTATAAATAAATAATAAATAGCACGGAAAATACACGTAAGTTAACAGAAAGACATCCGGTCTTTCCTTCTGTGAAAGGGGAAGACTCCGACGAGTTAAAGGTGTGTATCACTATTCTCCTAACCCCATTATTCCTTCCTTATGTAAAAATTAGTAAAAACTTATTCCCCAGGGTATAAAAAATAAAACATTGTCCGGGACATTTAATACGTCGGTCAAGACTTGTCGGTCACAAATTTACATTCGAGACACTTCCCTTTCTGGTATAGACAGATGAGGGATCGTAGATCGTAACACGGGTCGTGTTTTTTTCCACGTTTTATACATACATGACTTACTTGTCCACGTTCCTTTCCGGACGTCTCTCCTCTTTGGACCAGGAGGAAGAAGGGTTGGTCCGTATCCTGGGAGAGGGGAACTTAAAACTTCCCGTGACATTTTGTCCTAGTCGGTAACTCACTCTTACTTTTAAGTATGTGTCTGTTCGACCTCCTTATCTGGTCGTGTACTTTAATTTTGGGTCGGACATGCTTTCGTTCAATCGTTTTCTGTCCTTCGTCCGTCTGTGTGACAGGAGAGGGGTCTATTCCCCTGTAAAAGGTGGCGAAACGGTCCGCTGTCTGTGATAGTCTCTTCTTGCGATTGGACTTACACTACGTAAAAGGAAGGTCAGGGGTAGGTTATAGACAGGGGGGAAGGAAAGGAAAGATTCGGTCGATAGAGGCTAGGGGTCTTGGAGAGTCGACGATTTTCGGACTTTACAAATTAGAGGTTCTTCCTACGAGGTCCCGAGACAATAGTCTCAATGAATTAAGACGTAAACGGTGCCCGAATTAGTAGGCGTAGTCTGGTGTGAGAGCACTGAGTACGTGTGTGTGGGCGAAATACCCTCGACTCGCAACAAGAGTGAAGTAGTCGTGGAGCCTTCGTGATTATTTCACGTTTACACGTCTCCGTTTCCGTCCCGTGTCCTCCCCAAGTCAAAAGACAAAAACAAAGGGTCATCATAACTACAAGATCGATTGTTGTCAGTGACTTTAACTTTTTTTTTTTCAAGTACCGTAAAGTGGGGTTGGTGTTTGACTTTCTATAAGTAACAAAGTTCAAAGGAAGGAATAAGTAGGACATAGTAACGGTACTTTTATTTTAGAAAATGTACAACGATTTTATAACGTATCCGGGTATCTTAGAATCCAGGTACTTAGTTCCATTTGAACTTCACCATTTTGTCCTCTACCGTTCTTACTTGTATCTGTAAAGTCCTTAGTCACTTGATTTTACCTGACCTTATCCGCTTAAATTAAGTCTATTGGTAATATAGATGATGACACCCGTTCTTAGGGTATCTTCTTTACCTCATCGGGAGTATCAGTTGTTTTCTCAAGTTTTCCGTCATGAACCAAGTTATAGTTTTTACGGTCTTATCCGTTTGGTAAGTGATAGTGTCATTAGTTCCAGATACGGGGTTGGTGATTACGACTTCCACTTCACCTTACCGAGATACTACTGGATGTTCTGGAAGATCTTGATTGTGGTTTCTTCTATAGGAAAAGTAGTATCCCCTGACCTTACGTTTTCATCCTTCAGTTCTCTATGGACTTCATTGTCCGTTTGTGGGAGAAGGTTGTTGTGTTCTCTACTGATGTGTACATGTAGTGGTCTACCAGTTATGGTTTTAGTCTAACTAACATAAGAAACGGAGGCTTCTACTTCTTCGAGATATGTCAGTCGTTTTTGTTCTTGTTCTCGACTGACACCTAAGTCTAGTACTTAAGGAATAACGTTTTAAGTCTCAGTATAACTTCTTTTATCCCTTTTGGTGATCTGGTAAGTTCATACTGGATTTAGTTTAGGGAATACTAATGTGTCACCTTCACTGTTTATCTAAGTTCCCTAATCTAGACTATCTCACGGACTTCTTGATACCTGTCTCCAAACACTGTAACATGTCCTCCGTCACTAGTTCTGGTAGGGGTTCTTTTTCTTTGCGTTTTTCCGTTTTACCAACGGACTACTCCGGAATGTTTATCGACTCTTTTCTTCTCTTCGGTTTCCGTTTCCTCTTTTCCTTTCTATACGGTTAGACTTCCGTCTCAAGGTTTCTTGTCGTTCTTCTCTATTCGGAAGGAGTCACTAGTTACGTTTCTTTATCTGTTTTTGTTGTCTTAACTTTTCTGATCTCTAGAGAGGTTCTTTTAATCTCTATGGTTCCCTTGGGAAGTACGTTTCTGTCCGTGTTATTTCCTGTCTTTGTCATACCTGGATTGTCTTTGTCGTCTATAATTCTTCTCCACCGTTCTTATGTGTCTTCTTGATATGTTTTTTCTAGAAGTACTGAGTCTATTGGTGTTACCACACTAGTGAGTGGATCTTGGTCAGTAGGACCTCAGACTTCAATTCACCCGGAATCCTTCGTAGTGATGTTTGTTTCGATCACCTCTAATACCTTAAAGTCGAGTCGAAAAAGTTCAGGTTTTTCTACTACGACAATTTCACGACGTGAGTTATATGGTCGTTTAAACCTTTTGAGTCGTCACCGGTGTCCTGACCTTTTCCAGTCAAAAGTAAGGTTAGGGTTTCTTTCCGTTACGGTTTCTTACAAGTTTGATGGCGTGTTAACGTGTGTAGAGTGTGTGATCGTTTGATTACGAGTTCTAAGAGAAGAGTTCGTTCCGAAGTTGTCATACACTTGGTTCTTGAAGGTCTGCATGTTCGACCTAAATCTTTTCCGTCTCCTTAGTCTCTAGTTTAACGTAGGTTGTAGGCAACCTAGTATCTTTTTCGTTCTATCAAGGTCTTTTTGTAGATGAAGACGAAATAACTGATACGATTTCGGAAACTGACACACCTAGTGTTGTTTGACACCTTTTGAGAAGTTCTCTACCCTTATAGTCTGGTGGACTGGACGGAGGACTCTTTGGACATATGTCCAGTTCTTCGTTGTCAATCTTAGTCTGTACCTTTTTACCTGATCAAGGTTTTACCCTTTCCTCATAAACCTCCGACAGATAACAGTGGAACTAATGAATTGAACATACGTCTCATGTAGTACACTTTACTGCCCGACCTACTTCGTGTTCGACCTTAGCTCTAACAGTCCTCTTTATAGTTTTGGTGTCTATACGTCTACTATGGTGGGAATCCGTCTTTCACTTCTTCTTGACTTCCCGGAGAATTACTTTCATTTTCTCCTCTCACTTTTTCGACTGAATTTTAAGTTGTAAGTTTTTTACTCCTAGTACCGTAGGTCAGGGTAGTGACGTACCGTATATCTACCTCTTTGTTACCTTTGTCACTGTCTGAAATAAAGGAACCCGAGGTTTTAGTGACGTCTACCACTAACGTCGGTGTTTTAATTTTCTACAAAGGAGGAACCTTCTTTTCGATACTGGTTGGATCTGTCGTATAATTTTTCGTCTCTGTAGTGAAACGGCTATTTACAGGTAAATCCGTTTCGATGCCAAAAAGGTCATCAGTACATACCTAAACTCTCAACCTGATATTTCTTTTGACTCGTGACTCCTTAACTACGAAAACTTGACACCACAACCTCTTCTGAGAACTCTTAGGGGACCTGACGTTCCTCTAGGTTGGTCAGGTAGGATTTCCTTTGGTCAGGACTTATAAGCAACCTTCCCGACTACGACTTCAAGGTTATGAAACCGGTGGACTACACTTCTTGACTGAGTGACCCTTTCTGGGACTACGACACTTTCTAACTTCCGTCCTCCTTTTCCCCTGCTGTCTCCTACCCTACCAATCTACCTTAGTAGGTGAACTACCTGTACTCAAACTCATCCGAGGCCCTCAACCACTACCTGTCCCTCCGGACCTCACGATGTCAGACACCCCAACGTTTCTCAGTTTGTACTGGATCGTTGACTTGACTTGACTTGACTTTGAAGAGGTTAGGGAGACTGTGTATGATTGGAAGTTTTGTCATCATGGTTACTGTGTTAACATGAATGATTCGTGTTTAGTTAAGTGTTGACGGGAAACTCCATTAGTCGACGGTTACCAGATCTTTACGTAGTTGTCTCCGGTACTTCGTCCTCTCCCTACTTGTACGTCCATGGAGGAAGTCTAGTGAAGGTCTCTGACCAGGTGGGGAGGGGAACTGTCGGTTGGTCCGACCGGGTCTATCTATATAAGGGATTTGTCCGTCTGTGGTAGAACAATTGAATTTTAGTCAAAGGGTTGTCCTTCTGAGTCATTGTCGTCTGGTCTGTGCTTCCTGTCACCGTCCTCTGTCGGTACGGGGTGTGAAGAGGAGTTGGTGGTGGAGAGAGTGTTTAGTCTGACCTTCTGGAGGTTCTGGGACTCACTCCTTTTCTCTCTCTCCAGGAGACTATAGGCAACCACCAACTTGGTCGCAACTTCGAGTCCACTACCTTTTCGGGCCTTCGGTTCCGTCTACAAGCCGGTTTAATTCACCGAGGTCCTCTTTTACTTTCGAAGGGCCGGCTCTGTAGACCACAGGTAATTGGAGGATTCGTCTCGACGTCGTCTCGGTAGACGACCTTATCTGAGAGACCTCCGTTCTTCGGAGGGGGTGGAGGCACGCGGAGTCGTACGAGGGTCGTCTCCGGACCGGAATTCTTCTCTCTCTCTGAGACCAGGTAAACTAAGGAAGTTTTGAACCCCCGGTCCTTTCTGTTACCAGTTCTCTGTGGGATACTCCGACGTCAGTATCCTACACTACGAACGGTAGTCCGTTTCATTTAACTGTAGTTCCTCTCGAATAAGTGATAATTCACAGGTACTATGAGTTCCTCTGCGTCATGGTTTGGACTCAAGATGACCTCTTTACATTAAAGATTCACCACGTTAACTAGTTTTGTCTCTCTCCTTTCTTTAATTGTAGATTACTCCTGGGTGGAACCCGGTCCGTTACTCGATCCGTAGAGGTGTATGTAAATAGAGTAAATCAGGAATGTTGAGATGTGGGATCTACAATTTAATAAACGTAAAATGTTTACTGTTCTGACCATAAGTTTGAGTGGAGAGGATTTGAAACTCCTTTTAAAGTTATGAAGAAAACGATCTGCTGACGCGGTGTTAATTCGGTCAAAGTAACCAACCCTCCTACCCACCCTCCCTACCCCCTTCCCGATATTGTTTTCGATAAACACCCTGATATTGTTTTCTAATACGTACCTACTCCAAACGACGGAAACTACGAAAACTTCTACTGGTCTGACTCCGAACTTTACATAGGTACCTTTGTCGATGCCATCCTCGCCTCCGGTTTACTCAAGTGGGAACTCCGTCAACCCGACCCCTGAGACCTCTGAAAAGGAACTACGTCTCTCTCGTCACAGTCGAGGGTGAAGTAGAAGGTCCGAGACGAAGGGGACAGGGGTGTCGACCTGGTGACCTTCCGTGTCAGAGGAGTGTTCTGTGATCGGTTAGGTCTATCGTCCGAAAGATACTTCAGTTCGGAATTAGCGGAGTCTCGGGGGTCAAGGTCCCCCGGTTTTAGGGAGCGTCCCTCCGGACTCTTGTCCGACGGTGAGACCGAACACGATCAGACGGGACGAGGAGATCGTTTCTGGACCCGGGGTGGGTACTTGAGAGCAGACCTTGTCTCCTAAAATGGTGTGGATGAGTCTGGAGGTATCTCTTTGATAGACGGAGTGGAACTCAGGGGAAGATATAAGGACGGAGTCAAGACAGGTCGGGGATCCTTGGGAAGAAAGAGAGACACCCTTGTCGGTTTGACTGTAAACTGGACCAAGAGGTGACTCATGTGTCCGGAGCCCGAAACTGAAGCGGTGGGTCGAGAGATAACAAGGAAGACGTAGGTACAGGATGTGATCCTACCGCCCTGGCAGGGGTCGACGGGCGTCCCAACCGTCGGGTTTCAGGAGTCGACTCGGGTAGAGATCTACACGAGACGACGACGACTGCGATTCAGCGAAGTCAGCACAGGCTGAGACACGCTGGGGTATCTGCCGTCGGGTGGTCCGAGGCGGTGGGGACCCTAAGAGGTCCGTTCTTGTGACCTCACCCAACGGTAAAGGAAGGGGTTACGTACTTTCACTTTTCACTTTCACTTCAGTGAGATCCGGAGAGGTTTCCAGTACCGGAGAAAACCCTCTTTTGGTTGGGGTCGTTGTCCAGAGACATTCCCATATTCAAGCCGGTGGAGGTGTTAAGTGTTGAGATGTCCGGTAAGGTTAAAGCCACGAGCGATACTCTAGTTGACTCCGAAAACTATACTGACGTCTCGTCCAGTCCAAGAGAGAGACGAGTTAGGACGAAGGAAGGGAGGACATGTCTACACCTAGGATTCGTGTTAGGAGTCTTTCGAATGACGTGTCTTCAGAGACTGAGTTTCAGACAAAGGGTCTCTTGGGTCCGAGTATTTCTGTAAACACGGGAGAAATTTGATCTCTCGTGGTACAGGGTGCGGAAAGGGTCGAACAGAGACGTCGACGTCAGACAGGGATATGACGTTGTTAGTGGATGAGAGGGTTCCAGTAGTTTTAGTGGAACCCGTGACTTGGATCTAAGACTAGGATTAAGACGGTATATGAACAACCCGGGGAATCCCTTAATGAATTGGAGAGACCAGGTCAAAGGATAGATATTTAATTATTTACTTGTATTTCCGTCAATAAGAATGTCGAGTATCGTTAAAAATTAATAAGTAAATTAATAAGTAAGTACATAACTTTTGACTGGTGTACAAAAGTGGGGAGTCTAGGGTCCGACCTACAGTGAAGAAGATCCTTCGGGAGAGTTTGGGGTTTCGACTCTATATATCAAGACACAAGAGCGTTGGGGACTAGAATGGAAAGGACATGAAAAATGGGGAAATTAACATTAGTGGATGAAATACTAAAAGGGAGGTAACCTGGTACTACCGTCCTTTCCATAAGTAGGTGAAAATATAGAAGGTACGGATCAGGTCCCGGACCGGGTGTCATTCTCATGTTTCTATAAATATTTAATTGATTAAGCCAGTAATTCGAGCCCCGACGTCCTTTTCGTTTCTGTTATAGGACACAAGTGTACCGGGAAGTACCACACGTTTAACGAAAGTATGAGTCCAGAGTAAACCAGGAACATTGTTGGGCCATCCAATCCGTCCCGACCTTGTCATAAGGGTTAAACATCTACTTCTACGTCTCCGGTCGTACAGGTTTGACTGAATGTGGGACGACCTCGACGTGGAGAACTGACGAGCCGTGAGAGAGGGAAGATAGGGAAAGGGGATGTTTTCGTGTTGCACCACCTAAAGGGAGTAGACCTCTGGTGGTAGTCTTGTTACTCACTTCCTTCGGTACTCCGTAGGGTCTGGGAACCTTTGATACTGATAAATCCGGAGTTCCGTCTTCTCGTGTACACTGTTTTTAGGTACACTGCGAGTCCTTTCGACCACTTTCTCTCGCGACGGTGTCCTCACCCCGGACCACGGACCGGAGAGTTGAGGCCTGATTCGCAATCATACTCTTCGTGGGGTCCCTACGACCACGCCCCCAAGAGCGGGGTGAGGGGGTAGGGGGTCCGGACTCGATTGACACGCAAAAGAGGGTGACCGAAGCGGAGACTTAAATAGAGAGAGAGACACCTTGTGAGTGACAGAGTCGACGGAGTTATAGGATAGTCGGCCCTCTATTTTACTCCTTTCTCCCTCCCCGCACGTGTGTTTTCGAGAGAACGTCGACGTTTTATCTTTAAGAAAAGAGGAAACGGGGTATCCCCTTTTCTTAAGATGTGGGTTTGTACCATGGTTTACTTAGAATTGAGAGGGACGTCAGAAAAATAAAAAATTCAGGATTTATTTACGTATTAAAAAGGGATTTCTTTGACACTATTATGTTAATCACTATGTGTCTCCAAAATCGACCCTTTAGTGACCGGGAGGGGTGTGGGGTCGGGGCCAGAGACATCCTCAGTCCGAAACTTTTCTTCTTTAGATAACAGTGACCTCTTGTGCCTCGACTTAGTGCTTAGGGTCGTCTCACCGCTGCGACTTTGGAGGGAAACACCCACCTTGGTCCTCCGACGTGCAATTACCGACCTACAATAAACATCGTTGCGCCCCGGTTAAGAAGAGAGTCGGACAAATTCGAAGGTACCCGGTATTTGTAACTAGTGGTAAATCTCACGTCGTGGAAACACTACATTTAGTGAACAGACGGACCTCGAGACCCTGTCTTCGAGGAAAGTCTGGGGTTGGTTGGTACCCTCCTTGTGTGTCCCTTGACGGCAAACTGTAGACTCTTATCCACCGTTTTATCTGGTCTCGATAGGTCAGGTTTTTAAACTTCATTCGGTGTCACAGTAAAATTCGAAAGATCATCGGTGTACTTTTTTATTTCTCCACCCTCCCCCTGTTCTATCCACTCTCTTAACTCTCCATTTTTGATGGTTCATATTTTATTTAATGTTCCTATATTCATATCGTGTCCCTTATGTCAGTTATAAAATTTTGAAATATTCCTATTGATAGGTATTTATATCACTAATGGTACAATATGTGAACTTTGATTGTATTATGACATTCAGTTGATGTAAAAATGAAATTTTTATTTAAATTTTTCCATTTTAATGAAATTATATGAAACGAATTACTTCTTTTTCCTTTTCCGTTATATAGGTTTTATAATACAATTATGTATTAGTTATACTTTTCAATAATGACTCTATAAAGTGTGAGAGGAAGGGGCTATAAAGTGTGAGAGGAAGGGGCTATAAAGTGTGAGAGGAATAGGATCTGATTCATAAAACGAAAGTGTCGTACAGTGTTAAGCCTGATTGCCGTAAAGTTTCGAGTCATCAGTGTACACCGACCACCGAGGGCCTAACCTGTCATATTCAGACTTCAAACGTCTTATATAGATTAAACTAGATATGTTGTTCGGGGGACTTCATCTATAATCGTAGGAACAAAGTATCTACTCTCTTAACCTCGAGTCTGTCTTACTTTCTCAACCGGATACCATATACGCATGTTACCTTATAATGAGTCGGAATTTTTCCTTCCTTTGAGACTGTTTGTGATATTATACCTACCTGGAACTCCTGTAATTCACCTTATTCGACAGTGTTTTTCTGCTCGTGACAGACTAAGATGAATGTCCTCCGGGGTTCTCGTCAATCTGTCTCTCTGTCTTCAACTTACCACCAACGGTCCCAGATACCCTGCCAGTAAACAAACCAGTGAACCAGTAAACTACCAGTAATAACAAAATTACGTTGGACTACCCTTCTAATTTTTTTCGAGACCTTCACCCGTCACTACTACCAACGTATTATTATACCTACATAAATTACGATGGTTTGACATGTGAACCAGTTGATTCTGAGGTTTTCGGTTTACCGGGGATGGGGTCGTTTTTTTTTTTTTTTCTTTTTTTCAAATTTACTAATTAAAAGACAAGATAAAATGGTGTCAAAATTTTAGTCGATATTTTTCTTTCCGTTCCCGACACGATTTGATACTCGTAATAGTGTAGAGAGGGAGTATTGTTTGGGTGAGCATTTCATCTACCCAATAATAGCGGTTTAATGACACCCCCTTCAACTCTGAATTTGTGTATTTCGTTTATCAAGTTCTACGATACCGGTCACTCACCACGTTGGTCCTAAACTTGAGTCCCTCAGACTAAGAGTTCGGACACCAAAATTTATACTGTAGGAGGTGTTGTAGGAGAGACTACCATGGGTTTATCTTTGTCTTTATATTTATTAGGTCCTTCCTTTACCTTTACTGTACAGTGTTAGATAAGAGTCGTACATTGTCAGTGTTTAGGAGGAAACTTTGTATTAGAACTAACACGGTGAACGGAAGAGGTTTGGCTGAACGTTATTTTGGGTTCAAGAAATAAGGGTCGGGGGTCCGGGACGTCCTAATACCAGGGAACAACGGAGAGGTTAGGGGAGAGGGGGAACCGAGTAGTACACGGACGGTGAGTGGAGGAAGTAGAAAGAATTTGGACGGTTGCGGGTCCCGGAACCGTGTACGATAAGACGGGAGGACTTTCCGTGAAGGAGACCGTAAACATGCCGGTCAAGGAGAGATGTAAGTCCAGAAATCGGGAAACCAAAAGAAACAGGGGACTGGGATTTGATCCTACGAATGAGTGGGTCCCGGGTCGTGGCGGTAGGAGGGTAAGAGAAATAAAAGGAAGTATCGTAGATGGTAACGAACTGTAATATCACACACGAATTTATTTTCTTGTTTACACCAAGTAACGACAGACGGGGTTGAGACGACTTTCCGTTGACGTTCTCCCGTCCTCGAACCGAGACAAATGTCGACATAGGGACCAGGGATTTCACCAGGGATCGTGTGTCGTCTGTGAATTACTTGTAGACGACTTACTTACTTACCTAAGTAACTGACGAACCAGTTAGAAGTGTACCTCACTGGATGGTGGGACCAGGTGGTCCCTCATTTCCCCAAGGGTCCTGTCCTCTGAAAGTCAGGACCTAGAGTCTTTGAGTCTAGGTCTCCAATTCCTTACCCCCGAGATTGGTTTACTAGAAACTCAAGGGAAGGTCGTTGGACTGAAATTTTGGGGTGCCAAAAGTAACGATTGCCGGGTACGGACGTCCCACCGTTGTATGTTTCTAATGTGTAACTCGTATCTGAGCCAAACTTGGAGTTTCAACCAAACTCTACACGGTGTATGACGGGGACCCGTTCGGTAGGTTGGAGGGATACGGATTTAATAAAGTAGGAATTTTGTCTCATGCATTAGGTCGAGTCCCCAGAGAGCACTTTTGTCTAGTAGACACACAGCACCTAACTCGAGGGACCCTTCGTTTGAGACTACGACTCTAGTGGTACGTCCTCAAAAAATCCTATACACGAAGAAAAGTTTTGGACACTGTCCTTCCCCTTCCTTCACCTTAACCCGTCTCACTCTTCGACCCGGTGTGACGTCAGAGTCACTTCTGTGACTACGACTCATCCGAGAAGTCCAACAGGGTCCTTCCTTGGATCCCCACCCTTGTCCGGTGTTAGTCTCCGTAAGAGTTTCTGCCGACTGTCGGTTGACAGGACCTCCCTGGTCCCCTGTTCAGGAAGTCAAGACTTTCCCTGAAGGAGCGGGTGGTGAGGAACGTTGTGTGTACCGTGCACGAGTTATTTACTGTGACAACAACAGTAATAGTATCCTGTGTTAAGTTCTAGTCCAGATAGAGTGACACTCCAGCTACAGGAAGACGAGACGGAGGGTCCGAGAAATAGACGTTAAGAGCAAAGCGGTGAAGACGGACTTAAGCGCATTACAGACTTATCTAAGGTAAAAGGGATAGGTCCATCACTCAGAGGGACTCTCGTCCGGGGTGTGACTGAGTAGAAGCATGGTAGAGGGTGTCAACGGGAACCGTGGGATCTGAAGGATCAATTGATTATGTACTCGTTCTCGTATAGGTTTGAAAGAACCTAGGGGTTCTAAAAATCCCAGAAATCATGTGGTAACGGATAGGTTAAATCCGTTGTTATAGTGGGTCCCGGTTTACAGGGTCCGTCTCGGTAAGAGTAGATCTGTGGTAAACTGAAATCTCGACCTCACGTTTCGTGGAGAGAAGAGGGTGTTGAGGGTAGAGGGAGGTAATCCGGATCTAAATTAATGGTCATCGGTCGAGTGAGGATGGTACCTCGTTTATCTTTTGGGTCTTCCCAGAACCCAAGGTGAGAAGGACGGGTGTGGAGGGGTCTGAGACGACGTTTATGTACGGAAGAGAGGAATGTTCTCAAAACTTCTCAATTCTGATTTCGGGTATCTAGAACGTCGAGTTCAACCACCGGAAGAGAGATATGGTAAAGTGAAAGGACTCCGAGATGTCGGAAAATTAATTCCGGAGGAGTTTATAGAGGAATGACCAATCTCAATCCAGTTGAGTAACTTACGAAATCTTCCTTCCTACTCCCTCAGGACCAATGCGTGTCTGAGATCCCAGTCCGTTTGGACTCGGACTTAGGGTCGGTGTCGTAAACGGTTGACATACTGACTCGTTCAATAGACTTCTAGAAACACAGAAATAGGGACTCCTTTATTGATGGATATGGTATCTCATTTACGTTTGTACTCGTCCTTGTGTACCGTGTGTCATTCTTGAGATAAATACAGTCGACAGTATTAATAATGATCGTTCCCCGACCCTCGCTTTTTATAGGGACTAAATCAAGAGTCCAAAACGTGCTTGTACACCTCCGACACGAATATACTGTGGTTTTGTTAAGACGTCTCAACTTTTTTTAGAGTGGGTAAATCAAGAAACCATCTACTTCGTGTATAAGGTAAGGAGTCGAAGAGCGGATAGAGGAAGACCCTTATAATGTTTATAGACTCACTATGAACATGTTACAAGTGTCTGGGAAAAAAGGGACTGTCTATGCCCCATGAATTTTTACATTTTAGAGGCATATCGTGGTAATAGTACTCGTTTCAAAAACTCCCTTTTTTTTTTTTTCCTATTCGACTCCTTACTTTTTAGACGTCAAGTAAAATGTTCGGTTCTCGGTTAAAGGATTTTATGTTTCCCAACAAAGTTTCAAATCTCTTTTCTATTTGTTGGGTCATTTTTTATTTCTTTGACTGTATATTTACCAGTTGTTAAAGGGGTTAGTACTTTATGGTTAAATTTACTGTTACTTTGTAAAAAGTAAATACTCTAATCTTTTTTTACTTTTATAAGTAAGAACATGTACTGTTCATGTACCCTTTTATCAATGAGAGTATACGACGACCCCCACCCACCCTCCATATTTAACCATGTCGAAAAGAACCTTCTGTTGAACTGTGGTCGATAACTTTACAGTTTACAAATGTAGACAACTGAGTCTTAAAGGGGAAGATTTATATATAGGAAGGTTTTGTAGGTGGGTATACGTGTTTCTACATACTTATTCCTAGAGATTATGTCGTAATAAATAAGTAGTTCTTTTATTTTTAGGTTCATTTACCGGTAGTCACCCCAAACCGATTTGTGTGACACCGTGTCTGTATTTTACTTTGAGATATGTGTGTGAGTTCTTCTTTATTTATATAGGTGTGTCTCTAAACATGTGTTTACAAACGTCTTCGTAATAAGTATCATCGGGTTTTGACCTTTATTGAGTATTAAGTGGTTGACCATTTATTTGTTTTACACCATATAGGATTTTACCTTATCAGAACTCTTCCTTGTTACCAAACGATGTACGATGGTGTCCTGTCTTAGAGTTTTATAATACGAGGGATTTTTTTCGGATCCCCTGAAGGTACCACCAGGTCGTCAATTTTAAGACGTGAAGGTTACGTCCCTTGAACCCAAGTTAGGGAACCCAACCCCTTCATTCTAGGGTGTACAGAACGTTACTCCGTTTTTTTATTTTTATTTTTTTCAATCTGTGTGTTTGTGATATATATGCAGATCGAAAAAATAAGATATAATATATAAACACATATATATATATGGGACACAAATGTTAAGGTAAATACACGTTTGGGTATTTTTCCGTCTTTTATATAATGGAATATTATTTCTACTCCTACCACCATTGTCGTCTGACTGTTTTCCTTAGAAAACCCCATTACTTTTACAAAAGTTTAACCTGACACCACAATCAACGTGTTAAGATTTTAAAATGATTTTTACACTACTGACGTGTGAAACAATTTAAACTACCGTATATTGCATATGGAGTCATTTCGATGAAGTTTTTATTTTACTTTGTCTTGTTATTTGCTAGTGTACGTTTCTACAGGTTCTATGTAACAATTAAAAAAATTTCTTTTTGTCATACTTACTATGATATACTAACAATTCCCTCACTTTCAACAAGTCAGTACAAGTTGAGAAACGCTGAGGTACCTGACATCGGACGGTCCAAGGAAGCACGTCCGGTTTTATGTCCATGTCCATCGGCAAGGGAAGAGGTCCCCTAGAAGGGTTGGGTCCCTAGTTTAGGTCCAGAGGGTATAACGTCCGTCTGAGAAATGGTAGACCCGGTGCTCTCTTTGGTCATAATACCAATTTCGTTAGTATTATTATACAGAAGTCCATACGTACGAGTCAGTGAAGGCAGTACAGATTGAGAGATGCTGGGACATCTGACATCGGACGGTCCAAGGAGACAGGTACTCTAAGAGGTCCGTTCTTATGACCTCATCCGACGGTGCGGGAGGAGGTCCCCTGGAAGGGCTGGGTCCCTAGCTTGGTCTGAAAGAATATAGAAGACGTAACCGTTCTCTTAAGAAATAGTGATCATGACCGACCTTTCGGATTATATAGAGGTATACATATATCTATCTTTTTTTTAGACTTCCTTATATTCTGGGAAAGTGAGAGAAATACCCTGTGAAGACTATGTACTAAAGAAAAAATACATCTATAAAAACTATATACAAACTTACAAAAGAGTTATTTTGCAACCCCCCTTTCTTCTGTAAAGAAAATATTAGAATTTTTTGTGTTATATTTATACTGTTACTTATTCATTTACTTTCTCGTAACAAATTTTGACAAAACGACTATGACGGTTCAGGGTCAAATTCTACGGTGTAGACCAGTGTTCTACATACCTTAGAGAGTAAGAAGACCGCGATGGTGACGGACCTTTTTTTTTTAGACTTTTGGTGGGTCGAGAGAAAGTAAGGTTCGAGGGGTTTGTTTGATACTGATTAAGACAAAGGGTCGGTGGAACTTCGACCCCTCTTACTTACGGGTTCTCTCCACTAAGGGGGGCACAATTGGATAACTACCTACGGTCCCAAATATTTCGTTAAAAACACTGAAACCGACCGTTTTTTTCCTAAGGAGTTTCCGTCTATTTTAGTAGACTAATAAGTATTTCGACTTCTTAACTCAGTTCCCGGACTCCTGAGAGAGTTCTGTGTCTCTGGGGGCCCTCCGGACTGAATATACGGACTGGGTGGAGGGACAGAACTAAAGAGTTTTTGCGTCTAGGACCTTCGAGTTGTTTGAATTCATCGAAAAGGTATTGTAAAATAATTTCACAGTATTTGTGTGTCTTTTCACATGTATAAAATACACCTTATAAATACTTCTGAGATTCAGAGTTCCCATTTAGAATAGGAAAAAGGTTACTACAAAAGGAAAACCGAAGAGGATTGTTCTCCACTTACTTGATCGTATCGGTCCGACCTGGGTAGAGGAATCTTCTGACGTGAGTTCACGTACACGGTAACAAAGGGTTGGGGTTCTCCACGAAGGTTCAGTCTCCGGTTGTAAAGTGCAGAGACTCTTGTGCCCGACTCTAGTCGAGTCCGAAGGGGTTTTCTTCGAGAGGTGTCTACGGTACTTCTTTCTACCTTACTGGAGGTGATCTCATATTTGAGACCCTTCTACTCTTCGTACAGACAGAGAAGTAATTATTTGGGTTACGGGTCATGTATCATCCATGAGTTATTTACAAACAATCTTGTTTACCATTGACTAACCTTATCTTTTTCGCTTCTGTCCGGAACCTTTGACCCGGTGTCTTCGTCTTCGAGGTTCCCGACCCTTTCCCGATGTCGATTGGGTCGACTCGGGACCACAGTCAACCTTTTCCCGTCGGGAAAGAGGGACGACTGTGTGAAGGTGCGGTCCCGTTTACGAATCACGCACCTCAAATTTGACCCAAAGTCCGGTGTAGAGAGTCGGTTCACGGGAACACGTCCCGTGTTGGACGTGACGGTATGTTCACCGGAACGCAACCATAGAGATGACGAAGAACACGGGTAACTTTTATGTTTAGTACATCTGATAAGGAACCCCCGAAGGGACCACCGAGTCTACCATTTCATAGAGCGGACGTTATACTTTCTGGATCCAAGCTGGGGACCCAGTCCTTCTAGGGGACCTCCTCCCTTACTGATCCGAAGATCCATCTACGGGTCAAGACAGGTGTCCTTTTCGACTGGACTTCGCTTTTAGTTTCTGGATCTTTTTGGAAGGAGATCAGTTATTTACGAACAACTAATTAATATCCTTGTACATCGGGGTTTGGGACGTAGTAAACTTTTCCTTTACGTCTTAAAGGGACAGGGGTGAAGTTTCGTCTACCCTTTTCCTCTCTTGTAGGGTGAAGCGTAGTCTCTGACAGGAAGAGGACACCTTTGTCACACACTTGAAGTATGGGTCTGCAGAGTTCCTACGGAAGTCGACACGTAGAGCACGACACGTCCGCCAGGAGAGAACGGACCTATTGCGGTTGTCGGGGATTCACCGGAGTGACGAAGGAGAGTGGATTGGTGTTAGCTAAGAGGTGTAAGCTCCTCCTTCCTAGAAAGATATCCTCTTTTGACGAGTACAGTAGAGGGACGAATTTTAGAGATTGACGTGTGTCTTATTTTATGTCCGAGAATTGTTCCAGGTGTTCCGGGAGATACTGGGACAAGACCTTTCAGAGAGGGTCAAGAATGTCGTAAGAAATAGAACAAGTGAAATAAGAACGGTATGAACGAAACAATGTCAAGGAAGGGGTGTAAAGGAAAAATTAAGAGGTCTGAAGAACAAGGACGGGGTCCCGGAGACGTAAACAACGAAGGTTCCGGACCTAAGAGAAGAGGTCGAAAAGTGTACTGTAGGTCCATAGTCGAATCCGAAAAGGACTAGAAAATAGTCTTTAAGGTTGTTAGGGGGACATAAGAGATAAGATAATGACAAAACAAAAAAATTACCAATGATAATGGACTTAAATAGAACAAACGATTCAATTGGAAAGATAACGGTCAGAGGGACGGAAGGAAATAGGGAGCTGTCGTGGGGGTGGTTATGTGTATTCTTATATTCGAGTGAAGGGTGAGATAGAGACATAGGTCTTGTGTTATCTTCAGATTATTTATGAGAAATTTTCGAAATGTTATTAATATTAACGTTCGGAGAATTGTCCGAAGGGTCCACCGAGTCACCCATTTCTTAGGTGGACGTTACATCCTCGGTACCCAAGCTAGGGATCCAACCCTTCTAGAGGATCTCTTCCCGGACCGCCCGATGTCAGGTATCACAGGGTCTCTCAGCCTGTGCTGACTTCGTTGATTCGTGGGTACGTTCCGAGAATTGTCAAACGTTTCATATGTGTGTGAGCAACGAAATGAATTGAAATTTTTGTCGAGATGTCCCGTCCATCGCGAGTAAAATGTCTACTCCTTTGTCTCCAAGTCTCTCCGGATCGTCGAACGGTTTCTAGTGTGTCGATGTTTCGTCGAATAAGACATGAGTTTGGGTCCAAAAGAGGGGAGGTCAGGTCTCAAGAAGGGAGTTATGTACAAATTGTAAGTGGTCCCGAAGGATGAGGTACTCGTTTGAACCTTTGTGGGCTTCTCCTTGTTTCGTCAATGAACGACCTAACTCAATTCGAGGTTCTGTTTTCTCTTGTATTCCTATACTTTGGTAAAACCTTTAGTAGTTTTATCTGTTAATACATTTTATTCGGGGGAGACTTTAGGTACCTCCCTCTTCGACGTTCCGCAGGTCTACAGTATAGAATTCAAACTAGACACGAATACCTTAAGGTACTAAGTTTACTTCCTACCCCTTGAATCCTCACCCCCTTGTACCCCTCTCTACTTTTCCCAACATAGAGATGGGTTCTCACCGTTTTTCTTTGATACTGATTATCCCTTTTAAGTAACATCCTTTGATTGGTGTACGACATCCTCCTAGCCTAAAGAGTGGGAAGTCTGGTCTTTCAATTTCCGTATTGTTGGTTTTGTACAAGTTTTGATAGAAGTGTCAGGGTCGAGTATTTCTTACTCTCATTTTGAGAGACTCTCCTATTCGACTTCACCGGAAACCCCTTCCCCTCGACCCATCTACCCGGATGAAAGGTGACATAAATCTCGCGAAATATATGTATGAGTTTTTACTTGATTTAAATTTGTCCATTTTACTCATCTTACTCTCTCAAGTCCTTCCTTACAGTCGTCCAGTCGAGAGGGGTAGGTGGAAAGGATAGTCTAAAGTAGAAAAGGTTGGGTTTGTTTCCACTCGTCGGTCGAGATAGGAAGGGAGAGGTCTCACACTGTACGTCCCTCAAGAAGGAAACCAGAGTCAGTCTAGATTCGGCCGAGGGGAATCTTGGGACCTCGGTGTAAGAGGTATGGGAGAAAATGTCTCTATCAGAGTGTCAGGAGGTTGATCAATCATCGTTTTGTCCTCGAAATTACGTCTGGGAGACGGAGGGCCACGACGCAAGGAAGGCTCTGTGGTTCCGAGGGAGAGACACGTTATGGGTCTCCTACGTTTATGGTTGACGATTATACGCGTCCAATTCCGATAGTGAGTGGTCCGGTAAGAGATGTCTGGGGAGAAAAGGTATGACGTAGGTGAAGATGGAGACTGGTAAGGTCTAGTGAGTCGACCACTGAGAGTGGATCTCCGTCCGAGTAGGGGCGATTTCCGTTCCGTTTTAGACACCCTGTTACAGTGTTTTGACCCCACGTGATGATCGTAAGTCACCCGTCCCCCGTCCCCTGTAGACACTACATCCCCTGTCAGGTGCATCTCTGGACAGGGGGTTTTACGGAGTACCCCGTGGGGACAGGATAGTAGAGACGTAGTCAGAGACTTAGAAGGGGGTGGGAAGTCTTCGACTTACAGGTGTCCCATCGTCTTTGGGTTTTATTACTAACCTGACCGGCTTTTCAAACAAAGCCAAAAAGACATTCCTTGAAAAATTGGTTGGATTATGTTAGTACCCGTCACAAACTACCTAGAGTATCGATTTGTGACAGTTTCTGTTTGTAAAGAATGTTGGAGCCTTTTTTCTTGGGTTGATAAAGTTGAGTTGTCTGTTCCTTTGACTCCATGACTCCCCGAATTTAGTTAACGGTCTTGGTGTGACTTTTAACTGTTCCGACCGTGAGTAGTTGACAGAGGGTTTAAGTACTAAGGTTTGTGGAAATTTATTGGACCCGACACCCTTTAGATTTGATGACTATGTTCGGTGGGTGCGGGTCAGGGCACGGAGACCCCGGAGTGACCCTACTGTCTGACCTAGAAGGTCTGAGAGGTCTTCCGTACCGCTCAGGATTACCCGGAGTGGAGTCTGTTCGGAGATCAAAAGTCTGGTCTAAAGTGTCAAGTCATTTTAGGTGGGGAGGTGGGGGGTTTTACCCTCCTCCCAGATGTTTCCCACCGGTTGTGACGTTTCACTTAATTCCTCTTTTTGATAGGGTTGACAAATTCTTTCCCATTAAAGTGTGTGTGTGTGGGGGGGATCTTTTCTTCTTGTATTTAATTTTATTTCCTATTTCCTGTCCAGTAGTTAATGTGTGTCACTCAAAATGTTCCTTTAGGGACTTAGTAGGAATCCAAAAGGTACAACGACGTCTTACCCTCTGTGAAATTCCTGGCTGTCGCCAGGTCCCTGGAAAATCCGTCTGTTGGAGTGTTCCTCCGAAACCTGGATTGACATGACCGACGTCCTCGATCAAGTCAACTTCGGTTTGGTGACTCTCTAAGTGTCTCCGTCGTCTCTTGACACTACCGTCTTTCTCCGGTACCCCGGGAGTACATCGGAGTCGACTTCGAGGGGAGGGGGTGGGGCCGTTCCTCAGTCCATGGTCACCAGATGGGTGTTCTGTTTCCCTCCTCTCGTCTTCCCCGACCGACCACGTCGTCCCCGTCTCTACAACGGGGTTGACCCAGACCGAGAGGATGGGAAAGGGGAGACGGGAGGGGGTAGAGGAGGGTGGTGGGAGTCTTAGTCCTCATCTCAGAGACTTGAAGTCGAAATATTTGTGTCTCTTTTTCGATTACGTTAGAAAGTCGACGTAATCGTCATAGTTGTCTATACACTACTCAAAACGACCGGAGGTATAACAAGGTTCATGAAGACTTTCTGTCACGAATCGAACCCGATGTATAAAATTCCCTATAATTATTTAACCTTCCAACTAGTCACCCGACATCTGAGTCTGTTCCAGGAGGAGATAAATCTTTCTCAAAGGTTTTATATGACGAGACGAGATGATTTTTGGGGTCAGGCGGTCGGGTCAACCAATTTAGGTGGGACCTTTACTTTATCCACCTTCTAGACCGTCGGTCTACCGAAAGTTTAGTAACTATTCAACTTCACACTGTCCTTTTTCTCTTGTCTTCCACTCCCTTGTTCAGTGGAGTTCGTGTTTCCTTCTTGGATCGGACTCTTACGAAGTCTCTTTTACTTGTAGAACGTGTATTGGGTGGTGACGAGTGCCCGAGGGTCGTCTACACTGGAAGAGGATAGTTGGGACCTTGTGTCGTAGTCTTAGGCATAGTTGTGTTGGGAGGTCGCCGGTGGTGGTTGGGCAGGAGTGACCGTCAGCCAACCCGTAGCAAGAGAAGGGTTTTCTGTCGAGAGGGGTGTTTCCCCGTGTCTACCGTGCATTCTATACTTGATCAGGGGTAGGGAGTGAATCCTTATGTACTTCCGCCAGGAGTGTAGTACCTTGACAATGGTACCCTTATTCGAATCTGAATAAAACCAACAAGGTTTCCTCCACAGAATGTTAAGATAAGTTCCTTCTAGGAAGATCGTTTAGAAAGATTTTTTCCCCTATCACACTACGTACTCCACCAGTCACGGAACGATACCCTCCAAGGTTAGTCTTCGAAGTGTCAATAATTCTCTAAGGACGTATCCTACCCCTATGTCCGTTTAAGACCCTAAGATTCATCCTTAGCTCCAAATCTATGTTGTACATACATGACTCGTAGATTGCACACCGTCCCGACAGAACCACCTATGGCACTGGGGTGAATGTCTCCTCCCGTGACGCGGAGTCTCCCTGACTCTTGAAGTGGGTCACTCCCTCCTCAACTAGTTCTTAGGTTTAGGGAGAGTCGGGGTTTAGGACGTACGTGTGTGTGTGTGGGTAGAAAGGGCGGTTGGGGGCGGGGGTGTAGAAAATCGACGTTTACTTGTGGTTCTGTTCCGGAGGAGACTTCGATTGACTAGGAGTCTATCCTGGATACGATAGACGAAAAAGGAGGATTTCTACAACGGTTCAACAATACACTACCGGGGTGTACACGACTAGATTTTCACGAGTCAGGTCCCAGTTTCGTGGACCTGTCGACCGTAGAAGAAACGCGTAAGATAGGGGTTTGTTTCCCCGTGGTTACTTTGGAAACTACAACGTGGATTATGTTATAGAGACAGGATTTTAGGGTCCGTGAAAGACGGAGAACCAAACTCCGTAAGCCCCGAAGACAAGGTTACTTTTGTAGAGATTTTACTCACTGTGACGAAGGTAGTGACTGAAGGGTCTACTCATCGATTAATAGTTGACAACTCCAGGACTCGTTACCCTCCCTCTTGTCTCTTCAAAGTTACTCCCTTTCCCTTCTCTTCTCAAACTTGAGACAAGAGTAACGACCGGGACGAGACTGTAGTACTGGACTAAGTCTAAGGGACCCTAAGACAGACCATGGAGTTAGGGGCGAGAGAGCTCAGGACGGAACAGAGTGGGAGACCGTTGTCATAGACGGAATAAGGGGTCGCGTCCTCACGACAGAGACTTAATGGGTTAGGGAACCAGTCCAGAACGGAAAACGTGACAGAACGATCATCGGTGTGTCTTGGGGTAAGGTCTGTGGGTCATGAGGGTGGATCCATCTGGGTGTGGACGAACCTGAGGGGAACGGGGACATCTCGACCCCCGGGGAGGGGAGTCATCCCCCTGAAGATCGAAGGTCCGGGAGGACAATGTTGGGGTGGACGGGGGAGGACGACGTCACTTGGTCTGGGCACCTGGTACGAAGGTCGGTACAAAGGGTGAAAGGATTCACACGAAACGTGACGTGATTTCAATGGAGGGGTTAGAACAATTGTTTGGTCTGGTGTGAGTACAGACATTAAGATATAGAAATACATATGGGAAATACATACATAGAGGGATCAGTCTTAAAAAAGCGAAGGGTGAACGGGAGTCTCTTGTATATGAACGACGGATTTTAGGAAGGACCACTACGGTCGGCTACTGTCGAGAAAAGGTAGAAAAGCGTGAGTTGTAGACATGTCGTTTTAATCAGGGAATAAATATGATAATGGAAGAAGTGACGGCTTACTTTGTCAAATCGTGTAGACGGTAGAAGTAACGGTGATTCACAAAATGAAAGGTTGATCAAATATTTACAGTCACTTATTTTTATCAGATAGAGTGGAACTTGGATGAATCGGTCCCGCCTTGACATATCTGGTGAGTTGAACCCTTTCACGGACGGAGTAGTTGTCCTTATCGTAGGACTGACCGCAAGATAACAATCGGGGTGTAAGGACCACTGTCACTGACCAAGTCCCTGGTGGATTCGACCCAGTTAGTTCAGAGAAGGGGTCGTTGTGACTCCCTCCTCCTTTTCTTCCGTTTACTCTGTCTCTCTGTTAGAAACGGGTACAAGTGAGGTCGATTTTGTACTTGAAACCTCGACAGATGGACAGTACATGTTCATAGTCTGTAACGGTCAAACGATTCTTCCCTCTCACTTCGACTACGTGTCTCTCTTCGGTTTTACTCTCTTTCATGTAGTTAATTACCCGAGGGGACCATCGAGTCGCCATTGTTTAGGTAGACGTTACGTCCTTTACACCCAAGTTAGGGACCCAGTCCTTCTAGGGGACGTCTTCTTTTACCGTTGGGTGAGGTCACAAAAACGGACCCTTTAGGGTACCTGTCTCCTCGGACCACCCGATGTCAGATCAGGTACCCCAGCGTTTTGTCAGTCTGGGTTGACTCGTTGATTTATGGTGGTGGTGTTAAATTAAAGATCTTGTTTGGTCCCGAGGGATCGTGGGACAAAGACCAGGGTCCAGTCGGGTCCCGGTTGACGTACAGGAGTGGACCGAAGGTGTCTTGTAGGACGTAGAAGTATTATCTGAGGTAAAAGTGACGGTGGTCGAGGTAGACCGAAATCAACATGTTGGTTTTCAAGACGAATTTCACTCTCGTGTACAATCCACAAATCAGATAAGAATATGTAATTAACCTATATAAGGACTAAAGAGTGGTCTCTGTAGAGACTGTCGTCAACCTTCAATATATGACCCGTTTCACAGGTTGGAGATACGGTGTAAGTTACTCTGTGTCCGTGGTACAGTGGACAAGACCCCCAACCCTCCCTTCAAGGATGGATCCTGAGAGACCTGTGAAGTTCGTCGAACAGGGTTCCTACAGACAAGATCTTGTCCCTAGTCGTTTGATGTCAGGTACTCAGTTTAGATTGGGTGTCGAATAAAAACATTTATTTCAAAACGACCTCGTGTCGGTACGGGTGAGTAAAGAGATAACAGGTGCCGACGATAACGTGAGTTCTCGCCTCGACTCATCAACTCTGTCTTAGTATACCGGGTGTTTCGGACTTTACAAATGGTAGACCGGGAAATGTCTTTTTCAAACTTGTAGATCTCTTACTGTCATATGACATTTTTCTTTTCCCCCCCCTCTTTCATGGAGTCAATTACTCAAATTCTTTGTTACGTAATTTAAAAAAAAAAAATGTCTTGAATAGTCTTGGAAATTATACATCGGTATACGATATTGAGAGAATTCCTCCCTTGTGTGATCTTACGAAGGATACGAATAAACTTATGTGTCAGGAAAAGTCTCGTCTGTAGAACTCCCTGACCACAAGATCCCACATCTCTCAAGGAGTGGACCTTTTGTCTCTATTATTGAGTCGAGGTGGACGAGGTGTCCGACACCCTCTACTTTACGTTGTTACTACACTCACCCAACTGGTTTGGTGTTCGTTTACTCTTAATGTTGAAGTAGGGTTATTGAACCTCCGTAAAAGAGAAGTAAAGGGTGGTCGGTGAGACTCTTGTCTGTGCTTATAGAAATTCCTCAGTTGATAAAGGTTCTCGAACGTCTCAGATATTTTTGAACGGACCGGAGGTATCTTTTTACTTGATGATCTTCGGATTACCCTTCCCAACGACTCTCTAAGCTAAACAAAGGTAATCGGTCGTAGTTAGTTAGAACTAAGACCCACCTTCTGTCAGTAGAGAAGAGTACTTCAAAACTAATCGAGGGGTGTGGTGTCCTTGCTGTACCCGAGGTCTGTCCAACAAAGAAGTACGTTTCGACAAGGTGGTCGGTGCCACAAGACTACCCCTGTCTTCGAGGAGGTCTTCCTTGTAGACGAGGGGATGGAGTTATCTGAGGAGGAGTATGAGGTGTGTATGTACGAGACACGGGGCTCGAAAAGGTACATTCCGGATATCATGGTTGACCTAAAACAGTGGTTTATAATGGGTCCCACGGGTCAAGTTCCTTGTTGAGAAACTCTGTTTCCTGGAGAGATGACGATTCAGTCTACTTTCCTTCATGGGTCCCTTCCGACTCGTCCAATCCTTCCTTTACCCGTCCCGGGGTCTAATTCTTTTTTTACTACTACAATATGCCTCTACAGTACGATAAATGTTTACCTACATCGGTAAAGAGAAATGTTTTGTTCTTCACTCTTTACACCCCTTCGTCTATCTTCCTTCTGTCATCCTTCTCTCTGTCTGGAATACCTTTTGGGGTGGGTGAGTGAGTGGTGGGACGTGACGATTGGGAGAGGTCCGTCAAGTCTACTGTAGAAGAGGGGATGGTATCTCTAAGTCGTAGAAGGTCTACGGTTCATCAGTGTCTGTCAGGGACCGTAAGGGTTCTCTATTGAGAAGGACCTTAAAGGTGTTAAGTGTCTATAGTGAAGATAGACACCTTCTTTCTAGGGTTCTTTCCCGTTCAGAAATTTTGTTTTTTTTTATCCCTTTCCACTTTCCTTTTATTGTCCGTTTCTACTGAGTTATGTTCCTATGTACCTCCGCTGATGTCATTTTTGTCTTTTGACCTCGGTCTACTAAACATGACGTCTCTTGGTCTGTTCTGGGAAACAGATGTGATCTTTATAAGTCTGGTCTTCGCCCCTTACCGAGCAAGACGTTACTTCACCAGAACATCCCTCAAGGATTCCTAAAACTTCAAGGTCCAACCTGTTAAAACCAGACTCAAGGATTCTCGTCTCTCTGTCCGAGTTCGTCTCACTCCCAGATCGTCTAAGGTGGAGCCCCACCCCGTCGGTTGGTTATTCGGGTGTCACCTGGAGTGAGGGGACTAAGGATCGTCGGGAACTGGTAGGAGACGAAGACCACTTCTAGAACGTTAAAGTTGGTGGTTTATGGTTTCAAAGGATACTTCTAAGGTAATAAGAGTCAGAGGGAGTCTGGGGTGGTCGACCGTCTCTCAAAGACTCCTCGGAAACCTCTCCTTCAACGAAGTATACTTTGAGTCCGAAGGTTCGTCTTCGCCGGATCGAACTCTCGGTACACACTTGTAGTGAAGTAGGTGGAGGTGGACAGACGAGGGGGTGGGGATTGGGTAGAGGAGGCTCGTCTCTTCCAGTCGATCGAGTTCTTTCTCTCCTCTGCTGATCCGTCTGTAGACGTCCCGACACGGCACCCTCCCTTTTGATAGTAAGAGGTACCGAGGTCTGATCCGGGCTCCTCACCTTCTATGTTCCTACTTCTGAACCCAGTCATCTTTCTTTTGATAGTCTTCGGAACGTACGTAAGGACGAGTCAACGAAGTCAGTACAGGTCGAGAAACACTGCGGTACCTGACATCGGGTGATCCGAGGAGACAGGTACCCTAAGAGGTCTGTTCTTATGACCTCAGCCGACGGTACGGGAGGAGGTTCCCTAGAAGGGTTGGGTCCCTAGTTTGGGTACAGAGGACGTAGAGATGTAACGTCCACCTAAGAAATGGATGACTCAGTGGACCCTTCGGGAGTTTTCCGAACCTCGTTAAATTTTCTGCTCACTCCCGACAAACGACTCTACGTTCTTTACCCCCGGTTACCATATTACTCGGTGTCAATAAGAAATCCTCGTCGAGGTTTCCGTAGAGTCGACGGAGGTGGGTTGAGGGTTGGGAGGGGGTACTGGGGGTCGAGGAGCGGTGTGGTAATCCCTCTACTGGTTCTCCGTAGGTCCTGAGGTGGATTTCCTACGGAGACTGGTACGTCCTGTAAAACTACACAGGAACTTTTGTTTGGCGGCGGATTACACGACCAGTACGAATATATTTGTTTATTTGGAGAAGACGAAGAGCCTCATTCCGTAGGAGACGTCTCAATCCTTTTAAAGTCAAACTGTGACTGCCACCACGAAAAAACGTAAGAACCAGACGAGCCAGAACCTTAGATATCGTTCGGAAAGGATTTTGAGTCTGAAATAAAATAGAACCAAGGCGACGAGACTTCTACAGATAAGGAGAAACTCCACGGGAAGGGTTGGGTGTAGGATCTTTCACTTCGGGTCCATTTGGTGTTTCCGGTATAAAATTCAACCTGGTAGGGTTTGTCCTATGAGGGAAGTTTCAACCTCTTTTAGTCACCGAAAACGGATTACTTTTATTTCAAATTACTGTAAAACTAATTTTATTTGTTGGTGGTGTTGTGACATGGTCCCCAGTGATTGCGGTCCTGGATGTCCCCGGATCCTCACCCCGTCAGTCCACTTGGTCACCTCGTCCGTTCAAATCCCCTATTCCTGTCACGGGTTCATGTTCTGTTTAGGACAGATCCTTCCCGAGACCACGAGTCGTGGTAGTGCACGACGGTGCACCCTTATGTCCGGGTCTCGACGGTCTGGAAGACTGAAAAAATTTTCCACGACCTTCAGGTCTAAAATACACTTTAGAGTAAAAATGAACAACCGTAGATTAAGTGTAAAAAGTTTCTGTGTCAGGTCCGGTTTAGTTTGTGTAGACTCCTGACCTAGACCGGACACACGGCAGTCAAACGTTCGAGACGTATTTTCAAGTCGAATTTGTTTAATCGTCTTACACGTTTTGTCTAGGAAGGGGTGGTGGGGGAGAAGAGACTCTTTACTCCGCCCACAGTCCTACCACGACGTCCACTCTACTCCAAGTCCCTACTCCGCCCCGGTCCCTGTGCACAACGGGTCTAACGATCCATTCTTGATCCTCAAATATAACGGTAAAAGTGTCTTGGACTCTCTTTGCCGACGGAGAAGTCATACAAGACGAAAAGAGATAGTCTTTCGTTCCAAAAATGAAAACAATACCTTTAATAGAAGAAGGTGACCCGACGTCCTTCGTCTTAGTGTCCCAACCGTCTCTGGAATAAACAGTGTATCTTGTTTGGAGGGAGACTACGGATTTAGGGGTGAGACTGTTAGAAAAGGTCCCCGTACAGTGGGTCGAAGTTTGTGGAGGATGTGGTCCCTCGAGGTCCGAAGGACTCCGACAGACGGACAGGAAAGTTCTGTCGAGATTAACAATCTTTCCAGAAGGTCTGTGATCTGAAAGTATTTGGGTCGGGGTTTAGTCTAATCCAAAAAACCGTCGACGGAGGGATACTGAGTGTGGTTTGAATTACAGTTGCTCTTAGAACTCAGAAAAAGTGGTCACGAGACGATTTGTGTGGAGAAGGGCCAGACATGAACCGGTCGACGCAAGAATCTGTCTCCCGTTCGAGATGTGAAAGGAAGAAGAATTGAAAGTCGGGTGCATACACAACGTTATTCCACCCGTAGGTCAGTGTCCATGTTTAGAAACAGTCACAGGATCTAAGAAAATTCCAACAAAAAAAAAAAAAAAGACTAAGTAACCAAAGACGAAAATAGAGTTAAAGACAACGTCAGGGAGTCAAAAAATAAAAATAAATAACGTAAAAAACCGGTGTGACGTGAGATATCGAACACCCTAGAATCAAGGGGCTGTTCTATAGCTTAGGTGACCTTCGTTCCTCAGAATTGGTGACCTGACGGTCCCTTCGGGGGGTCTAATAAAATTCTCTTTGAACTGGGATGGACACGGGATGTCTAAAAACCTCGACTCCCGGGATACGTATTATCTATGGTGTCTTCCCTGACCCCGTAAACGGTCCTTTATACTGGACGACAGAGGAAGAGGTTTCGGACCAACGATCTTTATGAATACCTTCTAAATTTACTTCCAGTTAGGTAAGGAGGTCTATTTTTTTGAGTTTACGGGTTCGTTCATTGTTTTTTACTCACTCCACCCGGTTCTTGTTTCACCTCGGGTACGGGGTCAACTCCCCCCGGCGGTTTAGAACAGAGACAGACTTTTATCTCCGGGTCACAAAGATCTAGAAGGGTAAGTATTCTTTACGGTCTTTAGACCTAAACATACATTTGAGAGGACTAAAGAATTTCTGAAAGAATTAAAAATTTACAACCCTTAAGTAGGTGGAAACATTTACAAGGTTTCCGGTTTGTTTTGTGTGATCACCTAAATTCAAACGGAGGTTCGACGGTCAAGGCGGTATTTACAAGATTAGAGTGAGGACCTAGTCTAGTTCGGGAGTTCTAGAGCCCTTCGTATTGTCTCAAAACGGGTGTGATGTCTGTGACTCGATTTATGACTTACTCTTAATACAGTAAATTAGGAGTGTTCTCCATGGGTAAAATTCTTCCACCTTCGACTCCGTCTCTCCCCACTCTACTGAACCGGTTCCAATTAACTAATCACTACTCCGACTTTAAGGTAAGATCCAGACAGACTGAAGTCTCAAGTTACATGTCAAAGACCTGGTGTGACAAATTCGTCTTAAAACGAAAATCACTTAGCACGAAACCTAGTCTCCGTTTGGGGTGTCGTGAAGAGGAACCTCCTGTCACAGAACGGGAACTAAGGTTGAACCTTGAGCAGGAACTCTTCACTTCTTCCTTTTTTTTCATTACCGTCCCTCAGAGCTAACACTTTAAACTTTCCTACCACCGTTCAGTCCGTAAAAGTAAAGTATCTATAACTTAGTAAACAAAGTATCTATGACTTAGTAAACTAAGAGTAACAAGTTGGAATAGACTACTCGTATTAAACTTTCTGTTCTATCTTATATAGAAGAACCGGAATAATTCTTCACCGTTTGGGTTGACATGTATCTATCTTTGGTCCCTCGAACCCCTTTACTCACTTCGTCACCCACACTCTATTCCCCCACACCCCTGGGGTCTCGAGGACCGGGTTCTTCACCACCTCTGAATTCTTGCGTCCGGAGTGGATTGTCACCGTCGACGGTGAGTACCGATTGACCGACGGTACTTCCTTGCCTCCGGGTCATGTGGTCTAGTAGGTCAAACAGAGCATTCTCAGTCTTTATGTCTTTATGTTGAAGAAAAGATTCTTCAACGAGTTGAAACAACACGTAGAGTTATTTTAAGTAGTGACCAGACGTCTGGTGGAGAACGAACATACCGCTAGTCACTGTCAGATCTTCTTTTGTTTAACTGAAAAATTTTAAATCAAAACTCGACGAAATTTGTAAACCTCTTTCTCCTTCCTGTAGTTTCTCCGTAAGAATTTAGGGACTCCCGATTTATGAGTCGAGGACCCACGTGTCGTCCGTACGACGTCTCGTTATGACTCCCACGTCTGTCCCACAGTGACTAAGAGGTGACTAAAGAAGGTGTCTTCTTCTATCCTTCCTTTAATATAATACCTGAAAGGTCCAAGATCCGTGAAAGTGCCTGGTTTCAAGGTTTTCCAACAAAGGTTCCAGTTTCTAATTCAGACCCACCCAGATCCGAAAACTGACAGAGACGAGGGAACCCAGACCAATCCGGACAACCGCAGAGTTCTCTTTTCCGTCCCGCCAACAAGTCTGACCAGGGATGTCCCTTCTCCGTCTCCCAAGTTCGAGGTCTAGTCGAAACCAATGGGACCTCGTTATCTTTGTTCTAAGTGTATACCGGAACCTCCCCCTCCGGATATACGGATTCGATGGACCCGGTTTGCTCAAGTGTATGTCGTGTCGAGCGGTCTGAAGACGTAATCCCGTGATTCAGTGTCGAAACTCTGTCCACAAGTAAAGGATCAGGTACCGGAGATAGTAGATAAAGGGACCTTGGAAGACCTCTCTCCGGTTCTTCGTGAACATACTTCCTGGTCCGATCTTGGTCCCAGGTTCCAGACCGTACGGATGGTTTCCGGATAAACAATCCGGAGTGTGACGATAGATAAGTTTTTTCTTTAAAGAAAGTCCCGAGTTATAAATTTTTACAAAGAAAGAAAACTTCTCGACCTCCGTAAGAGAATTCCTATGATAATGTGAATGTAAAAATCTCAACAATGGGGTAGGGTAAGAGAATTCTGACGAGTCGAAGGACCAAAACAAACGGTGTGCTACACGACAAAGAGAAGTACCGTTGGTGACAAATACTTCGTAGAGGACACACAGACCAGACCGGACTTAAGAAATGTCTTTACGGGTTCCATCCATAATAACAAGGATAAAATGTTACCATGTCTCTCGACTCGGAGTCTCTCCAAGTTGTTAAACAAATGTTGATTATTCACCATGTCGACCTTAGACTCGGGTCTAGATGACCTGAGGGTTCGACCGGTATGATGAGAATATCAATACTAATGATTGTTATTATCGATTGTGACTCAGGAATGATACACGGTCCGTGACACACCTCCCGAAATGAAGGGAATAGAGTGAATTGGGGGGTCTATTGAGAAACTCCAACCTATTAATAGAGGTGAAATGTCTACCCCTTCGACTTCGAGTTTCTCTACTTTTCTGAACGGGTTTCAGTGTGTCAATCTTTCATGTCTTCGACCCGACGTTTGGAATAATCTGTCAAGTCATAGTTGTTGGTACAGGACTAGTGATTCGGACGTAAGGAACCAAAGGACTTTAAGAGTTTGACCTACCCGTACGAGTACAGGAGTTGGTTTATGAGTCAATTTTGTTACTTATCCTGTCTCGGAAAACCGTTCGGTGATCTCTGAAGTGGATCCGACTACTACCAGGTACGTTGTTAGTCATGAACAAACCTGTTAATACTTGGATACATTACCACGAGAGGTCGACAAGACTGAATCCGTTGACCATGTCCTTTCCGTCTTCTGTCACGTTAAGTACCGTCATGACCTCCTACCAGGTCTAATGGTCTCGACTCTGACCAGGGAAGACAGGAGTGATGTCTAGATCTTGTCCCGACAAAGGTCAGAACCAGGGTCAGGAGGGGAGTCAGGTAAGTCTACTATTAATAGACCCAGAATCTCCATGGTCTCGGGGGATTTAACCCGGAGTCTATTAGGAAGGTTAAAACAGTTCGTTAAATAAAAGGTCCCCTTTATTCCCTGAGACACCAAGTGGTCGGTTCCAGACCCCATCTCCGGTTTCTCCGAGAGACAGACTCCTAAGGTCTCTTCCGAATAAGATCCCGAGACTGTTTGTTATTTCCTTTGACCATTAGGCCCCCGTAAACACAAAGAACCCTCTGAAAAGAGTTCCTCATAGTCCTAAAAGGAAAAGTCTTAGAAAAAAAGTAAGTACAACAGGAGGGACCTTTGTCGGTAGGACGTGAACTGTCATTACTCCTACCTCTCAACACCGGCAGAGAAATCTTTAACCCGTTAATTTAAAAGGAATTATTTTAATAAATGGAAGACACTCGTTATAGTGGCGACAACACCTGAACTCACTTAAAAAAATTTAAGGAAATTTATCTTCATCTTCTGTCGTAAAGGACCTTCTTGTAGAATTATAAAAGTATTCGACTTTGGATTGACACGTACATAAAAAGATAGGAACTATCGATAAGGTCTTGAACGAAACTTACGGAGAACACACCGTCCGTGATCCGTATTCTTAAACCCCTTACTTATTTTGTTCCGGGGACGTGAGTTACTCGAGTGTCCCTCTGTCTGTGTATTTGTTGGGACGTCATTATCGTCGTACTCCCCCTCCCGTAACCGTTTTTATCTTTATTAATTGTAAAGACGTCGTGAGATCTCAAATGAGAGAGTATGTCGTGGAGTAAACTAGAAGTGTCACTGATCGGAATTTCCATCCCTTGTGAGAGTAGCATGCCTACTCCTTTGTTCCTACGTCTTGTCTCTACACGGAATAAGTTTTCTGTCTAGTGTCTACCTTTTGGTCCAGATACGGAGACTTAGGGACTTAGACCTGTATCGTGGTGTTACCGAAGACTAAATTTAGGTTATTTAATTTACCAACCCGAACTGATCAGGGGGAGGTACGGATACAGAATTTTAAAACTTTCTCTCTCTTCCCTTTTCGTGAAAGGAACGATGTACCCCTTTATTTGGTCGTTTTGTTATTAAAGTAAAGTTGTTCGTAAGAGTGGGATGTATTACTTGTGGTATTCTTCATTTCGTATTGAATTTAGAGAATGTCCACAGAAAGAAAGAAAGATGGTAAGAAAGAAAGAAAACTATTCTTTCTACAAACTTGTAGAAGGTATCGTCCTTTTAAACAGTTTACGGAATGAATAACAGTTCAACCGTCGAAAAAATTAATCTTTTCATTAGTTCGAGTAATGAAATCTTCACTTAGTTATGACTGGTTATATTCCCCTTTTCCAGAGGAGGAGTCACAAGGGGCAGTGACGGTAGGACGGGGATAGGGACTGGCGGTGGAGTTAGGGTCAAGGGTTGTCATTTGTAGTAATGGTCAGTCATTCTTGATACCCTGAGAAATGTGTGTGCATTTATATATTTCTGTGCAAAAAAAAAAAATTAAATTTTTTTTGTGTCCTAAAATTATGTGTGTGTGTGTGTGTCACGAGTCCAAACCAAGAAAAAGAGTAAGTAGTCATCAGATGTACTGTTAATTTACAAGAAAACGGAAGTTTTTTTTCTATGTGTTTGTCGGTGCGACCACTTGAATGATGTCTGGTCTAAGTTTATAAGGTTCAAGTACTTTTGACCCTGTGAACATTTTACGTCTAAGGACCCATAGTTTGGGGTCTCTAAGACTACACCCACCGGATCCTCGGTGTGACCCATTTTTTTACGTTAACCCGTTCTTTTTCGTAGTACGAATGAATTCCGTACCACGGATTGTGAATGATCTCGGAAGGAGAAGATCGACGGGTATGAACATTGGGTAGTAGAGGACTACCAAAAGGTCATAACGAAGTGAGAGAAGAGGGGGATTAGACCACGTAAGTGATTCCCAAAGTGGACATCCGAACCCAAGTGAGAGGTCCTGAGTTACGACCAATGGAAGACTGTCCGACTCGATTGTAAAGGTGGCAAGTCACTTACGAGCATACACGGTTCTTCGTCCGGTCTTTAAGACTAAACAGAACAAAGTTGATTAAGAGAGAGAGAGGGTGGTGGTGGAGGGCGAGACAGTGTGTGTGTGTGTGTTTACTTCCTAATGATAGGGGTAAAAAGTTTATCCCTTTGACCGTCCTATAATAGACACAAAAGAAGAGAAAGAACATGTATCTTTCTGAATAGTAATACGATTATTTGGTGTTCGGTTCTGAGTTTGGGTCCAGACACGTTAAGGTAGGTCTCTTACTAGGGGTGGGGTAGTGTCGACGGAGGAAAATGTTAGGCATAAGAACAGAGTCGGTAAAAGACACTGAAATCGTATTGAGATAGGTTGGTTCTACCTAAAGTTAGGAGAAGTCAACTAGGGACCGAAATTAAAGTGGAATTTTCGTGAATAGGTTACTAATATAAATGGTTGAACTCATATTGATAATACTTTAGGGGAAAGACCTTGGTAAAAATAGAAAATGTGTTTCTTAACACACAAAGAGAATCTTCATGGGTAGAAGGACTGGGGAATTCATAAAACCAGTCTACCGAAGACTGGGAGAGGTTACCTCTCTACCGAGTCAGATTTATAATATATTGAGTCTTTTATTACCACCTTTCCATTCGAATCGGTTAACTAAGTCAAAATATCTGGTTATAGTCTTTAGTGTTGTAACAGTTGGTAAATCTAGTTAAAGGATATACAAGGGGTTTCTGAAGATTTAGTGAGAAAGTATTATGAGTCATAAAAACATTAATGTTCAATTTCAAACAAAAAGAGTGTCGTGATATTTCAGATACTCCAGTCCCTTGTATCATCCTTGAGTAATTTATGAACAATTTGATTTAGTTTCACTTGACCTAGTGATGTAAGAGTTGTAAAGAAAGGGTGATAAGGGTTACCAGATTGTTAAGACACAAAGACCGTATTTTGTTATCCCGGAGGTGGTAAAAACTGTGTCAAAGCTACCGTTATAATACGGTTTATCCTCTAGGTCGTTCTGTCTCCATGAGTCTCATTCCGGACTCTGTCTTCCTAGTCACGTTTTGTTTTCGGGATCTCATCGAAACAGTTCCCTGTTTATTTGAGTTTGTGTTAGTCCGTTTTCCAGTCTTCAGGTTTACTGGTCCGACCCTTCCGTTCCTCATTACCTAATGGCCCACAGTCTTCGCTCTGACCGACAGCAGGGCGGAACCAAAGAGGTTGTACTATATAGAAGTCCTCTAGGTTTTGTGCGACAGACCTCTCTGGTGACTAGTTTTATTTCTAAGACACTTGATTTTTCATTGTACGGTCATTGAGACGAACCTTTACAGGACGACTCTACTGTCGATCCTTCGTCGGTACAACACGAGTCGGTTAAACACAAGAAATCATGTTTGCTTTAGTCTCTTCTCTGTGGACGGCAAAACATAGGGACTTCCACCGATTCCACAAAATGACCCTTCCAGGAAAGCACCGTAGACAGAGACCAAGGTACATTCCGTGAAATTCGATACCTTCTAAGGGGACACCTCGACAGGGGAGGGTGACCCCTGTTGAGGAGGTGCCCTTGAGATAGGTGGCTGTCCCTAGGTCCTGAAAGATAGACCGTTTTCTAACCTTTTGAATGACTAGTTGTCATTTGATATGAGACTTTTATGGGAGTGATCGGTAGTCTTCGTTCCCCTTATCGTTCCATGGTGACGACCCTCGTCTGGTCGTTAGTCCTTAGGGTTTTCGTGGTGACTACTGGTCCCTACGTCCGTCTCCTCGTTGTTACTCCCTTTCATGGTCGCCCCTCCCCTTTGGACGACACCTCGGAATTCAGAAACGGAAACTGTCCTAAGAGGAAAGTTATGAAGGACGGTTTCCGTCCTTGTCGACGGACCCATGGTTGTCCCTTCACTCTGATACCCCCTGTTCCTTCCCCTTTAAAAAATCGACTTTCATCATCCTTGTCTACACCTCTCTTCAAGAACTACTCGAAATATATTGAGACCACCCTGTCTTTACCGGTGTGTTCAGATAGTGGTGTTCTTTTACCAAAGGTTGTTTGTTTAGGGGTCGGGAGGGAACACCTGGTAGTTTTGTACACCCTCCAGTACGTATAACTAACTACAAGAATGAATCGTTTCAGAGAAATAACATTTCTGTATGAGATAAAGTTCGGTATCAGGATGTCCGGAAACTACTACACGGAGAGTCGAAATAAAAATATTGAAAAGTAATTTCTGGATAATTTCTGGATACTAGGGTAGTATCTACTTTCACTTTCACAATCAACGACTCAACACGGACTGAGAAACGCTAGGGTACCTGACATCGGGCGGTCCGAGGAGATAGGTACCCTAAGAGATCCGTTCTTATGACCTCACTCAACGGTAAAGGAGGAGGTCCCCTAGAAGGGTTGGGTCCCTAACTTGGACCCTGAGGACGTAACGTCCGTCTAAGAAATGATGGACTCGGTAGTCCCTTCGGGTAAAAAATAATATATATACATATATTGACTAAACTATTTCCATACTTTAGATTTTCCATTATGTAACTTAAAAATATCACTAATAGAGTTCATCATCGAAGATCTAAGAAAAAAGGGGGACATAAAAGTTTTGAAAATTTTCTTACTCGTACATAATGTAGGTTTTAGTCTTTTTTTTATAATAGTTTTTTATTCAAAGTAGGTCATAGAGATTCTAGTTTCTGAGTGTCTCGGTTACCGATCTTTACTTGAAATTTGAGGACAGTGAAGACCAGAGTAGGGGATGGGGGTGAGGTAAGATGAATGAGACCTAAAATCGCTGTAGTCTGAAGAGTGGTGACAGGTTCGTGGGTCCTGTACCCATGAAGTACTGGGGGTACGGAGACGTGTACGACAGGAGAGAAGTACTTTACGGAAAGTTGTGAACCTCTCGAAGATGGGTAGGAAGTTTCGGGACGGATTTTCAGTAAAGAAGGTCTTCTAGAGGTGGAGAGGGGTTGTTTCGACAACGAAAGTCAGACAAAAGTGTCACACTAAGGTCGTGACAGGGTTATGACTGGTGTCACATAGTATTGGCTAAGTAGATAAAAAGAAGTTGATGGAAAGGATCTTTTGACACTCAGGTAGTTTCTGTCCCCGTCTCCGATATAAAATAGGGGAAAACACAGGGGGAAAGTCGATGTGTGTATGAGTTAATTACCTTTTATAATTTAAGGGACATCATAGGAACGTTCACCGGGGGACCAGAGAGATGAAGTAAGGGAAGATTCGGTTTCCAACCTATCAAAATGTCTCTGTGTTGACGGGGAAGAAACTAAGAAGTAGAAGAACTTAATGGAGAACCAGTCCCAAAGTCTTTCGAACTTAGACGAGGTAAAACACGGAGATTTGACATTAAAGACCATGTTTAGTACGTGGAGTTTCGTCTTATAAATGTACAGGAATACATGTGTCAGGTCTTGTTACTGTAAATGAGAGTGGTAAGTGAGTGGTTTAGGGTGTCAGTGGATAATGTGTGGTTTACAACAAGATCCATGATTATTTTGTGTTTACTTGTACTCTTTGTTCAGAACAAGAATATCTGAAAGTTAAGACCATTTTTTCTCTTTTTTAGATTTCTCCTTTTTGTAGTATCTCGACATTCACGAGAGGACTCAGAACCCACTAGTCTTTTATTATCCGTTCCGTTCCCAGTTTATGGATCTTCCTCGGTCGGTACACTGTTATGTCCCAATTATCCCAAGGTCTTTCTTCCTTTTCAATGCACGTTTCAGAGTTTTACCAATGTTCAAATCTCCTAAGTTCCGTGGACCTTTCACCTCTCCACTCCACAGGTTCTACCTGTCTCGTACCGAAGTATTCGGGTCGATTCGTAAACCTAAGCTAAGAACTTGTCACTTTAAGATGACCTCCCAAACTTTGATCCTTCACTGTACTAATTTAATTCAACACATTCCTAATGACGACCGACGACACCCCTCTTGTCTGAGACTTCTGTTCTCTTCTTCGTCCCTCTAGTCAATCCTTATCACTGTAAGTGAAATCAAGTCAGTGAGTCAATACGGGTTGAGGAACGCTGGGGTACCGGACGTCGTGCGGTCCGAAGGGATACGTAGTGGTAGAGGGCCTCGAATGAGTTTGAGTGTAGGTAACGCAACCACTACGGTAGGATGGTAGAGTAGGAGACAGTAGGGGAAGAGGAGGACGGAATTTAGAAAGGATCGTAGTCCGAGGAAAAGGATAAACCTTGGTCAGACAACAAGGTACAGGTCAAGATTGACAACGAATAACTAAAGAGTCCTCCGTCCAGTCCACCAGACCATAAGGGTAGACAACTTCTTAAAAGGTGTCAAAGACCACTAGGTGTATCAGTTTCCGAAACCGTGTCAGTTATTTCGTTTTCATTTACAAAAAGACCTTGAGAGAACAAAAAGCTTCTAGGTCGTCTACAACCGTTAAACTAGAGACCAAGGAGACGGAAAAGATTTAGGTCGAACTTGTAGACCTTCAAGTACCGAGTACATGATAACTTCGGACCGAACCTCTTAAAACTCGTAATGAAACGCTCACACACTCTACTCACGTTAACACGTCGTCAAACTCGTAAGAAACCGTAACGGAAAGAAACCCTAACCTTACTTTTGACTGTAAAAGGTCAGGACACCGGTGACGACTCAACAGGTTTAAACGACCGTATAACTCACGTCGTGAAAGTGTCGTAGTAGAAAATCCTAAACTTTATCGGGTCGACCTTAAGGTAGTGGAGGTGATCGAAACAAACATCACTACGAAGGATTTGGGGTGAACTGAAGCGTAAGGTCCTACAGACCGAGATCCACTCACTAGTGTGGGAGCACCAATAGACTCAGTACTTCTAGAAAAAACATATCAAGAAGACACATAAGAACGGTGGAGAAGAATTATAGAAGACGAAGACAATCCAGGTATGTTAAAGACAGGAAATAACTCGGGTAGAAACGCACTTGACAAGGGAACCATAGAGATTAAAAGAACTTCTCTGGAGATCAGAAAGGGTAAGATATAAAGAAACGTAACTAGAGACTCCTTCCGAAAGATTAGAAAGGAACGATAAGAAACCTTGAGATGTAAGTTTACCCATATAGAAAGGAAAGAGGAAACGGAAATCGAAGAGAAGAAAAGAGTCGATAAACATTCCTGAGAAGTCTGTTGGTAAAACGGAAAAACGTAAAGAAAAAGAACCCCTACCAGAACTAGTGACGGAGGACATGTTACAGTGTTTGGAGACAGGTATCAAGAAGTTTGTGAGACAGATAGTCTAGATTATGGAACTTAGATAAACAGTCAAAAAATCACCGTAATTGACCCCGAATAAGGGGGGGTCCCCTGTAAACGGTTACAGACCTCTGTAAAAACCAACACTGTTGAACACCCCCCTCCCCCACAACGACGACTGTAGCTCACCTAATCCAGTCCCTACGTCGAGTTGTAGGGTGTACCACGTCCTGTCGAGGGTGTTGTTTTTTTACTACGTCTGGGTTTGTAGTCTTCAACACCTCCGTCTTTTTGAGACTCTATCCCCCTATAACGGTACCAGGGTCGTTCTCCACCACTACCTGACCCGGTCCTATCACATCTATCCCTACCTCATAACTTCCAAAAAGAGAGTATAAAGGAATCTAAAGGACTTGTAATGACTCCGTCCCTTCCGTAAGAGACGAGTCACGGAGTCCCTATTATGTCCCTTTCTCAGTTAAGAACCGAAAACTGAAAGTTTTGGGATCAAGAGTCCCTCTTCTCTTTCTTACACCCAATACCTGTTTTCTAGACTTTCTTTCAGAATACTGTTTCTCGGTCTCCTGGTGGGGATAATTGGGGGAAGGGGAGGGGAGGGGAGGAGGAGTGTGTCTATGTCTAAAGTCCTCTAACAGTCTGTTCCGCATACATCAAAAATACCTAGAAATTCTTTTATTAGGGGTGGGATAGAGTGGAATCTGTTCGGGTCCCTCTCACCCACTACTGTCTTACGGGTGTATATAAACGTCTTAGACTCCGACCTCCTCGATCCGGTGAAGGGGTCCACCGTGGGATCCCTCCGGAACCTCCTCTTCATTCACCGTTGTACTCGGACTCCGTTTACAGGTCTCTGAGAGTACTGGGTCGTACCATGCCCTCGGACTCCTGCTGAGGACCACGGACGTATAGAGTATCTTCCTCGACTCCCCTTGCTCGTTTCACCGGAGTCCAAACCTTGTCTCTTCATAGTCACGTCCTGACTGGTGACGCCTAGGTCGTCCTTCCTCCTATAGAGTCATCGACGGTTTCATCCGACTACTATTTGGTGTTGTCTACAGGGGAACCGTGATGGGGTCGGGGGGACCTGGAACCCGGTGTTGCGACCTCTTTCGTTCTTCTTTGGTTAGGGGAATCTAAATAAAGACAGTAAAGGTCGTCTTATCTCTACACTTTACATTCAGTTCAATGTCTTTTTATTTCTTTTCGTATAAAAATAACGTGGACCTAAACCCCGACTCTGACGAAGGAGACTCCGAGGTATCCGACACCCGCAGACGCACAGGTAGACGTGGTAATAGTGGACCGTAGCTGACGCGATAGGGTCCCCACCGTGGGTCCAGGTAAGTTCCGGGGAACTTGCGACGGACATCGACTCCCGTGGGGGATTTGACAGTGTGTGTCGACCCGTGTGCACGTGTACGGTGTGTATAACTAGTCTTTCTCGACAGCGGTTTAATGGTAAATTTAGTTACCAACTCGCGGGTCATTAACCTTTACAGTTTTGGGTGTAAAAGATTCACTGGAGTTTTGTGGTGTAACTTTAGTAAATAGACTCGACCTATGTGTAAACAAAATAGAGAAGGGAAGAGGTGTGACAGGACAATCCTTTGATATTTTTAATCCCTTGACCCATTTTCCGTTTTTCTCTTTCTTTGACCTATTGGGTGTTTGATATCGGGTTGTAACAGTTGGAAGTCTTGTGTCAGAACACCTATAAGGTACTTCCAAATGTTCTGACTTATTTCAAACTCCTTGTAGACACCGGGGAAGAACCGTCAAGTATGAATTGTGTAAGTTCCAAGGGTATTCAGGACACCCTTTGTTCGGATAAATTGAGTGAAGTATGATCTTGAAGGTTTTGGATAAACTGGTGTCTTGATAAAAAAAGGTGGGTTAAGGAGAAATGTAGGTTAAAGTACCTTATGTGGAGTCCCTTGTGATGAGGTTTGTATTTAACCGGATTACTAATTTGTTTAATTCTCTTGTCTCGGTTTTGGGGTGAGGACCCGGTCGGTTCTTTAAAATATTTGTGGTTGTTCGGTAGTCCTTGTTTAGTAAATGTTCCCTTTATCTCGGGTCTTATGTCGGACGACACCGGACATAATCCGGTCTCCAAGACTTAAATTTGAGTCGTGGAAATTCTCAGTCGGGGATAGGGGGTTGAAGGACCGTCGATGTTCCTGTCCCGGGTCAAAGACTTGGTCGGATTGGAGTACAGAAGGACTGGAGAAGTTAGGAATGGGAGAAGATAGGAGTGGAGTAACACAAAAGGTTCCGTGACGAGACGAGACGGAGGGTCCGTTGGTGGTGGTGGGTCCGAACGGGGTGGGTGACCTCGTTAAGTTGCGTTATAGTAATGACTAGTGGTTACTCTACGATCCGTGTTCCAATGGCGTTACTTGGTTCGTTTTGTCGAAAAACCTTTATACCAGCTCTTCACGGATATTCGGTCTTGAGAAGAGACTTGTAGTCAGAGGTGTAGACCTCCCTTTATTTTCTCACCCTCGTAACCTGGTCGTCTGTAGATTCTAAAGACCAAGACACAAAGGTCCAACCACCTCGGAGATAGTTAAGAGGTCATCCATGAAAAAGTTTCTACTGAAGGACCCCACCCTCTTTCCCTAGAGTGTGTCGATTGGTCGGAGTTCAACCCCCTATCCGTTCCAAAGTAGTCTTCCTAACATCTTCCCGATCCTTTCCGTCCTTCAGTTTCTGACTCTGGGCAGGGTCTGACCGGGGGTCACTTCTTTGGGGACCCAAAGTTTCTTCTTAACGGGACCGTATAAAGAACGGAGGGACGTGTCGACCTTCAGTCTGGGGAGGTTAAATTTGGAATCAAGACGGTGATGAGTGACACGTTAGATTATGTTGTATAAAGAGACCTAAAGTCCAAAATAGATATTCTATCATTATCATTACTGATAAAAGGTCTTAAATCCCCTAGTGTTTTACTCTGTGGTATGCGTACTGACTCTGAATCTCTATTTATTTTTAATTAATGTAGGGTAACGATTTGTTTTGACATATCGGACTTCGTACCGAACATTGTCAGTAACTTGCTTACCACTCACTTACCTACTTACTCGTTTATTATCTCCAAAGACCTTTCCTTTTCATCGGGGATTGTATATTTGAGACCACCACTCTTGCGGTTATGTGTGGGGTCTAGGTGACTAAAGGACTGACCCTCCGTGGACTACACGGTACGAGGGGTTGGTTGAAGGGTGGTACTTGTAGTATCTGTAGTGGAACTGAAATTTGTGTAGTGGGAAGTAGGTTAGAAGTATCTATTTATAGAGGGGATAGTCCCTGTTTGTTCCTTTAAGTAGTTTGGTACTTCTTATAAGGGAATTGTTTATTTTGGGGATGAAAGTTACCGTGTCTTTTATACTACAACAATCCCCAACTTACGAACCACAAAAGGGAATTTTAAGTGTACAACTTCGGGATTGGAGGTTGTACTACCACACACCTCTACCCGCCCCGGAGACCCTTCACTAATCCAAGTGTACTCTATTACTCACACCACGGGAGTATTACCCTAATCAGGGGAAGATTCCTCTCCTCCTGTCTCTCGAGAGAGAGAGGTGTGTCTCCTTTCTGGTACACTCGTGTCGTTCTTCCGATGTTCGTCCTGTCGCACGAGAGTTGTCCTCGGTTTAGACACCCGTGGAACTAGAATCTGAAGGGTCGGAGGTCTTAACACTCTTCATTTACAGACAACAAATTCGAAGGGTCGACGGACACCATAAAACAATATCGCTGGGTTCGATTCTGTTTATAGTTTCTTTTATATTGAGGTTGAACTCGAACCGACACTCAATCTTTTCATTTTGAAGAAGAATCATTAATAATCGGTGACGAAGTTGACTAACATGTGGTTAGTGTACCCCCTTTACTCTTAGTGGTATTCGTAAAGAGTTCTCAAGCACCGGTTTTATGACTTGTGTTTTAACATTACTTCCTATTACTTTAGGTCTTCTCTTTCCGGTTATACTAAGACCTTCTCAATAATCCTTCCGTAGTACGTTCTCCCTAGTAAACTTGTCCGTCACTTCCTACCAGTCCTCAACTGGTTTGGTTTTTTCACCCCCACCCCCCTCTCCCTTCTGTAAAATTCGTCTTATTTCCGTGTTTACCCCTTTATAAACCTCCACCCTTTTCCATGCCTCCTCAGTCTCTGTTCCTTAGTAAGATTACACCAATACTGTCGTGTCCGGATAATATTCCTTTTGTGGACTTCTGCTTTGTCCATTTGACCTACTCCATTTGAGTAGTCGTCCATTCGAGAGTAGTCGTTCTGGGAAATACCTGAAGTTGAACATCCGGTCTTCCACTTCTGACCACCCGTACCCGACTTCGAAAGGATGGTTGTCTAAGTAAGTCTTTCGTTTCGTAAAGAATATTTGACCGTGATGGAGAATTTTTAAACCTCTAAAAGTAGTACCGGAACCTAAACCGTTTCTTAGGAATCTATACTGTGGTTTGTGTACTTTTTTATCTATTTCGAAGTATTTTTAATTTTTGAAAACGTGAAGTTTCCTGAGGTAGTCTTTTCTCTTTTCTATTGGTTGTCTTACCTTGGTTGTTTAGAAAATAAAGTATTCCTTGAACATAGGTTTTACATCTTTCTTGAGAATGTCGAGTTATTACCTTTTTTGTTGGAGTAAAAAATTTACAAAATTTTCAATTTAAAGATTTATAAATTTTATTTTTAATCCTCTAAAACAAAACTTTAGGTCTACGAGACCTTTGTGACTTTCTTGATTGGTTGGTGAGACCCGAATGTAGGGAAGCGCCATTACTGTCCTCTTGACTCGTCCCCGACGGAGGAGATTTACTCGAGGGATCAGTCGGTGTCAGGGGTGATGAGGGGTGACAAGGGGTCGGGTCGGATGAAAAGAGTGACTTCGGTCACTTCCACTACTACCGAGAATTCGAGTAACAGGTTAGTGAGATACCGTATTAGAGGAATTCTAATTTAAGTAAGAGTACGATTTAACCCTCAAAGAATCTAAAATCTAAAAAGAAAGAAAAGGAAGTGACTAAAATAACGGTATAAGGTTCTTTTGAGAACCTTCAATTCCTACATAATATATAAAACGTAGAGAGTGTTGTGAGTCGTGTTCCGATTCTTGTTTCAGCTGTGAGTTCACAAGTGACTCATTTACACATTCACTCACTCATTTATTTACGAAGAGACACCAGCAGAAGCGATGGACGAGAAGAAGGGGAGTTAAGATCTAAATACGGTGATTTTTCTACCGGATTTTACTTATACCTACACATTAATTTTTTTTTTGTGACTTTAGTTAGTGACTTAAAGATAAAATTAAAAGATAATCCTACTTTACCTTTAGACTTGAGACTTATTTGCGTCTTGTCTGGTAATATAGACTGTCGTCTACTTAATCTTGGGTCCAATGACCTTTTACGAACACTTATTCTAATGGTTTGTGATAGTCACTAGAAACTCCTATGACACTTTCTATCCTATTCACGGTTTTTCGACCTCTACCCTTTTACAAGACTAAAAGTTTCCCCCTTTCTTCAGACTCAAACGGTCAAAGTCTAACCTCTTATACCACAGTGAGAGTCGTCCCAAGGACTTGTCCAAGTATTTCCTTGTGAACACTTGTGGAGTCTGTTCTTTGTTATAGGTAAGCCTCGGTCGTGTCCCAGTGGTTCTTGTTCAGTTTAATTTAAGTAAAGTAAAAGAAGAGAGACTATTCCGAGGATCGGGTCACCCAACCTCTTTGTATCGTCTATGTTATATATACCACGTTACTCTCTCACCCGTCACTTTTCCCGATTAAGTTGGGAACTCGATATAATTATCTTCGTAATGTATGTGGTATTTAATCCTTCACTACAACAAAAGAAAGAGACTGGTGTAACTTTCGCAGAGTGAATATTGAATCATAGTGAGAACTTCTTCTAAAAACTGTCATGTCAGAAGACGTCCAGGTAAGCCGTTTTAGAGAAATTTTCGTATTTCGAAATTAGGTCTAATTACCGTAGACAACTTTTTGACTTTCTAGACCGACCCGGATGTAAGATTTGTCATTGTTGACCAACTTGGGTTCATCACTGACGGGTAAACCTGTCCTGTACACAAGAGTCCGGTTAGTATTAGTGGTGGGGGGAAGAATGTAACGGGACCGACTCCACCATCCGGTTGACGGTGTTTATTAGAATGAACCGGTCGAAGTGAGTGAATAAGAGAGACGGTTCGTGAGTTTCCGGACCTCAAACGTTGGGTCCTACGTCTTCTAGGTTTTCTCTCAATTCTACTATTTCGTCGTCACTTGGTGGAACGTACTCGTTTACTCTTAGTACCAAGTCCCAACTACTGGTCTCAGACGTTTATAGGTTACCCGTCAGTACCCCTTTTTCGTAGACAGAGCAAGATACTTCAGGGTTCCATATCTTGGTTTTCCACCTACTCTCTGTATGAATTGGGTTGTATTTTTTGAGGAATGTTGTCGGTCTCACCAGATTTTTACCTTATACACCCGAAACCTTCACCACTCAAAGGGTAGTGACCCTTACACGTTCATATACCACAGATAACACAGTGTCCATATATTAATTTGCCTAAGTTCCCAGACTAATCCGTTCTCTTCCGTACTCAGGCTTTAAAAAGTGTTAACCTTTTTCTTGAACCTTTTGTCAGGGGAAACAAGGTCAGTCATTTAAGAAGTTTTTCTCTTTTTTCCCTGATTCGGTTGTTTCTTGAGTCATAGTGAAAATTTTTAGTTTTCGGGGGGGTGTTTTACGTGTCTCCTGTTTTAGGTAGTCTGATACACCTTACAAACACGGTTTGACCGGTTTACTATAGGTTCCATTAACCGCAGTCCGTAATAAAAACTACTGACCAGTTTGCGAGAAGTCTCCGGTCGTTGTTTCCGTTCCCTCCTTTCATTCTCCCATTTGTTACCGGACACTGACCCTCCGTCGGCCAGGGGTGGTGTTTTGACGGTAGACGATGACTGTAGTCAGGAAGTTCCCCGTCGAAGTCCGTTTGTTACATAGCCCCTGTGACCCGGACTTTCCTTTGGTTGACGGAAGTGTAAAGGGTGGAACACTGGAACCCGTTCAGTAAATTGTAATGTTCCGGAGGTAAAGGAGTAGAGATTCTGACTCGAGGATGTTTGAGACAGACATGAAACGTATTCGGGTCTCCCCGCTCCAGACCCTCACTCGGTACCTTTGATAGCTCGGGACTTGTGTGTAGTTATCCACTACTACTACTACTTTTTTATCTTAAAACTGTCTTCTCTAAGGTTAAAGTCCGTGCCATCGTAGGACTAGATTTACCACACCTACAGTTGGGATCTCCTTATTTTACTTTGAGAAAATTGGTCTTACGTTTCTGTAAATCTCAAATCTTCTCTATTCTAGTAAACCTGTTTAAAGGACGACTTTACGTAATGGGACGGGAACGATAAATCTGCAATTTTATTTGTGTTTTCCATTTTTCATTTTCTTAGTGAGTCTCGATGTTTACGAATTAACTAGAAGTTCGTCTCAAGTGTCAGGGTCACCATCGTTAGGAAGTTTTTACTCTATTCATGTAAAGGATGGTTCGGCTACGAATATTTTTGGGGTTTGACAGGGTTCGAGGCGGATGGGAAGAGAGACTACCGTAAAAAGTACCCTTTGAGTCAAAAATTTCTTTTTTTATTTTTAGTCGGACTAATCAGAATGTCTTGTATTTGAGGGATTTTTCACACGTCCGAAGACATAACTCGTCAGTCTCTTAAGTCTAGAGACTGGTTATTTTCCCACCTAAAGATTTAAAAGTCGTTCCGACTTTGGAACATTCAGTGACAAAAGGTGTCACTTGACTTTTGACGTCTCCTCCTCGGGTCCCTTCTCGTCCCAAAAGACGAGTAAAGAGGGACCCCAGATGGCTCTCCACTAAACGTACGACCCAAACTGGTCTTGATTTTCTGTGTTCTGACAACCGTTCCGACCTTTTTTTGTTTCGAGAGGGGACTACCCGACGAGGGGAGGGTTTCAAAGGGTTCGTAGACTTCGTGCCTGTCGTCGACACTACGCGCTGGAGGGTTGCGAGGACCCCTTCGGTGGGCTGAAGGACCCAGTGACTTGGAACTCGTCGTCGTCGTGGATCTTCATCCACACCTTGGAGTCCAGTGGTCTCGTTGTTTATTGGTTGAACGTGTTATCAGGACCCCACCCCCGTCCGTAGTCGTAGGGGACTTCTACATGAGCCAGGAATGAGAAAGATGTTCTCTAGTGTTGTGTGGGATACAGTGTCGTTCCTCTTGGTACTGGTCTTCCTTTAGTCTACGGCTCTCCGGGTCCGAAGGGAATCCCATATAGGATTTTCTTTGCCACTCGTACGACCTACCACGAAAGTACCAAAGGAACGGTTTCGACTCGGATCCTGAGTGTTCCCACGCTCTTCGGGGTCAGACCGGACTTATTCCTTAGATGGACTTAAACAGATACGTTAACACAGACCAAAGGAGAAAGGGGAACGATCACACCTAAATCCCTCGCCGAAGACTCTCCTCACACGTGGGGCACTCACCGTGATTTCGACCTTGTTCGTCGGTCTCCAGTCGAGTGGGAGGACCGTCCGAAAGTGACTGTGATGCCTTCGGTCCGTCGTAGATGGTCGGTCGTGTGACTTGACGACCAAAAGTTACTTCCGACTACTGGGATTTGTGATTGCGTGTCTGCCACTACCCCCGGCGTGTGACGCTCTGTTATGTAAAAGACGTGACTCGAGGGAGAAATACGAATTTACGGACGTAATCAAACCTAGTTATACGAGGTATTGTCAATTAGGTACCGTTGGGGCTGTTTCTTCACGTCGGGTCCCTACGACGAAGGGTATCATATGCGTACACTTAAGGTCTGGTCTCTTTCCCCGTCTCCGTTTCGTTACTGTTTTTTGTCTTTCCTCTTTCTCCCTTTTTTTTTTCGTCTAGTGTTTTTTATATGTAGAATAATACCCCGAAAAACGTACCGCCCCCCTCCTCCATCATTGACAGAAACCGTCACTGCAGTTTTACCGGACTCTCATTGTACGGTGCCGGTTCTACTACCTCATAGACTCTGTGAGGATTTCGGCCCACATCTTAGGAGGAGTGTGTGGACGTTACGTCACTAGCGGCGGGCAAGATGTCAGGCATGAGGGTCGCGGTCGCGAGAGACGTCAGCTTTGGTCAGGCCTGAACACGTCGACGGTGACAAGGAGGAGTGTTATTCTAATAACTACGTATTGTTGTAAAGTACTACCGTCCCTCCTTTTCTCCCTTTTTTTTCGGTTTCGTTCTCTTCCTTTCCCCTCCCCTCCGTACTGAGGGGTCGGGCTTAGAGTGGAAAATAAACCCGAAGTATAAGCCGTTACTAAAGAAACAGAAAGAACTTGAATCAAACTCTACTGTAGAAGGTTACACCGGTTTCCGTGACTGTCCGACAACCTAAATAACGAGGAAAAGAAGGGCTCAGGAGCGAGGTTGGGATCATTAGTGTGCCGAGACCAGCTAAAGTGTCCACATCCCCCGATTAGAGAAAGTGAGTCTACGTCTCGGTCGCCTTTTTAGGGAGAGCAAGAGTCTCCTTTAAAGAGAAATGAACCGCTCTTTTTACAGAGTTCATCGAACCAGACCAGTTGAGGAGAACGTCTTCTTGGTGGTGGGATCCTCGTGTCATTGGACGGGCTCTAAAAGTTCTAAAAAGAAGGTTTTTTTATTATTGGTTCTCGTGAGTGAGAGTGTGTGAGAGAGAGAGTGTGTGTGTGTGTGTGTGTGTGTCAGTGTGTGAGCGCACGTGACCACGTGAGTAGGTCGGTACGTGTGTGCGTCAGCACTACGTGTGAGTGTGTGGGAGTGTGGGCGAGTGGGAGAGTGTGTGTGAGTGTGTGTGTGTGTGTGTGTGTAGGTGTTCTCCGCGCCGCGGAGGAACCAGGACGTCAGTCGGAGGCCGACCAAAAGGTTCCGAGACAATTTCTCTACCAGTCCAACGGTTTCCCGGCTAGTAGAGCGTAGGAGGGAGGGAAGCCGCGGAGACCAGGTTATATGTCACTCCGAGTTTCGGTCCTCTCGCTCCACCTTCAAGAGGACGACGTTCTGAATTCGAGGCCACTTGGCCTCCGACCTGACGTGCGGGACGTCCCGACCGACTCGCGAGGGGGTGGCGAGAGCAGTAGTTCGAGGTGGAGGGCCTAAAATATTGTTGACTGTGTAACATCGGATGTCCTCTCGTCTTGAGTGACGTTCGTTTTTCTCCTTCTTTCCGAGTGTTTTCCCTTCCTCCGTCCTTTTTCTTGACCCGACCCCTCCGGACTCTCCGGGGACTTCTGAGGATGGTAACCGTCAACCCAATCCTTAAGAAGGAGGTTTTTGAGGTTTTCCAGGTGGAAAAAGAACGTTGTACGTTAAATTAAGTTAAAGAGTTCGTTTCCGATACACTGTCAAACAGTGAGACAGACTAACAGATCGCCTCCTCTCCCCGACTAGGTACATCCGTTCGAGTAATTATAAACACCTCGTAATACCCCGCCGTCCCTGTTACGGTTCACAGAGTCTGTACGTCGAAACGTTTCGGCAACCCTCGTCCGAACGACCTTTGGGTCGGTGGAGTCCTGTTCCCAAATCGTCCTGCGTCCCGTTTAGTTATTGAGTAACTCGGAGTCAAAGGAGTGGTCATTTTACCAAGAAAAACCTCCCAAAAAAGTAAGAAAGAAAGTTGTACATAAAGTCAAATTATATCCAGTCCGTAGCAAGACCCATACCCCTGTACCGTTACTAGTTTGATCCGTTTTTTTTTTTCTAAGGGGTGAAGACCTCGAGGAGTCAGAGGTGTAGTGGGTTGAGACCCTTCAGTCGTGATCAGTACCATTATTAGAGTCATTTTAGTCGGGGTTCGTCTCGAGTCTTACGTAGTACTTACCACGGAAGACCTTGACACGTTCCGTTCTCCGGGATCCTCCCCTTCTACTTTCTATTTGTTTTACTCTTTAAATACATACTATCTTCTACTATTCACGACACTCCTTTTTCATAACGTCCCATCCCCGGAAGTCCTTACTCCCTCGAGAACCCCCGAGTTCATTCTTACACTTCGATTCGAATCGTGCCTCGTACCATTATTCGTGAGTCTTATGGGGAGTCGTTTGGGTATTGTATCACGGGCACTTCCTTGTCCGTGTCTATGCCCTCCACTGAACGGGTTTCAGTGGTCGTAAGCGAGGGCACGACATACTGTGGTCTAAGACGGGTACGTATACACGTTTCCAACGACGTAAGATGACCTCTCATTTGCGTAAAGTGTGCGTGAGTTCCGTCTTATTCTAGACAAGGCATTTTTACTTTAGTTCGTGATGTCCCAACGACGAGGACCTTAAAGTGTACAATTCTATCAGTAATTATACAAGTCAAGTCAGCAGGTCAGCACAGGCTGAGAAACACTGGGGTACCTGACGTACGTCGTGAGGTCCGGAGGGACAGGTAGTCGTTGAGGACCTCGAGTGAGTTTGAGTGCAGGTAGCCCAGCCACTACGGTAGGTTGGTAGAGTAGGAGACAGCAGGGGAAGAGGAGGGCGGGAGTTAGAAAGGGTCGTAGTGTCAGAAAAGGTCACTCAACTAAGAAGGGTAGTCCACCGGTTTCATGACCTCGAAGTCGAAATCGTAATCAGGAAGGTTACTTATAAGTCCTGACTAAAGGAAATCCTACCTGACCAAACTAGAAGAACGTCAGCTTCCCTGCGAGTTGTCAGAAGAGGTTGTGGCGTCAAGTTTTCGTAGTTAATAAGTCACGAGTCGAAAGAAATACTAAGTCGAGAGTGTAGGTATGCACTGATGATCTTTTTGGTATCAAGACTTATCTACCTGGAAAAAGTCGTTTCATTCCAAAGACAAAAAATTATTGTACGTAACGGAGGGTTTAAACCATAAAAGTGTTTAAAGATTTTTATTAGAAGCTAAACGAAAAAAGACTCACATATTACTTACTAAACAAACCCCAAGTCTTTAATTATCCAATAGGTACGATCAGGTGACTCCGAAGGATCTGTTTCACCGTCAATATCACTCAGAGGTGTCCAGACGTTACCCCTCCCCTTCCCGTAAGGATACCACGTTTGTCATACTCGTACCAACCCTTGTGTGCCCTATACGAACCTCTTTCGTTCTCTCTTCAGGTCGACCACTCAGTGCCCCAAATGATATTGAAACACGGGTCTCTGTTCTCTAATGTCCCAAGTGCTCATCTACGGTGACCGGGTGTCAGTCACGGCAGTGGTGGACGGAAAGGGAAGGGTATCGTATGAGTCCGGGAGATGTCGCTGGGGACGAAACCTGGCAAAATTTTGTCACTTTTGGTGTGAACAATGGACTCTGTCTACACGAGACTCTAATCGTGGGGACGGAGTTCTGATCTGAGAGTTTCCTTTTAGTCTCAATAATTGTACGTAAAACCCTACACTGTTTGACCTAAGGGACGGGCGGAGACACCAAGGTCGAATGTCCCTGGAATCCATCGAAGATACGGAAGTGACTCAGAGTCAAAGGAGTAAACATTTTACCACCCCTAGAGTGAGAAACGTATCCTAGATTGTCCTGTAAAGTTCACGGACCTTGTGTCGTCTCCAGGTGCCTCATAAGGAAAAATCGTAGGTTGGTAAACCCCAGATCCTGGTCTCCACCCCGAGGTGTCTACGGACCCTATCCACGTCCTTTTCTCCTTCTTCTTTCCCCAACATGGGGGACACTTATGTAGTCGTGTATGGTACTTTGGTGTCATGGGTCTTAGAAGGGAGGGGTTCTTCTCCACCACACTGGACCCGTCCGGGGAACGTGTTACGGGAACGAGAAAAGGAAGGTTAGGAGACGTGTCAAGTGGGGTCAGAGGGTCGACGGGAGACACTGGTGTACTTCCCTGGTAAGGGAAGGTACGCTGGAGAAGAAGGAGTGAATACTTTTGGTTGATGGTAAGGACCACTAATAGGAAGTGTACCATAATTTCCTTTGGTCTAACGCCGTTTTTATTTACAGCATTCACCGTTCCAGTCCCCGAGACGGTACACGAAACTAGACACGGTGGGGAGGAGGTTCCTACCCTTATGGGGAACCTCCCATATAAAGTGAAAGGAGTCCGAGTAAAGGACCTAAGAAAATTTATAAGGACTTAATATGATTACAAATTATAAATAGTTCGGGAGTAAGATATGTCAGTGACCCGGTTCAAAAGATGTCTTTACAATAGTTACTGTATCTAAAATAGTCACCCAGTCCCCGATATTAGTGGGAACAAAGCGTCTACCCATTTGTCCCTCCTGTCTCGTCACGTCGTTAGACGGGTTCTAGTGTGTTGATCGATTATTGACTTAGTAAACGTTCGGGTGTAGGCCGGTGTAGTCTCGGCTTCCTGAGTTGGTCGTCTGATAATATAGGGTCTTGTTATTCGTATCCTTATTAACGACAGTTCATCACTGTAAAAAGAAGTTAGTTATGGCACAAGTTAGACTTCAAACGGTAATTTTTTTTTACACCTCAAATTTTATATTCCGTTTGTACAGTGTTTACCGGTAACTACTCCGAATTTAATGTTAATGTCGACTTATTGTATTTTGGGTGATTTGACCAAAGAAAAGGACCATCCCCTTTTTTTTCTGAGATGAACCTCCTTCTTACTGGTTATTGAAAACCAAATTCCGTAAAAATAAAAAGACCAACTTATACTTTGTGAGGGTTCTATTGATTATTCTTAACTATAGAAAACACTGTAAGAGGTTACGATGGTTGATTACGTAGGAACCGACTGAACCACTTATTAAGACGGGAAGTTAGAGACGAGACCTTTTACTTTCGTTGTTGTCTTGAGTCGATCAATCACGGTCTTAACCTATGTTAATTATCACTACTACTGTTGTATAGAACACACATATATGACGAAAGGTAAAATCTTTCGGAAAAGAGAATAAACCAGGAGTGTCATTGGGGCCCCATCCCACCCCCGGTTCACGTCGGCAAAAACTAGGGACAAAGTGACTATACTCATCTATTCACCGTCAAAATTACCTTCTTAATAAAATATTGGAGTTCGTATTATTGTAAGGACACAGTGTTCTGGGTATTCGGTATTTTCGGACTGTCTAAGTTGATGTCTCGTTAAAGAAGTTTTAAGACGGACCGGTTTGGGTAGTATTTGTTTCAGTTTCTGTTTGACTTTTGACTCTTTGTTGTTAGGGTTATGGATGGTATCTGGTTCCTGAGTAAAGGGATTATCTGTTAAGTTCGTACGTAAACATGTGCTTACGACGTCGTTGTGACAAGTGGTGTCGGTTTTCCACCTTTATTAGGTTTACAGGTGGTTGCCTACTTACCTAATTGTTTTACAATATAGGTATATTGCCTTATAGTAAGTCGATATTTTTCCTTACTTTGGGACTACGACGATGTCATACCTACGGGATAATGTGTAATACAATTCACTCTGTCCGTCTGTGTTTTCCAGTAGATAATATACTCAGGTAACTATACTGTATAGGTCTTATTTATTTGGGTGTGTCTGTCTTTCGTCTAATTACCAAAGGTGCCTGAGTCCCTTTACCCCTTACCCCTCTTTGACGAATTGTCTAGGTTAGACCACTCCTACTTTTAAAAAACCTTGATCTATCTTCACTACCAACGTGTTGTGACATTTACATGATTTACGATGGCTTAACGTATGAACTTTTACCAATTAAAATATAAGACACATAAAGTCAAGTCATTTTTTTTTTTTTCTATGGTTTTCTTAAAGGAAGTTTAGATACTCTTTTTGTGGTTGTCAGACAGTCTTTTTAGTTTTACTTTACGATTAGGTGGAGTAAGTGTTACTTTAGTCCGTACCGACCCAGGTCCCCGAGATCGTTAAAATTCTCCTGTATAGAATGAGGTCGAGAGGTAAGACGAAAGGACATACCACCCTCCGCGAGGGGTATTCTACCGTTTCCACCGGGGGTGGTTAGAATTTAGAGGTTCAAACCGTTAAGACCGTTCCTTCCGTTTCAGGAAGGGTCCTTAAGGTCGTTTTCGGGGTCCTTGCCAGCTAACCCGGTTCGACCCCGTGTGCGGTTAGGAACGTTGACTGACATACCGGTCTCCCTATTTTATAAGACAAACCAGTCCTGACCTAACACCCGGACGGGGACCTCAACAACCTACCCAGTCTAAGTTTGTTAGGTGTACCGGGTTCTCTAAGGGGTCTTTCCTAGTCCCATGACAAGGTCTTCTTCTTTCTCTCCTATGACCTACTCGTTAGTTGTGCATAGATGGTACTTTTCCTATACCCTTTCTTCTTTCCCCCTAAGTGTCTTTTCTAAGGACCTTTTATACTGTCTCGACGAACCTTAATAGGCCGAAACAACAAATATTTCGTACCAGAACAGGTATTAGAACTAGGAGTGTGTCAGGAAACTCTATTCATTAAAGTGACGGTAAAATGTCTACTACCTTACTTTCCTCTCCCTCCGACTTACTGAAGAGGTCGGAGGATACCGATTATTTACTCTCGGTTCGTTCTTTGGCCCTGTGGACTGGGTAGACTATAAGAAAGGGGTAGGTACATCCTCGGTGTGAGAGACTCTCTGTTACTCTTGTGTGACCTTGGGAGTCCGGAACCTGTGTACGGGTGAACCGAGACAATTCTTTTCCTATGTTTAGTCAGAGAATCGTTAGTCCTGGACAGTGATTCAGACTCCTCCCGGCGGTCACTACGATGTCTTCAGGAGACCTAAGATTCTTCTCGTCAAGGACTGTACACCGGGTCTCCAGGAGGACAGGGAGGTTTCCGTTTCGTCAGTGTCCGTGTCCCTAAGTGTCGATCCGGAGTCTTAGAGTTGAAACCTTCTTGTCTCTCTTCCTGAACTTTTGGGGACTCGGGAACTGAGGTGACGGTCGTCTCAAACGGGTGAAGTTCCTGCGATTACGTGACCGGAGGTGCCCAAAGTCCTCTTGTAAATAAGGTGGTAAGTAAAGTGGAATCGAGTCACTTGTGAAACCGGTAAGAGGGGTAGAGAGTGCGTGAGAAGGGTCCTCTTACTTTTTCATTGAATCGTCTAGCCACTTATACCTTCCGCTCTGGCTCGAGTGGGGGAATTAGAAGAGAAAAGTCCAGCGGGACGAATATCCTTCCTGGTGGGAATGTCTTCCTCACCCCAATCGAGACGGGGACATTATGCGGATACTCCCGACTCTGGTCGATTTTCTCAGTTAAGTCGTTATCTCTCAATCAAGTAGTAAAACCTGTACGTGGATTAGGTACAAGAGGTGACATTAAAATATTACTTGTTTCGAATGTTAAATTCTTAGTCTTATTGTTCTTCAAAGACCTCGACCCAACCTTCGGACCAAGACGGTGGATGATCGACACACCGGTACCCGTTCGACTACCGACCATGGATCCCTTAGTGGATACACGAACAATATATTTATTGTTCTAGAGGGAGACACAAAGCGGAAATAGATGAGTATGAAGAGTCACCCAAGGTTTGAACTTTTCCCTTTTTATCCCGAACTATATGACTGGGCTACTTTCAGGTTGTGATCTCATGAATTCGGAAAATTTCCAAAAATTAAGATTCCATACCCCGTTCAGTGTTGTTACGTATCAGTGGCCACGAACCACTCCATCGGGTCTCAGAATCAGACAAGTCCGACGATATTTTTTTGTGGTGCCTGACCCACCGACTGTTTGTTGTTTGTGAAGAGTATCAAGACCTCTGATCCTGAAACTGTGTCCCCGCGATCAGACTAGTTCACTCCCGGGGGAAGGTTGAGTCTGAAGAACACATAGGAGTGATCCATCGTCCTTGATCCCTCGAAAGACTCCAGAGATTGTGTTCCCGTGATTTGGGTAAGGGTTCCCGGGGTGGGAGTACTGGATTAGTGGAGGGTTTCGGGGTAGAGGATTATTGTAGTGTAAACCACAATCCTAAGGTTGTACACTTAAAAGTCCTCTGTGCTTGTAAGTCTGGTATCATGGTTAGATGTTCCTGAGTCCGGTCTCCATTACTAGTCACGTCCAACCTCGGACTCGAGTTTCACCTCGGATTTACTCTACTAGGGACTTTCTCTGTTCCCGGTGTCTCACTTCTCGGAGGATTCGGTACAATTGTTCAATTCTCAAATCGCCTCCAAGTCAGTCCTCGGAGACTTCCCTTGACTGGAGAAGTCTCAACGGAAAGTCTTTTCCACTAAGGTCACTGTCACATCTTTGACCCGATCTACTCCGTTCTGTTCTCTGATCTTTCGTCTCTCTGACAATGGTAGTAGGTCCTCTCGATATTGTCCCCAATCTGTTCTATTACGGTGTATGATACCACGACACTTCTGATCCAAGTAGTGTTTACAACGGAGTGAGATAGGAACATAGTCATTGTCGTATGTCACCCATGATAATAACAGGGGTTTACTCCTTTAATGGAGAGTGTCTCGATGGAAAGACCCCCATCGACGACTGGAATCGGGGAGTACGGTTCTGGGTCGAAGAAAGTGGACTTGTCGAAATTATCCGAGGAAGGACCAGGGAAACGGAGGTCGAAACAGAAGAATGTTAGGTACTGGTTGGGTTTTCGGTCTCATTCGAAAATTTTTTATTTAGTCTAGGACTACGAAGGCAAATTTCTTCAGAGGGTGGTGTGAGAAGGGGTACTGGGTCCGTTGACCCGGAGTCGGAACGGGAACTGGGGTAAAGTCTGACGAGAAGGAGACCAAGGGATGAGGTTCGGTGTCGTCGAAAGGATGTGAAGATCTTACGAGATTTGTGAACGACAGGTGGGGTCGAGGGAGGTCCGAGAACCGGGTAGACAGTTCCGTTTGTCCCCGAGTCACTCGTGAAGTCATTAAGAGTCTCTTCGGGTGGGTCTGGTGGGATGAGTTTTCCGTTGAGATCGGGTAAGGGGACAAAATAACAGAAGTATCATGATGATACAAGTTGTAATGGAATAAATGGATATACTAACAAATGAATTACTGGGAGACGTGGGGTGGGTGAAATAATACCAACGTACCGTAGTGGTTGAGCTACCTGTACTCAAACTCATTCGAGGTCCTCAACCACTACCTGTCCCTTCGGACCGCACAACGTCAGGTGCCCCAGTGTTTCTCAGTCTGTACTGACTCGCTGACTTGACTTGACTTCACTACCTGGAAAGACGGTACTGTCTTTACAAGAAATGAACGTGACAGGTTATGTTACTGGTAATCGGACACTCGTGAACTTTACGTGTGGACACCGATGTATTGACTTAAAAGTTAAACTAAAACAAAATTACTCAAATGTAAATTTAAAACACCAATGACATATAACAAGATTTTGTGTCCGAGATTCTTCCGTCCCTCGTACAGACAGTAATATAAGGGACACGGATTTGTCATGGTTTGGAGATCATCTACGAGTTATTTTTTTTTTATAAACTCACTCACCTGTTTCTATCTCGTTCACTTGTTACTTTAGGGAAGACTGGAGGAGAACCGAGACGAGAGGGGGAGAGTGATCTTTGGGACTCCGGAGGGAGGTGGGTCGGGTCCTCCCCCCGAAGAGACGACGTCACTGGAGTCCCTAAACCGTCTTTGTGGTCCACGGTCCCTTCGTCTCAGTTAATGAGGGAGGTGACGTGAGGTAAACCTCGACTTGAGGGGGACACTCCTCCACCCTACCATTACTACGAATTGGTTCGGGGTCATTTATGACGTCGACAAAGGATATGTCGGTAAACCCGAAATGCCTTACACCTTCACCGAGCCGGATTTTTAAGTACACTTAGAGAAATAAACAGATAAGGAGGAGGAGGAGGGAACAGATCACAACCTTCCGTGACCCTCCCTCTTGGTTCAGTCACAGTCCAGTTCTCCGACTTAAATTAATTTCAGAATAAGTCTGGGTTAGAGAAAATCCTTTACTTTAGTCGTAACCCGACTTATTATATAAAAAACGTTCAATCCTAGGGAGGACCCGAGGCAAATCCGTCTTTTTATTAAGTCTTGTCTGTAAGTCAGACTAGAATAAAGACGTCTCGCTCCTAATCCTGTAGATGTACTAGGGTACTGTTATTCTGTTTCAATATGAAGGGGGACATTATCGGGGTTTACTACTGACTCTTTCTATACCGAAGGTTCCAGAGACCTTTCGTGGTGAAGTGGAACAATTGACACGGGTCCCAGGCTACCCTTTCCTCGTCTGTGTCTACGGAACTCTATCATGGCTCGTACTCAGTCTCTTGTCTGTTACTGAATTCTCTGTTCTATTGACTCGACTTGACTCGTTCGTACCGAGTTCAACTTGAAGGGCCTCTGAGGTACAGTAAATACCAGTCATCTACGAAAGTTCCTAGACCAATAATCCCCACACTTTTTTTTCTTTTTTTGTGAGAACCCGGACGAGATTTTTCGACTGTCTTGCACACTGATGTCATATGAAGTTCCGTGTAGAGACTTTTGACGGTCAGGGTACCAGACTCTACGAGGTCCTTTTTTCGACATAAAAGAGACTCCAAATACTTGGCAGGAATTGGACCTCTTCTGAGACACAATATCATCCCCTGTCCCCTGTATCGGAATATAAGTTAGACCTGTTATTGGTCCGGGATCTTATAGTCTACGGATTCCTTAATATTATCATTATTATCAGTGGTAAATCCTTCGGGGTTGTTCCGCGGTCGGAGACACGTTTCGATAATCCAACCATGTTTGTATTAGCGACAAAACCTGGTACTTAAAATTTAGTATTATTGATTCGAGTTTGTGTAGAAATAATTAATTTTATCCTTGGTAATGTTTGTTGTCTAAAAACGGTTGTTCTTTATTCAAACAGACAAGGACATCGTATTTTTGGACATGAAGGTCTAAGTTACTTGAGAACCTTTCGTAAAAGATATAGGACGACCACACCTTCGCAAAGGGGAAGCTTTTCGACAACTCTATGAATTTCTTGACCATCAGCCAACCGTTCTCCAGTCTACTTATGCCGCCCACTCCGTTTTGAAGTTTCGGTTGAGCAAAGTGAAAATTTCACAACCGACACGTTGTACACCGGTCCACAACAACACCTCTTCTGAACCCGGGTAAGACAACTTGTTAAGTCACGTAGTTTAACGACTCGTATGAAAAGTCTATGTTACCAAAACGGTCCTAAGTCTTTCGACATCACCCAGTCTCCTTGTTGTCTAGTGGTCACTGGCACTGGAAAAACCATGTTCAAACCGAAACCCTTCACGAAACCTTCACAAACCGAAACCTCGAAGAAGAGGTAGGTTGATGACTCGCCCAACAGTGACCAGTCGTGAATTTTAGGTAAAAAACAGTACACTGTGTTAGGTTAACTCTTTACCAAACAACAAAAAAACTTGTTATTCTTTCTACGGTGAAACTTTACTGCTAAAAAAACTAAAAGTCCGTCGAGTACTCCGTGGATGAATGACTCGAAAAAGTGGAAAGGTTAAACGAAGTTTACGACTTACTGGTAAGTAGTTCCAACTCAAGAAGTCGCTGAAGAGTGTATCAAGATTCTCCTAGTCGAAGTTATTAGGAGAGTTAACCAGTAACAGTGGGAGGTTACCGGTCGGTGACACGAGGAGTAGTAGTTCCGAGAGTAGAGGAAACGTTTTGAAAAACTTGGTGGTGACGTGACATGCAAACAATCGTCTAGGACCCGATTTACGTAATAACTTTAACGTTCAACAGAGACGACGAAATACTGGGTAAGATTTAAGTTTATTCTTTTAGCGAGCTTAAACGAAAAACAGATTGTAGTAAAGATATCAGATTTTATTTTATGTGTGGTACTCTATTTGGTAATCGTTTTTTTGTGTTTCTTTCTTTACGTGTAATTTTAATAGATATGATATTGGTGTAAATAAATTCTGACATAAGATTATATTTTACCGTTTTAAGTTGTTACGTTTTGGAGTTGATGAAAACGTGGTTGGAAAATATGTAATACAGTTACTTAATAGTATCATTGAGAGCCCCTTGATATTGATAAGGGTAAAATATCACATCTTTCCTCCCACTAAGTCTCTTCAGTTCGGTAGGGTGAATAACCTCTTCGAGTACACCTTCCTTTTCTCCCACTACAGACTGACTGTCCGTCGTCCCTTGACTCCGGAAGTCAGGTTGTTGGGTGTTCTTTGACTTAGGATAGTGCATTCGAATCTTCGTCTAGACTATACTTGACTCGACACAAGGGACTTTTAGGTATACGACTTCGGGGTTAGGGGTTTCTCTACCCTGGAAACTCTCCATTAATTAGTCCAAAGTCAAGTCAAGTCAAGTCAGAGAGTCAGCACAGGCTGAGAAACACTGGGGTACTTAGCGTCGTGTGGTCCGGAGGGACAGGTAGTGGTTGAGGGTCTCAAGTGAGTCTGAGTTCAGGTAGCTCAGGCACTACGGTAGGTCGGTAGAGTAGGAGACAGTAGGGGAAGAAGAGGACGGGGGTTCGGGAGGGTCGTAGTCTCAGAAAAGGTTACTCAGTTGAGAAGCGTACTCCACCGGTTTCATGACCTCAAAGTCGAAATCGTAGTAAGGAAGGCTTCTTTAGGGTCCCGACTAGAGGAAGTCTTGCCTGACCAACTAGGGGAACGTCAGGTTCCCTGAGAGTTCTCAGAAGAGGTTGTGGTGTCAAGTTTTCGTAGTTAAGAAGCCGCGAGTCGAAAGAAGTGTCAGGTTGAGAGTGTAGGTATGTACTGGTGTCCTTTTTGGTATCGGAACTGATCTGCCTGGAAACAACCGTTTCATTACAGAGACGAAAACTTATACGATAGATCCAACCAGTATTGAAAAGAAGGTTCCTCATTCGCAGAAAATTAAAGTACCACGTTAGTGGTAGACGTCACTAAAACCTCGGGGGTTTTTATTTCAGACTGTGACAAAGGTGACAAAGGGGTAGATAAAGGGTACTTCACTACCCTGGCGTACGGTACTAGAAGCAAAAGACTTACAACTCGAAATTCGGTTGAAAAAGTGAGAAGAGAAAATGAAAGTAGTTCTCCGAAAAATCAAGGAGAAGTGAAAGACGGTATTCCCACCACAGTAGACGTATAGACTCTAATAACTATAAAGAGGGCCGTTAGAACTAAGGTCGAACACAAAGAAGGTCAGGTCACAAAGAGTACTACATAAGACGTATCTTCAATTTATTCGTGCCACTGTTATATGTCGGAACTGCATGAGGAAAAGGATGAACCTTGGTCAGACAACAAGGTACAGGTCAAGATTGACAACGAAGGACTGGACGTATGTCTAAAGAGTTCTCCGTCCAGTCCACGAGACATAAGGGGTAGAGAGAGTCTTAGAAGGTGTCAAATAACACTAGGTGTGTCAGTTTCCGAAACCGTATCAGTTATTTCGTCTTTATCTACAAAAAGACCTTGAGAGAACGAAAAAGGTACTAGGTCACCTACAACCTTTAAACTAGAGACCAAGGAGACGGAAAAGATTTTGTTCGAACTTGTAGTCCTTCAAGTGTCAAGTGCATTAGTTCAAATCTACTCGAGTCAACACATTCCAGGAGCACTTCCCTGATCACAGGAATATTCTTATCTGGTCTCTAAACGAGATAGGGGGAGGTCATGTACTTCTGTTTCGTTCTTACACCGACAGACGTTGTGTCCTTCTCTCGTGAGTGGTCTCGGGTGATACGACCGTGGGACTAGAGTCTGAAGGTCGGAGACCTTGACACTTCTGTGTTTACAGAACAAATTTAGTGGATCAGACACCATGAAACAATACCGTCGGGTCCAACTGAACATTTTCAGGAAAGGGGTCAATTCAGACCCTGGAATCATGGTTGACTGTGGAATTAATATCGGAGTACTGTTTGGGACTTCGTTTCCTGGGTTCCTTTGGTCTGGAGTTAAGAACTGGGTGTCATTGGTACTCTATTCTTTACACACAAAAATACGGTGTGAAACCCTCCATTAAACAATGAGTGGATCTCTATCGAGTATGTCAGTGTGTTGGACATTCACGGAGTAGAGACTGAGATTTGGTTTGGTTGGGTGAGGGTTTTGGGTGGGTGTGACGGAAGGTACAAAAGAAGGTAGTGAAAAGGGGTCTTCACAGTTGTATCCGGTGATAGTGAGACTTTGTCAGGCTGTGACTGGGGAAAGGATTACGGGACAGGTGGTCCGTATTCTTATCCTGGTGTACGTGAGGTCCTCCGTTATGGCTGTTATCTTTAGTTCGACTTAGACCTCAATCCACTAAAGTTGACCTTAATGTTGTGACGGTCGTGTGCAGTTGAAACACTGGATTCAATGGCGGGGTTAGACTCAGGAGTGTTCGGTAGAGGACTTTCTACAAAAGAACACTCTACTGATATTTCGGAAAGATACTTTCCTGTAAGAGTCCTGTTGACATCTATTCCAGAGAACGGGAAAGTCGGATTCTTTATTGTGGAGTTCTGTTTTTCTATATTACCCGTAAAACGGTCCATCTGGTTTCAGTCCTGACAGTCAGACCTGAGGGAGTCATCTGTGTCACAAATAATCGTCTTGACCAAGTACTCCGTTCTACCTCCCAATAACAAGTTGGTATTCGTTCCCGGATCTGTCACAGGGGTTGTCTCGGTATATCGATGAAAAGGAAGTTCTACAGAGAGAGGAGAAGATAACCGTACTGACACAGACTGACGGTTCTGAAGACTTCTGGTTGAGAATAAACCCTTGGTTCACAGTCGGGAGACATAGTAAACGGACCTATCTTGACAATAAGTGGTCAAGACATGGTCTACTCCAAACAAACATTTAGAAGGGTTCATGTTGACCTTAGTAAGGTGGGTTTATGTAAAGGTCGTAGTAGTAACGATTTACCACTACTCTCGGTCATTTCCTTCGACGGGTGTTTACACCAGTTGAACCTTTCATCAATAGGGTTCTCTACCGTTTTCGGTTTTGTCCGGTATTAATCGAAGAAATGACGTGAATGTCTGGTATGACTAAAAAAGAATCAGACCTATTCAATTGAGTAATGAATAGTACTGTATCATTACAAAGACTATTTGACAAAGTACTTTTCCATCTGACATTTTTACACTCGTGTAGATTCTTTCTTTCCTTTCTTTTTGTAAGACTCCTTTACTGAGAGTTTATGAGTACGTAGTCTTTGTGGACCTTCTGAAGAAATTTGTGTGAGGACCCGAGGTTGATATTTCAAAGGTTGAGACTTCCAGACCCTACTTCGACCATTAAAACGTAAAGAATGTTCAAAGGACTACAACAATCAGACCTCTGGTCTGAAACTTTTGTTGACAACATTCCTTTATACGATTCTAAGTCGTCAATAGATACCCCTTGCCTAGATTCTTGTTATTAAAAATTACGACGGATTTGGTCAGGTAGGATTTCCTCTAGTCAGGACCCACAAGTAACCTTCCTGACTACGACTTCGACTTTGAGGTTATGAAACCGGTGAAGCACGCTTCTCAACTGAGTAACCTTTTCTGAGACTACGACCCTCCCTAACCCCCTTCCTCCTCTTCCCCTGTTGTTTCCTACTCTACCGACCTACCGTAGTGGCTGAACTACCTGTACTCAAACTCACTTGAGGTCCTCAACCACTACCTGTCCCTCCGGACCACACGACACTAAGTACCCCAGTGTTCCTCAGTCTGTACTGACTCGCTGACTTGACTTGACTTATAATAAGATATAAAAGTCTACAACTATTATTTTCCTATATGAAAAGTGTAGGTCTTTCTATGTAATCGTAGTTTCTTTCCCCTTTTCCACTAAAAATTTTATACACACATAATTTTCTCAGTTAGGAGATACGAAGGAAAGTATATTTTAAGTTTTTGTCTGTTTTGATTAGGTACTACTATTTTTAGTAACAGAACCGTTACTAAAAGACCTATACTGTGGTTTTCGTGTTAGTATTTTATTTTTTATTTCTCTCCGGATTTTGACGAAGACGTGTTGTTTCCTTTGGTAGTTGTTTTACGTTTCCGTTGGCTTTCTTACCTGTTTTTATAAATGTTTAGTAGAGAGACTATCCCCAATTATATGTTTTATATACTTCTTGAGTATGTTGAGTTATCGTTTTGTTGTTTGTTGGGTTAATTTTTACTCGTTTCCTGAATTTGTTTCCAAAGAGGTTTCTTCGATATGTTTACTGGTTGTACTTTTCACGAGGTTGTAGAAATTAGTAATGTCTTTGTGTTTAGTGTTGGTGTCACTCCTGAAAGGACCACCAGGTCATCAATTCTTAGACGGACGGTTACGTCCCCTGTGTCGAGGGACCAGACCCTTCTAAGGAGTATGGTGTCCCGTTGATTCGGACACCCGGTATGATGACTCAGGTCGTGGATCTTGGGTACAAGGTGTTGTTTTCTTCGGTGGCGTCACTCTTCGGGTACGTTGAGTTTCTTCTTGTCGGGGGAGAGTGGCTTTTATCTCTTTCGGGTGTACTTCGTTGTTTCTGGACCACGCCAGTTTTTATATTTACGTTTTTTAATTTTAATTTTGTTTTTTTAGGCGTCACTCTATGATGGAGTACGGACAATCTTATAATCTTACCGACGATATTACCGATAATATTTTATCGGTAAATCTTACCGATAAAATTTTTTATCTTACCGATAATATTTTTTCTATTTTCTATTTAAAAACCGGTCCCATATCTCCTTTCCTTTGGGAACACGTGACAACCACCCTTACAGTTAACCCCATCGGTGACACCTTCTCTCATACCTCCAAGGAGTTTTTAATTTTTATCTTGATAGTATACTGGGTCGTTAAGGTGAAGACCCTTACATAGACTTCTTTGTTTTTTTGTGATACGGTCTTTCCTTAGACGAGGGTGGTGTGGTACAAGTTTCCGGTTCTAGACCTTTGTTGAATTCGCAGGTGGGTGTCTACTTACCTATTTCTTCAACACCATAAATGTATTTTACTTTATAATAAACCGGTATTTTTTCTTTGTTTAGAACCCTTTTGATTTTTGTTGTTGTTTTGGTTTGAGTTTTTTCTAGTCTAAACACCAATGGTCTCTGTGTCACCCATTCTACCTTCTTAACTTCCTTCCATCAGATTTCCATGTTTGAAGGTTATTCTATTTATTCATGACCCCTACATTACATGTTGTACTAATGATATCAATTGTCACGACGTCTCATATATACTTTCAATTTTCTCATTTAGGATTTTCAAGAGCAATGTTCCCTTTTTAAAAAAAGGAAAAAAAAACACACACACACCCAGACATACTCTATTGACTATTGATTTGAATGACACCATTAGTAAAGTGTTACATACATTGAGTTCGGTAATACGACATAGTCAAGTCAAGTCAATGAGTCAACACAGACTAAGAAACGCCGGGGTACCTGACGTCGTGCGGTCCGGAGGGACGTAACTCAGCCACTACGGTAGGTTGGTAGAGTAGAAGACAGCAGGGGAAGAGGAGGGCGGAAGTTAGAAAGGGTCGTAGTCCCAGAAAAGTTTACTCAGACAAGAAACGTAGTCCACCGACTTCATAACCTCAAAGTCGTAGTGAGGAAGGTTACTTATAAGTCCTGACTAAAGGGAATCCTACCTGACCAACCTAGAGGAACTACAGGTTCTCTGAGAGTTCTCAGAAGAGGATCAAAAAATTCCTTAAAGGTATGGTAGAAGGTATAACCGACATAGTCAAATGTAAGGATGGTTGTCTCGTTCTCACAAAGGAAAAGAGGTGTGGGAAAGGTCGTAAATAACAAACGTCTGAAAAACTACTCCCGGTAAGACTGGACACACTCCATTATCGCGTAACATCAAAACTAAACGTAAAGAGATTATTACTGACTACAACTCGTAGAAAAGTACACAAACAATCTGTAGACATACAGAAGAAACCTCTTTACAGATAAATCCAGAAAAAGGGTGAAAAACCAACCCAACAAAAAGACCGTAACTCAACATACTCGACGGACATATAAAATCTTTAATAGGAAACAGTCAAAAAAGTAAACGATAATAAAAGAGGGTAAGACTTCCAACAGAAAAGTGGAACGAATATCAGAGGAAACGTACAACTTCGAACACTTTTGTCGTTTTAAGACATTTCGTTAATAGGAAGTTATTTTTTATTTAATTAAAAAAAATTTTTCAGAAGAGGTTGTGGTGTGAAGTTTTTGTAGTTAAGAAGTCACGAGTCGAAAGAAATATCAGGTTGAGAGTGTAGGTATGTACTGATGACCTTTTTGGTATGGAAACTGATCTGTCTGGAAACAACCGTTTCATTACAGAGACGAAAAATTATACGACGGATCTAACCAGTATTGAAAAGAAGTTCCTCGTTCGTAGAAAATTAAAGTACCGACGCCAGTGGTAGACGTCACTAAAACCTCGGGGTGGGGTTTTTTCATACGATATATGGAATTTCAATATGTCCCTACATACAGTTACTATAGGGTTGTCTTGACCTTTTCTTTACAAATTATTTGGTCTTATCCTCAACGGATACTTTTTTTGTTTTTTTTTTCCTCAACGGATACCTCCATCCCTATCGAGGAGATCCGGGAGGACGCGGGAGCGTCGGTGGCGAGGAGGCCAACGAGGACGGCCGGCGGCGGGGACCGGAGCCCGCGTTCCACCGAAGAGGGCCAGCGGGGACTGGATCCTGTGTCCCACAGAGGAGGGCCGGCGGTGACTGGAGCCTACGCTCCATCGAGGAGAACCGACGGCGGGGACTGGAGCCTGCGCTCCATCGAGGAGGGCCGGGAAGGACGCGATAGCGTCGGACCGTGAAAGCCGGCGACGGGGCTGGAGCCTGAACCCCATTGAGGAGGGTCGGCGCGAATCACGCGGTCCAGAGTCGGCGGCCGCGAATCAAGAGGTTCGGTCCGAAGCCGTTATGCACTTGCCACTTGAAGGTCTACAAGTTCGACCAAAGTCTTTTCCGTCTCCTTGGTCTCTAGTTTAACGGTTGTAGACGACCTAGTACCTTTTTCGTTCTCTCAAGGTCTTTTTGCAGATAAAGACGAAATAACTGATACGGTTTCGGAAACTGACACACCTAGTGTTATTCGACACCTTCTAAGACTCTCTCTACCCTTATGGTCTGGTGGACTGAACGGAGAACTCTTTAGACATACGTCCAGTCCTTCGTTGTCAATCTTGACCTGTACCTTGCTGTGTGAACAAGGTTCATCCTTTTCCTCATCCAGTTCCGATATATAACAGTGGGCCGAACAAATTGAATATACGTCTTATGTAGTACTCTTTACGACTTGACCCTCTTTGTGTTCGACCTTAGTTCTAACGACCCTCTTTATAGTTATTGGAGTCTATACGTCTAACTGTGGTGGGAATACCGTCTTTCACTTCTCCTCGATTTTTTGGAGAACTACTTTCACTTTCTCCTCTCACTTTTTCAACCGAATTTCGAGTTGTAAGTCTTTTGCTTCTAGTACCGTACGCCAGGGTAGTGAAGTACCCTTTATCTACCCCTTTGTCACCTTTGTCACAGTCTGAAATAAAAACCCCCGAGGTTTTAGTGACGTCTACCACTAACGTCGGTACTTTAATTTTCTGCGAATGAGGAACCTTCCTTTCAATACTGGTTGGATCTATCGTATAAGTTTTCGTCTCTGTAATGAAACGGTTGTTTCCAGACAGATCGGTTCCGATACCAAAAAGGACACCAGTACATACCTACACTCTCAACCTGACTCTTCTTCCGAGTCACGGCTTCTTAACTACGAAACCTTGACACCACAACCTCTTCTGAGAACTCTCAGGGAACCTGACGTTCCTCTAGGTTGGTTAGGTAAGACTTCCTCTAGTCGGGACCCTAAAGAAACCTTCCTTACTACGATTTCGACTTTGAGGTCATGAAACCGGTGGAGAACGCTTCTCAACTGAGTAACCTTTTCTGAGACTACGACCCTCCCTAGCCCCCGTCCTCCTCTTCCCCTGCTGGCTCCTACTCTACCGACCTACCGTAGTGTCTGAGCTACCTGCATTCAGACTCACTTGAGGTCCTCAACCACTACCTGTTCCTCCGGACCGCACAACGTTAAGTACCCCAACGTTTCTCAGCCTGTGCTGACTCGCTGACTTGACTTGATTTGACTACCTCCATCCTCCCGAAGGGTCCACCGTGATCACCATTCTTGGACGGAGTCACGTCCTCTTCATTTTCTACTCCCAAGCTAGGGACACAGCCCTTCTAGGGGACGTCCTTCCGTACCGTTGGGTAAGGTTTTAAGAACGGACCTCTTAGGGTACCTGTCTCCTCGGACCTCCCGATGCCAGGTATCCTAGCACCACGTATCCCAACGTTTCTCAGTCCGTGTTGACTTCGTTGAACCGTGTACCTCCATCCTTGATTAGTCCACCCAGTGTTCCTTGAAGAGTCTCATTACCTTTACAAAAGAGTCGATCCCACTATCAATGAGTCCATATATGTAAATAGTTTTGATTAATTTGACATATTATAGAAATGTAAAGAGACATACTTTAAATTGAGTAATTTTTTTATTGGTGACACTAATCCTTTTTGACAGAACGAATATGTGTATATTATGTTTGTAGTGTATGTGTGTATATATATTATAGACATTAGAATTAATATATTTTGACCATACACGTATTCCTATTAGACTGGTCTATTGTCGTGTCGTTCACTTTTGTTCATTAAGTATTCCTTCTGTCCCCAAATTTAAAAATAAAGACAAAAACGACATATAACCAACTTGTTCTCTAAAAAAATTTCAATTGTTTTTTAAGTTGAGGACAAAAAAAGCTGAGGACCATAAAACATGATGGAAAGGTCCTTTACCGGATTTGGAACGTGGTCCTTAAGGACTTCTGGTTTCGTCTCATAGGTATGTCACGGACACTCAGACGACACGGTGGGCTAGGGGTCGTCCTGACTGACCTGACTAACCTCACTCACCGACAACTCCTCACCACCGACAACTCCCGAGGGTTGATGTTGAGCGAAGCCCAGAACTAGAGTGGGTTCGTCTGGTGAGTAAGGTCCAATACGGGAGAGGAGTCCCTGAACGTAATCACGCACACCGTGGCCACCAGTGTAGTCTGAAACCTGTCGAGACTTCCTGGTAAGGTCGAAGTCTCGAAGGGTTCCTAACTAAGACGACCTGAGTGAGGGAGTCTCCACAACGACGACTCTCGTTAGGGTATATAGAGATGTGTTCGGAGGTTTTTCGAATCCTGTCGACCAAAGGGGTAACTTATTTTCCATGGCAAAAGGTCCCAGTTAAAGGTGGTGTAGTCAAAACGATTGTTTCGTTTTACTTGGGATGGCGGTTTCGTACTACGGACTTCTTCTTTCGTGTCCTACAGTCTCCTACCTCTCTTCTTAATCCTTGTATGTGGAGACAGGATAGAGGATCTTATGTACTTCAGGTATCTTTGACAGAGTTTTGACTCACTTGTTTATCCATGATATGTGGATAGAGAAAGTGCCGTGAAGAGTATAACATTAGTGTCACTTTCTAGTAAACGTATCTTCCTAAGTCTGGACGAAGTGAGACTGGACGAGGTAAGATGACTGTTGTCGAGACCCCAAACCTATAGAGTTACGTTTTAAGACAAGTCAAACTGTTACTAGTTGGATTTCAGCGAAAACGGACGGTGTTGTCTATTTACAAACTTTTACTAGTGTCATAGTCATCAGTGTTCAGGTAACGTAACCGTACCGGTAACAGAGGTTGTTAAATGGAGACCCGTCGGTAGTAGTCAGTAAGTAAGTGTCAAGCGATCTAGTGTGGTAGAGAAGTATCATGTCACAAAAGTCAGAAATGTCACCACACTAAAAAGTCACTCACTATTGAAAAAATAATTTTTTTAAAATTGACGTCATTTTATGGGAATTCCAAATAGTAGTATTGGTATGTAAAGGGTCATACGACAAGTCACTGTAGTTCATATAAATGACGACGACGATGACGATTCAGTAAAGTCAGTACAGACTGGGACACGTTGGGGTATCTGTCGTCGGGTGGTCCGAGGTGGTAGGGACCCTAAGAGGTCCGTTCTTGTGACCTCACCCAACGGTAAAGGAAGAGGTTACGTACTTTCACTTTTCACTTTTACTCCAGCGAGTCAGCACAGTCTGAGAAGCTCTAGGGTACCTGACGTTGGATGGTCTGAAGAGGTAGGTACCCTAAAAGGTCCGTTCTCATGACCTCACCCCACGGTAACGGAAGAGGCTCATATAAGTGTAAAGATACGTTAGTGGTGGTAGATAGAGTCCTTATAAAAGTAGTTGGGTTTGACTTTGGGACATGGATAAAGGGGTCGAGGACCTTTTGAGGTAGAATGAAAGAAAAGAGACTAAAAATGAAGAGATCCAGAGAGTACATACACCTCAGTACCTCATAAACGGGAAAACATTGATCTTTTAAAGTGAATCTTATTACAGGAGTTCCAAGTAGGTACACCATCGTACACAGTCTTAAAGTAAGAGAACAATTCGGATTTATTATAAGGTAACAAACATATCTGGTGTTAAACAAATAGGTAAGGAGGTAGTCACTTGTGTGCTCAACAAAAGTGTAAGACCGATAACACTACTTACGACGATACTTGTAACAAAATATTTATAAACAAGTGAGGGACAAAAGTTAGGAACACATTTATATAGGTTTTCATCTTAACGACCTAGTATACCATTAAGATAAAAATGAGGAAATTCTTTGACGGTATGACAAAAGGTGTCACCGACATGGTAAGATGTAAAGGTGATTGTCACATGTTCCCAAGTTTAAAGAGGTGTAAGAGTCGTTGTGAATAATAAAAGACAAAAATATCATCGGCAGAATTACCTACACTTCACCATGGAATAGTACTAAAACTAAACGTAAAGAGATCACTAAAACACCACAACTCGTAGACAGGTACTTGAATGATCAGTAAACAAAAAGAAGAAACCTCTTTACAGGATACAGGTGAAAAATTAATTCAACAAAAAAATTACGACAAAAAGTCAATATTCTCAATAAACACATAAGATCTATAGTTGAGGGATAGTCTATCTACTAGACGTTTTATAAAAAGGTAAAATAAGTAACGGAAAAGTGAGAGAAACAAAGTGTTTTCAAAATTTAATACTACATCAATTTAAATAGATAAAAAACGACAACGGACACAAAAACTACAGTATCAGTTCTTTAGCGACGATTTAAGTTACAGTACTTTTAAAAGGGGACAAAAGAAGATTCTCAAAATATCGAAATCGAGAATATAAATCCAGAATTTAAGTGAAACTCCATAGAAAAAATACATATTTTATTTCCAGATAAAAGTAAGTAAACGTACAGTTATAGGTCAAAAGGATTTTAAGAAACAACTTTTTTGACAGCAAAGGGGGAACCTATCATAACCGTGAGACCGACTTTTAGTAAACTGGTATATATACTCCCAAATAAAACCCCGAGAAATAAGGTAACCAGATGTACAGACAGACATTCACTTACTAGTGTAAAATATAGGAAAATCTTGTTGAGACTACAAGTCAGAGGGTCTACTTTTAGAGGGTGACTTTGACAAAGGTATGTAAGAGACGGTTTTCTGACATGTGAAAAATCCTCGGTTCTGGTCACGGACTGTGATATAGACCGTGTGTCATCCACGAGGTTTTTGTACAAGGTCTACACCGTTCTAGGACCACCCGTTCAAAACGACTAGTATACGGGTCGAACTGGACCCTGAGTGTAAAGTTACGTAAGGGTTTTCTCCAATTTGAGGTATTGTGTAATTAGCCACCCCTCCGTCTTTCCTTGTAAATGTACGTATATTATACTACCCTAAAGTATTTTCCCGGAATTTATAAAAAGAAGAAAAGGGAGTTTTAGAAGAGGGGACGATCAATCAAGTAAAAACGAGGAAGAGTGGAAGAAGGTAAAAGAGTCGGAGATTTTTCGTACGAGGTAAAAAGGTTTCGAAAGTCAAGAACTGGACTCTCACAGTTGGGTGAGTTGAATTATACTCGGACTACCAATCCGTTATGTCGTCTGGATAGATGTATAACAAGAAGTTCGAATTATGTATCCTTGAGTAGAAATGGAGGGTGGGGTTCGTCGACTAGTTTCACAAGTGGGTAGATGTACCCAGAGGACTTTATTCCTTCCTACCCGTCACGACTCTCCTTTCTTGGATGACGAATCTTTTATTCTGAGAAGAGGTAACCCAAAATTTCTAACTCACTTACTCCGTTCTAATAGTGATAGTTCGGAGTCAGTTACAATTCTATATCGACGGACGGTCTTCGACGTCAAGGTGGATCAGGATTGGGGAAGAAGACGTCCCGGGACCAGTTGATGAGAATTGTCTTTGGTGTCGTTTCGAGAACCGAACTCTATTTCTCGGAAGATCCAGTGATTCCACAGAGGATCCCACGAAAGAGACCGGGACACCCAGAGATCAAGGACTCGGGTGAACAGAACGATCCGGAAGGAAATAACCGTCAGTCCGGGGTGAACAGAAGGACCAGAGTCTATGGGTGTTCACGAGACTAGTAGTAATGGAGAAACCGTGCCGGAGGTCGGGTGATACTAGACAGGTGGGTCTGTACCGGAATAAGACGGGATCTCGGTGACGAAATCAAGACAGGACTTACGACCTACGACTCGAAAAGTCTCTTTACCTTCGTTCCATCTTTTATTAAGACAATAGATCTGTGAATGTGATACTAATTCTCAAGAATTGGTCGTGCAAATCCAACTTACCACGAGACGGTGAGTACTCTATACACTGGAACCCGTTCAGTAAATGGAAGGATACGGAACCAAAAGAGTAAACCTTACGTCACTATTCTTATAATTTATTCTATCATTTACGAGTTAAGTACAAGTGACAAATATAATAATAATGATAACGAGTGTACGTAACTGAAGTAAATTAGGAGTGTCTTTAGAATGTTCCATTCATAATAAGAGGGAGTATCCAAAATGTTTTCTCCTTTGATCTCAAGTCTATGTCACTCATTTGAACGCGTACCAATATCCCAGTCATTCACCATCTCGGTTCTAGGTTTGTACCTTGACAAACTGGGGGTCTGGGATACGGGAACGGTAACACAATCTGGAGGAGGTTTCCGTTGATGGAGGTTCCATGTCTCGCCAGTTCCGAAGGACCCCCGTTCATCCTCTGTTCTCCGGTCATCGACGCCGTTAAGTCCTTCATTACCTCTCTTTACCTTACTAATTTGGTCTGAATTTTATTCGTCGAGGTGTATCAGTGAGTGTACGTTGGTCACAAGTTAAGGGAGTAGATCTTTAACCCTTACTATATAGTACAAATATTGTTATTTTTATTTATTGGGACACCACCCTCGTCATTTAACCAGACACCATGTTCAGGACACTTTCCTGAGACGTATAACACTTTACACAGTTTTTATATTCTGATGATAAGTTTCGGTTATGCCTTGGCGTCTTTTCTGTCAGAAATCTCTGTTCTTTTTACCCCAGTGTAACGTCATCGACCCATAGGACGAGTCCAATAAAGTGAAGAGACTCGGAATTACAGGAGAACTTAGAAATTATTATATAGTCTGAGACAGTGAATACAGTCTTTTGGGATGAGGTTGTCCATAAACGTATTTTTCCCTTAAATAGGACTGAGTTCATAAACCTAATGTCGACTCCGTGTGTTTTTCGCAGCGGAACGAAAAACCACCTTACCTACGACCCGGTCGTCGTTGTCTACAGGTACTGTCTCCTACGACGCCGGTGAACCACCTCAACGGAGACCCAAATTTCCTCGACACATGGATTCATCCTCTAACACTACTTGTATCACCTCCTGTCCAGAGATGTTTCATTGTAGGTTCGATGACTCTTCAGTCAACGCTACTTTTATTTTACTCACGAGACTACTCCGGTCACCCTTTCAGGGTCCTGTCCGTCATTCCATTGTTTGGGGTGTGACCTGACCGCGACCCTGCCTTCAGTTCCAGTAGGGTGTTCCCTGTTCCAAATTCCGAGTCTTACCCGTCCACTACACTACACCAACCCTAACACCGGTTTTCCGGTTACGACCGTCTCGACACGGGGTCCGAAAGTCAACTCACCTGTCGAACAGGGGGATTTTTCCGGTCCGGGTCGTCCGCTTCCTTTGGTATCGTTGGTGTTCAATTCCTTCTACCTACTTTTCGAACATTTGTGTCGAAGGTCGGTACACTGTATCGAAACCCGAGGATCCTCTGTCGGTGTATTTCTGGTCAGACCGAGTACCTCTGATCCGTATCCCCTGATAAAGACCTGAGTTTACACCCGGCTGTGTCAGACGTTTGGTCTGTTCGTTTGTCCGTTGTGTTTGTCTGTGGTGATGATGTTTTCGTCTCAAAGACACATGGCGTGAAGGTCGACGAGTACCCACGGTTCGCCGTCCAACGAGAGAAGTGGGAGGAGGGGAAGGACAGAGGTACGTTTGAAGACTGGCTCGGAGTCGCGACCCACCTTTCAGTGACAAATATCTCACCTCCGTTGATCCTTTGGATGATTCTTCGAGACACAAAGAGACAGTATTTATTGGTCGACAGAGTACGTTAAAGGACTCGATGTTTTGGTCGTTACTGTTGGACGGAAAGGTAGGTAGTAGTCCGTCACTAACACCCAGGAGTCGTCCTGCGACTGTTCAGGTAAAGAGTTCCGACACCGGTTCGGACGAAAAGTGGTGACCTCCCAATTGATATTGAGACGCTACGACCCGTACTGTCATGGGTGGGTCTTGCCTGTATATCATCCTTTTTTAGACAAAAAAGAGGGTACACTACAAGGTTTCTCTTTTTAGTCGTTTGATAAAAAAGGACTATTTAGGAACTTTAAAATCCACGTGTCTTGGATTTGTCATTGATACCGTTGCGTTCGGTGAGGTTATTCTGATTGTGTCTAATAAAGGTCGTGTTATCGAACCGAACACGAGTCTTTCGTCTCCATTACAACCGACTTTCGTTAAGGACTTAACCCGCCACCCCCCCCCCCCCCCCCCCCCCCCCCCCCCTCCACCTTACGTCCCGCCCTGTTTTAGGAGACCGTCACCTTGTTCTTGATCCAAAGACCAAAGTCCGGAGATCCTAAGTCACCGTTCTATTTAATTGATGACCTAATTATAGAACGGTGAGGTGTCATTACTTGACCGTCAGAGAAGTAGACGAAACCAAAGAAGTGAATGTTGGTGTTTCAGTAAGTTTGGGGTCCTGAGGATTCTTGTCATTTTTTCTTGTGCACGATACTTTTAATGTCTTAACCCGTCAAACTTGTCTGCAATCTCTAGTGGACCTGACCCTCGGAGACCTTCTGTCTTGTTCGATGTACAAAATGTGTCTCGACTTCTGGACTAGGTTCCACCCACTTCGAGAGAGATTGGAGTAAACAAAATACGTCTCTCTTTGACTCTGGGTCCTTTTACTCCTTTAAACCAGAACGAGTGAGTCTTAGTCCTCTGTTTTCCCTGAAGGACCAATTCTGGTCCTGTCTCACTTCAAACGTAGTACCGATAATTTAAGGTCCGTTCAGTGAATTGAAGAGATTTGGACCCAAAGGAATTCTAGTTGTTATAAATGTCACTATTTTTATTCTTAATTCGGATGACAAATTTCTGCAACATCCTTATTTACTTCGTAAAGTGTGTCTGAGTACATCATATAAATCGAATGTCAAAGACTTACACACGAGTCAACGCGTCAACACAGACTGAGAAACGTTATGGTGTCTGACATCGGACGGTCCGAGGAGACAGGTACTTTAAGGGGTCCGTTCGTTTGACCTCACCCAACGATATAAGCTGAAGTCCCCTGGAAGGGTTGGGTCCCTAGCTTGGGTTCAGAGACCACGGAGGACGTGACCGTCCACTTAAGAAATGGTGACGCGGTGGACCCTTCGGGTACATCGTATTTTATGTCCGTGGTTTTTATTGATAATGGAAATTACCGTTTCGGTCTTGATCTGGACAAAGAGGGGTCTTCTGAGCACGTATTACGTCCTCCTTTAAGTTGAAGCAGAATTGGATGTCCTGGTGGAGAAAGGTTCGGGACAGAATTGGGTAAGTGTAAGTTGTTAGAAAGAAATTCCGGCACCGAGAGTTTGTAAAGCCACAGTCCTAGGAAAAGGTGTGAATTCTTGATAACTTCTAAGGGTTTCTTGAAAACAAATATACCCAAAAGTTTTGATATACAATCAGATAAAATGTTATTATTATTATTGGAGTAATGTGAACTTGTAATTATGTATAAAAGTACTTTATAATGATAAAAGATTTTGTTTTTTTTCAAATTACTCTTTTCACCGTAACACAATGTAAATACACTTAAAGAAATTACAGACCGAACTATCGTCGACCCAAGAGTATAGACGAAGACGTAAGTTAGATAATATTATCCAACAAACCCAACTTCATATACTTCTTTCATACCAGAGTGTCTCAACCTTATCCTTATAAATTATCTGAAGTCTTTTAACACTTAAAAGAAGAAACTATTAGTTGATGTAGTTTTGAGACGTTCACAGTTAAAGAATTTCTAATCAACATACATGATAAATGTTGACATAGACACTTGAGACAATATAATTTTAGATAGTCGATAGGAAAAAATGGATACGTACTAAAAAACTGTAGTACGTAACCAGTAAGCCTTTTATGACCGGGTGACTCAATACGTCTGGAAGGTTTACAACAGTGTAAAGTGGTATGTTCTAGTGTAAGTAATTGTAGTGACGGTTAGAGTTCTCTACTCAGAAATTCACAATCCTTCGACAGTTCAAGTATCACCGTCTATAAGATTAAAAGTGAACTTTCGAACTTAAACTAGAAACCATTGTTTATGACAGTCACAAATGAAACTGTCCGAGTAAAGTTAATAAAAAACTCTTTAAGAGATGATGTATAGATTCGACTTCATTGATGTCAAAAAACAATTTTCTATTAAAAAAATTTTTTCTAGTTAGTATTGAAAGTATGTCTATATTTTGTTGGTGTAATCTCTAAAAGAAATTCAGGATTACTCCCTCGGTCCGTCTACAAACTTGGACAAGTTTCCTCTTTCGGTTTCTTCGTGTTTAGACATTACTTGTCTTCTTACGACTTTACTTACACGTGTACCGTGTCTTATCTCCCCCTACCCCATAGGAAGGTGGTCTGTGTTCCGTAAACGTAAAGATATCTTTTCTTAATAAAACGTAACGATAGTCAATAGATGTTGAATGTCTCAACATTTTATCGAGGTATCTTAGGATTCGTCGTTTCGTATACCATATCTGTTGTGTGTCAAAAGGAAACTTCGTGATTGGAAGGGGCGTCAGGAGACAGTGAGTAAGAAAACTCATTTTTTTTTTTTTTTTTTTTCCACAAAACACTTTTTTCGTCGAACAAGTTGAGTGTCGAATTGTCAACGTCCTCGCGAGAAGGATTCTGTTAGTACGGTGAAACCGTGCGTTGTGTTCATTATGATTCTGACCACAGTGATGGCACTAACGAGGATTCCACGGCTGTCGAAGTCAGTGGTCACAAAAACGTGGTAACCCCGAAGGGATTGCCGAGTCTGTCATTTCTTAGGTGGACGTTATATCCTCTGGTCCCAAGCTAGGAACCTAGTCCCTTCTAGGGGACCTCTTCCCTTGTCGATGGGTGAGGTCATAAGGACGGATCTCTTAAGGTATCTGTCTCCCCGGACTACCCAATGGTAGGTGCCTCACTGTCTCAACCCGTGTTGGTTCGCTGATTGTGAAAGTTGAGTGACTTTGCCGTTTACTATCTAATTATAATTAACTTCTTGTCAAATCTAGAACTTCTAGGGGACTGTGCGAGTACTCTCAGACACTTACAAGGTCTTAGTGACGGGATTTGATACAACAACTAGTGCCATTACCGGATTTCTTCTTACTCGTTTTTCTTCGTCTCTCTGCCTATGGACGTTTGACTTTTTAGTCTGGAGTGTACCCAGTGACGAACTCCTCCCCTTTCATTAGTTACTCTTAGACCCTTATCACCGTACCTCAACCCCCTTATCTCCTACATTTGTTACTATTTTGGGTGGTTTTCAACCCCTTGAAACAACAATAACACATGGCCGTTGAGGTTTGTTACGGTAACTACTTTATGAGGAGAGGTGTGTCCGCCTGGTAAGCGTGACGGGAGGAGAACAAGTAGTGATTGGTCTTCATATCGGGACTCACTCTATGTCCTCAGGTGAGCGTAATCTCGACGTCTGACATATCCCCTCCCTACCGTTGGTAGGACAAGGATGACAAGATCATTGACTGTTCTTTAGACCGTTCGTGTCTATGAACGGTTTTAGGTTTAGCTAGTCATAACACTAGGAGGAGAGGGAGTTTTATATTCATAATATTGTGAAGTTGAAATCAGTGTAAGAGGGGTTTAAAACTTGTAATATGAAGTCAAAAGAGAACCAAAAAAAAAATTGGCATATTCTGGAAGAAAAACAGAATATCTCCACTTAAAAAAGACAAGTACGAGTATATATTATAACACAAACGAAAAGTGAAGAAGAACGTAGAGTCTGGTCGGAAGACGGATTTCATATAAGAACTCTTAAAGGAAACCACTCTCAGACGACCGTTACTGAAGAGTATCTAAAACAGACGTTTAGGAGGAAATTTTTATAAAAAACGACGTATATATTAGGATCCAATTCAATAAAAAGAGAGTCGTATAAAGTCACTGTCTCTATAAAGTTACTACAGAAAGTAACGACAACTCTCCTGTTGACAACCCTATTAATGATAAGAAATTTCTATTAGAAAGACTAACGAAATTCTAGAAGAGAAACAAAACCACGAGACGTCAAAGTACATACGACAAACGTCCACACCTAAAGAAAGTAGAATGCACTCTAAGCGCTCCAAAGGGCTTTCACATTTACCCACAGAAAGTGGTCATGACTTTTTAAGAGTTGATAGTGGACAGGTCTATAACAGAGACGTTGTAAGAAAGAGAGGGGAAGAAGACCTTGTGGATATGCACATATTTTAATAAAGTAAAATGGAAGGTCTAGTGAGTTGGAGAGAAAGTACAAAGGGTAGGAAAACAGAGAGATACGATGTAAGACCTGTATAAAAAATCTTGAGAAGGAATCCAATGACTAAAAGAGGAGTCAACACAGATCAATTGACAACTTAGGTATTAAAAAATAAAGGTCTTTAAGAGAAAATTTATATGAAACAGTCAAAATGTCAGACTAAAAATAAGTATTAAAATAAAGAATAAAGAAATTTGTATAATTTGATGAAGAAAATATACACTATTAAGTGATAGATGTCAGAAATACCCAGACTAAGACGATAGACTACAAAGACAACAGACTCATGAGTATAATGGAGTGAAAGAATCCATAAAAAATAGTAAAAACTCGTACTCAATTTTAAAGAAATTTTGAAATAGTACTTCTCAAGGAATTAAGGAACTCCCAATCCCTTCTGTTCAAGAAGATTCTCTTACATGTAAACCAAGGCGATCCGTGGAGCTCCTGTGATGGTTACATTCAGTGAAACCAACACACTTAAGTACAATATCTAGGAGTATTCTCAACTGAACACTAGTGTTTAAAAGTCCCTTATATAAAAAAACTGGGAGATGGGTCGGGGTTACAAATTCTGTTCGTTGATGAAAATAAGAAGTCCACTGGCCAAATAAGGATTTAATGGGTACGTGATTTGACGGATACGTGATTTGACCGGATACCTGTAAACTTCAGGAGTGAAATATCTTCACCAGGAGAATCTGAGGATAGAATCCTTATAAGACCCGAAGTGGAAGACAAAGGGGCACTTTTTGGTTTCAAGTTTTTAATTCAGTCAAGTCCTGAAGAGACCACCGTGTCACCTATGCTTAGACGGACGATTATGTACCCTGTGCCCAAACTATGGACCACGTCTTTCTAAGGTGTACGACGTTTCGTTGATTCGGACGTGAGATGTCGGACACTCAGTATTGATCACTCGGGTACTCGGCTTTGATGTTTTCAAGTACGTGGACCTCAGATACGAAACGTTGTTCTCTTCGGTGGTGTTACTATTTGGGTACGTGACGTTCTTCTCATCGGGGACGAGTCGAGTTGATCTATTTCGGGTGAAGGTCACGTCAAGTCAAGTCAAGTCAACGAATCAGCACAGACTGAGAAACGCTGGGGTACCTGACGTCGTACGGTCCGGAGGGACAGGTAGTGGTAGAGGGTCTCGAATGAGTTTGAGTACAGGTAACTCAGCCACTACGGTAGGTTGGCAGAGTAGGAGACAACAGGGGAAGAGGAGGACGGAAGTTAGAAAGGGTCGTAGTCCCAGAAAAGGTTATTCAATCAAGAAACGTAGTCCACCGGTTTCATAACCTCAAAGTCGAAGTTGTAACAAGGAAGGTTACTTATAAGTTCTGACTAAAGGGAATTCTAACGACCAACCTAGAGGAACGTCAGGTTCCCTGGTTCTCAGAAGAGGTTGTGGTGGTTTCCAGTTTTCGTAGTTAAGAAACCACGAGTTGAATGAAACATCAGGTTGAGAGTGTTGGTATGTACTGATGACCTTTTTAGTATCGAAACTGATCTACCTGAAAACAACCATTTCATTACAGAGACGAAAGATTATACGACAGAACCAACCAGTATCGAAAAGAAGGTTCCTCGTTCGTAGAAAATTAAAGTACCGACGTCAGTGGTAGATGTCACTAAAACCTCGGGGTTTTTATTTCAGAGAGTGACAAAAGTAACAAAGGGGTAGATAAACGGTACTTCACTACCCTGGCCTACGGTACTAGAGGTAAAAGACTTACGACTCAAAATTCGGTCCAAAAAGTGAGAGAAGAAGGTGAAAGTAATTCTCCGAGAAGTCAAGAAGAAGTGAAAAACGGTATTCCCACCATAGTAGACGTATAGACTCCAATAACTATAAAGAGGACCGTTAGAACTAAGGTCGAACACGAAGTAGGTCGAGTCGTAAATGGTTTTTAATTTTTTCCCTCTTACCGTAACTTTGTATATATGATAGTACATTCTTTGCTTCACGGTCAGATACAAGCTATGTCCTATGTCCTACGAACCCCGACCACGTACCCCTACTAGGTCTCTCTACTATACCCCACCGTCCACCCTCCCCCTAAGTCCTAACCCTCGAACATATGTGGGCACCATCTAAGTACAGTTACATACCTTTTTGGTTATGTCATAACATTTCATTTTATTTCATTTTTATTTTAAATTTCTTAATTTTTAAATTTTTTAATTTTTTTTAAAAATTTTTCTTTTTATTTGTCATTTTTTTTGTTTAAAAAAAAATTTAGTCGGTCAAGTTGTTTATAAGAACTCCGTTTTCGCTGGAAAGCCCGAGAGGAATGAAATAAACGAATCAAAAACCAGAAAGTCCTAAGAAATTGTTGAACGACTGAGTAGTCTTTATGTAAAAATTACCAAAAAATACAGTAACTCGTGTAAATCAACAAAAGTCGTCCTCCTAGTCAATTCTTTTCGGTAAGGTGATATGACGTTCTTTACTTTCGGGGGTATTTTCGTACACCACGGAATTACTAAATAGACTACGTCAAACCAACGCACCTTATCCTCACTCCCGGTCCTCGTTCCAACGTCGACCTCTATCTGAACTTTTCGAGTAGTCCTTGATCGGTTACTTCCCGGAACTGACTATAAGATATTGACTTTAAATAGATCGTCCATTATCTCCAAGAAGGTTGAAACCTGATGTTATAGGTATTTCGAAAAGTGTATGATTGTAGAATCCGAAGATAATAAAAAATTAAAAACAAAAAATTAACCGACACAGTCCGGTCCGGAATTAACACCGTGTGTCCTAGAAATCAACGTCGTACGTTTAAGAATCAACACTATACACCACCAAGAGTTTTGCACCGGTTCAAGTAGGAGATCAAGTGAATAGTTTTGAACGGGAGGGGATATGGTTTGGATGACTTAGTCATAGAGGTCTCTTACTTCCACCCCTTCTCTGATGATTCCCTATTCTTTTAGTGAAAATTACTCTATTTTGACTCCCTCTCGTATAGAACGTCTCGTATAGAGAACGATATGTCTACTTACAATGAAATAATTTGGAAACAAATCCATAATTTATCACGCACACGTACACACACATGGACACACACGTGTGTGTGACCTTGTTCGATATTTTACACAAAATACACAACTTCAGTTTCTTCAATCTCTTAGTAGTAGAATCTCCTACAGAAAATGTGACGAAAAGTAGTCCGAAATGGACATTAATTTTACAACACTCTTTTCCTTACGTCATATTAAAGGGGCACTTATTGGGATGGGTATCGTACGACCCTGTGTAAATACAAACATGTATTTAGTTAATTGAACCCGTGAAGAACTTAGTTTTACTTCACTAATTTTTCGTAGAGATACTTAGACCATACCCATCTTTGTGCTACAATTAACAGTGGATAAGTTCTTGACAAAAGAAGAAAAGGAGTTCTCTAATGTTTCGGACACAATGTCGAGAGTAGTAGAGTCGTTGGGATATGAAGCCCTTTACTTCATAGTGTTTTAGGACCGTGTTGACTGAGGTTTCTTGATTCACCCAGGAAAACGGCTCGTTATGATTCATAACGAGGGTGTTCATCAGTATCGAACAACGGACTTACGGAAAACGATAAACCTATGAAAAAGTAATGTGAACACGAACGAAGTTAGACACCGAATAAGAAAGTTTTTTTTTTTTGTGTTTATTTGTTCTTGTTTATGTTTCAGTAGGTAAGTTTGTAGTGGTTGTGTTTATGTGTATGTTTGACAACAGAATTTATATGAAACGTTACAGTAAGTGGTGTTCGGAAATCATACAAAAGGTGAAGGGTATGGAGATCATGAAAAAAGAAATTAAAGTTAGTGTAAAATGTATTTCTTCAAAAGTTTCCCTTATGAAATATGAAGAAAACGTTTTCCTTTTGTTCGTGAACGGTTTTCCCTTCTATTTGTATTTTTATATACACTCCCTTCCTTTTGGTTCAATAATCTCAGTAATCTCAATAGATTTCCGGTTCAATAGTCTCAGTTCAATCTAAGGTAATGAACGGTCAGGAGACTTGGACTTACGTCAAATAAGAGAAACAAATTTTTATTTATTTTCGTTGAAGTACTTCGGTACTTTTATTAATAAAAAATTTTCTGGAGATTCCTGGTCTGAGAAAAAAGGATACTACGATAGTTTACTGTACTCGTTACCTTTTTCCTTTATTGAAAGAACTATCACCAAGTAAAACAAAGTTCCGACTTGTCCATAGAAAATCTTCACAGAGGGCAAAACAATCATAAAGTCTGAAATCCTTTCCTACCATATCTGAACCAAGAGTTCGACGTCACACGTAACGATAGTGGATTCCCGGTAATCTTGCGTCTACCGACCCGGAGTAAGGGTCAAAGGCTAAGTCGTCTATTCCGGGTTCTTAAACATAAAAATTGTTCAAAGGTCCACCACGACTACGACACCCACGTCTGGTGTGGAACCCTTTATTCTTAGGACGTGTAGAAAGTGTTAGGACAAATTGTCCCAGGGAGGAAGAGACGTCAGAAACAGGATTAGTGAAGGACAGGTAGAAGGAATAAGGGTCAGAAAAGTGGGTTAAATGACATAATAGGAGGGAAGTATTTAGGGTTCGAAACTTTATGAAAAACAGATAGCTGGTTGTGTGTGAATAGTTCATTATTAAGTAAAAGAGTACAAAGTAATTGGTTTCTGTTCCCATTGGCGGTTAGTCTCGAGGGTCAGTCGTACCTCATTGACCACAAAAATATGACCGAACGATATTAAGATCGGGTCTTTTTTCTTTGGACTACAAAATCAAATTTATCGGACACGTAGATTAGAGACTATATATACTCGCAAAAAACCAGGCAGAAAAACTTCATGACTTTTATCGAGTGTCTGTGGGGGAGGGGAAGAAGGGGGTTATAGGGGTACTCCGACCCTTCGAGTCCAACCCTGGTGGACCATAGATAGCGAGTAGACCATTTATTAGTGACTAACAGAAGATAGTAAACAGGATAACAATAGGGAATTGTCGTACTTCCCTGACGTAGACCGGGAAGAAACATTGAACGTGTCATGGAACGAATCCCGAAATCTTATAATCGTTGACGGGGAGTTTTTTACTTTCTTTTTTTTGGACAAATAAATTACAAACTGGTATGATGTTTTTATAGTCCCCTCTCGTTGTATTACTTTCTTATAAACACCATTTTGTCTGTCATATCTTCTGTTTGAGTTTTCAATAGGAAGTCCCTTCCTTTTAATCAGTTGTTTTGTTAATTAAAGGTCCCAACCATTTCTCTGGACTTTTATTGACGAAAGGACTAATTCAAGTGATCCTATACTAAGGTAACCTAACGAGACGGACCCCGGAGGACCTTCCGTCAATCCTCCTTTACGACCTTTACTTAGACTAAATTAGTGTTCGTCTGTTTGATCCCTAAACCTCACTACCATTCCAGAATTACTTAGTCTGTATTAATACGGAAGGAGTTCTCATACACTGAGAAGGAAAAAGGTTTTGAGGTGAATTTTGAGAGTAGGAGAATCTGTGGTAGGGTCCACTACTTGTGATGGTAGGGTGGGACTGGACTAAGACTAGTGTAAAGAAAGACTTGAGGGAATCGTTACACCAGAGGGACGTACAATGTGACTTTGATGATTACTTCGAAAAAGTACACACACCCCCCACTCCCCCCATCCACCCACTCACACACACACATATACATACACTTCTTTCACGGGAAGAAGGGATGTTTTTTATCGGGGGTGTGTAGACACTGTTTCTGGATTTCGAACGGACACTATTAAAGAAATAACCTACTGGAATAAATACGGTTCGTAGAAGAAAATTTGACGGTTGATGTCATTCGACAATAGGTAGTAATTAGACACGGGGAAGGACGGGAACGACTACTACGAGTTTATCATGAGATCGTGACGAAACCTATCAAGGTGGTTCCCTTAACGTTCCTTTAGAAAACTGATGACTGTTGAGGTCTTTCTACGTTTTTCGTTCCAAAATTCAACAACAAAGTGTATAGGGTTTCTGAATAAGTCAAGTCAAGTCAAGTCAGCGAGTTAACACAGGCTGAGAAACGTTGGGTACTTAGCGTCGCGCGGTCCGGAGGGACAGGTAGTGGTTGAGGGTCTCAAGTGAGTTTGTGCAGGTAGTTCAGTCACTACGGTAGGTCGGTAGAGTAGGAGACAGCAGGGGAAAAGGAGGACGGAGGTCAGGGAGGGTCGTAGTTTCAGAAAAGGTTACTCAGTTGTGAAGCGTACTCCACCGGTTTCATGGCCTCAAAGTCGAAATCGTAGTAAGGAAGGTTACTTTTGGACCCTGACTAGAGGAAATCTTACCTGACCATTTCTGAATAATCTATATCGATTAATTTGGCGAATAGTTTCATTTTTAGACCCACGATACACTACCAGATGGGGGAGTAAGTACGAACTAACTTATTATATCAAGTTTAGGTTCCTCGAGGAGGAGATTACTTCAAGGACGAAAGCAGACAACGATGTCGTTGAATCCCGGTATCAGGTTCTACTGTCGTTTACATAGTCGTTTAGGTAAAAGAGGGACGAAATTACTGGAGTCTCGGTTTTGACATAAACTATTATATGTTCAAATCTTCTTCATAACACGGATATTAAAAAAAAGGAAAAGGTTGTACCTTTAGTTAGTATAAATATAAGGACTCGTGTCACGGTAGGTATATTATCCGTGACTTTTTTATGAACTACCTTTAATCAATATGTACTACTTTGCTGATGTGTCTACATGATAGAGAAAAAGGACTCTGGGGTGGTTTTTACTGTCACTTTCTTAAATTTTCCTTATATAAGAGTATTTACTTCTTTTATCCTTTAATGTGGTGTCATTCGTTCACAAAAGGTGAGAAAAAAAAGTCGTAAAATTTTCTAACACCATTTTATACATGTTGTGTTTAGAATGATAAAATAGGTATAAATTCATATGTCAAGTCACCATAATTCATGTAAATGTAATAACCCGGGGTAGGGTTTCATTTTGGGACCTCGGTAATTGTTACGAGGGTGATTTGGTTCCGTTTTGGGATAAGGGGGAGGGAGGTGAGTACCATTGGTGATAAGAAAAAAACAGAGATGTATAAACTGGTGGGATCCATGGAGTATATTCAGCTTAGTCTATTATAGACAGGACCACACTGACCGAATAAAGTGAATTGTATTACAGAAATTCGAATAGATACAATATAATTATCGTACACAGTCTTAAAGTAAGGAAAGGGGGAGATGATTTAGTCTGTATAAAGTAAAAATCAAAATAACTCCTTATTGACTATCTTAAAAAAAGGTCCGACTTATTATAAGGTGACATACCTATAATGGTGGGAAATAAATAGGTAAGTAGGTAGTCTTCCGTATAGCCGTTAAAGATGGAAGACCGATAACACTTATTACGTCGGTACTGGTAGCCACACGTTTGTTAATAAGTTCAGGGACGAAAGTTTTGAAAACACATATATGGGTCTTCACTTTTACGACTTAGTTTACCATTAAGATACGAATTGAAAAACTCCTTTGTATCAAAAGGTGTCGTCGATATGGTAAAGTGTAAACGTGGTTGTTCCACGTTCTCAGGGTCAAAGAGGTGTAGGTGGAGTCGTGACAACAAAAAAACAAACTCCCTGAAAAATACTACAGTCGGATTACCCATACTTCCCCGTAGAGTAGTACCAAACAAAAAAAATGAAATAAAATGATATGTTATGACATAACCAAAACGATATGTAGTTGTACTTAGGTGGTACCCACATGTGCACAAGTGTTAGGACTTGAGAGGAAGGTGGAGGGAGGGGTATGGTAGAGAGACCCAGTAGGGTCACGTCGTCGGGGTTCGTAGGACATAGGACGTAACTTGGATCTGACCGCTAAACAAAGAATATACTATAATATGTACAAAGTCACGGTAAGAGTAATGCCAAAACTAAACGTAAAGGGACTACCAACCACTGTACCTCTTCGAAAAATACACGATTAATCGTGGAAAAGACAAGGAAAAAATTTTGTATCTTTGGTCTACCTCCTTATCATTACATCGTCTCGTTTCCTTCCGCTCGCACCTTCCCCCCAATGTCCACTCTTCGTTTGACTATCGGAGTGTTTTGGAAACTTTCTAAGTCCGGTACTATTTACCCACCTGGTTCCATTCCTAGTCTCGACTTCTGTGGGAGACGGGAACTTCGGTTCGTCAAAGAGAAATGGATCCGTCCTCTTACCTTGGGACTAGGGACCGTTTAGACTTCACCCCTCCGGGATCTAAGGTCATGTCGACCGTGTCCTCGGTCGTCCGCACTCTATTCCAGACCTTTGCCCCTTTGACTCGTTCTCACGTAGGACTCGTCACCCCAGGGGTCGGGAGAAGGAGTTGAGACGAGGGGTTTGCATCCGTTGTACACAATGGGGATCTGTCATATACTCTCCTAAGAAGAGGATTCTTTGACTTGACGGGGTGTCCTTCTTTTAGTACCTATTATGGTGAACCCCAAGGACATTGTTTTCTCGTTCTAGGGGTGTTTTTGGGTTTTCCTTTCCGAGGGTGAACTGTTCGAGACATATGTGTGTATCTCTTGAAGGTTAATCAGAAAAAAAAAAAAAACGGAAAAAAGAATTAACTTTATATCAACTAAATATTAAAACACAGTCAAAGTCCATATACCGTTGAACTGAGTCAAAATATATATATACCCTTTTTTAAAATATATACATATATAAACACATATAAATATAAGAAAATTTTTAATAAAAGGTAATATCCAATAATATTCTATGTCTCATATCAAGGGACACGACATTCATCCAGTTATCTATTGTTCCAACCACTAGATAAATACATAACATCATACATATAAAATTAGGGTTTGAGGATTAAATAGGGAAGAGGGAGGTTAATCCAGACCACGGAATGAGATGTTATACTTCACTGGTGATTCCCAGTAGTCTGTGGTCTCTTCTCGGGGGTAGTTATTTTTGTTTCTGGTTTTGTTTCAGAGGTCCATGGACCTATTCCTTCTTTGTCCACTACGGTCTTGTCTCTATGGAAGTTTATTTTTAACGTTAATTTTGAGGATTTCTCAATTGTCTTCTGTGACGTAGGTAGTTAAAAAAAATTCATCATATGATACTTTTTGTTTTTCTTGGGAACCTTTAGTTTTCACGAGTAGCTGCAATTTTTCAATTATCCAACCTTAATTATTTTGCCGTTTTAACACCTTTTATTATTCCCATCATATTCCTATTTTATAAAACTCATAGTTAACTTAAGTTGTAGCTTTAATTCTTTTGTCTCTTCCTTTTGTAATAGTTTCTTTATTAAATTCTTTTTAAAGGACCTTGACTTCCTGTGCTCAGTGGTCGACTGTTAGATTACTTACTTCTCTCTACTCACGGTTCCAAGTCGTATGGTTCCTGTGTCTTTTCTTGATGTTCACAGGTCTATCTATTTAGTGAATGTTTCTTTGTCCTAATCTTTACCAGAATCTGAAGAGTTTTTACTGGGATCTTCGATTCTTCTGTTACCTTGTTACAGAAATTTCCTTTTATTAAACGCTGGACTTAAGGTATCCCGGTTTGACTTTTATGTCTCACTCCCATCCTTTTTTCTGTAAAAGTCTATTCTTGGTTTTTTTTTTTTTTTCGGGATAGAGGGTACATAGTAAAGATTCTTTCGTTATCTTCCTTTCACAGTATTTTTGATCCTTCCCTTCGTTCTGTACCCTGGGTCCTTTGTCCCCAAGACTGTATTTTCTTTTCTTTTACAGGTCATATTATTGATCCACTTTCCGGGTTCCATTTTGGAGATAGGACCTCGTCCTCCTGAAATGTCTCCTTTCAAGGTCTATCTCACCGTGTGTGTGAACCCGTACTTTTTACTGACTATATGGTATTTTCAAGATTTGTCTTTCTTTTCCGTTGGGTGAGGTCATAAGAACGGACCTCTTAGGGTACCTGTCTCCTCGGACCGCCCGATGTCAGGTACCCCAGAGTTCTCAGTCTGTGCTGAATCGCTGATTTGGTGGCCTCTTTCTGATGGGAGTTAAACCGTCGTTCACTGTTGACAGGAATTCTAAAGAAAAAAAAAGGGGACTATCTTTTTCTTTTGTGCACCTTTTACTTTTATTATTTAAAAGATAAGTTTGTATTTTATTTTCTTTTCCTGTACATGTATCCTTTGTTACGTTCATCTTTGTTTGTTTGTTTGTTCGTAATAGTGGAGGTCTTTTTTTTTTTTTTCTATATGTTCCTCCCGAAAAACCGAAACGTTATGTATTATTAATATATTTGTATTGTACTATAGTTATTTATGACTATTATTACCGAAAGTCCTTTGCCATCTTCCGTTCATTAACTGTGAAGATAGAGTCTATTGTCGTTCAGTTAGTCAAGTCAACTCAACAAGTCAACACAAGCTGAGACGTTGGGGTACCTAACGTCGTGTGGTCCGGAGGGACAGGTAGTGGTTGAGGGTCTCGAATGAGTTTGAGTACAGGTAGCTCAGTCACTACGGTAAGTTAGTAGAGTAGGAGACAGTAGGGGAGGAGGACGGAAGTCAGAAAGGATCGTAGTAAGAAAAGGTTCCTCAGTCAAGAAGCGTAGTCCACCGGTTCATTACCTCGAAGTCGAAGTCGTAGTCAGAAGGGTTACTTATAAGTCCTTTCCCGTCCCCGAGACCCACGTCGTGTGGACCCATACCGTATTCGGGAGAACCTCCTCCAGTGGTAATCGAGATGGTATCTCGGTGGTCTTGAATGTCTCCTAACCCCTTTGTCTGAGATTCTCCCGTGTTTGTTTTGGAACACACGTGGTCCTGTGTCCTCTTTCCTCGTCACTGGGGTGTTCTCTGACTGGTTCAGTTATCCACCGAAGATATTTACCTATTTACTATGTAGTTCTTTCACAAAATAAAACTTACATCGTTGTTTATAGAACTACCAACTTTGACTTTTGAAAACCTATTTACTATCGGATTACACAGGAAAGACTGAATTCATAGAAAAATACCTTTGTCACATCGAAGTAAGAAAAAAATTGACTTCATATATCTACTACATGTTTTAATATACTATGTCCACATGTTATATTACAGTTTTACCGGTATGATGGGTTCCGTTGGATGTCTGAGTCACGTCGGGGATAGTTTTATGGTTACCGTAAAAAGTGTTATAAAAAACTTAGACAGAGGATTTCGTTTTCTTTATTTTGGTTTTTATTTGTTTACTCTGGATTAACTTAAATTTTCGAAAAAATCCATCGTTTCCTTTGGTGACTATTTTAATTTTCTAGATAACTTACTCTGTTTTATAAACGTTTATTATACTGGTTATTCCCTAATTATAGGTTTTATATGTTTATCGAGTATGTCAAGTCAAGTCAGTGAGTCAGCACAGGTTGAGAAAAGTTGGGGTACCTGAAGTCGTACGGTCCAAAGGGACCGGTAGTGGTAGAGGGTCTCGAACGAGTTTGAGTACAGGTAGGTTGGTAGGTAAGTTTTCGTAGTCACGAAAACTTGACACCTCTTCTGAGAACTCTCAGGGAACCTGACGTTCCTCTAGGTTGGTCAGGTAAGATTTCCTCTAGTCAGGACCCACAAGAAACCTTCCTTACTACGATTTCGACTTTGAGGTTATGAAACCGGTGGACTACGCTTCTTGACTGAGGACCCTTTTCTGGGACTACGACCCTTTCTAACTTCCGTCCTCCTCTTCCCCTACTGTCTCCTACTCTACCGACCTACCATAGTGGTTGAGTTACCTGTACTCAAAAACATCTGAGGTCCTTAACCACTGCCTGCCCCTCCGGACCACACGACGTCAGGTACCCCAGGGCTTCTCAGCCTGTACTGACCCACTGACTTGACTTGACTAGACTCCAACCAGTATCGAAAAGAAGCTTCCTCGTTCACAGAAAATTAAAGTACCGACGTCAGTGGTTGATGTCACTAAAACCTCGGGGTTTTTTATTTCAGGGAGTGGCCAAGGTAACAAAGGGGTAGATAGACGGTACTTCACTACCCTGGTTTACGGTACTAGAATCAAAAGACTTACAACTCAAAATTCGGTTGAAAAAGTCAGAGGAGAAAGTGAAGTAGTTCTCCGAGAAATCAAGAAGCGAAAGACGGTATTCCCACCACAGTAGACGTATAGACTCCAATAACTATAAAGAGGGTCGTTAGAACTAAGGTCGAACACGAAGTAGGTCATACCGTAAAGCGTACTACAAGTCAAGTCAAGTCAGTGAGTCAGCACAGGTTGAGAAACGCTGGGGTACTTGGTGTCGTACGGTCCGGAGGGACAGGTAGTGGTTGAAGGCCTCAGGTGGGTTTGGGTACAGGTAGCTCAGCTACTACGGTAGGTTGGTAGAGTAGGAGACAATAAGAGGAGGACGGGAGTCAGAAAGAGTCGTAGTTCAAGAGAAGGTCGCTCAGTCGAGAAGAGTAGTCCACCAGTTTCATCACTTCGAAGTTGAAATCGTGGTCAGGAAGGTCACTTATAAGTGCTGACCAAAGGAAATACTAACTGACCAGACTAGAGGAACGACAAGTTCCCTGAGAGTTCTCAGAAGAGGTTGTGGTGTCAAGTTTTCGTAGCTAAGAAGTCACGAGTCGAAATCAATATCAAGTTGAGAGTGTAGGTATATACTAGTAGCCTTTTTGGCATCGGAACTGATCTACCTTGAAGTAACTGTTTCATTACAGAGACGAAAAATTATACGATAGATCCAACCAGTATTGAAAGGAAGGTTCCTCACAGAAAATTAAAGTACCGACGTTAGTGGTAGACGTCACTAAAACCTCGGGTCTTTTTATTTCAGTCGGTGACAAAGGTGACAAAGGGGTAGATTGACGGTACTTCACTACCCTGACCTACGGTACTAGAATCAGAAGACTTACAACTCGAAATTCGGTTGAAAAAGTGAGAAGAGAAAGTGAAAGTAGTTCTCCGAAAAATCAAGAAGAAGTGAAAGACGGTATTCGCACCACAGTAGACGTATAGACTCCAATAACTATAAAGAGGCTCGGTAGAACTAAGGTCGAACACGAAGAAGGTCGGGTCGCAAAGAGTACTACATGAGACGTATACAATTTATTCGTGCCACTGTTATACGTCGGAACTACATGAGAAAAAAGATAACCTCGGTCAGGCAACAAGGTACAGGTCAAGATTGACAACGAAGGACTGGATGTATGTCTAAAGAGTTCTCCGTCCAGTCCACCAGACCATACGGGTAGAGAAAGTCTTAAAAGGTGTCAACTAACACTAGGTGTGTCAGTTTCCGAAACCGTATCAGTTATTTCGTCTTTATCTACGTCCTACATGAGACGTAAATTCAATTTATTTGTCCCACTATTATACATGAACTACATGAGGAAAGGGCTAAACCTTGGTCATATACAAGGTACAGGTCAAGATTGACAACGAAGAACTGGACTAGTATGTTGAGTTGTAGTTTTTTTTTTTTGGTTGTTCCTTAATGTCGTATCTAAGTAAGAAATAGTCCAAGGGTCTTCACGATACCTTCTTATTGTCAATACTCATGTATAAGAATGAGAGCGAGTCAACATAGACTGAGAAACGTTGGGGTACCTGATATGTCAGGGACCTTAAAAGGTCCGGTCTTATGACCTCACCCATCGACAAGGGAAGAGGTCCCCTAGGGTTGGATCCCTGACTTCGGTCCAGAAGGTGTGATGTCCGTCTGAGATGGTCGACTCGGTAGACCCTTCGGGTTCTTATGATCTCACCCATCGACAAGGGAAGAGGTCCCCTAGGGTCGGATCCCTGACTTGGGTCCAGAAGGTGTGACGTCCGTCTAGGAAATGGTCGACTCGGTAGACCCTTCGGGTTCTTATGATCTCACCCATCGACAAGGGAAGAGGTCCCCTAGGGTCGGATCCCTGACTTGGGTCCAGAAGGTGTGACGTCCGTCTAGGAAATGGTCGACTCGGTAGACCCTTCGGGTTCTTATGACCTCACCCATCGGATAGGGAAGAGATCACCTAGAAGGGTTGAGTCCTTAGTTTGGTCTTAGAGGACGTAACGTCCGTCTAAGAAATGGTCGACCTGATAGTCCCTTTGTGGTAAGACCTGAGTCTACTGGGCTTATGAGTCAAATTGAGACGGTGAAGAATAATTGTTCCACTTAAACCCGTCCAATTACGTGGTGAGATGGAGTCAAAGGGGTATACATTTTCTCCTTCGTATTATTATGGGTGGGTTACCTTAATAACACTCTTAATTTATTGTGTACATTTCGTGAACCGTGAGACGGACCGTGTGACCTGTGTAAGTATTTCATAATCGCTAGTGATGGTGGTAGGGGATCCTCCCAAAATAGGCCTATACGGTGGGACGGTGGAAAGTCATGGGAAGGTTTTTCTAGTGACACTATCTTACTGTCCACTTCCTGCGTCTTGTCGATTGACCTTAGGTTCGGGACGAGGAGTCAGTCTTTATTGATTCAAGATTTACGTTTCGAGATATCGTAACCATAGAAGGAGGTGGAACAAGAAAAGACGAACCATTACCTTGACTTTTGTTGAATCCCACTATGACATTCCTTATCAGTTGTTGTCCTCGGAATTCAGTCTGTCTGGTCCAGATTAAGACCGGAGGGTGGATAATTAATGTACTCGTCTCCGATTAGTGGACTGAGATACCCGACTTGACATCGGAGAGTTTTTGACAAACAACGTCGGAATTGAGAGTCAATGGAGTCTTACACTGACATAAACCTCTGTCTCAGAAATTTTTACACTACATCCATTTTACTCCATTCCGTCCTCCGGGGTTAGGTTGTCCTGACCACAGGAATATCCTTCTCTAATCTTGTCTGTGTTTGTCCTCTTTCTGGGACACTCCTATGTCCGTCTTCTGTCGGGAGACGTTCGGTTCCGTCCTCCGAAGGCTTCTTCGGTCGTGGAATAGAACTCACAGATCAAAGATCTTGAGACTCTTTTGCAACACAACAAATTCGATGAGTCAGACACCACGGAAAAATGTCGTCGGGTTCTACTGATTGTGTGAACTAGAGTCAAAGTCTTTCCATTTTGTCCTTACATAGAGTGCCCGATTGGCACTCCTAATTTAGCATATCTTTTCATGGATGGTGTCACGAGTCGTATATTATACACGAGTCATTTACATCCTATCATACCAATGACCGAATAACAATAATTGTTTTATTAATGAGGTCAGAAAAGGTAAGCAGCTCACTGGTTAAGTCACTTTCAACAACTTCGGTACTGTCACTGAAGTATTAAGTGGAAGCACAGAAACCAGAACGGGAGAAGAGGGGTAGAGGCGGTATGACTGTCTTGTAAGAAAGACCTTACTTTTAGACCGACACTATAAGTCATAGGGTTTCACCGGGGTTGATAAGATGAGGACACACCGTGTGCACACGGAGGAGGGGAAGGTCTCCGTCTGGGACACAGGGGAGGGACACTCAGACCCGACACGGACACCGGTGAAACTGATCTTATTATGTTGTCTCCCTTACTGTAGGACCCTGAAGGTTCAGGAGAACCACCGTCGGTGACTCGGTGGTTCTTGACTTCTCGAAGCACTATTCCCACTTTCTCCTCTCACTTTTCGACCGAACTTTGAGTTGTGAGTTTTGTGATTCTAGTACCGTAGACTAGCGTAGTGAAGTACCGTTTATCTACCGCTTTTTTACCTTTGTCACTGTCTAAAAGAAAAGAACCCGAGGTTTTAGTGACACCCATCACTGACAGCGGTACTTTAATTTTCTACGAACGAGGAACCTTATTTCCAATACTGTTTGAATCTGTCGTATAAGTTTTCGTCTGTGTAGTGAAACGGCTGTTTCCAGACATACCAAAAAGGTCATCAGTTCATGTCTACACTTTTGACCTAGTATTTCTTCCGACTCGTGGCTTCTTGTCTACGAAAGCTTAACACCACGACCTCTTCAGAGAACTCTCAGGGAACCTAAAGTTTCATTAGTTTGGTCAGTTATGATTCCTTTAGTCAGGACTTATAAGTGACCTTCCTGACTACGACTTTGACTTCGAGGTTATGAAACCGGTGGACTACTCTTCTCGTCTGAGTTGCCTTTCTGGGGCTACGACCCTTTCTAACTGCTGTCCTCCTCTTCCCCACCGTCTCATACTCTACCTATGTATCGTAGTGGCTAAATTCACTGTTATCAAACTCGTTTGTCTCTGTCACTTCCTGTTCCCTCGGACCGTACGACGTCAGGTGCCCCAGCGTTTCTCTGTGCTGAATCGTTGACTTGTTGTTGTTACTCTGTAAAAACCAACAGTGTCCTGACTCCCTCACGATGACCGTAGATGACCCATCTCCGGGTTCTACGACGATTTGTGTCCTGTCGGTCTACGACAGTCTGTTTTTCCTTAATAGGTTGGGGTTTACGGTGATCACGACTCTGACTCTTTCGGAGTAGTGAATACTCTTTCTCTCTCGTGACTTATGTGTATGTGTATCCCCGAATCTACGTGTAGGGGTGGGGACGGAGTCGAGTCGGGCGAAGAGTCGTAGGGACTCTCGACCTCCATGGTCCTTTCCATGGTTCCTATTCATTCCCGAATTTAGGTCCGTGGAAGAAAGGACGAGTTACACTAGGACTAGTTCTCTAAAGGAAACGCTGGGACACCTGACGTCGTGCGGTCCGAGGGAACAGGAAGTGACAGAGACAAACGAGTTTGATAACAGTGAATTTAGCCACTACGATACATTGGTAGAGTATGAGACGGTGGGGAAGAGGAGGACAGCAGTTAGAAAGGGTCGTAGCCCCAGAAAGGTAACTCAGACGAGAAGAGTAGTCCCAGGAAAAGAGACGTAGGACACCAGTGGAGATCCGGACTGACTGTAAGACATTAAGACGTCAACATACAACCACGGACGACAAAGAAAGAGCCGATTTTCTACAGTTACGACGTCCGAGAGAGTGTACGGTTCTCTCCTCTTCAGGGTCTATCCGACCAGACTCAGTGACTCTCGAGTGTAATGTGGGACCTAGCGGGTCTTGAGCCACTTGAGTCGTCCGTGTTTCGGACGGGTCCAATCACCGGAAGTTCGACGTCTTCTTTGCCCTCCGACCCTTCCACCGGTGACTTCCGACCCACCGATTGAGTCGAGATTAGACTTCTCCGGAGGAACAGTCAGTTTCGTACGACACAGAAACGGTCCTTCGTCCCTCTGGAGACACTTTAGACGAAGAAACGGAGGGTCCCATTCTCACGATCCTTTGGAGTGGGACGTCTTCCTAACGAAGACTCTCTCTCTTCAGGACGTCTCTCCGTCACTCGTCTCGACTACGGACCCCGGTGAGGTCCCCGGACTGAAATAACAAAGATTAACCGAAGTTCTCCTCCAGTCTGGTACATCACCATTTTTCGGAGTCGAAAGTGTAGTGTGTCCGGACTCACACTCAGATCAGATAGGGAAAGACACACTAGGACCATTTCGCTCGGACGGAATCAGAACTGATTAGGAGTTAGGACTGAACCCTTGTTATTATCATAGGTGCAACGAGACACCTAATTGACTCTGTCACTTTGGTGTCCAAATAGTATGACGTGTCGGATTGACGTTCATCTACCAATAATACTTTCCTATGATGTCTGGTCACTTATCGACTCCTCATACTACCTTAAGAGTGTAGTTGAGGACATAGGTCCATCCTACGGTCTACTATGACTCTTGATTGTGAAACTACCGTTAATGCACGAATGTTGATAAAGTTCACGAGACGTGAATGATTGAGTTTGGAGTGTTTCTAGGGCACACTGTCCATAAAATATTGGGGCAGAATGTCTACCCTGTTACTCTGTGTCTTGACCATTCCCCTCCTGTTCCCAAACCTGTTTCCGTCGAATCAAGGACTTAGGGACGGGAATCGTCACGTGTGTCGTGGGACTTTCTGAGGTCTTTTACCATTCTTTACGTCCCCCTCCGGGGGAGTCGAACGGAGTTGGGAACAGGACGATGGTTTATGGAAGAAGTGGGGATCCGTCGTCTCGGGACGTTTACGGGTCGTCTCTTCGAGGGTCGAGACGTCCCGTCTCAGGTCTCACAGACAACCCCACACGCGTTCCCTGCTGTGTTCTTCCGTCCTTCGTTTACTCTAAGCCTTTACCCGTTTGTAGGGTCGTGGTAAACCACCGACACCCACTGAGACCCGGGTCTCTGTATTAAAGAGTCGCGAAATAAAGAGAGGGAACATTTGTTCCCGAGTGTCCACCAGTTTGAGGGATGATCGAGATCTTGTGATCCAAAAGGATCACTCTTTTCCGACGGCCACCTCAGATCCGACCTAGGATAGAGCCCACTTCTTACGGGGGACCGCCTATGAAGGTTCTTACAGGGTCTCGCGACCCAACCCTGAGTCTCTCCTGAACCAACCCGACGAGACGGGTACATCGTCACATCCGTGTGTACATCTCCACACCAGGGAACGTGTCACGAAGCCGAGAGACTGAGAGGTTTAAGACTAGTCTTTTACTGTGTATTTTTTGATGGTCATTACCATTATAAATATTATAGATTGTGAAAAAGGGGTGTGTGTAAAAAAGTGGTGAAATAAGACTTTATCATTACCCAAGATTTGGTTACACTTACTATTTAAAATCCTCAATATATAAACAAGAACCGTGAGATAATATTCCAATATTGTGACGGAGACAAAAAGGATATGAATAAAAACAGGAAGCACCCCAAAAACAAAACAAAAATAAAGTTAAACCCCCCTTACATAAATTAACGTTATTCTTGTTAAGAAAGAATGTTCTTCTTACATTAACACCACTCTAGATAAGAGAATTGTCCAAAAACTTATATGTTGTGTGACAATTGATATCAGTGATACAATAGATCTTGAATGAGTAGAATTTATTGACTTTAAAATATAGGGAACTAAATGGATTCTGAAAAACTCACAAATACTGTACTATCCATCCGGGACAAGATTATTATATATATAAATGAATTAGGAGGTGTATTGGTACATTCTTACAGGTTTCTGACATGTCGAGTGATGTTATTAGGTGTTCTCTGATCCGGTTAATCTTTTCATATGTTATTACTGTAAATATTCCACTACATGTAAACTATTTGTACTGGGGTAACTGAGGTGTGTTGGTGGCAAAGTATGAACAAATGTCGTTCCTCTGTCTTCTGGTGGCGTGGTGCGGGACCTCCGTGCGTTCTCGTCCCACAAGCCCCCAGTGCAGAGTGTCTCAGGGTAGATCGTCCCTTCCCTCTGTGGAAAACTCACGGGTACCCCATTACCACGTGATACCTTTTTGGCTCTTCGATGTCTTCGAAGTGAGTCAGACCCTCCCCTCTTTAACGTTCTTGGCAAGGTGGGTACCAGTATGCGAGGGTTCGAAACAGGCAGCGGTAGTACCCTGGGTCATGTGATAAATGTCTTGTCTGGACAAGCAGATGGGGACCGAAGGCTCAGTCATAGACTCGGGGACTCCTTGTGTCGGACACAGGACTAGTGGAAGTATTTGAGTCGTGGGTCGTCTCCCCCACGGTATACCACCGACGAGTTATTTGTAATCGGGTCACTTTCGGGATGAGGAGAAGGTTCGGGTGTGTGGGAAGAAGGAAAGTGTGGAACCTGCAAGAAGAGGAAGTGTTATTGGGTGTCTCTAGTCCTGTCACGGAGGAATCAGGCCCGGGACCGGTATTAAGAGGTTGTGTCTCTTCAATGTGACTACAATTGATAAGGTTCATATTATCTTATTTTCACAACCGTCCCCCCTCGCCCTCTGCCGGTTGTCAAAAGTCTGTGAATGAGACGCGACTCGTAAGATAGAAATAGCGACATTTAGAGTTTCGTTCGGAGTCTCCATTCGTCACTCACTGTCCCGATCCTAAACGTATCTCCTCGGACCGAGGTGTGGGAACGCGGGTACAAGTGGTGTAAGGTGACGGGACACCGAGAAAGGAGGTTCCAAGTCACTCACTGGTCACGATGAGAGTCGGTTCCTCTCTGAAGTCTTTGTCAGGTAAGTCCGAAAAACGGGAGGTGTAAACCTGGAAGAATCTCAGTCTTCTGAGAAGACCTTCCAGATCGGAGTGAAAGACTTCCGGTATTTCATAGAAGGGTAATGAAGGGTAAAAGTAAAAGATCGGAAAACAAGGACTTCTTTGGGACTTCCTGTGCTCTATATCCCCGTCAGGTGACCCAACTTGGTTGGTTCCTTTGACTATGGACTTTCTGTCGTAAGAGGTAGACGAGTGGACCCCTTATTTCAGTAACTTCTACTATTATTGTCTTTGTTGTTACACATAGGAACTGACTCAGAATCACCTATGACCGGAAACCGATTCGGTAAGAGTTTATAGTAGAGTAAAATTAGGAGTGGTGTTGGAAGACTCCATACAGGATGAACTAAAGGTAGTCCATTTGAATAACTCTTGTCTCGAAATAAACAGACCCGGTAGGTCCCTCGACTATCGTTCTGTCTTAATCTGTATGTTCTCTGAATCACCCTCTGGGTAGAGACTTTCTACTTCCTCGTCCTCGTCCTCAACCGTCCTTTCGATAGGTGGAACTATATGTAGACTGGGTATGCCTCTGACTTTCCCTTCCTTCCTGACCTGCTCCTCTCGGGTCCGACGTCACCGGATGTGGGAGTGACTTCGGAGCCCTACTTGTACCACCACGTCTCCTCCGTACGAATTCAATCGACGAAGTACCAAGAGGTCTCAAAGAGAGAATTTCCACGAGACTTGTCGTACGCGAGCACCGACGGTGTTTATTGTGACAAGGGACGACTAAGGAGTCGTGGATCTTGTCTCAGATCGTGTGACGTAAGTTATTTATGAATAACTTAGTTAGACAATGAACTTAATTAGGGGAAAATACATATTCCTCCGAACTCACGTCTTTTTAACTCACTGAACGGGTACCAGTACGTCGACGATCCGACAGACCGTGTCTGAACTTAGAACCAAAAGGGTAAGGTTTCGGGTGTGTGGATTCCGACACACAGAGACATTGAACCGGAAGGGGTGGAGAAAGGAGTAGGGGACGTGAATCGTGGTTTTGTAACGAACTGACCTTTATAGTCCTAAAAAAGGAACGGAAATGAGTGAGTCAGTAAGTAAATCGTTTGTAAAGAGTCCATGACGTGTCCTATGGACCCACTGTGTCTGGTTATCCTATCCGAGGAGGAAACTCTACCAGTGTCGGGTCCCATCTCTCCGTCAGTGTATTGTTTCCTAATCACACGTTACCCTGTCCCAATTTTATTGTCCCGTGACGGGTCTTAAGGTAGAACCCTACTCCGCCACTTCTTCACCTCGTCTTCGGGTGGATCCGGTGACGGGTGGAGTGTGGGATGGGTGTTACGGTCGGTTCCGTGTCTTGAAGACCTCCCTTAAATTGGGGACTTGTGGGTCCGGTCGGTTCCAAGTGACCCCGACCTTTACGACTACCATACTTTAGTGAAATTCCTCACTTACCATCGTTCGGACCATTGGTACCAATGTGTGTTAAGTTGAGTTGTTATGTTTCCCTTGACCGGTCGGATCCTTGGATGGTGTGTCGATAAGTCCACTACCAAATCAGTTAGTTTACATCCGATGTAAATTCCTTTTCTGACTTACTCCGGAAATTTTCAGATAGTGTGTAATGAACTTTTGGTGAATCTTTGAGGATAGTGTCCCGATTTATTTTGTCTATAGTTACTAGTTTTGACTGCTGTTTTTATCGGTTGTTTCTATCATAGAAGTCGATTGATCTTTTTGTACAGGGTCTCTTTTACCTTTTGGGGATCCCCCCCGTCAATTTTAGTCTCTTATTTTTTAATAGATTAGGATCCAATTTTTAATCTTTGTTCGGTTCATAGGTAGCAACACCCTAACGTGTTTAAACTTGGAAGTGTTTTACCCTAAGATTTTTTGGTCCAATGTCGGGTTGTGGTCAATAACATAGTACATGTATATGGGTGACTCCCTACAGACTTCTGACAAATACTTTTACAATTCTCACTACGGGAGTCCTACTACCTTAAAACTCTCTAAAAATGCGAAAAGAAAGGTGAGTAGACACATAAGTCCATAAAGCTTTGTTCGTATCTAGTAAAAGTTTTTCTTCTTTTACATATTTCATTGTAGTACCGTAGACCAGGGTAGTGAAGTACCCTTGATCTACCCCTTTGTCGCCTTTATCACAGTCTGAAATAAAACCCCCCGAGGTTTTAGTGACGTCTACCACTGACATCGGTACTTTAATTTTCTGTGAATGAGGAACCTTCCTTTCAAAACTGGTTGGATCTATCGTATAATTTTTCGTCTCTGTAATGAAACGGTTGTTTCTATGTAGATCAGTTCCGATACCAAAAAGGTCACCAGTACATACCTACCCTTTCAACCTGACACTTCTTTCGACTCACAGTTTCTTAACTACGAAAACTTGACACCACAACCTCTTCTGAGAACTCTCAGGGAACCTGACGTGCCTCCAGGTTGGTCAGGTAGGATTTCCTCTAGTCAGGACCCACAAGTAACCTTTTTGACTACGATTTCGACTTTGAGGTCATGAAACCGGTGGAGTACACTTCTCGACTGAGTAACCTTTTCTGAGACTACGACCCTCCCTAACCTCCGTCCTCCTCTTCCGCTACTGTCTCCTACCCTACCGACCTACCGTCGTGGCTGAGCTACCTGTACTCAAACTTATTTGAGGCCCTCAACCACTACCTGTCCCTCCGGACCGCACGACGCTAAGTACCCCAGGGTTTCTCAGTCTGTTCTGACTCGCTGACTTGACTTGACTAAAATGAGACTTTTCGTTTTATTAGTCTTTTCGTTACTTCATTAAGGTTTGTGGTACCTGTTGTCCCTTTGTTTTTCCTTCGACTGTCAGATCCTTTCTGATAGATTTTCTAAAAAAATACTTGTAAAAATTTTCCTTCGTTAATAGTGTCGGTTAAAAATTTATTCTAAGTCACTCATCTAAAGTCCCAGGAGAGGTCTTACAGTAATTACGGACACTATGGTGTACGGGTCGTGTACTGTCCATGAGTCGTTTATAGACAACGTACTTAGTTACTTGTTAGTAAAACCGTCGATAGATAAGGGACATTACATAGAGATAAGGAAAGTTTAAATCCATTAGGTAACCAGACGGATTACCTAAGTGATCTAAAATAAAGGAAAATAAATGTTACAGACATCATTAAGGTTTTAAAAATGGATCCACGTCGAATTTTCCTTCGTCAGATCGACCTCTAATTCGGACCTCCGAATAGAACTTTGACACAAACGTGTCATGGAACTCATACTGACTCTTCTACGGTTGACAAGTGTAGGTTCCTCTCTCCTACTCCTTTGCTACTTCTTGATGTCAGGAGGGTTCACTGGGGAACCGAGATGGTCTCCTGTTTCAATTAGTCGAGCTAGTGTCCTTACACCAGTTGTAAGAACTGGACTGGAGAGAGGAGATGACGTCGGGTTGGGGTGTCGGGTAGTTAGTACATGTGGAGAACGGAGTGAGAGAGCTACTCAAATCCGAGTCCCAGGGACTCGGGGACGACACCGGAGGTCACTGAGGACGTAGGACTATCAGTGTAAGAACCTACCTGAGTCAGGGTGTGACTGAGACCCCAACCGGTGTTCCGAACGACACAAAAACCGGTTACCTTACACAAAAACCGGTTAGTGTAGCTGTTTACACTACGTCCGTCTCCGATCGATTCGTGAGTGTGTAACCCCGACCAGGGGAACCTTACGAGGGAGACCCCTGGGTAGACAGTGTATTCTTCCGACCCGGTTTGACCTACCGCTCTTTGGTGTTACCCTGTCTTCGGGTTGGGTCAGTAGGATCACAAGACGAAATAGTCGGTGTAATCCCTGGCGTCCCACTCTGGTCGTATTGTTGACGGACCAGTTTGGGGTCTTAACACTCTTTATTAATTGACACAACACGGTAATTCAACACCTTACCAAGGAATACGTCGTCATTTATTAACGTTATCGGAGACCAGGGACAAGGGGACATTTGGGACACTACTGGAGTCACCGATGAGGAGAGGGACCTCAAATGAGACGAGATGACTGTGACCATCGGAACGACAAAGAGTTTGTATGGTTCGGGGGTGAGGTCCCGGAAACGTGAACGGTAAGGTAAGCGGACTTCTCATAGAGAGGATTTATGATTATACCGAACAAGTAAGTAGAGGAAGTTTGGATGAGTTTGCGGTGGAAGGGTTACTTCAGAAGGGAATCGACAGTTAATTTTTAATAGGGGAAAGGGACAGTCAGGAATGAGATAAGAGAAAGGGACAAAAAAGGGGAAACGTGTATAGATGCAAAATTTTCAAATATTAAGTGAATAAAATAGCGGACAGAGGTGGACAATCTTATATGACATTGAAGAACTTCCGTCCATAAAAACAGAACAAGTAACGACATGGAAGTCTCGGATCTTGTTGTGAACATGTACCGTCAATGAGTCCAACAACTTATTGACTCACTTTTATATTATACTTTTTACACCACGAGACATGTATTTTCTCGAATGTCCTTATGACTCCTCTCTACAGATTGGGTCAACACCCTTAATCCGTCTCGTGTTCTCCCACCTTTCTACAAGTCGCGTCTTTGGGTTTCATTTCTGTGTGAGAGACGAGAACACCCGTGTGTCTCAGCCTCCCTTTTTTCTCGGACACGTTACTTTCTCGACATTGTACCGTAATTCAAAGACAGGATGGGACGACGACGACGACGACGACGATTCAGCGAAGTCAGCACAGGCTGAGACACGCTGGGGTATCTGCCGTCGGATGGTCCGAGGAGGCAAGGACCCTAAGAGGTCCGTTCTTATGACCTCACCCAACGGTAAAGGTAGAGGTTACGTACTTTCACTTTTCCCTTTCACTTCAACGAGTCAACACAGGTTGAGTTCCCTTTCACTTCAACGAGTCAGCACAGACTGAGAATCGTTGGGGTACCTGGCGTCGGATGATCCGAGGAGGTAGGTACCCTAAAAGGTCCGTTCTCATGACCTCACCCCACGGTAACGGAAGAGGTGACAGGATGGGATCGGGGAGTGTTATACTCGGGTCGGACGAGGAGGTGAGGGGTGTCGACTTTCCTACGCTAGGGGATGGAGGTTCAGACCAGGATGAGGATTAAGGGTCCTGTTTGGACTGGATTCTACCATTCCTGTATGGGGAGACACCTTTGGTCGTAGCTCAGTGGGGGACCGGGCGGGGTGGGGTGAGTCCGTCATCGGTCCGCTATCCCCCTAGTCCCACCGTAACTCCGGTGGTCTGAGGTTCGAGTAAGGGTCGTGGACCTCGGAACAGAATCATTTAAGGGTTATAGGAACCTGAGGTCTAGACGGTACCGTTCTGGTGAAAATTTTTGTCTTTTGGGTTTGTGTTAATCGAATCCGTAATTCCTCTAAACAACTCATCTTGTTAATTTGTAAGATCACCATCCCGACCGAAGTCCATGTACCGAATTACTACAATAGCTCTGACCCAAAGAGACGTAAAGTATCGAAGTCACCTCAAGTGAAGTAAGTAGGAGTCCGAGAAATTTTCCCGAGGTCGGAGATGGTATTGAAGTCGGAGAGTGAAGGCCCACAGTTTAACCGACGACACAGAGGTCGAGGTGGAAGAGGGTCTGAATCGTAGTAGTCACCCTCCTCCCGTGGACAGAGAGTGGGTGGTTAGGGTCTTTTCGAGGGTGACCTAAAGTAACCGATACCGATACAGTACACTGGGTGAGGATTTGGTTAGAGACACGGAAAGGGGTAACGACCCTCCCTTTTTCCTAAACGATTAAACTAGACGTCCCTAGTACACAAGGGGTGACCCACTGTCACCTTGGAGTGTCTCTAGGTGACCGACCTTAACCTTCCTTTCCCTTACGACGACTTCCCCGTCTATTATTGGAGAATGAGGTTCAAATCAAGGTATCGGACCGGAGGTCGTTGGATCGGTCTCTCTATTGTCAGAAACTGACTTCTTACAAAATATGGAAAACGGTGTAAGATGTGTTAAGTTTTAATTACCACTTTAGTATAGAAAATACTACTTTACTTTTAGTTTCTACGAGTTTATATGTATTTGGTGACTTTATATACCCGTGGTTTACTACTATTACTAAAAAGTTATATTAAACGAGGATCCTTAAAAAAATCTTTCTTACACTACGATAATTATAAGTAGAAACTTTTTCATCCTATTTTTAGTCTTTCCCTTTTGTCTCTACTGGATTTAGTACAGATAATAGTTTTTGAATAAAGTTACCTAAGGTTTCCGACAGACCTAAGGAGAGACCGTTACATTAAAACGAGACAGTTTATAAAATACTTTCACCCAGTGACCGATCTCGGTTTGTGTCCACAAACAAAAAAAAAAAGAAAAAATCACGTGGTTAAACAGGGTACACTAAACAAAATTTCGACCTAAAAAATTAACTCAGTTATAAAAACAGGTAGACTTTCTTACGTAGTTTACATAAACAGATCTTTAGTCGACAGGATTGTTGAAAATTTTAACAATTTCTTTGTAAACTAAATTATTGACAAGAAGGGGAATTGATGAAAGACGATTCGTAGAATTCCGTCTTCTTCATCCTCCAAAATAAAAAAATTCGGACTCTTTGACCCTGAAGGGATGTAAAGTTTCGTGTTTCCGGATAATAAGTTCCTTTCCCCGGTCCTTCCGTCTCGTTAAGTTAAAACTTCCGGCGAGACATGAAGAAGGAAAGAGGACGGTTTAGTTCCGAGTGGGGCCAGGGTTCACCTGATGTACGTCACGTCGGGAGACACTTTTTCACTTTCGTCAGCTCCTTTTTCTTCTTCGTCGGTCGGTCCTGTCGGACCCCTCGTGAGTAATATAAACTTGTCTCGGTCACTTTCCCCGAGAGACGACTCGACGGACCCACCCCGGTGAGGTAAGTCCGAGGGTAACATTTAAGGTAGACACACGATAGTAAAGGACTGGGTGTTTGTCCTTTTACAAATCCGGTATTTAAAGGGGTCCTGGAACGAATGAACCGGTGTTTTTAGTAAGGGAGACTTCAAGTAGTCGAGGTTTCCAAATTCTGGTACAGACAGACACTAAGGGAGACGGATAAATGACTTCCCGGAAAAGGGGTAGAAAGATAAAAGGAAGGTCTTTGACCTAGGAGGTACTTCCCTTTACTTTGACTTTACAAATACTCCTTTTGAGCCCGTTTAGTCTTCGAGAGGACAGGAGTGCACTCTTCGAACTTGACAGATCGACCCGGTTTCGACTTCGATCAGTTCACAGTTTGATATTGAACTGACTCTTTGACTCCCACAACTCTCGTCGACAAGAGTTTGAACGTCAAGTCAAGTCAAGTCAGCGAGTCAGCACAGGCTGAGAAACGCTGGGGTACTTAGCGTCGTGCGGTCCGGAGGGACAGTTTGAAATCGTACGTAGTTTTTACTGGATCTTCTCAAAGACTAAGTCAAGACCAAGTCCCGGACTCTTTCACACAAAGAGTGTTCACGGGTCCCTGGTGTAAAACTCTTGGGAACTACATCCCCCACCGACATGGTCCGGAGTCTGTAGTTCGTCCTGTAATATAAGTTTCCGAGTTATTGTAGACCTAAGCCTAAGTCATTTGAATCAGACCATGGATGGATGTCTGTGTCCAATTCACGAAAGATGCCATTACGCCAATACCGAGAGTTAGCACAGGCTGAGAAACGCTGGGGTACCTGATATCGGATGGTCCAAGGTGGCAGGTACCCTATAAGGTCCGTTCTTATGACCTCACCCATCGGTAAAGGAAGAAGTCCCCTAGAAGGACTGGGTCCCTAACTTGGGTCCAGAGGACGTAACATCCGTTTGCGAAATGGTAGACTCGGTGGTCCCTTTAGAGTAAAGATTGTGTGTCAATATGTGTTTTATATTTCTATAAAAATATCGAGTTGAAGTAAGAATCGGAGATAAGTTGGTCTCACCATTTTTACACTGGAGTTGATTAATTTAAGAAGGAAGATGGACGTCTCTTACAGAGATCCGAGACCCACAAATACCTATTAGTAACCCCGATACCCTCCTAGTCCTGAACGTAAGACCAGGAACGACAGTAGATAGGTGTGTCGACAGTTTACTTTAGTGGTAGTGGAACGAACCGGATATCCGAAGTTAGGAGAGGCTAGTAGTGACTGTTCGGGGAGTGGAGTGCTACGTACTGGGGAAGACCGGGTCGTGATAAAGACCCGGTGTGACCCTTGGACCTCTGACGGTCGGTACAGGAAAGACGAGGGGTCCCAAGACGGGTCTTCCGTCCCGTGTCCCAGGGTGAGACCCCAAACGACGTAGAATAAAAATAGTCTGAGTGGTACAAAGAAGAGGAAGGTTGAAAATGGAGGGAAAGGAGACGGTTCTTGTCACCTGAGACGAGTAGACTCCCTCTTAGAGAGAAGTTTTGAGAACGGGGGTGAGTAAGACCGGTTTAGGTCTCAAGAGTCACAAGGGGATTCCCGAAATCTGAAGACCTTTGGTTTCGTTTTTTTCTAAGAATAAACAAAAAAGACGGGACTGTAAAGGAAGGGAACCAATTACTCGTGTCTTACTGGAATGACGAATTTTTATCCCTTCTGACGTATTTGTTTTCTCGGTATTTTCCCACTTTTTTTAACTTTATGTGTAATCGTAAAATCTTAATTATAGATAATAATAAAATATTGTTAAACCTCTCCCCCTGAGGTTTTAGTGACATCTACCATTGTCGTCGGTACTTTAACTTTCTGCGAATGAGGAACCTTCTTTTCAATACTGGTTGAGTCTGTCGTATAATTTTTCATCTTTGTAATGAAAAGGTTGTTTCCAGGTATATCAGTTTCGATACCAAAAAGTCATCAGTACATACCTACACTCTCAACCTGTTATTTCTTTCGACTCGCGGTTTCTCAACTACGAAAACTTGACACCACAACCTCTTCTGAACTCTCAGGGAACCTGACGTTCCTCTAGGTTGGTCGTTAGGATTTCCTTTAGTTAGGACTTATAAGTGACCTTCCTGACTACGACTTCGACTTTCAGGTTATGAAACCGGTGGACTACGTTTCTTGACTGAGTAACCTTTTCTGGGATTACGACCCTTTCTAACTTCCGTCCTCCTCTTTCCCTGCTGTCTCCTATTCTATCGTAGTGGCTGCACTACCTGTACTCAAACACATTCGAGGCCCTCAACCACTACCTGTCCCTTCGGACCGCACGACGTCAGGTACCCCAGTGTTTTTCAACCTGTACTGACTCGTTGACTTGACTTGACTTGACTAATAGAATGTTATAGACTTAAGAGGACAAATTAAAAGTTCCGTTAGGACAATCCATCTATAATAAGAAGGGTAAAATATTCACTCTTCTAACCCCATGTCTCTCTAATCTTTCGGAACGGAGTTCAGTGTATACGGTCTAAAACTTGACTCCCGAAGACCAAGACTTAGGTTCCGAATAAGGTGACATAACGTCGAACAAGAGGGTTTCTTCTTCCCCTCTTTCCCTTCGGACAGCTACCTCTTCCGTATCGGGTCTTATGACTAGTCACAATCCTTTAATAAACCGGCTAATCTATGCTGATTAGGTTCCGCATCAATGGTATTTTGTTTCATGATTTTATTTGTTTCTCTGTTCTACGTTCCCTTCTTCTGAGGTTCAGTTCCGGTGTCCAGTTCACCATTGACGAAGACCTGATATTCTCTGTCCAATCCTCATGTCTTTTAATTCTGGTTTTGGTTTCACAGGATACGAGGAGTTTAGAATTAGACCAGTCCCCAGTCCTTGCGTCCTCAGTGTCTTCATTTAATTCCGTGAATGTCATTCTCGACCTGGCATCTGATACTCTGATAGGAAGAATGTTCTCCATCTAAGGGGCAAGGAGTTTAGATTCGACTAGAACTCTGAACGTGACTGTCTTATACCATCTGCACTACATACATTCAAGGTCTTGTCAACGTCGAAGGTGGAAGTAGGAGAACCTTGGGGTTCCGGTACCACCATCCTTCTTCGGATTTTACCTTATAGTGTGTGTTCCTCTCCGGGTCTGCAAAGACGATCGGGTTTACTCGGGTAGAGGGTCCACTGGAAGGTTTACTTACATCAGTATACTCAGTCGGGTCCGTTTTAGTCGGGGTTTGATGGGTAGTTTGGGGGTTTTATCACTTTTCATTATATGACGACAACCTAATTCGGTGATTCAACATCCCACTAAATAATACGTTGTGATCGATTGACTATGTTAAACTTACATGTTCGACTCTCGGTGAGAGTTCATTGACTCCACGGATACACCTAATTACGACGTTTTTTAATGATGTCATTGTGTCACTCCATTTTCGGGAAAACCACTCCGAGGGAACGTGAAGAAAAGGACTACGTGTCTAGTTCACATGTGAGGTACGGGTCTCTCACTAATATCTAAAATACGAGGGAAGATGTGTCTGGTTTCTAAAGAAGACTTTTGTCTTGATGTATGTTGATTTGTCTTTGATCGTTCTTACACATCTTCTAATAAGTTTTTTTCTTACAATTCTCTCGAGAAAGATGTACTTTCGTTCCTTAACAAATGTATCCTTTTACACACGACTTTGGTTAATTAAAAAAAAAAAAAAACGAAAATGTCGTGTAATCCAAGATGAAAGTTCTAAATAACTCAGTACTTTGTACAATTGACACCGTCCGACTCAAGGTTAATTTCTGTCTTCCGTTCCCAGTAAATGGATGTGGATTTACGAAGAAGTTATTATTGTCTGAGTACTTGTTTTCCTTGAACGAGGTCTTTCTTATACTGTTAAACACTTATATCGACAGTAAAAATAAGTCTGTGTTTACCGAGATCTCGTCTTTTAGCGTAATCGAGTTTTGTACTATACCTTGGGTGACGGTTGTCCTTTACAAAGAACGTGTACCCATTAAGGGATAGTTTTAGTCGTTGGTACTACTATTTTTTGATGAGAACGAAGAACTGAATAGTAGAGAGAACTGTCCTACGGAACCGTATAAAATCAAAATGTTTTATGGTCTTACAAAAGTGTCTCATTAGTTTAAGAATTTTATTTTAACATATGTGAAATTTTCGTTATGATAGTGTTTTATGACGTCACCACAAACCCCAAACTACTACTGTTAGGAAAAGTCTTTTTTTTTCGTAGAGTGTCAACCCCGACCCGTCTCTTATGTCTACCACAGACCACCGAGGAAGTGTCGCCCAGTGAAACGTGAGGAATCAGAGAAAATTTACGATAGATGTTCGCGGGAGAGTCAGAAAAGGAAGGAGAGAGAAAGAGCATAAAGAACCGGATAAGAGAAACAACTAAAGTTAGTGAACCGGGAAAGATAGGGGAGGAAAGGAACTTGGAATCAGGAGAGAAATGAGGGAATAGGCTATGTGTTTCTCATGTTGACGAGTAGTGTACTGTCGGGGCGTAAGAGACCATAATCGTGTTTCTTTCTTAAGAGAGAGTCTGTCCCATACCAATGGGACGTTAAAGGGTGCAGGAAAAGAGTTTCTATATCAGTCAGGGTCGAGGGCGGGGGGAGACAGAGAGGTAGGTTAAAGACTATTTTGTTACTCATATAAACCAACCAATATAAGTTTTCGGTTTCGGAAACTGTCACACCTAGTGTTAGTTGACACCTTTTAAGACTTTCTCTACCCTTATGGTCTGGTGGACTGGACGGAGAACTCTTTGGATGTTCGTCCAGTCCTTCGTTGTCAATCTTGACCTGTACCTTGTTGTCTGACCAAGGTTTATCCTTTTCCTCATGCAGTTCCGACATGTAACAGTGGGACGAATAAATTGAATATGCGTCTCATGTAGTACTCTTTGCGACCCGACCTTCTTCGTGTTCGACCTTAGTTCTAACGACCCTCTTTATAGTTATTGGAGTCTATACGTCTACTGTGGTGGGAATACTGTCTTTCACTTCTCCTTGATTTTTCGGAGAACTACTTTCACTTTCTCCTCTCGCTTTTTCAACCGAATGTCGAGTTGTAAGTCTCTTGATTCTAGAACTGTAGACCAGGGTAGTGAAGCACCCTTTATCTACCCCTTTGTCACCTTTGTCACAGTCTTTAAATAAATAACTCCGAGGTTTTAGTGACGTCTACCACTGACGTCGGTACTTTAATTTCCTGCGAATGAGGAACCTTCCTTTCAATACTGGTTGGATCTATCGTATAAGTTTTCGTCTCTGTAATGAAACGATTGTTTCCAGGCAGATCAGTTCCGATACCAAAAAGGTTATCAGTACATACCTACACTCTCAACCTGACACTTCTTTCGACTCGTGACTTCTTAACTACGAAAACTTGACGCCACAACCTCTTCTGAGAACTCTCAGGGAACCTGACGTTCCTCTAGGTTGGTCAGGTAAGATTTTCTCTAGTCAGGACCCACAAGAAACCTTCCTTACTACGATTTCGACTTTGGTCATGAAACCGGTGGAGTACGTTTCTCAACTGAGTAATCTTTTCTGAGACTACGACCCTCCCTAACCCCCGTCCTCCTCTTCCCCTGTTGTCTCCTACTCTACCGACGTACCGTAGTGACTACTACCTGTACTCAAACTCACTTGAGGCCCTCTACCACTACCTGTCCCTCCGGACCGCACGACCTTAAGTGCCCCAACGTTTCTCAGCCTGTGTCGACTCACTGACTTGACTTGACTGACTTTACCTCAGTTTCATCTGAATCAGTGTTCGTTGAAAATTCACCATAAAAGTTTGTAAAGGGATTTGACCATTGTCTGTGTCGAAGATTGTATATCTTCACCTTTTTATAGAAGTATAGTTCTTAATGACTCACAGACGGTGGACGGTGTAGGTACCACCCCTATTTCTAGATGCATTCCGAATCCGAAACGACAATCTCTCTTTGGGAACGTATTTAATATATACTGAAAAATATAATATATATTATGCGACTACGACTACGACGGCAGGGACCCTAAGAGGTCCGTTCTTGTGACCTCACCCAACGGTAAAGGAGAAGGTTATGTACTTTCACTTTTCACTTTCACTTCAGCAAGTCAGCGCAGACTGAGTATCGCTGGGGTACCTGACGTCGGATGGTCCGAGGAGACGGGTACCCTAAAAGGTCCGTTCTCATGACCTCACCCCACGGTAACGGAAGAAGTATATATATTATGTTCATATTGTATTTATAATAAAAATAAATATGTTCTTATATTTTTCTTATCGTTAGTTGACAAACTACCTTTTGGACTGTTTGTAGTGGATCATTGTGGTTAAACTCTCTTAAGTTCTGTGACTCGAAGTAAAGATAAGAATTATACCAATATTATTATAATTATTATTGTGAACGAAACGTCCCACTAACAATATCCCTCATTTTAATCTTATACTAACTTACAGAAAACGTTGACACGTTAACTTAAAGTTAAGGTAAGTTACTTTAAGGTAAGGTAAGTTGTAAATACATCGTGGATGAAACCTGGTTCAGGACACGATCTCTCTAACCTTTATTTTTATTAGGGATCTTGATTTTGTGAGTTCCTGATTCCCTCATTCACCTTTCTATGTAATTTACTATATCATACTAATACACGGTATTATCTTTATGTCTTTTAATGATCTAGAATCTACTCTCCACTTTTCATAGGTCGGTCCCCATGTCTCTCATCCCTTTCTTCCTTTTCCCGTAGTACCCTACGATATCTTTGTTTCACTTTTTCACTTTCAACGAGTCAACACAGGTCGAGAAACGTTAGGGTACCAAATATGTCATGTACCTGAAGAGGTCCGGTCTTATGACCTCATCCATCGGCAAGGGAAGAGGTCCCCGAAGAAGGATTGGGTCCCTATCTTGGGTCCAGAGGGTGTAACGTCCGACTAAGAAATGGTCCTTCGATGGTCATCTATTATTATTCTCATTGAGAGAGAGTAATTCTGGGAAGATATGTCATCCCCAAAGAAGAACGGAAAAAAAAAAAAAAAAAACGGAAAAGAATGACAATGTTCCAAGAGTTCCGTTCTTATGACGTCGTCAAACGGTAAGGGAGGAGGTCACCTGGTACAAAACAGTCTCGAAAAGTGATACTGGACAGGTAGAACCCACCGGGACGTATCGCACCGAGTATCGAAGTAACTCAATACGTTCGGTGTTGTTTCGACACTAGGTACTTCCCCAGTTTCGATACCGAAGAGGTCATCAGTACATATCTACACTCACGACCGACCTGGTATTTCTTCCAACTCGTGGTCTCTTAACTACGAAAGGTTAACACCACGACCTCTTCTGAGAACTCTCAGGGAATCTGACGTTCCTCTATGTTGGTCAATTATGATTTCCTTTAGTTGGGACTTATAAGTGACCTTCCTGACTACGACTTCGACTTCGAGGTTATCAAACCGGTGAACTACGTTTCTCGTCTGAGTGTCCTTTTCTAGGGTCACGACCCTTTCTAACTTCCGTTGTCTTCTCCTGTCGTCTCTTACTCTGTCAAACTATCGTAGTAGTTGAGTTACCTATACTTAGACTCGTTTGAGACCCTCTATCACTTCCTGTCCCTTCGGACCTCACGATGTCAGGTACCCCAGCGTTTCTCAGTCTGATTTGAATTACTGACTTGTTGTATATGACCAATCGTTTAAGTCGCGAAATGTCTTTTATAAGTGTTATTTAGTTTTGTTCTATCTCCCGAGGGGAAAAACTTTTGTACCATGGGATAATTGAATGTCTCAGACCGAAACCACCGTCGGTCCAGATAACCGGACCTCTCTTACCGTCAGTCAACGGGTCTACCTCCCCTCTTTTGTAATTTCGTATTCACTTTTCACTACAAAAGAGTAGGACGAGACAGTGACACACCGAGATCCCTACAGGAAATCGAGGGATCAGGAGTAGACATTTTACTCCTGTATTATGGTCGACTGGAACACCCCAACCAACGACCCTATTACCTACATATTTTCCGAAAGTTCAAACAACTTACGAGAAGTCCCATTTCGAGTCCGATCTTTGAGTGAACGCATGTCCGCGTCCCTTAATTGTATTTACTCATTGTATTGACTTCGTCCGGATACCCCTGACACGGTTAACATAGTCATAATATAGACAGTTGATATGAGGTATTGTTTAGTGGGGGTGTTCCATCAACGAATTTAGTTGTTGTCATATAATGAAAAGTGATAAAATACCCAAACGACCCATCAAAAAGACTACCAAAACGGACCCGAGTGAGTATACCGATGTAAATAGATTATACGACCGACCCCCGTTCCGAGCAAACCTTATCGTCGTGTCGATGAGAAACAACCAATTACTGTTTCTAACGGTCCATCCTTTGACCCGCGGAACGACGGTTGAATAAAAAGAACTTTGTAACTTTCTAAACAGACACACATATAGACATTCACACACACACACACACACACACATACATATTTAGGGACTAAAAATTTGGAATTGATTAAAGGAAATTACCTTTTGTGACACACTGGAATGTTTTGTGTAGATACCTGATCTAAACCCCAAACCTGGTGGTTAACCATTGGAGGTGTATTTGTTTACAAAAGTCGGAACGTCTTCTTTTGTACTCACACAATCAGGATTAAGGAGGAGTTCCCTATATATATTGTTAGACTACCTATAGAAACTTAAGACTTCTTTGATTCTGAGGTGAGTCTACCTCCTACCATTCATGTACGACTGGTATTAGTGTATCTCGGGTCTGACCAACTTTGGTCTTCCAATTACTAATTCTAAGGACTTTGTAGTGGGGTAATGGAGTGGTGGTTGGTTAGGTTTCTTTCAGTACGTGGAACTTCGGGAGTGGGGTTTACGACGGAAATTTTTAGAGACAGAGACTTTCGATAACCCCTCAAACCCAGAAAACTCGCACTCAGTGGACACGAGGGACAACCCGGGACGTTACTTGTAATATGAAGGAAGTGGTGGGTCACTTCATTTGACAGAAGTGACGTAGCACCCATTCGACTGGGTTCAAAATAGACCATTGTTATCCTTTGAGGTCCCCGAAGGGACGACCGAGTCACCATTTCTTAAGTGGACGGTCACGTCCTCTGTGTCCAAACTAGGGACTAGGCCCTTCTAGGGTGTACGACGCCTGGCTAATTTGGGTACGTGGTGTTGATGACTCGGACACGATATCGCAGGTACGAAACGTTGTTCTCTTCGGTGGTGTTATTCTTCGGTCACGTCACTTTGATATCTCTCTTATTGGGGACAGCGACATTGATGTCTTTTTGGGTACGTCGTTGTTTCTGGGTCATGTCAGTTTTTATTTATACTTATGTACTTATTAATTCTTTTTATTTTGAGCTTTCAACTTCGGAACTATTCACTTTCTTATACATTGGTGATTACATTTTTTGGCTTTCTGACGAACTACCCGTTTTTATGTTATACGAATAAAAGGTAACGACCAAAGTCTCAGTACCATGTGTTTCCAGACATTCTTTATGGATTGTCAAGAATCTTAATATTCTGAACAAACTCTCGATAGTTTTAATATCTAGTTATATCCTTATTAGTTGTTTCTCAATCTTTGAATCGGTGTTTCTATGGGAGAAGGGGGTGAGGGGGTAAAGGGAGTCGGTCCGGTTAGGGAAGAGTGACTTTCCCTGAAGTAAAACTCCCCGTACAAAGAATACAGACGAAGTTCAGGAGAAGTATTCGGAGTGATTTTAGTGACTTAATGTGAATAGGAACTCGTATCGAGACCCGAGGTCCTATCATTGGGTCGTGGAGTCCTGCATCAAATTCGGGACCTCCTTCAAGGAATCTACACGTTTCTCTTAATTGAAACCCTAAAATGGTGTAAATACCCTGTCGTCAGTTGACGTCTGTCTTCGTGGTACCGGAAGAACAGTGTACAGTTACCAACGGGAGATGAGGTCTCTGAATTACCATTTTAGGGTTTCAGGTTCCGTGGGTGAGTCTGTGGTCCTCCAAAATTTGTTTAAAGTCTTCGATTCTCGTTTTTTTTTTTTTTCTTCGATTCTCTATACGAACGTTAGAAGAAAAACATGAGTACTTTTATACAGATATGCAGAAGTTGGTCAAGTCATTCATGAATGTTACATGGATGGTACGTGTACCGGGACTCACTGGGTACCCGAACAGGAAACGTCACCTGGAGACCTCAGTGTGTCGGAGTAGAAATTTAAGGTTGACGTTGGAGATATCCAAGATACTCAGACTGATTCAATAAATTGACAAATCCCGGAACCAACAGAGTAGATGTTTTTATCTCAATTTTACGATGTAAGTATATAAATACACAAGTACCCATGTAAATAGGTAAGTTTTGAGGATGGTACATCGAAACTGATATGACTCATGTCCCATGAGAGTGTCACAACTCCCTTTTCTAAAAGAACTGGGAGAATCCCACGGATCGACCCAGACTTCCAATTTGACTATATCTGTCTGATTGTCCTCTTTTCTTATGTTTAATTACTTTCTATTCAAAATACAACCCCGAAGGGTCCACCTCAATCACCATTTCTTGGGTGGACGGTCACGTCCATCTGTATCCTCTACGTGCAAGCTAGGGGTCTAGTCCTTCTAAGGGACCTCCTCCCGTACCGATGGGTGCGGTCATAAAAACGGATCTCTTAGGGTACCTGTCTCCTCGGACCGTCCACGTCAGGTGTCCCAGTGTGTCTCAGTCTGTACTGACTTCGTTGACTCGTACGTGTGTGCAAAACACAATGTACCCACCGAAGTATTCCTTTACTTCTGGGTTTCTTTGTCATTCTGGACTCTACAATCACGATCCAAACTGTCTCTCCCCTGTCAGTCCCTCCTTATCCCTTACAATTCATTATCCTTCCTTTAGTTCGTTCTAGACGAACAACTTTAAGAATCCTAGGGAAACAGAAGTCTTTATTCCTACGTGTAAAGGAAGTCCATGTCTATACGGGACGAAAAGCTTTCGAGCGAAATACGGTGTAGTTAAAATGTCTTCTGGGTGTAAAAGGACGAAGACTATTGACTCTCTTTAGACTTTTCCTAGAAGTAAAATTTTTTTTTTTTCCTTTCTTTCTTTTTCTGGGGGGGTTTTTTTACTTTTATCGTGAATCGTAAACAAAACTTCGTTCGTGTGTGGGTCTCGTCTCACCGATCCGGTTCGAGGAAGGGACCCTTGATGTGAGTCGTAGAGTCGTAGAGTCGTAGACTCGTGGGATCGAAACTTGTTACAGACACTCATAGACACGAAATAGAACTAACTGAAACACGTAGGTAATCGTTCTACACAGGACTCCATTAACGAAGAAGTGGAATACGGTGAAACCGAATGTTTTCTAAAATGTCCTTATGTGATGAAAGTCATCGTCCCCTTTAGAAATGTCCCTCCTATGAAGAGAATACTTCCAAAATACTGGACAAAACCCCCTTTCCCGTCCCTCTTCCCACCTCACTAGAAGGACAAAGACGACACAAGAGTTTAAGAAAGTCGAATTTTATAAGTTATACGGTTCCACGGTATAAAACTCCATCGTACAGGACTTGGGTATTGTCCGTACCAAGGACAACGTGACCTCGAGTCTAGAATGACTCGACAATCCTTTAGTTCACTCTAGTATACACGTTCAATGTTCTGTGTCACCAAGTACGTATCTTAAGTTATTTACGATCAAAGAAAGTCTTCTCATGGTATTATACGGTAAGTTTTTATACGGAGAAACCGTATGACTAATAAAATTCAATTTCCGTTAACCTTTTGGTCGTTTTCGTTCTTTTCGAGAAGTAGAAGAGTTGACGAATTTTAATCTCATATTTAAAGGGGAAAACATTTCCTTTAAAGAAAAATACTTCCTTGAAAGGTAAATATTTCCACAGAAACATGGTCCTTCTTTCTGTTGAAAATAATGGATTCTTTGAGAATAGATGTATTGCTCTGTTAATATAAAGGAGGAGAGTGAAACAGTATTGAAAGTAGAGGATAGGTCTTCGAGGGTTTGGGGAAAAGGAAACAGATCGGAGTCAGTAGACCGGTGAAAGAACTCAGAACAAAGAAACGTTTTGAAGGTACACATGGATACATTAATTTTGACCAAAAGACGAGAACAATTAGATACAGTAGTTGAACTAAGAGCGCGTTTCGGTACTTGGATCCTCCCATTTTCTCTTTTCGAAAAGGAGGGGATGTGGTGGAAGGATATCTAGTACCGTGTCTTTGAGTCCACGGTGACCACCGGTTGTATTTACTCACGTCGTGGGCCCTGACACCGGTGGACCTCTTGGTGCAGGGGTGGTTTACTGTCACTGGGTCCGTCGTAGTCGGGTAGTAAAGACCCTCTTCAACAACCCGGTTTGAAGGTCCAGAAAGTCAAAATTTTTCTTTGTCCTTTTAACCTATACCTTATAGGGATAAAATTTTACAACCGTGGATCGTAGGTTTGGTATCCATCTGGTTTATTTTCTGTAGTCTGGGTCCCGACGGACAAATTTTGAAGGGTTTCTTTCGGTCCGTAAGTCCCGTTGAGGGTCAACATTCGTGGTAGACTCCATGATAATACATGGTTCTGGTTCCCTGAGAGATCACTTTAGGAATAAAGTAAGGTCGAACCAGAGCTAGTTAGTCGGATTAGAAGTGTGAGGTCACTTTGTCCTTGGACCACACTGTCCCAGTAATAGTTGTCTCCTTTCCTGTTAGAGTAGTACCCAGTAGTCGGACGTAATATATTTACTTAGAGTCCCGTGTCATACTCCTTTGTTGCCTTTACGTGAGTCGTCCCGTCACTCCGCGTTCGTCACGTCCTTGGGTCAACACGACTAGCCTGTATGTCCTGGTTGGCGTTTGTCTCGTCCTCGTAAGTCAGTCGTGAAATTCCCCTGTAAAAGGGTCATACTGTGAGGACGAAAGTACGAAGGACGTAGAGACTGAGTAAGAAAGGTCAAGTTAGATAAAACAAATACCTAAATTATAAACTGTGATAAGGAGATTTCTCGAGTGATCAAGGGAGACAGAAGAGAAGGAGGAGGACGAGGTCTCGTCCCGTTTACTTTTTGGTTTATTATTTGTTACTGTCTACATTTTTCCATAACTATAAATATGACGAAGTCAAGCCCCGGGGTTTACTTCGACCGGGTTGTTTACATTCTAACCTCAACCGAGTAGGGAACGTCCTCTCAGATTCGTAATACGACGACAATTCAGCGAAGTCAGCACAGGCTGAGACACGCTGGGGTATCTGCCGTCGGGTGGTCCGAAGGGTTAGGGACCCTAAGAGATCCGTTCTTATGACCTCACCCAACGGTAAAGGAAGAGGTTACGTACTTTCACTTTTCATTTTCACTTCAGCGAGTCAGCACAGGCTGAGAAGCGTTGGGGTACCTGACGTCGGGTGGTCCGAGGAGACAGGTACCCTAAAAGGTCCGTTCTCATGACCTCACCCGACGGTAAAGACTGTTTACGGGACGAAATATTTTAGGTCATGAAAATTAAATAACGACGTCTAGGTGTGAAAGATAGACTTACATAAAGAAAATGAGATGGTGAATTCCCGTTCTCGTAAGGTACTCAGTCCCTACTGGACTATCTACACTCAGTGGATCTTCAGGTGACATGTGAGGCTCTTCTGGTTGTAGGGTATCAGCAGAGTGGACCATCCCTCCAAGTCCCTAATACTTGAACCGTGGGTCGACGTAAGGACCTACACGTACCCTGTGCTGTCGGAGTACCTTTTCTACAACTTGTGTCGGGTGTTTACCTTATACGATGTTGGACGTACTACCTGGAAAATCAAGGAAATTTTTCCGGGTTGACAATCTCCCTGTTATCCTGTGATTCTCTTTTAGTAGTGTTTCCTCCCTCAGACCGTCCCACCTACAGAATCAGGAGAGTCCGACGGTATTGTTTTATGATATAGATTTTATTTATAAACCTAATATAAAGTACTCTGACTTTTAATAAAAGTACCCTTAGACTCGAACCGTCATGGGATACATATACCAGCGTTTATCGGGATTTAACGGTATACATCATATAATGAAGTGGAGCGACTGTAGACTATAACAACTGTTAAGGAAGGAACTTTAAGAGGGGAGGGAATTGACGGAAAAGGGAGGCTTGGGGAGACCGGTGAAAACCTTACGGTGTCGGTTGGGAGTACCGTCATTCTTCCCCGATTCTCCGTCATTCTTCCGTCTTGTGTGCTCTTTCACGGACACTTGTCGTTCGTTAACGGAATTCATCATTATGGACCTAGGAACTCCCGACAACCGGGGGAGGGGTCGGACTTCTCGGTACTCCCCGTCTAGTCTGAAGTCTCTCTCGTGACTCGGGACTTGAGACCAGTGTGTTGAGGTGCTCCTCGTCTTCTTTGGGGTCGTAGATAAGTAAGTCACAAACGAACGTGTAATCCCTCATTCGATTTTGCTTTCGTTGGAACTTGGACAGGTCGACCAGTAAGGACGGTTCGAAACTCGGACGTTGTCCGAAACTTGGCGAGACAATCTCCGACCGGATCAAGTGGTGAGGAGTCAGAAGAGTCCCCAGAGGAGAAGGAGGAGGACGGGACTTGACTATACCAAGGTGTTCCAAGGGACGAGTCGGGAAAAGAGTGACAAGTGAGAGGTCCATTGGAATGGTCGGTAGACCAAAGTTGTTCGTAAGTAAATGACTACTAGGGATTAAGACACAGAGGTCTTTACTCGAAGTCTGAGTACATGGTGTCGAATCATGTGTAGGGGGTTTAGGGAGTCTGAGGTGTGTAGGTTTTGAGCTAATTAAAAGAGGAAGGTGTTAGGTCAGGAGGACAATTAAGAGAAAGAATCAGTTGACCAAAAGGTAGTTGAGTCGACTTATTCGGTCTTTTGGTTTTGGGATAGTAGTCTCTGCCGAGAGTCAAAGAAATTTGCGTATAATCTGCCATGATATTCCTATGTCCCTTCTAGGGAACCTCTTTCTTTACGTTGGGTGAGGTCATAAGGACGACCCTTTTAAGGTACTTGTCTCCCTGGACCACCCGATGCCAGGGACCCCAGTGTTTCTCAACCTGTGTTGACTTCACTGATCGTGTGTCGTATATTCCTATGTCTACTTAGCACAACCGAGAAATTTTCTACTCACTATAATGACTGACCCTCCACACCACATAAGTATCAAGAGTCTCCTAATGACTCGTACAGAGGTCATTCGGAAAGGAAGAGACAGACGTGACGGCATAAGAAGTGTAACAGAAAGCGGACTAAGTGACGTTGTTCGAGAGTGCGTTAGAGGGAGTAAGTATAAGAATGTTGGTGACGACGGTTTCCCTACATAAAGTTAAAATTTACACAAATCTATCAAAAAAGAATAATGTCTTAATTATGTACAAATAACACATGTAAACTTTTCTCAAACATTATTGTGTTTTTTCTATTAGTCAATGGTAACGTAATATATATGGAGACAGGTAAAAGATTTTATATTTAGAAATCTATTTTTACTAATATGGTATGTATGAAATATCGCGGGATGAAAAATTTTAATCACAATACTTTTATTTATTTATTTTAATCTCAACACTCGTTCAAAGATCATATTTTAATAGATTATGTTTTTATAAAAAATTTTCTACGACATTATTTGTAGAAACATGTGTATAGAAACCAATATAGTATTCATAGCGAAAACCTCATCTTAACAGTCCAGTCACCCCTACGTATAAAAAATCTGAAACTTAAAGTCGGTTTATGAGGGACCTTTTCAATATAAGTAAATAATATAAAGGTGGTATCTCAATAGTAAAATTACGTCTTTAGTAATGTTTTTCTGAACTTTCTTTCAATGTTCAAGTTTTTATGCCTCGTCTCTTCCGAGTCTTTATTTCGACAATACCAGTAAACCCGGTCGTTCAAAGAATCAACATCGGGTGATCTCAGAAGGACTACTTTGTATTTCTCCAGTTTTATACTTTCAAGAAAGAAGTGGAGAATATCGTTTACGGTACGTTCCGGTCCCTGAAAGTAAAGGTACATACTGATTCATGAATTATCGAGGGAAACAATTAATAATTCTCACTAATTTTAAAATATAAGAGGTTTTTTTATCTCACGTCACGACGGGTAATAGTTTTTGAAACCGACGGTGTCTTTCAAACCGTTACTGTGTTTAAAGGACGGTACGTATACTGTTATATCTAATGACTTTAAAGGTATCAAAAGTTCTTCTTACTAAAGTTCCCCCGAATTAGTGACGTCTACCACTGACGTCGGTACTTTAATTTTCTACGAATGAGGAACCTTCCTTTCAATACTGGTTGGATCTATCGTATAACTTTTCGTCTCTGTAATGAAACGGTTGATTCCAGGCAGATCAGTTCCGATACCAAAAAGGACACCAGTACATACCTACACTCTCAATTTGACACTTCTTTCGACTCTCGACTTCTTAACTACGAAAAGTTGACACCCTTCTGAGAACTCTCAGGGAACCTGACGTTCCTCTAGGTTGGTCAGGGAAGATTTCCTCTAGTCGGGACTCACAAGAAACCTTCCTTACTACGATTTCGACTTTGAGGTTATGAAACCGGTGGAGTACGCTTCTCAACTGAGTAACCTTCTCTGAGACTACGACCCTCCCTAACCCCCGTCCTCCTTTTCCCCTGCTGTCTCCTACCCTACCGACCTACCGTAGTGGTTGAGCTGCCTACACTCAAACCCACTTGAGGCCCTCTCCCACTACCTGTCCCTCCGGACCGCCCGACGCTAAGTACGCCAGCGTTTCTCAGCCTGTGCTGACTCGCTGACTTGACTTGACTTGACTTCCTCTGAAGTGTCACAGAATTCAAAGTTTATGTCGGGAAGAACATACACAATAAAGTACCCAGTTTACATCGACGAAAAAACCAAAGTGGTATATCAAGTATGTATTTGGAATGCTACAACGGTAAATCACATCGATAGAACAAGGAGGGATTAAGAAACGATAATAGTTTGAGAGGAGGGTGTTCTTCACGTTACCTTCTCAATCCACATAATACCCAGAAAACGTGGTTAATTGTACAGACGTATAGTAACCAGACTTACGGAGTTTTAGAGTGATGGGACTCAGATCCAATTAAGTAACCCAACTAATTGGATCATTTCTCCGGACCATTTAATGACGGATATTCTACTCGTTTACAAACTCCATCTTTTCTTTTATTTCACCGATTTTCGTTAAAACTCTTTTTTTTTACTATCCCCAAAGTGTCTAAGTGAGAAAGAGGAGAGTTGAGAGTTAAAAATTTTGTCACCAGAATACATTGTCTTATATACGTCCTCATATATAATATACTTATATATATGTATATGTATATACGTAACAACAACAGTAAATCAGCGATTCAGTAGAAGTCGAGAAACACTGGGGTACCTGACAAGGACCGGTCCAAGGAGACAGGTACCCTAAAGGGTCCGTTCTTGTGACCCTAGAAGGTCAGGTCCCCCCTAGAAGGGTTAGGTCCCTAGTTTGGACACAGAGGTAAGAACCGTCAGTCTAAGAAATGACGACTCGGTGTTCCCTTCGGGTATATATACATATACATATATAATTATAGATATATATGTCCTGAGATAATTCGTAATCGTCCTGATTCTCCAGACTTGGTGGATAATCGGATTGTCTTTGTTTTTGCTCCGACACAACTCCTGACGTGGTTATGACAAAACATGAGTCGAGTTCGATAGGTCGGTAACTGGATGTCTAAGTACTTTGAAGACGAAACTTAAACTTTCTGATCGTCCTTTCTCCTCTCTCTAGAAGGATGTACTCACTAATGACCTCCTCTATTTCTGTAAACATATTGACCAAGACTACTAGCCAAGTTTCGAAGGGATACTAAAATTTTATATATCCTAAATGGAACTGTTTGTCGAGTACTCTCCTAAACTCTTAGACCATAGGTGGTCAGGTAAAGTACGTAAAGTTGTCCTTAAGACATTACAATGGTCGGACTCTTTCTTGACGAGGTGTTGCGTACCGTCATGTAAAGGTGAGGGAATACCTTTTTCTCCTTTTCTCTTTTAATCGATTTAGTTAAGACGAACTAAGACGAGTGTAGAGATGACGGTTCTCATCGTCAATGAGTGGTTTTCCGTGATCTTTCTGGGTGTGTGGGTCTTTGTACATTTCAGTCCGTAAACAATCTGATATTGAATTATTCGTCCAACAAAAGGTAATAGATCCGGATATCAATTTTATAGGCCATTATGGTCTTAAATTGAGTGGAGTTGTCGTCTTAAAATACATGTCAGGATTCAGTCAATACTCAGTGCTTATCAATGAATAGTAGGTTCTGTTTCAAGGTTTTGGAAAGAGACGGGTAGCAGATTCCATCCCACTTTGTGGTGGTCGCTCTCAGTGACTCGCCGATGTCCATTCCGTCCTCCTATTTACGTTACCGTCTTTTTCTTTTCTTCCCTATTTCACCTTTCTTTTCACTCCTTTCTTGTGTTTATTGTCTTGTAAATTTTCTATTGACACTTACTAAAGTACACAATGTGATGACTTAACAGTATCCAACATAAATAAGTCGTAGTAGATGGGACACGACCTGTGATAAGATTCACGAAAATGTACGGAATAAATTAAGTAAGTTGTGTGATAACACCTGTAAAAGACACACGCTCCGTAACAAGATTCATTTCTTACAAGACATCTCTTGTTTTATCCATTTTTAGAGGAAGAACTTTGAATGTAAAGCCATCTCTTCTAGAATGAATTAGTAATTTATTTCTTTTCTCTTTTCTTTCCGTACATTCTTCCCTGTCTTTTCTCTCAAATCTGTCTTTCTGTGTTTCCCTGTCTTTTCTTCTTAAATCCCTTTCTCTATATTTCCTCTATTTCCAGTCTCACGTCACAGTAAGAGTTCCGAAGGTTACGATCTAACTCTCCTATCCAGAGACGAGCACGGAGTCTAGGAGGTCATAATTCCAAAACCTTCCAGGGTGGTATTAGTCATACCGAAGTCGTTATGCACTCGGTACTTGAAGTTACAAGTTCAACCAAAATCTTTTCGTCTCCTTGGTCTCTAGTTTAACCTAGTAGTTTTTTCGTTCTCTCAAGGTCTTTTTGTAAATAAAGACGAAATAACTGATACGGTTTCGGAAACTGACACACCTACTGTTAGTTGACACCTTTTAAGACTTTCTCTACCCGTATGGTCTGGTGGACTGGACGGAGAACTCTTTGGACATACGTCCAGTCCTTCGTTGTCAATCTTGACCTGTACCTTGTTGTCTGACCAAGGTTTATCCTTTTCCTCATACAGTTCCGATATATAACAGTGGGAGGAATAAATTGAAGATACGTCTCATGTAGCACTCTTTGCGACCCGACCTCCTTCGTGTTCGACCTTAGTTCTAAAGGTCCTCTTTATAGTTATTGGAGTCTATACGTCTACTGTGGTGGGAATACCGTCTTTCACTTCTTCTTGATTTCTCGGAGAACTACTTTCACTTTTTCAACCGAATTTCGAGTTGTAAGTCTTTTGATTCTAGTACCGTAGACCAGGGTAGTGAAGTACCCTTTATCTACCCCTTTGTCACAGTCTGAAATAAAACCCCCCGAGGTTTTAGTGACGTCTACCACTAACGTCGGTACTTTAATTTTCTACAAATGAGGAACCCTCCTTTCAATACCGGTTGGATCTATCGTATAATTTTTCGTCTCTGTAATGAAACAGTTGTTTCCAGACAGATCAGTTCCGATACCAAAAAGGTTATCAGTACATACCTACATTCTCAACCTGATATTTCTTTCGACTCACTGCTTCTTAACTACGAAAACTTGACACCACAACCTCTTCTGAACTCTCAGGGAACCTGACGTTCCTCTAGGTTGGTCAGGTAGGATTTCTTCTAGTTAGGAACCACAAGCAACCTTCCTGACTACAACTTCGACTTTGAGGTTATGAAACCGGTGGACTACTCTTCTCGACTGAGTAGACTTTTCTGAGAGTACGACGCTTTCTAACTCCCGTCCTCCCCTTCCCCTGCTGTCTCCTACTCTAGCAACCTACCGTAGTGGCTGAGTTACCTGTACTCAAACCCACCTAATATCCTCAACTACTACCTATCTCTCCGGACCGCACGGCGCCAAGTACCACAGAGTCTCAGTCTGTACCGACTCGTTGATTTGACTTGACTTGACTTGACTTGGTATTAGTTAATCATTTTTCAGGTTTAACATTTATAAACTTCTATATACGAAGATATAATAAAGTTTATATATGTCGTTAGACTTTGTGATTGTTTCAGAAAGACTCATCTATAGGCCGTTATAAGACAAAATTATTTATATGTTCTATACGGACATTATTCGTTGTGAGTGAACGTGTATTTTGAGTACAAAGAGAGTCGGACAAGGTCACTTTCCTCCTTTTTTTTATTTGTCACTGGATTCTTTTCTATTTGGTCTGTAAACCGACTTAGGGAGTGGTCGTAGTTAATATTATGATTAACTACAGTAAATCATAATATCTACAGTAAATAACTCCTGAAAGGTAAACGACGTATTGTTTGATAGGGGTCTGAATCATCAAAGTGTCGTAGAGTTACTTAGAAGTTGTCGTCAAACACTTTATCAGTGGTAAAATAGAGAGGGGATCAAATGTTACTCCTTTTAATCAAGGACTTTCCAATTCATAGAAGGATGTTCATCCACCGTCTAGATTTTGGTCTAGAATTGGTGGAAATCTCGAGCTTACGTGTTGATAGGGAGTTATGTTATCAGTCATCGTAATCTCCTCAACTTGGGGTACAAAAGAGAGGGAATCCCTTCGCCGACGACGACGACGACGACGACGACGATTCAGCGAGATCAGCACAGGTTGAGACACGCTGGGGTATCTACCGTCGGGTGGTCCGAGACGGCAGGGACCCTAAGAGGTTCGTTCTTGTGACCTTACCCAACGGTAAAGGAGAAGGTTACGTACTTTCAATTTTCACTTTCACTTCAGCGAGTCAGCACAGGCTGAGAAGCGCTGGGATCCCTTCGTCCTCTCGTACCATTACTTCTCACATTTGAGTCTAGTTTGACGGAACCGAGATTCAGAGTGATCAAGACACTGAAACCCGATCAATTAATCCAGAATGCTCCGGACCGTCGAAGGTGAAAACGAACGGTGAATACAGTGAGAAATCCCTTTAACCATTCTCTCGTGTACCTCTTTCTCCGTGGTCCCCCGGTCACAGGGTCGACTTACTCAAGTACCTGAGGATCAGATAGTAATAAAAAAACAATTATATATCCTAACATCTGTGTGGTAAACGAAAGGTCACTCCAGGGTTTTTCAAAAGAACCTTTTCTAGTTTAAAGTCATCGAAGAACTCACTCTTCGTCCTCATCCCCGTAGGAAAAAAAGTTAGTGTAGGGGTGTCTTTAGGTTAAACGGTTCACCTTAGGATTGTTTTATCCAACCCTTGATAATTCTTCTTTCCATCTCTTTACATGTTTTACTCATCTCCTTTCTTCGTCTCATCTGCATCTTTATACTCCCCGACCATCTTCTCGTCTTCTTGTCCCGACCATTGTTACAGATGAGGTGTCATGACAATGCTCTATTACGTACATTTCGTGACGGACCTATCTCATACACGAAGTATTTTTGATAAAAACACTAAAAGACTCAAAAAGGACTTAGTCCGTCAAGGTGCCAGGGTTCTGGTACCAGAGGTACCGACAACGACTAGGACAGATACACTGAAGTAGTAGCAACAGGGGTGACCGGAAAGAAGATTAAGACGAAACGGGGACCTGGGTACAACGACGACGTCACTGGTGACACCTCCCAGGACGGAGTGACGTCGGGGAGAGACGAGTAAACAACGTGAAGGTCGAATAAATACCTCGACGATGAAGTATGATCTCTAGACCACCGTCAGACACAAATGGATCGTTGTAAAAGGCAAACAGTCACGGGACGATTAAGAAGACTAGTGTGTTTCCTTCTTGGCGAGAGTCTCTGATTGAGGTTCCTCATTAAGACAATTATGGAACAAAGTAGTCACTGATAAATTTTTTCTGGGTTCTTGTAGGGAAAGATCGTTTCCTCCTCCCTTACCTTCAAAGGGGTCAAGTCTGGTAAACGGTCTACAAAGGAAATGGTTAAGTCAAGGAAAAGTCGACGGGTACGAAACTTTCGTGACGGTACAAAGTCTTACTGGGGATCCACCGTCCTCACAAGGTGAGGGGTCGAGCAAAGGCAGAAAGACGAACGTTAGAGTTTAATGTCGGTTTTATGTCAAGGAAAGTTTTACTTACTCAACGAAAATTTATTTGCATTGAATAGGTGTACTTCAAGTTCCACTTGTTATTTAAAGTTCATGTAAGAAAACTTTTAAGTGACACTATAGTGATTGATATAGTCTCTTAAGAGTGTTCTCAATACAATGATTTCGCCAAAATATCGGAAACCGAACTCTCCCGTACCCTTTGCATTTATATAGAGTAGAATAAATCCCGTGTCGGTTTCGACTAACAAAAGGAGAGATCAACAATTGTGGACTGTCTGGTTTCCAGACAACCCAATTCTCAAATACCTGAGGCTCAGATAGTATAAAAAAGTAATTATATATCCTAACATCTGTGTAGTAAGTGAGAGGTCACTCCAGGGTTTTCTCAAAGAACCCCTTCTACCTTAAAGTCATCGAAGAACTCACTCTTCGTCCTCATCCCCGTAGGAAAGAAAGTTAGTGTAGGGGTGTCCTTAGGTTGGACGGTTCACCTTAGGATTGTTTTATCCAACCCTTGATATATCTTCTTTCCATCTCTTTACATGTTTTACTCATCTCCTTTCCGGTCCTTACTACTAATTTGGGAACGGAATGTCATACCCCTTAGTTCTCTATGACAGATGACGACTATTTTGTTTTTCTACAGAATACATAGTAAATAGTGAATATACTGGGTAATTTATTGTGTCTCTTTGTTTGATATAACCTAACATTGAAATTACCCTCCTCATCCCTCCCCTCTTATTACACCACCCTGTAATTATCCGATTTGGAGTTCGTGGTATTGTCTGAAGTGTCTATTACAAATTTTAACTTTTTCGTTCTATATCGTGATATTCGTACAATAAGCCCTTGTACATCCTTTAGTGGAACACTTGTTTTCCGTCTGCACGAATTGTCGGGAACGAAGATATCTTCTCGTCTCCCTCCCTGGGCCGACCCCTAACCAACGTGATAAAGATCGAAAGATTGGACCTGTGACAAAATGGGAATTCTTAACCGTTCCTATCTGTCGATAATCCCATTTTATCTACAGATACAAGTACCCTCGTTGATGGTGAGTCAAACATTAGACGTAGTGAAATAGACTATCCTTAGTAATTTAAATTAGTAAACGAATAAATGAATCCTCAGTGAAATCAAAGGATATTCTGTTGATAGTCAACCTTTCTTTAATCTCCAAAGTTAAAGGTGTTCATTTACAATAAATAAGTTTTGACCGTAAAAGTCCTGAAGGGACCACCAGGTCGCCGATTCTGAGACACGAGGGTTACGTCCCCCGGTCCCAAGTTAGGAACCAGTCTCTTGATCTAGGGTGTACGATGTTGATTCTGGACCTCGTCAGTTTATTTATGTATTTTTGTTTGTTTGTTTTTTTGACCGGAAAAGTTCGTTCCTGTGTGAATCAGTTGTAAAAGTGTCGTCAAGTAAACAAAGGTGCCGTCAAGTAATCGCAAAAAGACTATATTTGATTTTATGATAATGAGAAACGTTATTTACTCTCAATTCTTGCGATTTTTCGTTTACACAGGTAAAAATGGAAGAGACGTCGTAAAATCGGACTTGAGAACTCGTAAGTAGGGGGTCGTCTTATACCCGTGAAGTCCAGTCGTTTTAGACGAGTCGGAATCGGAATTTACAGGACGAAAAATGGAACAAAAGTTTGGGTGTCAATTAAGTATTGATTATTGTCCAGTAAGAAGTTTTATGTGGTCTTAGATTAAGAGTGATGTGAGTGTAGATTGTGGTGATTATAGGATCAAACTTAGTAGTACCAGAGAGTGAACCTGGTGACTTTACCGGGTTCCTGACGAAGGTAAGGACGGGAGATGGTAAGAGGTATGTCTATATGTCTTTAGTCCAACTAATATAATAAACGTCGGTTTCTACTTCTTCGAGATATGTCGGTCGTTTTTGTTCTGACCCTCGACTGACACCGAGTCTAGTTCTTGAGGAATAACGGTTTAAGTGTAAATATAACTTCTTTCATCCCTTTTGGTGATCTGGTAAGTCCATGCTGGATTTAGTTTAGGGAATTCTAATATTTTACTTTTCTCCGTTTATCTAAGTTCCCTAATCTAGACAATCTGTCTCACGGACTTCTCGATACCTGTCTCCAAGCACATTAGCATGTCCTCCGTTATTAGTTCTGGTAGGGGTTCTTTTGCTTTACGTTCTTCCGTTTTACCAACAGACTCCTCCAGAATGTTTGTCGACACTTTTCTTCTCTTTCACTTTCACTTAAGTGAGTCAGCACAGGCTGAGAAACGCTGGGGTAACTGACATCGGATGGACCGAGGAGACAGGTACCCTAAAAGGTCCGTTCTCATGACCTCACCCAACGGTAAAGGAAGAGGTCCTCTCAAAGGGTTGGTTCCCTAACTTGGGCCCAGAGGGCGTAACATCCGTCTGCGAAATGGTAGACTCGGTGGTCCCTTCGTCTTTTCTTCTTTTCCCTTTCCGTTTCCGTTTTTCTTTTCTATATGGGTAAACTTACGTCTCAAGGTTTCTTATCGTTCCTCTCTATTCTTTCGGAAGGAGTGACTAGTTACATTTCTTTATCTCCTTTTGTTATCTTCCCCTTTCTGATCTCTAGAGGAATTCTTTTAATCTCTATGGTTCCCTTGTAAAGTACGTTTCTACCAGTGTTATTTCCTGTCTTTACCATACATAGATTTTCTTTGTCTTCTATAATTCTTCTCCACCGTTTTTATGTGTCTTCTTGATATGTTTTTTCTAGAAGTACTGGGTCTATTAGTACTACCACACTAGTGAGTGGATCTCGGTCTGTAGGACCTTACACTTCAGTTCACCCGGAATCCTTAGTAGTGATACTTGTTTCGATCACCTCCACTACCTTAAGGTCAACTCGACAAAGTTTAGGACTTTCTACTACGACACTTTCACGACGTGAGTTATACGGTCGTTTAAACCTTTTGAGTCGTCACCGGTGTCCTGACCTTTTCCAGTCAAAAGTAAGGTTAGGGTTTCTTTCCGTTACGGTTTCTTACCAGTTTGATGACGTGTTAACGTGAGTAGAGTGTGCAATCGTTTCATTACAAGTTTTAAGAGGTTCAGTCCGAAGTTGTCATGTACTTGGTACTTGAAGGTCTACAAGTTCGACCTAAATCTTTTTCGTCTCCTTGGTCTCTAGTTTAACGGTTGTAGACGACCTAGTTGTTTTTTCGTTCTCTCAAGGTCTTTTTGTAAATGAAGACGAAATACCTGATGCTGTTTCGGAGACTGACACACCTAGTGTTGTTTGACACCTTTTAAGAATCTCTACCCCTTATGGACTGGTGGACTGGACGGGGGACTCTTTAGACATCCGTCTAGTTCTTCGTTGTCAATCTTGACCTGTACCTTGTTGTCTGACCAAAGTTTAGTCCTTTCCTCATACAGTTCCGATATATGACAGTGGGACGAATAAATTAAATGTACGTCTCATGTAGTGCACTTTACGGTCTGACCTACTTTGTGTTCGACCTTAGTTCTAAAGACCTTTTTTATAGTTATTGGAGTCTATACGTCTACTATGGTGTGAATTACCTCTTTCACTTCTTGATTTCTCGGAGAACTACTTTCACTTTCTCCGCTCACTTTTCCGACCGAATTTTGAGTTGTAAGTCTTTTGTTTCTAGTACCGTAGGCCAGGGTAGTGAAGTACCGTTTATCTACCCTTTTGTTACCTTTGTCACTCTCTGAAATAAAACCCCCCGAGGTTTTAGTGACGTCTACCATTGACGTCGGTACTTTAATTTTCTGTGAACGAGGAACCTTCTTTTCGATACTCGTTAGATCTGTCGTATAAATTTTCATCTCTGTAATGAAACGGTTGTTTCCAGGCAGATCAGTTTCGATACCAAAAAAAGTCATCAGTACATACTTACACTCTCAACCTGATATTTCTTTCGACTCGTAATTCCTTAACTACGAAAACTTGATACCACAACCTCTTCTGAGAACTGTCAGGGAACCTGACGTACCTCTAGGTTGGTCAAGTAGGATTTCCTTTGGTCAGGACTTCAGTAAACTTCCTGACTACGACTTTGAGGTTATGAAGACGGTGGACTAATCTTCTCTAATCTTCTCGACTGAGTAAGCTTGTCTGGGACTACGACCCTTTCTAACTTCTGCCCTCCACTTCCCTACTATCTCCTACTCTACCAACCTACCGTAGTGGCTGAGCTACCTGTACTCAAGCTCATTCAAGGTCCTTAACCACTACCTGTCCCTTCGGACCACACGACGTCAGGTACCCCAACGTCTCAACCCGTGCTGACTCGTTGACTTGACTTGACTTGACTTGGTAAAAGGTGCATCATCGGTCTCACTAAGAGAATTTTAGATGCAGTAGCACTATTACACATTTTGTAACCGGATATGTCGTATGAGTGGGATAGAGTAGAAGAGGGAGTAGGGGAGGAGGGACCGGTACGACCGACCGGAGAACAGACCTATAAGGATTTGGAACAACTTGTACAAAGACAGGAGTCGGACCTTACGAGAAGTGGATCTATAGGTTTGCCGAACGAAAGGAAGTCCGAGACGAAACAGTGGAATAGAGTCCAAAAGGACTGGTGAACTATAATTCATCCAAAAGGGGAGGTAGGTAGATCGTGAGAAGTAGAGGGTAGAACGAATCAAAAAGAGGTATTATGAATAGTAGTATCCTTACACTATGCATAAAAAGACATAACAGAAAAAGTATCTTCGAGTTTTTTTTAAGTAAAGATCTAGGAATCAAGAACTCTCACGTGCTGTACATTACAAGTTTTCAGACAACAAATTTGGTGTCGTACTGTACATTACAAGTTTTCAGAAAACAAATTTGGTGTCTGGATTGTTTTGTGACACTCATCTATGACAGAATCCCATTGAAAGGGGTACATACACTGAAAAAGTTCTCTCTACTAAAAATTTTTCCATACGTAATTTATTGTGACTTAGTTCTCCTTTCTTAGAAAAGATAAAATTAGGGAGAGCCATTCAGTTTTTCCAGAGTGAAACACGTTAAAACAGAGCTTGTGAACTATTAAACGGGAAGATTTTTCTCTTACCCGGAATTGTAAATGTTGGAAAACATCCTTTGTGATAAAACCGGTTTTGAATTATTGGAACGAAACAAAGGTGACATAAATTTCCGTGGTAGATAAAATTAATACAGACCATTGTACAACTAGAGTAAATTTAGGAGATTCTTGAGAATACTCACTTCATAGTAAAAACGTGTACTACTCAAAGGGTACTCTGTTTTCAAAGGAAATTCTATTTTAAGTGGTTAAATTTGACGTGTTACGTCACAGAGAATCGTAGCAGTGTCACGAGACGTTGGTAGTGATAGATTAAGATCTTGTAAGAGTTGTGGGGGTTTCTTTGGGGTATGGGTTAAGATCTTGTAAGAGTTGTGGGGGTTTCTTTGGGGTATGGGAAATCGATAGTGAAAGATTGGAGAAGTAAAGGGGATCGGGATTTGGTGGTGATTAGAAAGACAGAGATTAACGGACAAGATCTGTATAGTATGTTTACCTTGTACACTAGAAAGTCCTGTCCAAAAAAAAACTCCCCCCCGAATAAGGACAAAAAGTAAAACATACAAAAGTTCAAAGTAGGTATTACATCGTGCAAGGTCCTAAAGTAAGGAAAAAAGTACCGACTTATTATGACATAACACACCTATATCGTGTAAATAAGTAAATAGTCGACTACCCATAAACTCAACAAAAGAGAAACCTCAATAATATTTATGTCGACGACCGTGTAAATCCATCTTCAAAAACAAAATTGTACAAAAGTCAAAAGAACATATATGTATGGTCATCTTTACGACCTGGTATACCGTTAAGACGAATTGAAAAACTCCTTTCCTATTTGACAAAAGACTTCACCGACATGGTAAAACGTAAGGGTGGTCGTTGTGGGTTGACGGGTTGACAAGGTAATGAAGTGTGGGAATGATTTTGCACCTTGACATGAGAAAAATTTTGAAATCGGTGAGTTTATCCATAAAGTAACACCGAAATTAAACGTAAGGGGATCACTGATCTCTGGAACTAGTAGGAATGTACACTAATATCTGATATATACACAGAAGAGGGCCTTATAAGTTAAAAAACGGGTAAAAATTTGACTTGATAAAAAAACAACGACTTAACATTTTTAAAAAGAAAGATTTCATAGAGTAATTTTGATATATAAATCCTTGAAGGGACCACCGGGTTGTCAATTCTAATGAGTGAAGATTACGTTCCCCGGTCTCAAGTTAGGGACCAATCCTTCGATTCTAGGGTTTTCAGGACGTCACGTCGGTTTTTTAAATTTTTCTTTCGTTCGGTGGATTTTTTCGTCTTCAAATTTTTAATATGTGAATCTCTTTTTACAATTGTTGTCATGTTCACCCGTTTTTATTACTTCCGTTTCGAGTTGAGTTCCGGGTCAAAGTCGTTATGACCGAGTGTGTGATTTCCGTTCTAAAGACCGGAGTGTCGTCGGTCCAAGTTTAGGGTCAAGACGGAGATTTTTCGACGGAAAATCCGTTCTGTCAGGTGGAGACAGTCTGAGTCAAGGGGGCCGAAATTTTTCCCACCGTGGACGGTGGACTCTCGATGACTTGTTTACTGCGCACACTTCGCGAATGAGTCACGGTCACGGTGATCGCGAGAGATTTTAATCAATGTTACTGCTGTCCGCTGCTCCGGACGCCGGAAGGGCCAAGTCAAACGACTCCTGAGTCAGGACGTCCCCGCCAGGTGGTGTCTAAGCCGCGGTGTCGCATGTCCAGAAATATGCGTGCGAGAAGGGAGTCGCTGGAGAGTGCCCGTGGACGGGGGTCGAGCCTCGGCAATACCGGCGCGGTGGTCTGAAGGCGAAGGCCCAGTGGCTCCGCTGAAGGCCATCGCACTGGCCCCGCGCGATCCGGCCGCCCCAGGGCCTCGGCCTTCCCAGACGCGACTGCCGGTCAATTGGCCTGCGACCCTCACCGGTCCACCCCGCGGCGACTGGGAGCCGGCCCTCCTCACTGGAAGCAGAAGGCTGGGCCTGCCCGGTGACCGACGTAAAGTCGAGATAGGCGTCACCTGGGGAAGATTAAGGGAAAAGGACCCGAAGTGCACGAGGGGCCCTAAGGACACTAATCCCGGGAATCCCACCCTCAGCCCTCTGCACCCAAAGTAAGAGCCGACGCGGTGACCAACCGTGAGACTGGAACCAACCTATGCGGGAAAGCACCCGAAGGCGAGGGAATAAATCACTAACACACGAGGAATTACCGTCCTTGTTACCTGAAGGGACAACTGAGTCGACCATTTCTTAGGCGGACGTTACGCCCTCTGGGCCCAAACTAGGGACCCAACCCTTCTAGGGGACCTCTTCCCTAGCCGATGGGTGAGGTCATAAGACCGGACCTCTTGAGGTACCTGACATATCAGGTACCCCAGCGTTTCTCAGCCTTTGCTAACTCGCTGAAAGTGATTACCGTCCTTGCCTGAAAATAAACACAATCTGTCACAGCGGACAGGGCCCATGTCTTATCCCTGTCACATCCTTGAGGGACAGACGAATTTAACAAACCCCAATGCTTTGAAACTTTTAGACCGCTCTTGAAAACTAGAGGTGGATGGTCGAGAGATCAGGTGGGACGGAGGGTGGTATGGTTACGAGTCTATTTCCTTTAAAGCGAATGTCAATCAAAGTCTATCAAGTGTCTAGAGATAACTACGGGTAAGTACATAGGGTCTCGGACAGGACAGGATCCGTAAGTTTATAAACATTAGTGTTCTGTCATTTCCAAGTCAATTAATAAAAAAATTTACGTACTTAGTGATAGGTAAAGTTTCTCCTTCTATCTGTAGGAATTAATCGTTCATCCTTGACCGTCATCATACGGTAAGAACGTATTCAGAAAATTATTGGGATCCTCTCTCGGTAATAAGTAAAGGGTAAACGGTCCACCCCTTTATCTCCGTTACCTTTTATTTGAATAAAATCCAATAAGTTGAAAACTTACAGGTCCCGTTCTTAAGTTTGGGTCCAGACTTTAAGGTTTCGGGGGACAGGAATTGATGATCGACTTCTTCCTAATTTACGCCCTTATAAAAATTTACACGAGATCGTTGGAGACAAAACTCTAATTGAATACATCAATACACTACAGATAGTAGTTCTACCCACTAGAGTTTGGTTTGCAACGTATGACACCTTTCTGAACAGACAGATGTAAAGAAAATATCATAGACACAACGAACAAATTATTATGACATAAAATTTAAGAGGTGAAACTGGGTACAATAAGTCAGGGATATTGAAACCACTTATGACTAAACCAATACAACCTAGACAATCTGAAGATTTAATCTATAAAAATTAATATCAACTTCATTCTCCACTATTACAAACCCGTAATAAAGAAAAAGAAAAGACATGATGAAAATTTCCCTGATATAAGTCATAGAACCTTCGTGACGGTTATACAGACTACAAGTTCTTCGGTGATTGGTCGAGGACCTACACTTAGAAGCACTCTTGGTCTACAGACATGTTCACTGACTTTCACCGGGGTCTTCACTCAGACTCGTAGAGGTTCAGTGATAACCACGGTGACACGGATGACCAAAACTCGTTTGTCGACGTCTACTTCACTCTCTCTTTAACCCCAGTAGTACGTTTTAGTCGTTTCTGGCCCCGTTCTATATAAAACTGTAAAGTCACCTGTCAGACCGAGTCCAAACTTACTTCGTTATAAATTTTACCGAAAGATTTATCTACTAAAATACAAATGAAAGAATCAAATGTCTGGAGAGACCTTAGGAATGACGAAAAGAAACGAGACGGGATATAGTCCACTAAAATTTCATAAGGACGTAAAAGACAACCCATGACTAAACATTCAAACGAAATAATAAAAAAGAAAATCTTAACTAGGATTATAAAGGACTCCCAGTCAAGTGGTCTTTTTTAGGACACTCTAAGTCCTTCTTTAAAAACCATAGACGATAAGGAGAATCTTAAATAAATGAAACCGTACATCGACTTTAAATCTGAAGTCACAACTTCGTATTTCCCTCTCTAAAAAGAAAGATAGACACAGTTTATATAAGTACGAGTTTTCATTAATCCTAGTGACTTCCACTCTTCACTTCCAGTCATTTGACGGTAGGGAGATCTCACTTGCGATTCGAGATAGAGTTATGATGTATTCGTTGTGCTCCCGTCCCTAATAACGGACACAAAACCCCCAAAAAAACCAGTTGTAAAGGGTTCGAGAATCACAGACCGTATATCATCTGGGACATAAAAAGTAGCTTACAAATCAACTATTGGAGTCGTCGAAACATTTCTGTCCGTGATAGTAATGGGAGTAATTAGTAATTCGAATTATTATCCATTAAACGCATTCCAATGAATCGATTATTAGTGGTTCGACTTCTAGTCTGGGCTGTGTCATATGGGGTCTCTCGGCACTTCCGTCTTATTTCGGGATAAAGTGACGAAGCAGAAAAGGAAGAGGGGATTGAGTACAACGGGTGTCTTATGAAGATCGAAGATCAGAAGGTAGACACAAAAAAGGAAAAGACATCCCCTTATCTTGGACTACCCATCGGTTTTTCTACCCTCCCACCCCTTTACCCTTTTCAAAATTTATGTTTAATATCCATAATCGATGAAATTTTAGAAACATGGATTAAAAATATAAATTTACAACTATCAAATACGTGAAGTTTTCGAACGGGTCTTAAACAGAGTTGTAAAAAAAAAGGGATGGGTCCAAGTAACAGACTCTAGTCAACTATTAAATAAACACCAACAAGTCCTCAAATTCCTAATGGTCAAGTTTCTTTGTTTCCATTCGAAAGGATTTGTACCTTCGATTAAAAGTCGGTAGAAGGGTTTCTCTAATAAAGGTGAAAGGCATAAGACACATAGTAAATTGTAATGACGACGAAAATACTATTATCTTACGACGACGACGACGACGATTCAGCGAAGTCAGCACAGGCTGAGACACGCTGGGGTCTCTGCCGTCGGGTGGTCCGAGGGGGCAGGGACCCTAAGAGGTCCGTTCTTATGACCTCACCCAACGGTAACGGAAGAGATTACATACTTTCACTTTTCACTTTCACTTCAGTGAGTCAGTACAGACTGAGAAGCGCTAGGGTACCTGACATCGGATGGGCCGAGGAGGTAGGTACACTAAAAGGTCCGTTCTCATGACCTCACCTAACGGTAACGGAACAGGCTACTATTGTCTTATGACCCTCCGAAAATGTCATTTTAGGTCTCTAAACAACTATTAGGTAAAGATTTTCAACGAAAATTTTTAATAATAACGTCCCACACCCCTTACCCACTTCCTTCAGTTGTCTATGTTTAAAGGTCAATATTCTCTTGACTTGTACCACTGATATCAATCATTATGACATGAGTGTGAAAGGTCAACGAGTCTATCATCTAGAATTCTCAACAGTAGTGGTCTTTGGACATACCACTGTCTATAATTGATCTGAACACCACTAGTAAAAGGTCCCATTTGTTTATGACTTAGTAAAACATATATAGACTCTGATTTAATATACAATTAATATAGGGTAAAAGAAAATTTCCCCTTTCTTATTGTCTTCTTTATTTTTAGTTATAACTTTTTGTTTTTTTATTTAGTTATAACTTTTTGTTTTTGAATTGTTCTTTATCTTGTTTACTAAACTGAAAGACTGTTTTCTTTCCGTGGAAGCTACTCGAAAGGACTATATATACCTAAGTTTATCTTAACGAAGGGCCGACACTTCGTTTCTCGTCCGTAGTCAAACACAGTAGATGGTTATTGTGAAAGAGAGTGGTAAGAGAAAAACGGGACGAAAGAAGAGATTGAGCAAAAAACCTTATTTCGGTTTCATTATAGATTTATGAGGAAGTCAACAATCCTGTTGTCGAAACAAGGATTGAACATAAATCGTAGTCTAAGGATTTATAACTCTACGACGGATTCGACTTCCGACTTTTATCTAACGTCCGGCCGAAATCATAAAAAGGTGTAACGAAAAATTTCCAGAGTAAAGGTCTCAGTTTACGAACTTTTGGAAAAAGAAAGTCAAAATAACGGATATAATCTTTATTAGAAAAATTTTGATACTACACGACGGACTGACAGATTAAAAATAAATAACCATTGTCCAACTAAAGGTTTTGTAGTAAGTCTTTGGTCAGTTTGACTATACTTGGGTGTTGGACCTTTTTTTGTCTGGTTTTTCTTAAGTCTGACTTTTATCTACTACATTGAAAATTGTGATCAAAATATTGGGAAGTCGGAAGACTACCCGTAACGGTTGGTTTAGTATAGATGTCTTAATCATTTATTGTCCGTCCGACGACTGTTAGAAACGAGAATTCATAAAGTTTTAAAATTATCGACTAAGATATGTACTTATTTACAACTGTATAAAATTTTTATACACAGGTAGAATTTAAGAACGGAGATTGGATGATCCCATAATAATTATTATAAAAGAAGTTAACGGTACAAAAACGGTAGGAACTTAAACATAATAAAACCCATAAGAACTAGAGAGATTAACCTCCACTTAAACTATAATACCTCGGCACAAAGGTCTCGACGGAAGATTCATTGACGTTTCCTCCAACGACCATCTTCAGGGTCTTCTTTTGTCGTTCCTAATTTCATCTAAAAGTCTAGAGACGTTCCCGTTGAAGACAACGTATACTGGTACTTTTTAACAATTCGGGAAGCACCTGAACTCAACGTTGTACGGGGGTCATCTTGGAACAAAACAAACCGAAGATCAAAAGTAAGACAACTGGTAGTCAAAAAAGGAAACAACGTAATATGAAAGTGTACAGATATTTTTGGACAAGCAAATTCGTAGGATTACCCAAGAGATAAAAATTTATGAGTCTACTATAGTACTTAAGATAATCGTAAAAATAATTGATTAAAAAAATTTTCCCATTGTTAACACTAAATTTAACAAATCGGTCAAATATATAAATAAATCTTGTTTTAACATTTCTAACTTTTCTATGTGCTACTTCGTACAAGGAGACAGAAGTATGATAGGCAAAGGGAACTTCCGTTGTCAATAATGGTTAAAGAATCTATAGGAAGTTCTCTATAAAATTATACACATAAAAAAAATGTATAAATGTGTTTACCTTCATATGATATGTATGACAAGACAAGACACAAAAGTGAACACTAGAACCTCTAGTGCGGTGATAGTAACAACCTAAACTGACGTAGTGTTAAATTAGTCAGGGTAAAATCCTGTAATCCTAAAAGGTGTGAGAACAGTAATGTCATCACGTTACTTGTAGGATGTATGTAGGTACATGTACAAGTCAGACTCCTAGTAAAAGGTAAACTATTCAAATAAGGTAACTATCCTGTCTCTACAAACCAGAACCAAGACAGTACTAGTAAAAGGCAAACTATTCAAATAAGGTAACTATGCTGTCTTTACAAACCAGAACCAAGACAGTACAAATACAATGTGTGTAAGTCGAAAAATTTTTAAATACACAAACGAAAAAGGTGTACGTACACAAAATTTTATAAACCTTTCAAACACAAGAAATAGATCGACAATTGAAAATATTTATGACAAATGTGTCATAAAGAACTTAGAGAGGATTCTCGTCACTACTTCAACCGTATAAAAGGTGCAGAGGGGAGGCAGGGAAAGTAGGAGGTCAAAATATTAAAAAGAACCACAACTGAGTATACGGAAATTTAGGAAATTCATATGAAATTTTTTGTAATCGAAATTAAAGATAGGAAACTGGAGTCCTATATTCTCTTCTTCTATAGTCACACGAATTTAATGAACGGTACCAGACAATGGAAAGTGAGGTTCCTATGTAGGGAAACATTGTAAATGTAAGACAAAACGACAGTATTAGGCACACAAACAAAAGTAAAATCAGAAAAGCAATTTAACTAATATCCGTGTGACGAACAGAAAAACAATGTCCAAATAGAGTACCTACCGTACTCAAGTCTTTACAAACGGAAAGTTGAGATATGAACTAATTATCAACCCCAATTTTTAACCCTCAGTACGAGAGGAAGGAATTCTTATAGTATCTGTCACAAGCAAGAGAAGATCGTACTTTACAACGGTACCTTTTTAGACTTCGGTCGGACAATAAAGGTGGGGGAATAAACAACGAAAGAACAATAAAGACGAACTACGGGTCTACCAAAAAAAAAAGTTAGAAACTTCAGTGGCCTTATACAGAGGAACAACTATTAAGGATCAATCCTGTACAGTTCGATATCTCGTTAAGTATAGGTAAATATAATTCAAAAGAACTTAATAAGAAAATTATACAAAATAAAATTTAGGGAAATAGTCCCTATTTGGTCAATATGTATACATCCTAGAGAAAACTAACAGAAACTACAAAAGACAACAAGAGAGATCAGGAAAATTTTTAGAAACGAGTAAAAATGACATAAACGAAACAAAAGGAAGTGTAGGGAATGAGATAAAAGTCGTCACCGAAAGTATTCACCACGAAAGTTACACCAGAAGTAAGAACGTTACCAAAACAAAAGAGTAAGTTGAAAAAGAAACTTGAAATGTTTGAGGACAAAGTAGAAGAAGTCCGTCGAGGGGAGTAGAAAAAGGACGAAAATATAGAGAAGAAACTCGAGAATGTAACGTCTTCATAAAGGAATAATGTATAAAAACTAAAGTACAGTTGTATAGAGTAGTACCTAAAGTCAACGAAACACAGTCATAGAAAGACCAGTGACCAACAAAAGACGACAAACAAAAAGACAGGGAACGGAGGAAAAAAGGTAAGTACATTCAAACCACGATTATTCAAAACTATTAACGAGTAGGAACTTTCTCCCTCAAGGAAGAACTACCCTCTAAGTCCTTGACAAGGTCCGGTCGTTCTTTAGGGGGACTAAGTGAGACTTCAAGGAAGACCGTTTTCCAACACCCACTTACTCAAGAGGAAAAGGAAAAAAAATTTATCGAAATAACTCCATATGAAAGGTATGGTAAATGACTCAAGAAAATTGGTAAGGAAGAGGGATCGACCTTCCCAAGTCCTTGAATTCCAATAAATCATATCTCATAAAGACGTGTAGAGATAAGAAAGAGAGGTCGTTCATCTCGGTCAGCGACTCTAACGAAAAAGTCGGAGGTAAAGAGCGGAGACGACGAAAACCTTTGTTTGTTCTAGGTCCCTTCGAGGGAGAACTACGTGAGAGAAGAAGGGACGAAAAGGCTCTTCTTAAATAAATAAGGAGGAAACCTCTGACGAGGGGGGAAACGGACTCTACACACCCATAAGAAGGAGTCCACAGAAGGATGTGGAGACGAACTCGAAGGGACGTGAGTCCTTAAGAATGCAATTTTAAGAATACAAGTCCAAGATCCAATTGTCTATGGTACATCTAAGATAATGATAGTTCAACCATAAAGACAACAAGAAAAAGAACAAAACAAAAACCAAAAAAAACAAAAAAAAAAAAGAAAAACCGCTACGGCACACCGCACACCCTAGAATCAAGGGATTGGTTCCTGACTTGGACGTGGGGGATGTGAGCTGCGAGTCTCAGAATTGGAGACCTGGCGGTCCCTTCAGGGCCGTGAATGGAAGACTCTCCACGGAACCATTACGTGGATTCTTGAAATCTACTACGATTCAATACATTTCTTTTATTTTACTCTTCTCTCACTGAACTCCCATCTCGTCCAGAGAGTCTTCTACACGAAAAATTTAACGACAATTTATTACTCTTCCCTTGGTCGTCACGTCTCTCCGACACACTTTGTGTGTGGAAGTGTACACTGCGTCTCCACCCCTCGAACCCTCTCTACTAGGACTGTACTATGTTCTTTTCCTTGTATCTGTCCTCAACCCAATAAACCCGAAAAATCCCTTAAATTTAAACCCCCCTACATTATTCGACAACTCCATGAAATGTGTACTAGTCTAAATGAAAAAAGTGTCTACTGACATCTATCATAAATCTATGACCTATCTATGGAGAAATTCAAAATTTCAAACCCAAAAAAGAAAAGTTTTGATATATCATACATATGTGTCGGTGTTTTAATTTATCCTTCAGTCAGTAACTCTCCAGACGACGGGAGAGTACAGAAAGTAGGTGGGTGAAGGGGAGGGATCTCCATTGGTGACAATTATCAAGGAATAAACGAATGTAAAATTAGATCTTCGGGTCGAACATTAGATGGTAAAATAGAACATAATAAGACATCACCGGAATTAAACATATTTAGAATTATAAGAGTTAATTCTGAAATTAAAGGAGTCAATGTCCGTATAATAAATGTGAAAACAGGATATAAGGACGGTGGGGGTTGTATCGTTAATTACATCAGGTATCCGTTTCATCCTCAAATAAACAAGTTAATTTCACCATTTTTTACTTACTTTAATTACCTAAAGTAAGAGACAGAAAATATCCTTCTTCAAGATTTCCTAAAACTCCTTAACCGACCCTTCGAAGGTACCAGTCTGGGAAATTTTTATACCTTTTAATTGTGTACAAAGTTCTTTTTTTTTTGTTTCGCGTCTTTCTATTTAGGCTTAAGTTCATTTGTCTTCTAACTATTACCTGCTCCTCTGTGTTGTCAACTCTTCCTACAATTTTTTCTCAAGTGATTGTCACAGAGTCTAAGTGTCTAGAATCTGACAATACTTTTAGGTTGGTAGTTTCTTCTCCATAGTTGTAATTATCCACTACTAAACTGTAGAACGTTTCTACTCTGACTCCTTTTGAGTTTTCTTCTTCCACTAGGACTTCACGACTTCAAATCTCAGTGTACGTTGTCCCGTCCTCTCTTTGTGACGAAAAGAAGTTTACTCCGTCGTTCTCTAAAACCCCCACGACAAGTTCTAATAAAATTCACCTTCCGACTATACTGGTTGAAACTACACCTCCATTCACGTATAAGAATGACACTACTAAGTTCTTCCAACAGTATTGTTTAAACATCTTAAAAGTTGTGACTGAATCAGAATACCTGTTAATTTGACTCCAGTGTTTCAATTACCCCATAGTAATTGTTCTCATACCCGTTACCTTTGTCGATTTAGGTCTAAACATGAGGTATTGACACATCGAAACCTGTTCTATAAAAGAGACTCGGAGATAAAACTTAACCTCGGTTATTGTGAAATATGGACACACAGGATTTCCAATTTACTCTAATATGAAAACTTCATAGACCTTACTATGGACCAGATATGATGTACGAGTCATCCACCCCCTCGATAACTCTAAACTCAAAAGATTAAAGATTGGAGTACGAAAAAGATTGTACCACACCTGTAAGTCTAATATTTTAAGTTTTGTTAATTTCGTTGACAAAACAACACACAGAACCAACGTCTGAAATGATGACTTCACCTCATATAAAAATTTTGTTTGGAACTGGAAGATTTTACTCCTGTAGTAACGATTGTGAGTAGGACCTCGGTCGAGAGAAGAAAGAATTTAACAAGATATAAGGGTTCGAGTCTAGGAGGAAAAATTGTACGAGTGAGAGGAACCAGAGTTAGAAGACGATATACCCACTATGGTACACCCGGTATGACTGATTAGAAAGGTAGAGGGTTGTCAAATTTCCGGAGACCGTCGACTACAAAAATGGTTCCCCAACAAATGACAACGAAGTCCCTGTGAACTTAGACCCCGTTCAGCAATAAGAGAGACAATAAAAACGTATAGCTTAACCTTCTTGTTAAGGAGTAAGGAAAAAGAAACATTGTCGACAATACTACTACTTGTCCGATTGATCTTGTCACTACAGGTATTCAATCGTTTTCCCGAGTCTCCTGTCTAAGTCCTCGGTATGATGGACCCAAATAAATAAATATAATAAACCGACACGATCGAGAATCAACGTCGTACACCCTAGAAACCAACACTGTACACTTGAGAATCACCGTCGTACGTCCTTGATCAAGGGACTGGTCCTTACCTCGGGACCGGAGGACGGAACCCTCGCGTCTCAGAATCGGAGACCTGGTGGTTCCTTCAGGGTGATTGACCCAAATTTAGGGTCAAATACTCGACATACTGAAACCCGTTCATTTTCACTGGAGAAAGACAGAATTAAAGGAATAGATATTCTCCTCCTATTATTATAGATCGAGTCTCCCCCACCTATACTTTACTCCATTGTTTATATTTCACACATCTTGTCACCAAACGTATCTCGGTCCATTCACAATTGACGACGACAACTCTAGTACTACTCCTTTAAACTCCACATTCTATCTTCTTGGGTAAAAAGAAAATAAACTTATCAATTATAAATTGACACACAATCTTTTTGATATTGCTCCTGGTTTTTTTAAGAAAGTGTCCGTAATGAATACTCAGTTTAAAAAAAATTCATGATTCTTTTATTATCCACAATTTCGTATACATCGGACCGTAATTGTCAACCAATTAGATTTACTTCCCATATGAATCTCAAGTAAAACGGTCATAATAACATTCGTAAAGATACAAACCTTAAAAAAGGGGGTTTCAATTTTTTAAAAATTTACGTAAAATCTTCGGACTTTTGGAAGTTTTATACAAAGAGAATATTTTTAGCCTCCTTTAGACCAATATGGATTGAACACTTTTGTCACTTAGTTTTCCTCTTATTTTATTAAGATTTTATCATATATGAATTTATTAAAGGAAATATACTTCGAGTTTTTTTAATTAAATAGTACTAACACCAGTCTAATTACTGTTAAACCCTACCCATGACTGAATCTCCCGTTCTTTTTGACAGAAAAAGACCCACCACCAATGTGTCGTACATGCACGTTTTTAAGTGACGTGATGTATGAATTCTAAACAGGTAAAATGACATACGTTCCATATGGAATCATTATTTCATTGTCTTTAAGTACTTCGAAGTTTAAAATTTTAGAATCATTATTCATATTAAACTTGAGAGAATTTCGATAAAATAAGACAGAATAAAATAAACATCCAAGAAAACTTGTAGGTACTATTACTTTAACAACACCCGTAACGCAACTGTCTCCTCTCAGAGGTGGCTTCTTTATAGTGTGTAAAACCTGGGTGTTGAGAATCTAGATGAGAACGGATACCCTACGAGTCCATTCTCTTACTCAATCGGAACATCCAAGTTCACTGTGAAACGAAACTTAAAAGGGAAGTTTTAGAAGACACTCCATGACACAATCTTAGATCATCTATTTCTTGTCCTACTTTACAATTTCTAGAGAAAGAAACATAGGTCACAACTAAGGAACTCTAAGACTTTTCTAGTGCATTAATTATAGAGTTAAAAGAACTAAATTTTAATCTTAGTATCAAAAGTAGACGGAAAACTTATATCAACAGTGTAAAGACAAATCTTTCCTATATAAGGTACAACTCTTTATCTTGTTTAAAACAAGACAAAGTAAAGACACGTCACTTCGTCTACCTATCGTCTCTAAAGTATTTACACATATTACATATTTACTTGTGTCTCTCGAAAATGAATATACAATTTTAAAATATGAGTGTATTTGGGTCCTTAGTAGGACCTTAAAAGATGAAATGTTTCTTGTTTTACCGAACGAAAGAAGAAACGAACAAAGGGAAACTGACCCACAAAGAAAGGTGGTGATCCTGTTCTACAGAAGAGATCCAAAGACAAACGGTCTGACGTTTTATCCAAACTACACTCTGAATTTCCTAATACTTACTCCTTATTTACGTCTTTGTCTACGTCTTATGGACAATGTATGTAATGGACCGTGTAGAGCATCAATTAAGATAAAGGAACAGAAGGTTAGAAACGAAGGAGAAAAGGGGACGAGTAGGAACCTTAGGATCAAGGACAGTTAACCTTGGACAGTTAAGTTACTGTTGTCATCCTTTTGACCCGGGTAAACTAATTCCTTCTCGAGGATCAGTAGTAAGTAAATTGTTTGTAAATAATAGATGACTTCCGTAATACCATCCTCGGTCCTTATATCTCTTAATAATACCCACGTTGACAATCTTTGGATTTATTCGATCAAATTTTAAAATTTTTCACTACTAACACACCCTCACCCTTAATTACCGTTTTATGACTCTACAGAATCCCTTGGGTGTCTTTTTGACTTTCGGTACAGAATTCTTTTCATCTTAGGACCAGAATCTCTTTTGGTGGTCTTTGGATCTGTCAGTCAAAATAGAGGGGACCCTCGAATACCCGAGAACGGAGATGAATAGAGATATTTACCGAGGGGGAGTAGATTTAAATATACAAAGACTAAAATTTATTGGTCCCAAAGATCGAGAAACAAAGGTTGACAGTCTCTCTTAGACTAACTGTCAAAACCAGTACACAAATGAGTCTGGGTCGTTGTCACCGACCCTCACGTCTCAACGAATGAGGGTTCTCCCAACGGTTCCTAAGACAACGAGACACAAAACTCCCCGTCCTTACCCCTTCATCTCGACCTGTCAAGTCAAGTCAAGTGAACGAGTCACTACAGTCTGAGAAACGTTGGTGTACCGAAGGGACAGGTAGTGGTCAAGGGTCGCGGATGAGTTTGAGGACAGGTAACTCAGTCACTACGATAGGTTGGTAGAGTGGAGAACAGTAGGGGAAGAGGAGGACGGAAGTCAGAAAGGGTCGTAGTCCCAGAAAAGATTACTCAGCCAAGAAGTGTAGTCCACCGGTCTCATAACCTCAAAGTCGAAATCGTAGTCAGGAAGGTTACTTATAAGTCTTGACTAAAGGAAGTCCTAACTGACCAACCTAGAGAAACGTCAGGTCTTGACACCACAACCTTTTCTGAGAACTTTCGACCTGTCCGCAATGTTATTCTTAGGTCATAATTTCGTTGATAAATAACCTCTTCCTTTACCGTCGGGTGAGGTCACAAGAACGGACCTCTTAGGGTCCCTGCCCCCTCGGACCACCCGACGACAGACACCCCGACGTGTCTCAGTCTGTGCTGACTTCGCTGAGTCGTCGTCGTCGTCGTCGTCGTACCACCAAATCAGCGATTCAGCACAGGCTGAGAACGGTGGGGTACCTGACATTGGACGGTCCGAGGAGACAGGTACCCTAAGAGGTCCGTTCTTATAACCTCCCCATCGGAAAGGGAAGAGGAACCCTTGAAGGGTTGGGTCCGTAGTTTGGGCTCACAGGACGTAACGTCCGTCTAAGAAATGGTTGATATTTCGTTGATATGAGGTTATGTTTAATTAAATTTTTTCCTCAGGTCACAATCAGGAGTCCTTAGAGTCAAAACACTCCCTCTTGGTATTATCTTACACCTTTCTTATCGTCCTGTTTTCTTCCTTTCTTCTTGGAACAGTGGACAGACTCCTCCTCTATAAAGTATCTCCACATTGTAAATTCGGTGATTGTCATTACGGAGATTAAGACTGAGACAGTGGATAATCGAAACGTAGGTGTCTACCTACCCAAACGTAGTCGAATAGACATTGACTCTTATTATTGTCATTGGATAGAGTGTTCCGACAATTTTCCTAATTTTCTCTATTACGTACGTTTCTGGAATTTAGATACGGACCGTTTATGATTCTCGACTTTTGATTTCATCAATAAAATTATCGTTGGAAATAACAGAAATTTTCATTAATCCTTTCCTTAGGACTTACTCATTAACGGTCATTTGAACATAACTATGTACAACATGAACTGTGCAAACTCAAAAGTTACATTGTTGTGTTCAAATATATGTTTTATTGTCCATAAAAGATTTTCGTATACATGTGTGTGTGTGTGTACTTTTCTAGATGTTCGGTTTAAGGTAAGTTTCACTTTTTCTCTAAAACCTGCTATCTCCTGAAAATCAATACACATTAAAAAAAATTCACACTCCTATATCTGAGTTGTATATCAATGTTTAAATAGAAATTTTATTTATGACTAACAACAAGGAAGTCCGACCGTATTGTCTGGACACTAGACTGTCGTAGTCCTTATCAGTAACACCCACAGAACCGACAACTGTAGACAAGTGTATCCGACAAAAGAAGAGATCCGAGACACGTGGAGTCGGGTGACTATATTATCAACTAGGCTACACACCTTGTCCCCGTTATGGTTAACTCCATTATTGAAAAGAAATCGAAAATCTATTCTTTCACTACGTAGGTCTTACAAGATCTTGATTACCCATTACTGGTTCCAATTCAGGTACCTGGGTTCTAAACTCACTTAATGTGATCATTCGGACCTTGAAAACACTATTCCTACATCGGTGAATGATATTTATCGGTTCCTGATCTGAAATCTAATCTTCAGTACAACTAAGTGACCTAATGTCTCTTCCGACTCTTAATGTTTGACTACTCAGGGTAAAGACATCTGTTCGTCCATCTGAACTTGTCTTTTCTATTAACTTCCGTATTCGTATTTGACCTTCTCCCGTAAATTAGAGATATTTCACTCTAATACAAAGGATTAGGTGAATCCAAGAACTCCCTCATTCATATCATCATACTACTCCTTTGGATCCTTGTAATAAAGTTAAAAAATCCTACAAATCGTTCCAAGTCAAGTCAAGTCAAGTCAAGTTAAGTCAGCGAGTCAGCACAGACTGAGAAGCGCTGGGGTACTTAGCGTCGTACTGTCCGGAGGGACAGATCGTGGTTGAGGGTCTCAAGTGAGTTTGAGTACAGGTAACTCAACCACTACCGTAGGTCGGTAGGGTAGGAGACAACAGGGGAAAAAGAGGACGGGGGTTAGGGAGGGTCGTAGTCTCAGAAAAGGTTAATTAGTCGAGAAGTGTGCTCCACCGGTTTAATGATCTCAAAGTCGAAATCGTAGTAAGGAAGGTTTCTTGTGGGTTCCGACTAGAGGAAATCTTACCTGAGCAACCTAGAGGAACGTCAGGTTCCCTGAGAGTTCTCAGAAAAGGTTGTGGTATCAAGTTTTCGTAGTTAAGAAGCCGTGAGTCGAAAGAAGTGTCAGGTTGAGATTGTAGGTATGTACTGATAACCTTTTTGGTATCGGAACTGATCTGCCTGGAAACAACCGTTTCATTACAGAGACGAAAACTTATACGATAGATCCAACCAGTATTGAAAGGAAGGTTCCTCATTCGCAGAAAATTAAAGTACCGACGTCAGTGGTAGACGTCACTAAAACCTCGGGTTTTTTTATTTCAAAAAAAATTAAAAAGGGTAGATAAAGGGTACAAAAGGGTAGATAAAGGGTACTTCACTACCCTGATCTACGGTACTATCGTTCCAATGTTTCAAATTTTTTTTTTTGGTAGTGTAACTTTCCTGAGTTTTTGATGGATTTCGTTTCGTTCTTTACCTTTCCGTAGAAGATTCACCTCTTGTAAATTGTCCTCTCAAACGAACTTAGTAACAATGACTTAGTTATAATAGATTTGAAAATATTATTACCTCTTCTCCCGTGGGGGTCATTTTAACGAATTTGAACACTTTGTCGTTCAAGGAATTTATATCATATACATTTCGGTTACCCACCCCTTCCGTTACCGTGGGGTGAGATCATGAGAACGGACCTTTTAGAGTACCTACCTCCTCGGACCACCCGACGTCAGGTACCCCAGCGATTCTCAGTTTGTGCTGACTCGTTGAAGAGAAAGCGAAAAATGAAAGTACGTAACCTCTTCCGTTACCGTTGGGTGAGGTCACAAGAACGGACCTCTTAGGGTCCCCACCCCCTCGGACCACCCGACGGCAGATACGCCAGCGTGTCTCAGTCTGTACTGACTTCGCTGAATCGTCGTCGTTTCGGTTACCCTTCTTTGAAGTCCCTCTATGGTGTCTAAGACTCACTCGTCTTTGACCTGTGTACTTGTTCAGGTTTCGTTGGATGTTTCCCTTTTTATTAGGTCTCACGTGAATCCTTTCCTGTAGACGGTGAACCCTTAATCCTAGGGTCTTCCTTTAGTGTCATCAGGTCTACTAACGACAAAAGACGAGCATAGTTGATCTCTTTAAATGAGACCGAGTCCTCGGTGTGTCTCCTTTTAGTCAACAACAGCGTTTCTTAAGACCTTTGTTTAGTCTCACAAGAGGTCGACATTTGGTACTACACAGACAACAGACCTTATCGTCACTTCAAGTTATGTACAGTTCTTTATGTGTTGATCTCGATCTCTGTCAGGTCTTCTCGGGGACCGTGACGGCTATTTTTCTTTTACAAACTCCGGAAAGGTACATCCCCATCTGTACTCTTACAGTTACATCTTTTTGGATCCGACTATATACTAGGTTTACTTACTTTAATACTTTCCTTAACTGTCCAATATCCTGTGTTGACTCGCTGAAGTGAAACTGAGAAGTGAAAGTACGCGACCTCTTCCCTTACCGTTGGGTGAGGTCATAAGAACGGATCTCTTAGGGTCCCTACCCCCTCGGACCACCCGACGGTAGATACCCCAACGTATCTTAGTCTGTGCTGACTTCGCTGAATCGTCGTCGTCGTCGTCGTCTCTGTCAAACAAGTGGTTTCAGATTTTATAAATTAAATCTTATGAGGGAAATTTTGAACCTTCATGATGTTTTCGGAACAGAAAGTCCTCGACTTTTTAGATATATTTATCCAAATCTTCTTTTTACTTATAACCCGATAGTTTTTAGTGGACTCCGAAAGTAGTTTGAGAAGTAGGAGGAGGGTTGTAGCGGAAAGAGGTAATGGGAGTTCCTAGACCCGTTTTCTTTGTCGATACTTCGTGACACAGGTACCTACTCCCCCATAATGACAAATGGTTCTTTCTCCACGACAATAAGTAGGGATTTGGTTCCCGTCTTGACAAACACGAAAGTACAGTCTTTGGACAATTAGACGTGTCTTGTAACAAGTACGGATCCCATCACACAGTGGAGTGACGTGTTTATTATGCTTTTCGAGTCCCAAATACAAGACAACTGTATAAAATTTGAATGTTTTAGGAAAGTTCTTATATCACCAATAGTAAGTTTTCGGGTACATTACTTCTAATGTGAAGTAAATTTAAGAATTCATAAGCAAAGAGTCTAATATATTTTTAGGGTATTAGTGTTTTCCCATATCCAATCAGTCAAACTAAACCAATTGAAAAAGTCTCATGTAAATTTCAGACGTTCCGGAGAACACGCCATCCCTCATGACCCACTTCCTAACTTATTGTATGATCTGGATAGGAATTCCTCAAGGGTCTAAACAACTCCTGCTCTATCCATGTCTTCATACTTTTTCCCTTGTTCATGTCACCGTCTATATACATGTTTCACGAAAACCTTTCCGTTTACTCTCTGTCGAACCTCTCGACCCCAACTACAGTGTCTCCGTACTGCAAACTCGACCCAGAAGTTTCTACTCACTCTCAACTCGTTTGTCTTGTCCTCCCACAATGTTCGTTCCCTTCATCCTTACAACTGTCGTACGTCACAAAACGGTCAAATCTTTTCGTAACCTAATAACTGAACCTAACAGAACTTATAACTGTTCACCAACTTTACTAAAATGGAAATTAGTAAAACCCAAACAAAAAAAAAAAAAAAGTCAAACGATTAAGACAAAATTATTTATGAGAACAGAAAATCCCCCGATGTCTTACCAGATTGACAATAGTATAACGACCACTATTATTAGGTAACCGACACTTATCTCGACGTTTATTGTAGAGTAGAAATAACTGGTTCTAGGTTCAATTTCTTCCCATTTTTAAATTTTCTAAAACATCGTAGTGAATCTGAATCTATTAGTTTAAAGTATAACCGAAATACTTAATTATGTTGGTCACGTAACACTGTAACATTGGTTTATATGTATGACACTTTGAGGTAAATTTAAAATTCAACTGACTTTCATTAAATATAAAAATTTTATAAAATTGATATTAAAGGGAATAGGATTACGTTGATAAATTTAAAGACAGAAGGAAGAATAAGGACATAGAAGAAAAGGTGTATCTTCTTAATGTATCTAAGTAAAATTAATTCAAAAGGTAATACGCACGTCCGTAGGTCGACCCCTGAATTGTCTCTATGTTCCCTACAAAATAACTCATCCATTACATGAAACCTCTTCCGTGGGGTACGTCCCCATTCTCTTCCCCGGAATCGACAGGAGGGTCCAGAATCCCTTCTCCTTCCTCTACCGTCACCACGGGAAAACAGACTTTGAATTAACTTATGTTTGTTCCTTGAGTTAGAACACGATTTACAATGTCCTTAATCTCTTTAGGTCCCCCTTTTCAGTGGGTTATGGTTTATAAACGGATAGGGTGGGTATATTAGAAATTACAGAAGAATAACCATACGAAGTCCTGGTGAAAACTACTAAAGTATCAGAATGTCCTGGTGCACATAGGGTTCTAAACTAAGTAAGTAGTGAGTCTGAAATATTAGTAAAAAAGTAAAGTCTTAGACAAGAATATTTTGTTCATGTATAATTTTATAAAAGAATACGTTAATTTCAACTTTTAGTCAGAATTAAAGATTTAAATGAATAAGAATGTATAACAGTAATATTTACAAAATCGAATACTAGACACGAAAGGTGTATGTACGATGGCATTTGTCAATGTTTCAACGTCTACAGTGACTAAAGTAAAATTAAAAACCTGTAATATTATCAGAGAACTCTTCAGAAAAATTTTAAAGTAAGAAGTCCTATACGACTTCGTGGAAAAGAAAACAGGGGTGTCGTTTGACAGGAACCCGAACGGGTATCTATGATAAGTCACCCTATAGACGTTGGACGGTGATTCTTGACCGAGATATCTGTAATAACATTGTCTGTACGGTAAACCTTTTTCCACTCTGAACATTTTTCACTCAAACAATAACATAATCATGGGTGTACAGAAGATTCAGACAACATAAAAGAAACTCGAATAAGACAGTCTTTAGAAGTCAAAGAAAAACCTCTGAATCCCAAAATGAAGGAAATTGTCATACTATCTAAGTGGGTAAAACAAAGAAGACTCTTGAGTCTTCACATAATTGATGTGAAACTAGGACTGGTAGTGTCCTCCAAGTAGGTGAAACATCGGGTAACAACTTAATGTAATTATGAAGTCTCTTTCCAACTCCTTTAGAGTCCTACAAAAATTAGTGATCAAATATACCGAAGGGGTCACAAAGTCGATCATTTCTTGGACGGACGGTTACTCCCTCCACGTCCAAACTAGGGACCCAGCCCTTCTAGGGGACCTTTTCCTTTACCGTTGGGCGAGGCCATCAGGTAGTGCAACATCTGAGGCTGTGGTGACTCGTATGTACGTAGAACCAAATATATTGACGAATATGATTCTGTTGAATAATAATATCAACAGTCACAGAAAAAGGGAATTGGTCAAGTAGGGTAAGTTCTAAGATTCGTTAAATCATCAGACTAGTAAATAAAGTAACTGTGTATTTACCGTTTCGACACCGAAATTTTCCGTTGAAAAAAGTATGAAATCCTAAAAGAATAACGTTACTTAAAAATTATTGAAGAGTATATGTTAGGATCGATAAATGGAAAACGTTTTCATTCACTGGAATAAGCTGAAGGACAATATCCTACCCGAGGTTCTTCTCTTTGACCTTGGAAATAGGTCGAACGGACGCCCTCTACTCGGCACAGACATCCGGTCCCTGTCCGGCTCGACATGATGACTGAGTCCTGTTCTTTACGAAACGGTTCCACGACATACAATCGTGTTTTGGAGTCGGACACTGTTTAAACCCTGGAAAAATTGATCTGAACCCCCATAAACTGATCCTTTATAAAAGAGAAGAGGGCCACAAAAAATGATTCTGGAGACACACCATCTCTTCGTCAATAGTCGATTAATGAAAAGAAAAACACATATGTGTCCGTAATAGACCTTACCCTGTGGATACCGCCTTCCACGTATGGCAAACCCAGTTGTATCCCCCAGAAGTACGACGTCAAATAGAGGACTTTGCATGTGGAGTTTCAAAACAAGTAGGAAGTCTTGTTCTACCTCTTTCTACAGGAACCATTATGTTTCTAGCTTTTACTAATGATTATAGATACTATAGTCGTGCTTCTTGAACGAAACTCTCTTTTTTATCATAATTTCTAAACCATATTTAGAGAAGTGGTATCAATCCTTTTCCATATTTACCTTATTCAGAATATTCTTTCATCTCGAAAAGAAACCGCGACAAACTTTCCCCATCAACTCGTTAATCATGAAAAGAATTTTCCGAAATTTCTACGATTCGGATGATTTTACAAGGCCCTAAACCCAAATCTTGTAAAAGTCCGAAACATTGTCAAGGACAAAAGGTGACATCCACCTTTCAATGAGACCGGAGTACCTTTTCGTCTCTCGGATTAGTCTCGTACTCCAATGTAAAGTAACGGACACGTCGAAACGACAAATCAATGAGTTCAAAAAATGTAGTCAAAGATTTTTACTTCGTAATAATACGAAACATTTTATCACAAACAAGGTACTGTTCGATTTAGAATATACAGAATTATATACTCTGAATATCAAATGATAGACGGAATTTTCAATATTGTAGTCACTTATTGTGTAATTAGACCTCTATCTGTGAGGACAAACATTTATCGTCGTTTATGTTACCATTTACTTTCTTCCCTGGTTGTTCGGTATAAATTTCTTTAAAATAAAAAAAGAAAATCATGTGTTTCCACTACGAAAAGTTTTAGTCTGTATTTGGACAGATTCATAAAAACAACCGAAAAGATTTCCTAATCTCTTGACTACTTAATTTTTGAAGTGCGTTCAGGACAATAAAAAGAGTCAGTGAGACGACACGGCACGAATCAACGAGTCAGTACAGGTTGAGACACTCCCAGGTAGCTGACACATCGGGAAGGTCCGAGGAGACAGGTACCCCTAAGAGGTCCGTTCTTATGACCTCACCCAACGGTACCGGAGGAGGTCCCCTAGAAGTGCTGGGTCCTTAACTTGGTCTCTGAGGACGTAACGTCCACCTGAGAAATGGTCGACTCGATGGTATAAACGAAAAGGTCAGGAAGGGTTTTGTCACCTTTTACTTTATTGGATTTTTAAATTCAGTACACTTTGGTCACGAAGGGACCCTGTCTAATCTACACGTCAAAATACACCCTAAGACATAAGTCAAATAGAACCTCAAAGACCGATGTAAGTCGAATCTAAAAAGTCACGGTACAATCAATGTATTGTCACGACAAGTATTAATTGAAAACTACAGAGCAGATCTTATTTTCCTGTCACAAATAAAGGAAACTTTCTCTTCAAGTCTAATCGTCGTATTAGGTGTCAGAAACATACCAAAGAGAGACTACATGGAGGATAAACTCATACTTAACCTTTACTCTGTAAATATTCCCAGAATATAGGATCTGACCTCAAAGATGGTACTAGTCTTACGTATCAACCTGATAATATCCAAGTTGTATTTTAGAAAGTTGTATTTTAGAAAGTAGAGTGTTTTACAAATTTGGAAAATTTTGACAATCAGACGTCAGGTGTCCTGATCTCAAGTTCCTTGTACAGACAAAAGAAACGAAGAATGGTTCACGGACTGTGTACATGGATGGTCGTACCTGTAAATTATAAACAACTTGTATCTGTAAAAACGTATAACCGACAAGAACTCATATAGTCTAAACACGACCTAGATAGTATCGAAATCAGGATAATTTATGGTAACATTTTTGTACTTGTCTAACCAAATTCTACTATATACATCACTTATGATATTACCAAACAGTAGAAGGAGGGATCATAACAAAACATTAGACCACTGTTCTTGTCCTTTACACGATGCACTCCCTAAGTCCTTTCGACTCTACTCAATATGTACTGTGACGGTGGATGATCAACGTACTAGAACCAAAAAGTGAAAACTTCACCCGGACGACGTGGTACCATTACAGTTTTCTACCCCTTCCATTAGAATTATTAGACTTGTTTTTTACTGAACTCCATTATCTGGTCTGTAAGTTATATAAAATCTCCCTCCTCTCTTTATTGTCTGTAACTCTGTTTAAAAAATTCAAATTACTTTCCTTCTACCAATAGAGACTCTGACTGTTACATGATCACCGATCTCTCTCTTTGTAGACAAATTTGTAAAGAAAAGTTCACCATCATTCTGAAAGTCTTTTAAAATCTAAGAATTGTATGGTCACAGTCTGTACCAAATTCAGGCATGATGTCCCTGACATCTCACTTTTTTTCCTTCATAAAATTTTATAGACATTTTATGGATTTCATGTAATTACGGGTGTTCACATATAATAATCACTCAATCCGTCTCTTTTCGGAAAAGGTTCAAATCCACTCCACAATGCATTCTTATATTTCAAACTTTTAAGATCCTGTTTTTTAGTTTTAATAACATGGAACCAATGTAAAAATTCAAGTTCTCTTTGAGAGGACATGGTTTAAAAATTTACACGTGTTACACCTTTTTTGATATTCTTCGAACGATATAGTTGGGACTATGGAAACAGGATTTCCGATTGTGTTTATGGTTAGTCAGTACTTCATTGTTGACAAATTAATATATAAGGCACTACTTTCTTTTAAAAATGACCCTTCCTCCTACCACCACCACAAAAAGGGTTCGGGTTTAAAACTTAAAGGTTGATAGATGACAATGAACGGGAAAGAGACATACAGGATGGATTTTAATTTTGAGTTGTACTTGGAGAAAGGGGTGATTTTGGACGAGGGACAGGGTCGTACGGGTAGGAGGGTCATTAGGTGTAAATTGAGACCCTCGGTGACATTGATGTAACTGTATAAGCTGTCCATACTTACAAATATATATATATGTGTGTGATACAAATATATATATATATATATATGTGTGTGTGTGTGTGTGTGTGTGTGTGATACGATATCGTCCAAAGAAGAGTCCTTGAGAAATGTAAGAATTTTTAAGCCCCGGGGTTCATCGAAACAAATGGTCATAGAATAATATAATCTAATTTTACTCTTTTTTCCAAAGTCATTGTTTATACATTGTAATTGTAAAAGTATCTTCTTTGATAAAAGGTGTTTCTGACCGTTACAACACATAAAAACATTAAGTCGAGAGACTTTAGACACGGAATTCTCTTCCGTGACACGACCTAAAAATAGAGGACGTAAGTCAATCAACTTTACAATGAATAAACGTTAAAACAATAAAATACATAACGGGTACATCTTTAATCACCGAGTGGAATCAATGTCTTTATAAGGTTCACAACCGGGTCGAATAATGTATCATCGATTTTACCAATGTAATTTTTTTGTGATTCATGGTTTTTCTACAGTATTTTTTTGTGATTCATGGCTTTTCTACAGTTTGAGGAAAGTTCGAGGAAATTTAAAAGGTTTTCAAGATGAGAAATGAAGGTTTAAACTTTAAAATAGTAACTATTGACGACAGTCAACAAAGGGGACTTTTCGAATGGAGGTAGTGTGAGTCTCTTTACAGACGGCTTGTCGGTTGAGACTGTTGTTTTTAAACTGTCAGTAAGAAACCTCATTTTGACCATAAGATTCTTTTGTCCTCGATTAAGTCGGACGTCAAGTTAACGTATAAAAAAGAACTCTGTTGGTCTCATGAAGTCGTACATCGTCTTCGTGGTGTACATTTGAAAGGTAAAGTATTGAATTCAAAAACCGGGTCTAAATTCATTTATTAAAATGATAAAAGTGTTCCTGTAGTAATTTACTTTGTACTTTGAGACTGGTGGTGTGACGTTTACCCACCGTCATGTCTTACTGACGATCAAACCCTGGTGACATAATACGGTTTACGACCGTCAAAATTGATGGAAACGAAAAGTTGTAATCACTTTTATAGTCTTATTTGACTCTAAAATTTCAATAAGTTGTGACAGAGTCCTTTACACAAATAACACGTAGTGCATCCTATCAGACTGCGACGACGACTGTTGATTTTCGTTTTATTGTTTTGTGTCGGTACAAACATCTAAATAGGTGACATTCCGCAATTCATATAAAGATACCTACTCTATAAGTGTGTGTGAAGGAAGTACAGACTGCTGTTTAGAATGTGACAATTCTCATCGTAATGGTATTAAAATTTAAAAAGTAGGGTGTGTATAAATCCTCGTAGTTGATAGACATTTCAAAGAGATAATGGTACATACATACAAGGAAATCGGTTACGGTATATCATTTAACAGGAAATTATATGAAGTCATCTATAATATCAAACTTAACTAAGAGGCAGTCTGGTGACACTTTATAAAAATCGTAAAAGTCTGTATTTACCATATCAACACGTAACTTGTACATCAGAATGTTGGTCAGAAAATTCGGTTACTAAGTAAGAATTTATTCTTTTTATATTTAACCAAATAAAACTCTTTTAAATATAAGATTTTAACATTAAGTTATATTTTCAAATATTCAACACTCTTTTATAAATTTTGAAATAAAATGTTGTTCTGTTGTCTTACATAAGTATAAGTACGAATCCGTGTTTCAGATGTCCTAAAATATTGTTGACGTATTATGACTTCAAACGACCCTAAAACTTCCATATTGGATCTCACTCAATTGAACATATCTACGTCTGTAAGTATGAATTTGGAATCCTTTAATATCATTTAACTTCTTATATGTCGTGGTAAGTTAATTGTAGTCACTACTGTCATGGTGCATAGTACATCGGAGATGTGTGAACACTCTTATTCAGTCTTTCCAATTACTCAACTTTTCAAACAAAGTAAAATCATATCATGAAGGCGATGTATGTTTACTCAAAGTAAGCCTCTCGTGTGACCACTTAGATTAAACAAGCATTCATATTGTTTCAATCGGATCCATAACAATACGGGTTCAACACTTTAGAGGGTCCCTGGTGGTACCTCGGCTACAGGCTACGTTTTCGTTACCTCAGAAATAATGGTTCGAGTTCGACCCCGGGGGTAGCAATGGCTGCGTCACCGATACCCTTCCTCGGGGCTCAAAACCCAATGTAACGAATATATCCCATATAAGTACATTTCCCCTTAAAGGTCCGACCTCCTGTAGACTAACCAGTGGGAGAAAGCTTCCCAACACACAACTAAAGACTAACCCAGAATAATGGATCCGTTTGGTGTTTAAGGATTTGCATCAGTCCTCTAAAGCCAGACTTCAGACTAACCGCGCACCTATCACCCCACTCTAGCCCACTAAAGGTTTCAGAAAAAGACCCTTGGAGTGTTTTACCTCAAGAGAAAAACTGTTCTACCTCATCGAATCCAAGAAGTAAGGGGGTAAGGGTTCCTAGGTCCTGTCTGGGTTAGTACCCAGACATCAGTCTAGATATAACAGAGGGCGATTCCCCCGACAACCATCCCGACATATAACCCTGGACTCGTGGTATTCGACGTGGTACAACTACGTCGAAAAGTACTTCCAATAATCAAACAAATTATTTGTGCCAGACTTCCACTCATCGCTTTCGTTCTATTAGTCTCCGGGACGGTTCCTTCTATACTCCCAACACTTGGTCCCCCTACTCAACTTGGTCCTAAGTTTGGTTGACAACTCTGTAAAGAGAAAAAGAGACTAAATCGGGAAGGGAATAGAACCGGTCCCTAAGAGACCGGTGGGGACTCACTAGATGTATTTTTGTCGTGAGAAGAGGATTACGCCGCGTATCCGGGGGAAGATAAAACGTCATGATGAAGGCGGTCCCTCGAGTCGTTGAGAACCTCCACCGACTAACTCGAAAGATCAGCACGCTATGGTTCTAGTTACCGACGGGAATCCGACCTTATTACAACTAAGACATTATTTTTTCTCCTATAGGGCCAAGGACGGAGCCGACAAGGATTGGGGTTGTTCTGACACTCCCAATTTCGGCACTGGCCAAGAGAGAACCCGGTCACTCTCAGAGGATCAACAACCTCCTCAAGTAGTAACCTCACTATCTTGTCAGCCCCCTGATTATCATGATTGTGTGTCTTTAGAAAACTCAGTAAATTGTGGACGGGTACATATGTTCCACGATTCGGACACCTCGTACGGGTGGTTAAAAGAACCCCTCCATGGTCCATGAGTTAACAAAAATATCTCAGACACCGTAACGTCTCCACAACTATCCAAACCCCCTGTAAGGGATACGTCTCTGGGACAGGTCAGTGAGTGACCTCTCAATTAGAACGTAGGGAAGAAACGACGGTAGCCGTTCGAGACACCAGAGAGCAAACCCACATTAAAGGGTCCTGCCGATACAGAAGTATTATTCCCCCAAACTACAGTATTGTATTGGTCGTTGATAATCCAGACCCGTCCACCTTAAATCCTGGACTATCCATGATTGATAGTACAGTTTATTGTCCAGGACTGGTAGAAATTGTGACCGGTGACATTTCAACTCCCTCCAACAAACATGACCATTTGGACCCGGGCCCTCCGCAGGTCTATCCGAGAGCCCCGTGATCCTGTCTTAATGCGGGATACGGAATTGAACCCGGACAGACATACCCGAGATAAAAATCGGATTGTCACTTATTATTAGGTAATAGTATAGGACTAACTATATCGGCCTCCGGGGTTCTAACAGGACGGAGGGTTGACCCCTTGAAAAAAGGAAGCCAACTTTTAAACTCGGAATGGCCCAACGTTTCTTTGGAGTATGTTCCGGGGCATTGCTCTCTAGGGGAGGGTACAGGGGGTCAATTAGGCCGCCCGGGACCCTGCGCTGAGTTTCATTAGTTCAGAGGAACTCATCCTCCAAGGGTCAGCTGTCAGGGGCAACTGAGCGTAGGGGTTCACCGTGTCATTTTAAACAGTCACGGGGGCGTCAATAACTGACAACGGGCCAGGGCCAGGGTAGAAGGGAGCCCCGTATGTATCTTCCATCACAGGGCGTTCCGACGAGCAACTTACTGACGTAGGTCCAGGACTCAACCATCCCCCAGCCCATAACGTTGCTAATTACGGCCGGGGTGTAAGACCAAATGGCCCGCAAGAATGGAGGGTCAGTGGCTACAGGGTTCTAGGGTACCGGTCTTCTGTCTCCAGTTTAAGGTTCAGGTCGGTGGTCCATAAAAATCCTATCTACCGGCTCCATCTCAATTAATGGAGAGGACACCAGCATGAATTTTGGTAGGTTCAGTCCAAGTGCCCAACTACCCCCAATCGCCGTCGTAGTCCGGTATATCTGTTGTCGTATTTGTCATAAAAATAGTAGGAACATCGAACTCTAAACAGAACAGGTCGGACCGTAAGGTAACCCCTTCCTTGAGAAGAGAGTTCTGTTTGTCCACACGTCCGGCATGCACTCACATCACTTGGGTTCACCTATACGACAGTTGGAACTCACGCCACCCGCAGAAGTTCTGTTGGTCCTTCCCAGGAAAGGTAGACCCAAGATCCCAGAGGACCACTACCGCCACGTACTTGTGGGTCAGAGGACCGGCCATCGCCACCCCAAGTCCACCGTCCGGACTAAGTATCTCTCAGAACTCAGAGAAGGTACACAGGGACACCCTCTACTAGTTTTTGATGAGAAAACAGAGACCAGTAGATAAAGAAAATCGTGGAGACAAAAATCCAATCCTTAATAACCCCCTCCATAAGGTATGTATTAGAGCTTCCCCTATTCAGGGTCAACCATCCCCCTCAAGGTGTGGGCCATATCCCAATTCCCATCCTCTCGGTGGGTCAGGGGCGGTCAGAGTCGTCGATCAAAACAATTACAAACTCACAAGATAAGTGGGAAAGATGGACAGGGTTCGAGACCCCGGACATCCGCGTTACGTTGAAGGTAAATCGGGGATTTCGGGCCCGATGGGGGACCGAATGGACTCTATGTTTCCGACCGGCTGACAGGCTGGGACGGACACGTCCTTTTGGACTTGGCACCGTTCTACAGAAGTTAGTTGAAAAACCGGTGGTGGACACGACAAAGAGAAAACCACCCCTTTCGAAGATGGGTTGGACTCTTCCACAGATACTTATGGTCATCTATGAACATAGGCATAGATGGGCCAAAATGGAGGCATTTCAGGTGGAGGGTCATCCAAGGACCAGCTGAAGGTGCGAGAGATCTAGGACCCAACCAACCCACGACCCGTCGCAACCACTCGATCGTCCGCAACGTACATCTATGTTACAAAAAATAACAACCAGACTGTAGAGTACCAATAAAACCGTACAGATTAGTTCAGGACGTAGAACGTCCAGGGGTCCACTCACCGCACTACGTCGAAGTCATAAACAAAAGGGTCGAGAAGACCCTCCTAGTCCCTCGATAGGCGACGGGCGGTGGTGGGCCAGTTAACAACCCAGTACCCGTTTGAAAAATAGGTCAGACAGAGTACTACTCATCAGCCCGACTCGACCGTTTTGTCCTGAAGGTCCCAGTCCGTCAACATCCCACGGAAGATAATGACACGGGACCCGTTGTAGAGCCCGACGGAATAGACGGTTCAACAAAGGGAAACTCCAGCCTCACAGGCTGAAGACCACAGGGTCCGTTACATAATACCGATCAAAAAATCCTTCGGTATTACGACTCTCCTCCCGGAAAATAAAGAAGCAAAAACTAACAAAATAGGAGGCGGCACTGCTCCGGGGACTTATACTCACCATCGTTTCCGTATAGTCGATAGTTATTACTACAATTCAAAGAACGAGAGAGGGTTGACCTCTCGAAAACAATCCCGCTAATTAAGTCGGAAAACTCGGCTCCACGGGCCTTCATTACGAAGGCGGGTATACTAAACCCAGAGTCACCAATGCCTCCGGGGACGTATGTACTCAGGTAAAACCTGTTTTGACGAGGGTAGGTATATGGTCCATTGAAGTCGTAGGCGATCTCCCGTTAGAACGTTCAGGAGAGTACAAGGTACATGGACTCAATCATACAGCGCCATCAGCACCTAACCCCGAAGATTTAGGCCCAATCCTTCGTCACATCGACCCAACTCTCGTCATCCGACGTCTTTCTACTAAGACCTCCCCAAATCGTCATCAGGGACCATCACCCATCCGGCTTGCAACGACTAGGTAGATAGACCCCCAACAAAATCATATGGGAGTTACCGTACCCCCCGCCACTATACGTTGAGAACGGGGTCACAGTCAAATAGACGTAGGAACTGGTAATCCCGGTGACCACGTTAGTATGTCTCCGTACCACCGGTCTGACTGCGGTGCCCCAGATCCACAAATCTGTTCATTCGGTGACCGGCGAAGGTTCCAGGGTTTACAACGTAGAGGGAAAACGGTGAGGGACAAAAAGTAGATATATGTCCTCTTTCCCAAAACATTGCAGTCCGTTGGGATCTCGCCCCCGACTGTCGTCCCGGCAAAATTACCAAAACTTTCGGCAGAGGTAGACAAGACAGGTCGACTTTCCCCACCATGAGAAACACCGAAGTATATTTCCAAATCGGTCAAGGCGTATTAATCCCTAGGTTTCCGCCGTTTTCGGTCGCCTGGGGTTTTTAAGAGAGTGTAAAGTTCCACTTAGACCCCATCCCTGAAACTCATAGCAGAGGAAAACACGGGGGTTGTCGGCAGAGACCGGGAGAAAATTATGTATCGGGTCCATCCACTGGAGGCCAACCGTATAAACTCGGAAAAACCGACTTCGAGCCATAGGATTAAAAGGTTCCCAGACGTTATCAAGAACCCACGGGCACTCCGTCCAAACAACTAGGAACTGACGTTAGTTCTCCAGTCGATGTATAACATTGTTCCAATCAAACCCCACAACAGACTTGAGTGGGTCCAGGAGTACTTCCCGGAGCAGATTCTACCACCTCCTTAAGAACTTAGGGACGTCGTCGGCCCAGGTCCAGTCGAGCGACAATTAAGGAAGAAGGCCCAGCCTGGTAAGTTTCCGTTTTTCTAGGACCGAAGACCCGCGGTCCCCTTCCGACTTCTTTCACAGAAAATTTAGATCCTGGCATATGGTCACAACCAGACCACCCTCACTCGAGTCCTCCAACATACCCAAGCCGTGTCACCCCACTTATAGATTTTGAGCCGCCAACTGGAGAGCATCTAGGACATGACCGGCTATCAGTCCTCTTAACCCAAAAAACTGCCCCTCCTCCTCCCATAAGGTCCGGCTGACCGTCCCAGAGTTCTAGAAGACCCGGTCCTCAGGCGTCTATACCCCCCACTAGGACAGCCCGGAGGTCCCAGTCCCCCATAACAACCTGGGTCTGTCCCAGCCGGGGACCGAACTCTAGACACATATATCCTCCCGCCACAGGTCGTTTCGGTCAAGGGCCAGAACCGGGTACGTAGCCCCTTAAGTAGATCGGTAAAAACTTACAGGTGACCCCCGCCATATCCAAAGACCACGTTGGCTATAAGTAGAAGATTAACCTACCAGTCATGAACCTAGCCAGACGGGCTGACCAGCTCATAAAATCAAAGGGGACCCTCCTTTACTTAGACCCGGGGGTAAAACCAGTTGTCCAGAATAGGATTGTCGCCCTTCCCCGTAAGGCCTTACTGGTACTTTCTCACCCTATGGGTAGGACGTGGGTTCAGGTGACTAGAAGCCCATCAGGTAACTATCAAAGTAAGGTCATCGGGGGACGTGGGTTCTCCACAAAAGCCGGCCAAAAGGGACCCCGAGATCGTTTTGGCTTATAACTCGGGGACACAGCTGTTCCTTCAGTTAACCTCAGGGGAGGTGAAAATCCCAATGGGACCTAAGTCCCACCCCGCGACTTTGGGTAGGAGGGATCAGTGAGTAAAGAAGCTACCGGTCCTACCCCCAAAGCACCGGGGGAAAAAGGAATCCTGTAAGAAACCGGGTTACAGGGAGAAGAAATGTTATCCGTGTGACAAAAAAAGGGTTACGACCAGCGCATCCCCCTGCTAAGAATGGAAGTCATCGGTCCGCCGCGTTGACCGTGAGGAAAGAGGACTCAGTCCTTGACATCACCGGTCGTCCTACGCACGGTACAATGCCCAGACCGCCAGACGACGAAACCGAAAAGGAGCCCCCAGAGAGCCCACAACATCTGAGAAAGACGATGTCAGTAATTTAGAACCTATGATAAAAGTGGGTCCACCAGATCAAAAACATCGAAAAAAGATTATAGTCCCCGGTGGACTAACTGTTTCACGTAATAGTTCCACCGGACCCACGGAAGACGAAGACCTAGGTACCCCCACATAACAGATTTTCGAAGGTAGTCGGAAAGGTCCTTCCGACGACCCGAGAACCACCCCGGGACAACTTGTAGATGAGATCGATCCAATCACCCAAAGGCACGTCGACGGAATTCGGGGGCGGGGGGAGGTTCTCAGACCGCCATCTGGGCCTCGGAGAGGAATGGAACACGACATAACATTAGGGTCAGTCCAGCACTATTTCCTTTTCTCCGTAATTAAAGTAGATATAATCACCACCCAAGAGGTAAACGGGGACCCTGGGAAAAAGTCCGGAGTAAAACATAAGAGAGAGAAGACACCATTTCTCTTAGACCTCGTCGACAACCGTCAGTAGGGTCCACCCGACCACCCACTTCTCGTGTCAGAGATCTTCTAACCAATTTAGAGATCTCAATAGACTCTTGAACCGTAAACCCCTAGAGGTCAATATATCCAGTGATCATCTCTTCCCGGTTATAACTACTCAAACCAAAGGAAGGAGTAGGCCCCCCGGCCGGTGAGCATTCCCCTCCCGTTACCAACTCAGACGGCCGGGGAGGTTCCGGTACCGAGTGGCTACCGCACATAAAACACGCCCGGGGGGAGGGACACAAAGCCGGGACCCACCTCCCTACCACCCCCGTCCGCCACCAAACCCCCCCCAACCATTCCCCCTCCCTTCTCCTCAAGAAGAAGACAAGGGAAGACGTCTTATCCCATCTCACCACGGCAACCAAGTCCGAGGAACCCTAAGAAGTCCGAGAAAGCCCAGTGATTGTGGACTAACTACCTTTTAGGGACAACTCCTTTCTTTCCAAAATGGGTTCCTCTCCCCCGCGTTGTGTCATAAAAGGGTATACTACTATATTCCTTGAACCAGTCCCACAGGCTAGGCGCCAGCCTACTATAGAGTCTGAGCCACATGTCAAAGGTTTAGTTTCCACGGAAGACTCCCGGTAGGATGTAAGTTCCAACCGGTAAGACGTGACGTTTTTCACTAATTAAATAAGAAAAACTGAAGGTGTCTCCAGTACTCATGCGTAAGACTGGAGGAACTTTACTAGTCATTAGTTCCTATCTCCGCACCCCGATCTTACCGCAACGGGGTAGCAGGGACCTAGTTAGTTTACAACCATTTAATTGTGTCTGTTTTACCTGTCGGTGTGTCTGTCTGTCTTCTTTATATGGAGGCCCTCAAGTCTCCGTTTTGACTTTCATTCTGCTGTCGGAGGTCGACAAGTCGTCCTCGCTGGGCGATAGCAGATGTCTCTTGTCCCCGTGAGGCAGGGGAGACTCCCCCAGTCCCTGCAGAGGGTTGCTGGGTGTGGTCGCTGGGCAACCGCGTAGGCGGACTCAGTATATGGCCAAAGTCTTTTATCCGGAATAGTCTTTGCTCCTTTTTCTTTCTTTTTTCGAATGACCGACGTCTATTGAGAGGCCTAGTCAGGAGGGCACCTCGGCCACCCTCTAGGACCTGCTCGGGGGTTTACAATTCGGGTTCAGCGTTTTAGAGGGTTACTGGTGGTCCCTCGACTACAGGCTACGTTTTCGTTCTGTCAGAAATAATGGTTCGAGTTCGACCCCGTGGGTGGCAATGGTTGCGTCACCGATACCCTTCCTCGGGGCTCAAAACCCAATGTAACGAATATATCCCATATAAGTACATTTTCCCCTAAAGGTCCGACCTCCTGTAGACTAACCAGTGGGAGAAAACTTCCCAACACACAACTAAAGACTAAGAATAATGGATCCGTTTGGTGTTTAAGGACTTCAGTCCTCAAAAACCAGACTCCAGACTAACCGTGCACCTATCACCCCACTCCAGCCCACTAAAGGTTTCAGAAAAAGACCCTTGAAGTGTTTTACCTCAAGAGAAAAACTGTTCTACCTCATCGAATCCAAGAAGTCTATGGATTGATTGTGTTAACTGATATAACATAATATGACTTTGTCCAAATATTATGAAAAGTGTCTTTGTAATTATGTATTTGTAAAAAAGTCATGGGACTTTTCATGTTATTATATCACGTTTCCGACCGTATTTCCCGACCGTAGTTCCCTTGTCCGTTCTGAATGACTGACCTCCCCCCTCTCCTCCACCCTCTATCATCTCAACTTCCAATAGTCGTTATCCTCTACCTTTCGTTCGACGTCAAAGAGACTATGGACTGGACCTACCGTGTTCAAGACAAAGGAACGACCTAAGTTCAGATAGACTTATCGTGTCTATCAAGAAGTGACCTAAGTTAAGACAGATGGGAGAACTTATGGACTAGGTCACTACAGACCCATCATCGAGAAAAAAAGAGTAGTCTCTTCTGTGTTATCGTAACCTAACGTAATTGTCAACGACGTTGGAGATACATGACCAGATGCAAACCTAGGACACAGAGTTTCTCATGGTCACGGAGGAGTTTCTTTTGGGGATGTAGTACTGTTACATGTGTTCTGTACACTTGATTGAATGTACTTACCTCTCTTTCAAACGTTGGACTTGCAAGTATACATTCCCTGAATTGACATAATGCTTTTGTCAAAACTGGGACTTCTGGAGGTATATGAATCCGTTGTCCCTATGTCGGTATTTGTTCGTTTCAGTACGGGACTTCCTTGTTCGATTTCTTCATACGTCTTTTGTGGGGTTAATTATTAATATTAACACTCTTTACGATACTGTGGTAAGTCAACCCCTTGGGTTATATGACCTCAATTCCGTAGTACCTTCCGAAGGAACTCTTTCCTTAGACAACTCTGATAAGAAAAGTCACTGACTGTAAATCGATCAGGTTCAGGAACAGAAAGGTAGAACTGACGATGGTGACATATATTCGGGAATAGCAAAGGACAAACCTGATGATATTTTCTTGGATTCATCAGAGAGACGGAAGTTGGTATGTCGGATAGGACATACACGTGGATCTAATTTAAAAGATTTTCTGATAAAGGTAGTCTTTTCTGTCATGACATTTAACCATTATTATCGATTCGTTCAGTCTAGTCTCAAACCTAGGGACCGGGAATTATTTAACGACAGATATCCTTTCAACAAGTCAGAGTGTCGAAATCAAAGGAGGAGTCAATCTACTCCAAAATACATAGTCTTGGTGTGATTATGTGACCGGTTTTAAGTCGTATGATAGGTCATGTGTCGACCTTGAGTTATAATAATCAAGTAAAGAAGATAGGACACAAAGGTAATCGAAACGGATATTACACGTGATCTCATTCGACGGTGACGAATAATATCATTTTGTAGACCCTACTCTAAAACTGACTTCCAGTCATTTTTCTTTTTTCAAACATTTCTCACAACTGACTTGACTGGTCTTAGGTAAGCGATCTGTACGAATCAATCGACCATTTTATTGATCAAGATGTTTACATGGACTTTTACACAATGACAACAGTCGTCCTTCTCGGGTCATATTTGTTGAAAAAGTTTTTGGGTTTTTTGATCTTTTGTTTCCCATTAGTTCATGATGATGTTTGGTTTCCAGGTCCTTTTTTTGACCTTTCATCCTAATAATTTACATTGGTACTGAAAATCTATATTAGTCTCTCCGTCTTTATCAAAGAGATCAGTGGTCATTCCCATATGAAATGACCATATGGAAGTTGAGACCGGATGTATTTAGATTTATAAAATAAGGTAGGTAATTGTCAAGAGATTATAAGGTCAAAGAGTGGGTAAGGTAGTTCTGAGGTACCCCCCAGTACCTATTCTTTTTCAGAAGATCTCATTATGTAAGAGGTTATATTTCATCATGTGATAGTCCATTGATTTAGTTGTTAAGAGTCAGACGTTAGATTTCATGGTCTGAAGACCCATGTACTGGATTGCTACACAAGATATTAATTCCAACCGGACACTTGAAGGGACCACCAGGTCACAATTCTGAGACACGGAGGTTATAAACCACTTAATTTTAGAGTGTACGACGGATTTTGTTTGATGAGAATGGGAGGACTACGACTAGGGATAGTGTAAAACATAATTATCAACGTTTGGTATTAAATGGTATGGAGAAGACATGTGTTTTTTATACTATCTTTTTAAATACAAGTTTAAAATGTTTAGAAAATTTTTTAATTCTCGTAAATGTTTTAGAAGTTAAGAGAGTACGTTCATACAAAAGTAAGATGAGTCAAAAACAGGATCCTCAAATTCTTTATTATACCGAGATGAAGCCTTCCTCGATTCATCACCCAAACAAATTTTTTAACAATTATTTTCAGATTCCTTAAGTTCGTGTCCTTCTCCGATTCACGTTCCCAAACATGTCCTTTGGGTTCCTTCTCGATTTACCTGCTGTTTACATAAGTCTCTGGTACTCCGTAGTCAAAGGAAATACTTATCTTATAATCCATTAAACCCAATTCAAAGAGGTATTTTCCTCGTAACAAAGACACCTGAATTTTGAGAATAGACTTTTAGTTAAAGTGTATACAGTTATTTTAGTTGTAAATAACTCATGAGTCGAGATCGAAGTCCGTGGCTCCTTAGTTTTTGTTTAGGTATAGGAACTCCTTACGTACATCACCCTTTTATCTGTTTTTTCCTTTGAAGAAAGAGTTTTTTTTTTTTTTTTTTTCTAAATGGACTTTATCAGATTGTAAAGAAGATTTTATTTTTGTTTTGTTAGACTGGATATTCGAAGACTTTGATGATTTCTGTCCGTATGACATCAGGGTGTCCTGACATAAGTATCACACTAAAGGTCGGATGGTTGTAGCCTTCCTATATTTTCTGTGTCTTAAGATTACGGGGGGTGGTTAGAATTGACTTAAGTCTTAGAGACCCACACTCTGACCCTCAGGTGTAGAGTGTAAAATTCCTTTTTAAAATTCAATTTTGTAAAGGGAAAATTTCAGGATAAGGAGTGATTTGAAGACAGCAGTAATACCAAATTACTTTAGGGTGAAAGGATTTTAAGTAATACATAATAAAAAACTTTGTGTTTTGTGTAGTTATGAACGAAAGAGTTGTAACAAGTTCCGTCCAAATAGAAATCTTTACCAAAAGACCTAAATCGACAGTCCTTTACCGTTGGACGAGGTCATAGGAACGGACTTTTTACGGTACCTATCGCTTCGAACCACCCGATATCAGGTGGTCCAACGTTTCTCAGTCTGTAGTGACACGTCGACTCGTCCTCTTCGTATGTTTATCCATAACCCAACCAGTTTTTCAAGTAAACCCAAAAAGGTATAGTATACCTTTCGGGTCTACTTGAAAAACCAGTTAGGTCATAATTTTGGACGGTCGGTTGGTTGGTTGGTTGGTTGGTTGGTTGGTTGGACCGTCCTCAGTCCCCACCACACCCTCCTTGAATTTACACGGTCTCCAAGGAATGACGAGACATACTTCTCTTTTAATAGTTACAGGTATATTTCTAACTTCCGTCCTCTTCCTCTACTGTCTCCTGCTCTACCAACTTACCGTAGTGCCTGAGTTATCTGTTCTCAGACCCGTTCGAGGGTCTCTATCACTTCCCGTCCCTTCGGACCACACCCCGTCAGGTACCCCAGCGTTTCTCAACCTGTGATGACTCACTCACTTGTAATTCATAAGACGTTAGGTCTCAGACATCGATCTCGGAGTGATTTAATGTCGTCATTAAATTTAATATATTTTAAATTTTAAGTCAAGAAGTCAGTGTTGACGGTGTACAGGTCCCGAGTTCTTATTGTATACCAATCACCGGTAGTATAGTCGTGTGATGTCTTGTAAAGGTAGTGACGTCTTAGAAGATGACCTGTCACGATTAGATCTTGTGATCGGTCGTGTGTTTCTTCATAATTGTCTCCTGTTAGATAGTTTGGAATATTTCTGTAGATGTTCAGTGAGTGAGACAAATTCCAACCGATCGGTAGTTCCTTATATGATCCTTGAATCCATGTTGTGAATTGTTCTTCGAGTCTTATCAATTGTCTTGAATTTATTCGTGACTGTTGGTGGACTCTTCACGATACTAAGTTGGACGATACCCTGGTTCTCTTTCCCCTAAGATCGAATTTCGTATCTGGTGTCTTCCGTTCTAGTATCCCCTCTACTATAAACTCAAAGTTGTCAGAAATAACCTTCCCATTCCTGATAGTTCCCATCGTAAGGTCCTCCTTGGTGGGATGTTTCTCCAGATTATTACAAACCCACACATACACCTTTTGACAGTGTTTGTTTTTCCGACAATTCTACTCCAATCAGGTGACTCCCTGGAAAGTGTAGTGCAAACACTACTACCTTAAGTAGGACAGTCATCAATGGTGGGTCATTTCCTCAACTAGTCAATGAAGGTACGACATAGAAACATACTCTTGTTGACAGGACCTGTGTACTTTCAAAATAGTCGTCTATGGTCTGTGCTCTATGATCAAGCCTCCTATGATCGGAATACCGTTGACTCGAGCTAATGATTGACTACTCGTATAGTTACTTTTACCTAACTTTCCATAAGATTCCTATATTTTCTCTACGACGACTTGGAGTGCAGGTCAAGAGTCGTTTCGTCATCAGTTCTAGTAGACCTGATGATTCTCCCTGTCATCTTAGGGTCGACTCCAATTTTTTAATTTACTTATAGTTCCATTTCTGAGTTCTTATAGGTATTTTCTCCTTATTTGCGTAACGACCCGTTCTCACTTCGGATACGAGCTCGATCCATCGGAATTAACCACCACTTTGGACAGATCAAAGTACTGAGTGGCCCTATGGTTTTTGTCCTCTCCTCTTTCGGTTACCATACTGACCCTGTCCTACTCGTTCATATTGTTTGTCTTTTACCCGACTTTCATACTCACTCTCAACGATTTTCCGGACTGAGACTCTTACGTTCCCACCCCTTAATTTAAAAATTCTAGATTAGATTCTGCGAGACAAAACCGCCACATCGTTGCCAGAGTTTACCCCTTGAGTTCTCTAGTACGGAAATTGGATAAAGAGTTGACAGAGTTTGCCCCTCTCATATTCAGTCCTCTAGTTCGAAAATTGGAGAGAGAGTTAGAGGACCTTTTTTACGTTGTTTTCCTACAATTCTTCATCATTGTGCGTCAGAGCGACGTATTTTAGTCAGGGTCCACAACGGACCTGAAGTAAAGTGAGGTGGTGGGGTAATATTAATAAAACACTGTGTTTGAGTTCAGACACCCTTCTATTTCTTTAACCCAAGTAGGAGATTTAGAATATGGACGAGCTAGGTGACGTCCTGTTGCGGGTCCTAATTCCAATTCGGACCCGTTTTCTTAGGGCGGGTATTAGCTCCTCTCTGAGCTGTACCTCCGCTACTGCTCTAGCGCCCCCTCCCTCCCTAAGAAGATCCGGGTCCCGCCAGGAATCCTCCGTCCTCCGTCGTCTCTTGAGGGTATTTCCATAACGCCGTGAGGGGAGGGGGACGACTCTTCCCACGCCGGAAGAGAGGCGGAGGAGGTGACGTCGGTGGAGTCCTAACGTCGAGCGCGGCTAAAAACCTCTTGTACGTGGAGGGTGGGTGTTCGGTCACCGTGGCTGGGGGTGAGGAGGGAAGTCGGGGTGCCCAGGTCCTCGTCCAGCCCGATCAGAACAGGAAGTCCGTCGCCCGCGGGTCCCGCCTCGGCGTTAGCGGTGGTGGGTCTTAGGAGCCGGGCCGTCAGGCGGGGGTGGAGGTCGCGCGCGAAGGACGGTGCAACGCGTCCCCGCGCCCCGGTCTGTGACGCCGCGACCCAGAGCCCCTCCCGGCATGGTTGCTGGCGGAGGGGCGGCTGGGCGCGTCACCAAAGCGAGTAAACCCTGGGCTCGGTTATTGTTCCCCGGCAAGGGACTCGAAGTCGTCGGTTAGTCTACGGCTTCGGTTCGTCCGCCGCCCATTTGGCTGAGGGGGCTTCCTTCCCCTCCCACCATCCTGCGGGCGCGCTTCGGTGAAAGTGACTGGGAGGGAAGGGTGGGGGTGGGGATGGAGGGGCACCCTCCGGCTGGCGCGGACGAGTAGGTTCAGAGAGAGGTGGGATGGATGGATTCGTGGGTGGGTCACCCGTTACGCTCTCAGGGATCCGCCGACGCGTGAGGGCTCCGACATTGACTGTCCGCGAAATGAGGTTGGTTTTGGGCGGTAAACACAAAAGTGTGTGCCGCCCTCCTCGTCGTTGGTTAGTCACTGTTCTATCCTCGGCCTTCGCGAGGAGGGAGACGTCCTCGTTACCGAGGCAGGCCTAAGCTCGGAAAAGGCGAGGGAAGAGGGAGGGGGAAGCCAACGGCGTTCCCCCCGGCGTGAGAGCGGACGGAGACTGGTGGAGAAAGGGAAAGTCGCATTGTTTGCGATACGAGGGCAGAAGGGTGATCCCTTCCGCTGGGGGTCTATGGCCGGTCTGTTGGAGTCGGTGGGTAGGGGGGTGGTTAGGCGGCCTGGGGGAGGGTGGTCTCAAGGCGAGGGGATGGATCGGCTCCGAGAGACTCCTCGGCCTCGGGGTCTCGTGTCGGAGAAGAGATCCACCGGGGCCGCCGAAGGCGACTAACCGTCGCTCAACCGGTTACCCACGCCCCGCCGCCCGCCTCCCCGGTTACCGCGCCGCCCTCCCCCGCACAGGGCCCACGGGGACCGCGGCCGCGACCCTTAGGGGCACGCCAGTCACCGCAAAGGCGAGCCCGTCGCCCGACTCACTCGACGATGGCGGCGGCGGCGGCGGCGGCCCCCTCCCCGCCGGCGGCGGGCGGACGCGAGTCTCTGAGTGCGTCGGGGTCAGGGCGGTCAGGCGGTTGTGACATCACGGCCGGGAGGGAGGAAGGGACCGGGAAGGGGGAGGGGCGGAAACCGAGCGAGGCGGAAAGACGGGGGGTGGGGGTGGAGTGCCCGTGCCCGGTAAGGGCCGGTCCTTTGCGGCACCGCGGCGCAACCCGGATTGAGCTCAGGACGACGGAGGGCCCTCACGGCACGCGGCGTCGGGCCCGGGTCCGGACCCTGTTCCATTCCCAGGTTGTCTTTTCTCTCTGGATGGGAGTGCTGGCCCGGGGCCCCCTCCCTTCCCAGTGGAGGAGGCAGAGGGGCGCGAACGAGAGCCCTGCACCCGGACCGGGAGGGGTCCGAGAGTCATCCTCCTACGACGGGGAAGAGTAGGGGGAGCGGCGGGGGGTGTGTGGCAACGTGGGGAAAGGGTCCGCCTCTCCGGGGTAGGCATTAGAGCAGCTGGGGTGATGGGAAAAGTGCAGAAAGGACCCAGTCCTGCGAAGGGGAGGGGGGTGCGGAGAAGTGGGGAAAAGGACCCTTGACGGATGAGGTGCAAATGGAAAATGAACTCCTATCCGGAGAGTGACGAGAGGAGAGTTTTATGTGTCCGTGTGAAAAAAAGGGGAGGGGTTTGGAGTGGGGGTGGGGGTAAGCGCGCCGGAACACTGTTGAGGCTAGAAAGACCCCCCCGAAGCTAGAGGGGTGGGGTGGGGGTTTACAAGGACCTGCGGAAGGGGGAGCAGGACCCCAGGGGTAAGGTCTACTAACGAAGCAAAGGGTGTGATTCCTGTAATGGAAGCGGTGGGGGTGGAGTGTAAGAACCCGAGAGTCACCGCATTCGGGGTCATATAGACTCTACCGGAGTGACCTAAACATCCCAAGATCGAACCTCAACTCGGTCTAACACAGCAAAAGGGACGGAACCCGCACCTCTCGCTAGTAAACGCTTGCAGAAATTTCCGTCTTTTTACATCGGAAATACTTAAGAGAAAGGGAGACGCACCTTCGGTCCCTACGCTTCACTTACCACTACTCTTTTTCGGGACCAAAAATTCATCCACTTAGCGCACTATCCCTTTCAAAGACAACCCTTTCGGGGAAGATACGATTAAATAAGATGTCTCGAGGAAACGAGGAGAGTGAAGAACCCTTATTGACCAGAAAGGGAACCTATCACTACGACGTCGGTCGAGACGACCAGACCCAGTCCCAACGCACATACTGGACGTAAAAGACGAAAGAGTACAATGAACACGTTACACAAGTGGTGATTGAGTAAAGAACGGGTCTGGAGACCCAACGTAACCCGAAACAGATATGAATCAAATAAAAAGTTCAAAAGGGGCAAGAGTATCATGATTTTCTTAGGGGTCCAGGAGACGTTTAAAGGAAATAGAGAACTACTTTGCTCAACGTAAATTTACTGTATAAATACTGGTTCCAGTATAATTGTAAAAACAACCCGTCTACAATGTATAATGTATCGTTATGACACTAATCCCACCTAGGTCGACTCAACTCACAGGACTCGAAAAGTTCTCTTACACATGGGGGATAAACCCTTTAAAAGAACTAATCAAAATATAGTTACAAACATCCAGTGAGACTCTCCTTTTAATATTCACCATTAAACTCCACACACCTTAGACTCTATCATTTGGAGTGGAAAAGTCTCCAAAGACCCGGACAACCTTCTGTTCTTTAAAAAAATAATCTAAAGATGGCCAAAAAAGTCCTCCTAGTAATCAAAAGAAGACATCGGTTTTTAAGACTGAGCAATACCCTAATCTTAGAAAATTCCAAATGACTTCTACAGTGACACATCTTTTTACTAATACAGGAAACCATCCTGTGTTGTATTCGAAGACAGAAATTGACGTTTAAATTTAAACTGACATTTCTCTTACAAATCGTTTATCCGGAAAATTTCTGATTTCCAATTAGAAGTGAGGATTTAACCACGGAATAATTCACATATAAACCTTAAACCATTTACAACTAAAAAGATTATTTTTCGGTGTCAATTTTGATTTTCCCACTGGATTCCTAACAAAGAAAGATTTCCGTATTAAGGTCGGGAAGACCGTACCTCGTGACCAGGTTTTTTTTTTTTTTTCTTACACATTCCTCACCCCCACCCCATTCTTCTTCCAACAAGGAAACCCGACCTAGTGTCCCCACTCATATGTTCCGTCGTCGTCGACGACCGAGACCTCGAGACCAACGATGCACTCCTCGAACTCATCACGACCGACGACAGAGGTCCCTTCCTGTCGTCACGTCGCAGGTAATTACGACAACCGACGTCCCTCGACGTGAATCCGTTACCGACGAAGTCCCGATTCTGCCTTTGGAACGAAAGGACCCTTAAAAGTGACGACACGACCAAACGTAAAATAACCACCCCTTTACTCTTAATCGTTAAGTATTGGAAGATGGGTAAATACCTATAGTCGTAAACCTTTGACTTGGCATCAATTTCTGAAAAGACAAACCAAAAACACCGTCTAAAAACCAAAATTAGAGCCCTAAAACGAACCTATCCTGGTCTTCAAGGTAAACTCAAAATTAAAAAGTTAGGAAAATTTTGGTTCCATTATTCTTAAATTCCTAGAAGTACTCTTGGTCTTACCTCTTTTATAGTCAACTAAAAAGACGTCGACCGTACAAAAGGAGGTAGAAAAATTAGTAATTTAGTTAAAATTATGAACATGCAGAAGAAGGAAGGTCAACAATCTGGTATCAATGGAATAACTTGTCTACAAAACGATTTGTAAAATGATATAAATCCCAGAATTTGAGATCTTTGTTGACAGGAAACGTCTTGCTAAAGATACATATTTATAGTTCATAAAAGAATAAAAGACACAATCATTATCTAAAGAGGTTTAATCTAATAAAGAAATCTTAAACTGGACACTATAACTAAATATTACACACAACTCATATCAACAGATTCTAGTGTTCCTAGATATACAAACTGTCACTAGGTAAACTTTATACTGTCTGATCTTCCTTATGAGTCTTTAACTTATTTAGATCATATGTCCTATGAACTCTACTATCGTAGATCCGGGGAATACATCAGACAGAAGAAGGTGCCAAGGGTGTCAAATCCTTCTAGAGACTAATTCGTCTTGTCAAACAATTTATACCTTCATGAACTTCCTCTTAGTGGTCGGGTTATATGGTAGTCAATGTAGACTATGAATTGTCTATCTACGGACAATAACAGAGGGGGATTCTGAGTCCGTAGGATATATAAAAAAAAAAAAAAGGAAGTCTTAAAATCATACAAGCCAAAACACATTTACTTGGGTCAGTAGATATTACACATCATACTGACCGCAAACACCGCCCTTGGTCTTTCTTACCTTTACTCAAAACAGTAAGTGTTTACAATGAACGTAAGAAAGTCACAACGTTCCCCTTATTACTTTGTCTTGGAAATTACCTATTGTAAAATCCACCAAGATTAAGAATAATGATAGTGTATATTTTCTACGGTATAGTCTATTCATACCACAGTGAGTATGACCGACAAATTGTATCTGTGTTTACAGACATTCAACAGAAAATATATTATACTTTCGATGGAATATTTTATTAACAAAAATTGAACATAAAGGACAAACCTTGGGGAAACTCTAGAATTGCATTCTAGTAAAGGAATTCTCGTATCTTCCGGAAAAGTATCTTAAATAAAATGGTCGTACGAACTTTAAAAATGACAGAAGACTATCACAAAACACAGATCTTTACATGTATGAAACCCCTGAATAAAACCGGAAAGACCTCCTCCTACCGGTGAAGTAAAAAAGGGAAACCTGTCCTTTTATTATAACAAGTTTTACGTATACACGTCTGTTGGTGAAAATGCAATAGGAGAAGTATAAGTTAATTAAATACTTTATAACCCGTCTTCGACTTCTGTCACTAACAACCGAGGTAGAATGGTCACTTTTTCACCTAATACTTATTTTATTTCAAAAGAATAAAAAACAATAAATCCTGTTTACTTTGAAGTTGGGACGTTTTAATACTCTATTATATATAAATCATTATGTTGACCGCCAATAAACATTTTTCTTTTTTTAAGTCAGTAAGGAGTTTCACATTACATGGATACTATTTATTACTAACTGTGGTAAGGAACGACGGTTTTTAAGGTTTCATACACTACTTTACCGTAAAAATTGGAAAGACAACTTCGTCACTACAGAGAACACCACTTCTAAGTCCCATCAAGTACTCTCCAACTATCTAATAGTAAAGAAATTAAAGAGTCATGTATAAAACAAATTAGTCAATCAGAATACTTTTTACAAGACGACATATAAGTAAGACTTAACTCATCTATGGGGTATCGAACCACCCCCACCCCCCAGTCACACAACCTTTCGTAACGAAATCTCTTAAGAATAAGACTGTTATATAATTTGAGGATTGTAAAAACTTCTCTTCATATTCTCTATTTTCCTTGTTACTTCGTCTTAGAGACAGATGAAATATAGGCGCGAATGGTTCGTTCCTTAAACATTAGGGTAGGACGGAGTGAGTCAAAAAGGTAGTGTAACTAAAACAAACGACTTATGGAGTCCCTCTCTACATTCCCAGCGAAATTCACAGAAACTGTATTTCTGTCCCTATTCCTTAAAAGACGTATAACCTTATTATAGAATCATAAAAATTTTGTGATTCTAATAACCTACAGAAATAGACTATATACACTGAACTATTACTAGAATGGCTATAGACACGAGAAGACGGAAGGGAACTTCATACTTGTAAGAGTCCTCAAAACTACCGTCTAACTTCATCATTAGTAAAGGACTCGACACAATCAGTACATATATGTGGATCTCGACTTCTATGAGAAACCGGACACAATGCTTAGTGTCTTTTTCGTCATCTACATCCTGAAATGAGTCACAAAGACAGACCCCTCAGTTCAAAGACTACACAATGGATCAACTCCCTTTTACGTCTTAAGGAACGACACGACAAACTTTTTATCTACCTTCCTACCCTCCTCGGTCTCTACGGACGTCGTCCTGAACCAGACTCATCTTTTCCTTCTAAAAACAAAGTTTAACGGTCGACGAATACCGTTTGACTGAGCGAATAATACGGAGATCAACCGGACAGTTATACCGGTTTGTCGATCTATTCACGTCCCGTCCTGTTTCCCGAGAAACGTGTCGTCCCTCCGTCACGACCACCCCCTCCCCGTCCTCCACCCTTTCCGTCCTCCTCCTCCAAGAAAAGGGACCCTCTACTAAGTCAAACCGAATGTCAATTTCTTTTGTAAATATCAACGATGAGTTCGTAACTTAAACACGGTTGGTATATTACCATTGGGGTTTAAATCATATAGGGACTCATAGACCATCCTTGGGTAGGGAAGGAGGTTCCTTTTTACTTTAGAATTTCGAAACATATCTAATTTTTTTATTTAGGGACACGAGATGGGGGATTTAAGTTTAGTGGAGGGGTCATCTGGTCAAGATCTCGTAGACTGACAACTCAAGAGTAAATTTTTATCCTTTCTTATAACATAGACTTATTTTGGAAATATAAAGTTATAAACTAACAGGCACAAACTAATAACCCAATCTGGTCTTATCATCTTATTAAACAAAGGGAAACATTACATTTTATCAATGTATAACAATCGACGTTAAAATATAGTCATAATACTTCTCGTGGGAAGTCGTAAGTTCACAACCCAACGGTAGTACATTTTACAATTAATTTCTTTCCGACTAATAATAAAGTCAGAGTAGCGATGAAGGACCTGTTGGACTATAAGGGATCTCTAATGGGTTGGAGGGAAAATCCAATCCGTGTTGGAACAAACTATGCATTCACGAGTCGAGGGTCGACGTTCACCCCACCAACGTAGATCGAATAATCTTAATTATACTTAGTGTCTCAACCTTCTCTAGACTGTAATAAGGAAATACGTTTTAGTATTACTTGATGAAGTTTCAAACACATTCAAACGTAATTTTAAAATTTTCCTAGTTACAGGATTTGTCATAAATATCAATGAAAATTTTACAACTTGTCACGTACACACGGACAAGAAAAACAAACCAACTTAAAACCCCGGTCAACAAAAATTTTTTGGTTTTATAACTTCTTAACGTAAATGTCTGTTCAATGTGTCGTTAATAAAACTAACGTTTTCCTAAGGATGTAAATTTTTATATATATATAAGAAAATTTACGAATTATATAAAAGGTTCTTATACTAAAAATCTGTATTAACTAAACTTGAGTCAAAAGATTCTCATTTAGACAACGAACCTAACTCTATGGTGGACGTAACGTTACAATAATTTGGTCGGAATCTCAAAAGGGAATATAGGTCTGACGTCCGCTATTGTTTCCTTTGACCTCACAATTAAAAAAAAAGAATACCTAAGTCTCGAACACCGACAATCGTTTCTTCTCCACAAAATTGAGTTATCTTATTAATTTTTATGGAAATTACGTGTAAAATTATCATTCGTTCGGACTGGTTCAAAACACAGAAGACGGAATCATTTTCTTTATATTTACACAATGGGTGAATTGTAATATAAAAATACGTGTCACCAGAACCGTCATTACTATATAAAACTGGACTTTTTCCTTTAAACTCACTGATTAATAACGGTAATCTGATAAAAAGTACTTTATCATTGTTGTAATTGTACTCTAAATCACCCGACGTAAAATATAATAATATCTTTAAATCCCATCAGTAAAGAAGAGAAATTTCAAGTAAGTGTACCTAATAAAGGTATCTAAACACACTGATTTTATCTTCGTCAGATCAAGTTTGAGACCGGAGGTAAAGTCTGTCAAAAGAGATGTACAGGATTCTGATTGGAACGATCGTGATCCCATTTGTAGGAAACACGTATATGTACACGTACGTGTGTGTGTGTCCTTACACGTGTGGTGAAAAGTTCATTAATCTTTCGCACAGTAGGACCGAAGATCATGAGGATAATGGACTTAGAACGGTCCCAGGGATTTTTCAAGGTCCGTTTTCACCCCTCCCCCGTACTAAACTAGGGTGTCCAAAACTATTGATAGACCGAGGGGTTTGTCGAGTAGGGTAAACGTCATTCGGTATCGGTCGTCAGCCGATCTTACCTCCATCTTGCGTCGCGACATGGAGAACAGACACGTCGACGAGGTGGAATAAAGGACGATAATAGGGTGTTGCGGAGAGGGATCGTTTTTTTTATTTTATCCTGTTTCCCCTTTTTAACCCAACCGTTTATACTAAAAATAATACTAATCTAACACACGAACAAAAAAATACATGAATTTATGTTTTGAATAAACAGGATAAGAGTTTGTCAACAGGTTAAGAGTTTTCAGCTATCGTTTTCTCTAAAATATTGATTTCTAAAATATTAATTTCATAGAAGATAAGAGAAAGAACTATTTGGTAAAGTTAAGAATCAGAAGGCCCCTTTTTTCTTTACAAAAATTCGTATGAACACAAAGTAACCAACTATTGTGTCAGTGATAATCGTGATCTACGGTGGTATAATCGAACTTCTTTCTTTTCTTAAAGAAGACATCTATTATAAACGTCAAACTTAACCCTTAATGATTGAACATATTAAGTCTACATACTATTATCATTCCAATTTTTTTAATTTGGAACTACTTTGGGGAAATGGAATCACCTTCACCTTAACAAACTTATATCTAAAAAAAAGTAGGAAGTCTCGAGAAAAGAAGTTCGACGATTAAATACAAGACGTTCGGAACAAAAAAGGCATGTTAAGGGGGGTATTCTTTACAATAACAAAAGACTACCACTTTAAAAGAGTGGGGGTCAGGACTTTACACTTCTGAGTTTATTTTGGATCATCAGATTAATTCCGTAGACGTGACGACTTATATCATTCTCCTAATAAAGTATTAAGAATCTTTAATACTAGATCAATCCTACAAGGTCATATCACAATCGTATAAATTATTATAATTGAACAATTAAACCCACATACAGGTATACCTAGAGGACCAAAATACAAGCTTGGGTAAGCTTGAGTAAAACAAATTCCAACAAAAGAAAGGAAAAAAAAAAAAAAAAAAAAACCAGGGGGACAGAAACACCCAAAAAATAAAGACAGGACAATACTAGAAACATACCGGACACAACTTTTTAAGACAAAGGAAGGTGGTTGGAGACACATAAGGAGTTGTGTATAAGACAGTGTCGAGACACTTCCTCCTACTAGACGTCAATTATTAGTTGACAAGTCCGTAAGAACTATAGTTTCCTTACAAAAAAAATACTCCTTATTGGACCTTCCTGGACAACTGTTAATGAAACGGACATACAATGTAAAAGGAAGTAACTACATCCGACAATTCTTAACTGAATAAAAATTCTCTTTGGTCCATCTTTACCTTCTCGGTGTCAATGTATACTAATTAAATTTTTATTTACAAATTATACCATTGTAACCCTATCTTAGATTTTCCATGAAAAATTTTTTTTTGACAAATTTTTTTTGGATATAAAAGATTTTTGTTTCCACAAATTAGTGGATTTCATTTTAGTTCTCTTTCTGAAAACTCCGTGACACTAACTAACGTACGACTTGTAAATCTAACGTACGACATCGTAATCTAACAACCTACTGTATTTGAAAATAAAAGAACTAAAGACACCACGTCAGACGATATTGGTACGTTCAATTTACAGAAACACGGGTGTCAGACCTTTTCTATTCCACTTTACTGAAATTCGTTTGTTGTTATTGTCTTTTGTCTAAACTCCTTTAACATCTTCAGATTTAAAAACTTTAGACAAAAATTAATAAAAATAAGAATCTGAATAAATACCGTTAACTTTGAAATTACAATATTGAGTTATTATCTTGTCTTATTTTCCAACTTTAGTACAGTCACGTGTAAAATCCTACCCCGATTTAATATCCCGAGGCACCACTTCTTAAGTATAAAGTTCGTCTTCTACGTCCAAGTTAGGGACCTCTTTCTTTACCGTAGGGTGAGGTCATAACGGACCCTTTGGGGTACCTGTCTCCTCTAACCGTCCGATTCGTACCGTACCCCAGCGTTTCTCAGTCTGATGATCGTTGATTTGTTGCTGTTTAACATGGTTTAACAACGTATAAAAGCATAAATTTGATGAAAGTAACCTTTTAAAATGGTTTATAAATTTTTTGACTAATTTACCCTATTTCATAAATCTCGAATTTCCATGAATAAAGAACCACCGTATATAATATATTCGTTATAATTTTGGTCTATAAACGATTTCTAAGAATAAAATTTTTTAATACGGTTGTAGGATATACTTTGAGACGTCAATGATATCGGTATGGCGAAATCTAATTCATCCACTATTATTACGGTCACGAGAAACCTCGGATCTAGTCTACTTTACAAAAACGAAAAAGAAGGAATGAAATGGGAATCCGGTAATTCTAAACTTCACAACGATGAACATTCCATAGGTAAGTATTTAACTCATCCTCGGACTAATCCAGAATACACCTCCAGGTACCCTTCTGTACATAAAAATCTTTTCGTTCCGAGACCCATTCACATCGAAAGGAAAGTAGTAAATAGTACGTGTCAACCATACTTTTCCTTACCGACCTACAAACATTTTATATGATTCGTTGTTCTCCTCTTCATTTGTATAGAGTGAAATACTATGTTGACACGGTCCGTCCTTCCTACTTTGTATTAAAAAAACATATCTTATGGAATCGAGAAGACTTGAGACATTATGATCCTTATACCAAGAAACCTTTTATCAATTGGGTCTCCTAACTCAACTTATAGATGACACTTTTTACTAAAAAAATTAAATTATAAAATACCTATCTCACTGGTACACAGAACAAAGGGACCCTGTGAGGACTAAATACAGAGGGTTCATCAATCATTACCGTGCGAAAAGTGAGAGTTTTTACAGGACCAAACCCGGTATTTAATATAGGAGTGGGATTAATATCTCCTAGCACCCTTGAAAAATAGTGAGACATCGTTACGTCAAAAAAATCTCGAGAAGACTAACAGAAACGATCCTAAAAAGACAAACGAAGAGACTTGGGAGTATAATCCCAGAAGGGATTATCGAGTCAACCATTTCTTAGGTGGACGTTACGTCCTCTAGGATCAAGCTAACGATCCAACCCTTCTAGACGACCTCCTCCCTATCCGATGGATGTGGTCATAAGAACCCGAAGGGAACACCCAGTCGACCGTTTCTTAGACGGACACTACGGACACTACAGCCTCTGGACCCAAACTAGGGACCCAACCCTTCTAGGGAACCTCTTCCCTTTCCGATGGGTGAGGTCATAAGACCGGACCTCTTAAGGTACTTGATACATCAGGTACCCTAGCGTTTCTCAGCCTGTCCTGACTTGCTGAAACTAAAAGAGACTTGAGGATAAAAGTATACCTGTCAAAATCTTACCTCTTCTTTTACCGTCGGGTGAGGTCATAAGAACGGACCTCTTGGGGTACCTGTCTCCTCGGACCGTCCGAGGTACCCCAACGTTCTCAGTCTGTGCTGAATCGTTGATTTCTCTCAAAATCTTACGGGAAAAAGAAAAATCACCATCACTCCTTCCTTTATCTATGTCTAAATTAAAAAACAATACTTTTTGAGGTTTATGTTGTTTTGTCTCCCCTTTATCTTTTTTACCCGAGGGAAACTTAAAATTACTTTGGTAAGGTAAACTAGTTCTATTCCAGGTATGTGACGTGAACCAACTTTTCAAACAGAAAGATTAAATATCCAAGAGAAAAGGAGTATAATATGTGAATTACTTTAAATAGTAACACAACTCAAGAATGACAACCTAAAACCTTTAATACAGAGGTACAAGATGATAATCTACTGTGGGGGGGGGGGTATAAGACACATTTAATCGCTAATCTAGGTAACGTTCATATCACTGGTATCACTTCAGCGAGTCAGCACAGGCTGAGAAACGTTGGGGTACCCGACATCGGATGGTCCGAGGAGACAGGCACCCTAAAAGGTCCGTTATCAGGACCTCACCTAACGGTAAAGGAAGAGGTCCCCTAGAAGGGTTGGGTCCCTAGTTTGGGTCCAGAGGGCGTAACACCTGTCTGCGAAATGGGAGACTCGGTGGTCCGTTCAGTATGAAATATTATTTCATGATCCATGAAAGGAATTCTCAATGTATTACAGATGAACAGACACACAACAATCCGTCGACAAGTTCCGGGGTCTCTCAAAGACAAACATATCAAAGATAACTCTAAATGGTATGATCTTTAATTTTATCTCATAAAAAATTACAATAATTGATTAAAATCTTATCGTTATTGTTTAGGACGACTACATACATTGTAATAATACTTTTTATTGAAAGGTGAAAAAAATTACCATAATTGTAAATTGTTTAGAGAAACCACTATCTTCTGTTGACGAAAGAATATCAGGTCAAGTCAAGTTAAGTCAGCGAGTCAGCACAGGCTGAGGAACGCTGGGGTACTTAGTATCGTGCGGTCCGGAGGGACAGGTAGTGGTTGAGGACCTCAAGTGAGTCTGAGTGCAGGTAACTCAGACACTACGGTAGGTCGGTAGAGTAGGAGACAGCAGGCGAAGAGGACGGGGGGTAGGGAGGGTCGTAGTCTCAGAAAAGGTCACTCAGTTGAGAAGCGTACTCCACCAGTTTCATGACCTCAAAGTCGAAATCGTAGTAAGGAAGGTTTCTTTAGGGTCCCGACTAGAGGAAGTCTTACCTGACCAACCTAGAGGAACGTCAGGTTCCCTGAGAGTTCTCAGAAGAGGTTGTGGTGTCAAGTTTTCGTAGTTAAGAAGCCGCGAGTCTGAAGAAGTGTCAGGTTGAGAGTGTAGGTATGTACTGGTGTCCTTTTTGGTATCGGAACTGATCTGTCTGGAAACAACCGTTTCATTACAGAGACGAAAACTTATACGATAGATCCAACCAGTATTGAAAAGAAGGTTCCTCATTTGTAGAAAATTAAAGTACCGACGTCAGTGGTAGACGTCACTAAAACCTCGGGGGGTTTTATTTCAGACTGTGACAAAGGTGACAAAGGGTAGATAAAGGGAATATCAATGAAGACGTAAATTAAACAACACTATTTAACAAAACCAACTGTTGACTTCTTTTAGACCGAAGTCTTCAAGAGTCTGGTGTGAAGCTCTTCTTGTCCGAATCTAAGATAGTGACGAATTAAACAAAAGACATTATGAGTGGGAGTAATTAATACACCCAGGGGATTCTATTGTTAAACTTATCTTTTTCGTTTTAGTCACGAACGAAAAAAGGGAGAATGAATGATCAAAAAAGTTCTATTACCCAACCATTGAATCGTTGGAGATCTCGACTCGGTACTTCTCAGTAATAATAACACATGAATCCCAAAATATGGACAAACTATATAAAATCAGAGAAAACCAGTAATTACAACTGTAAATTTTTACCGGGGTGTAAACCGACAATCGAGGTTTCGCAAAAATGAGGAATAGTCAACAAAGGACTGAACGTAACGAACTAAACAACGAAAGATCACACTGTTCTACAAGGGCCTAGTAAAACATATAAAGGACGAGGTTTGGACCTGAATTGAGTAAAGAAGTTTTGACTAAAGAAAATCACCCTTTACGATAAATCTCTGGTACCAAACCCACAAATCTTCACAAACCAATATCTGGTAAAGGCACTTATCTTGATTTTTTACCAAAGTAGGAAAGGAGAAAAAAAGGAAAAAGCTTTATGGTCAACAACTATAATACACCGTCGGACCTACTCTTCCCTAAACCCCCCTCTTACCTATGTACGTATACATACCGACTCAGGAAAGTGACAAGTGGACTTTGACAACGTTGTAACAGTCAACCGAAATGGGGTTATGTTTTATTTTTCAAATATTTTTTTTTATAGTCAACTATAAACTATTAAAAACAAAACTTAAATCACGAGGTACTATAAAAATATTTACATTAGAAAGGGGTACGGGGTTTAGAGTCAAAGGTGATTATGTGTTACATTCATAGTACGAAACGGGGTGTATGTGTGTGTCGTCAAATCTTACCGTCTTGTTACACTAATGACCTTTCACTCAAACAAACAAAAACGGGAATCCTATATAGAAAGGTCTCTATATGTCAGGTCAGTCTAATGTCACAAAATTTTAGGGAACCCTATCTAGAAACACACCAATACAGTGGTTGAACTATTTGTCCAATTAAACAACACAAAGTGAAAGTCCGAAAAGTCCCTAATGAAAGACAAAATATTAATATATTTTATACCAAAGATTCACCTTAAATTTTTAACTTATATCAGTCTAGTTCGAAGATCTAAAAAGGGTAACAGAAGAGAAGGGTAAGGATAATACATTCTGTCTATTTAATACTTACGATAAATTTCACTTTAAAACAGTACCATGAAGATAATATTGTGTTCTTCGTAGATTCAATAAAATAAATGATTTTAATAGACGAAGATCTAAAAAGTCAATTACCATTGAAAATCCGGTATCTTCTCCTTATATCTGAAAAAAGAAGAAGACAACAGGTCTTAAAGAACTGAATTATATCGGTCAAGGTCTATTTTCTGAAGGAAAGAGACCCTTCTTTTGTTTTGTAAGAAAGACGTAAACCCCGCACCTTTTTCTAAGGTAAATATTTTTATGGTACCTTGTGATTTAAGTCTTATTTTCGATAGTTTATGGTTGTTGGCTATAAAATAAAAAATATTTGCACAATAAAACATAACCCCATTCTTAAGAGAGAGAACTTTACGATTTAGTAAAAGGTAAACAGAAACTACTAAAGTCTACGAACTTTGGACTGATCGTGAACCCGGTGACCATGGTGAACATTATGTCTCTAGTAGTTATGGTAAAAAACTCACTAAGTGGGAATCTGGACTTTAAATCTATAATAGAATCTTTCATACTGTAGACTAAAAATTGAAAACAGTAAATTTTCAGTTTAGTGCACTAAAATATACAAAATTCAATTTTTAGTCTAACAACTTTTAGACTTTGGACGATTTATAATTTTGACAAAATAGGAAAGATTAATATTATGTATTTTCTTTAATGGTGTAGTAAAGTCGTTAGATAGAATGTAAGATCATATAAATAAAAATAACGACGACGACATTTCAGTGCTGATCACAAGCTGAGACACACTGGGGTATCTGCCGTCGGATGGTCAGAGGGGACAAGGACCCTAAGAGGTCCTTTCTTATGACCTCACCCAACGGTAAAGGAAGAGGTTACGTACTTTCACTTTTCGCTTTCACTTCAACGAGTCAGCACAGGATGAGAATCACTGGGTTACCTGGCGTCGGATGGTCCGAGGAGGTAGGTACCCTAAAAGGTCCGTTCTCATGACCTCACCCCACGGTACAATTTAGTTCTATACGGTCTACCACTGTACTATCATCAATTTCCACACTCACAAGACGTCAACCCATCTGGAACCAAGCTCAAAATCAAACACCCAAAAGAACGAGACCGGAACCTGTTCCAAGAGTTGAACCACTCAAATTAAAAAACCGACGTATTTAAACAAAACCCGTAATGTACTCGACCACGTACATTTAACTAAATCCTGTGTTACCGAAATCTTTTCCTTGTAGGATAGTTACAATCGAAAATAAAACCTTCAATAACAATCCTTATAAACTAGTATAGAGATTTGAGAATAGACGTAGAATCCTATTCATTACATTTGTATCCTGGATTAAAAGTCCGGAGGTGGTCAATGTACTTTTCTTGCTTGACAATTTCCTTATTAACCACAGATCGATTTTAAACTCCGAAGACTGATGTCTATTTGGTCACGAACGAGATACTTATATTAATGTAATCTTTACAATTATCTCTTCCCTCGAAATTCCTTTGTTTCGAAGAAAAGTCCTAGGTTCCAGGGAAAGTCTGCAATCTTCAACAAAATATACTTGTTGAACATATCACTGATTTCAATTTCCCTAAAAAAAATTGAGACCTCAAAATTCCATATAGAACTCCGGAAAATTCACGGAAGTCTATTTCGATATATTGAGGTCCAATGAGTAGCCCAGTCTACAAACCCTCCAAAAACAAAAATTCGAGATAACTCCATATTAACTGTCCATTTTAACACTATTTACATATCGTATGTTGAACTACTGAACTATATACGTGTTCAACACTTTTCCTAAGGTCGTTGACTCAATTGTGAAAAGTAAGTAGTGCAAATGGAAACACACACTCTCTCTCTCGGATATTTAAGATTAGAGTCGTTCAAAGTCAAAATATCACATACAATATGAAATCTAGGAATCGAAAAAGTAACTTTCAAACATGGGAAAATCACTGAAGGGTAAAGAGAATGTGAGGACCGTCGGTGGTAAGATGTGAGACAAAGGCACTCAAAAACAAAGAAAAAGGTATTAAGGTATATATTCGTTACTAAAGAGGCAGAAGTGAATCGTATCACGTGAGGTCCAAGGCTACAACATTTTTTACCGTTCTACGGGAAAAAAATACTTATGACAAGGTAACATCCATCCATTCATCTATCTCTAGTACAAAAGAATTATGTAAGTAGGAAGTCGTCTGTGAATCCAACAAAGATATTGAGCCGATATCATTCATCACGGTGTCACTTGTACTCTCATGTCTATCGAGCACTTCTATCACTAAGACAAAGGAAATCTGTATTAGGGGTCTTCACCCTAACGATTTATTTTACCATCAAGATGAAAATTAAAGAACTCCCTGACGGTGTACCAAAAGACATCACCAACGTGGTTAAATGTAAGGGGGGTTGTCACGTACCCCCAAACGAAATAAGGGTGTACAAGTAGTCGTAAATAATAGAGAATAGAAAAACTATTATCAGTATGATTGTCCACACTTTACTACAGAATGACTCCAAAACCAAACGTAAAGGGACTACTAACCACTATAACTCCTGGAAAAGTTCCTAGACAACCAGTAAAAAGACTACTGCCTCCTACTCTACCAACCTACCGTAGTGTCTGAGCTACCTGTACTTAAACTCGTTCGAGGTCCTCAACCACTACCCGTCCCTTCGAACCACACGACGTCAGGTACCCCAGTGTTTCTCATCCTGTTCTGACTCGTTGACTTGAATCCTTTCATGGATAAGTCTAGGGAACGAAAAAATTAAAAAACTAATTGAACCGGCACGACCCAGATCAACGCCGTGAGCCTTAGGAGCTAGAACACCGTACGTTCTAGGAATCAACGTCGTACACCCTCGGTCAAGGGACTGGACTTAACTTGAGCCCTGGGGACGTCACCTTCACACCTCAGAATCGGTCACCTGGTCGTTCTTTCGGGGACGGATAAAAAATTGACCTTAAAAACAACAAGAAAAACCGACAACTCGACATACACAAGGAGTCTACAAAAAATACAATTGGGGAATGGTCGACACACCAAACGTTTATAAAAGAGAATAAGGTATTATGGAAGAACAACGTCACCACCCAAAAAACGAGACCTCTTCGAACATCAAACAAAATCAGAGTGAACAAATAAAAACGAGAACAACAGAACCGGAAACCACAGTTTAAAATTTTTTAAAATTATTCTATTACCATGTGTGTATGTTACCTTATAATGAGTCGGTATTTTTCCTTGTTTTATTACGGTAAATACCGTCGTACCTACCTGGACTTCTAACAGTATGTCTCACTTCATTCAGTCTTTCTCCGCATAGTATATTATGGTGAATATACACCTTGGATCTTTTTACCATGTCTACTTGATTAAACGTTTCGTCTTTATCAGTGTCTACATCTTTTTGTTTGAATCTCAATGGTTCCCCCTTTTCACCTACTTACCCACCTTACTTAATCCTCTAACCTTAATTGTACATACATGACACGATACGGATCAGCGAGTCAGTACAGGTTGAGACACTACGACACCCGACACCGGGTGGTCCGAGGAGACAGGCACCCTAAGAGGTCCGTTTTTATGACCTCACCCAACGGTAGGAGGTCCCCTAGATGGGTTGGGTCCCTCGTTTGGGTCCAGAGTACGTAACGTCCACCTAAGGAATGGTAGACTCGGTGGTCTCTTCGGCTGTTCAGACGTGATGACATATATTTTATCTAGTAATCACTCTTGATGACACATCGTTTCTCTTGAGGTGAGTCACTAGAGACCACTGGATTTACTCTTCTGTCAGATTTCTTCCCACCTACATACACATTGACTAAGTGAAACACCATGTCGTCTTTGGTGGTGTCGTAACATTTCGTTGATATGAGGTTATTCTTAATTAAAATTTTGGAATGACCGTTCTAGTCACAGTTCCTTGAATGGGGGAGTAAAGAAGCTCCTCAACATACCAAAGTCCCAGAGTATAAGTACAGAAATTATATAAAATTCATCTAAAAAGATACACTATATTCTATCCCCAGATCAACGTAAGAAAACGTACACCTATAAGACAGAAGGTCTGTGGTAAATACCACTTCTCTCTAATAGCAAAGGAGTAACACATAAAAAAATTACTTACTTTAAAATTAATGAACGTAAAAATAAAATATAAAATCAATATACGTTTAGTTTCTCGGTGAAAATCAAAGAAAATGTTGATGGTATTAAATGTCTTTTTAAATTGTGGTTTTACGACAACATATTTAAATGTAAATTTCAATTTAAGTTTGAATTCGTCTAAACATATCAATTTGAAAAATTCTTTTTAATAAGGTAGTCTTAGTAGTCGAAATCTTCTTGACTAAATATAAAACTTTACTAAATGATCTTTAAATAAGGAACATAGGGAAAAGAGGAACCATTGGTATTCAAACAAACAATACAGATACTCAGAAAAATACAAAACATCTATTCAAACACGATAAAAACTTTAAGGTGTACATTCACTATGGTATTTTAAAACAGAAACAGACTGAATCATACTATTAGAGATCGAGGTAGGCAAAACGACGTTTACCGTCATAAAGTAAGAAAAAGTATCGACCCACTATAAGGTCATATATATATGACATAGAAATAGGTAAATGGACAAATGCCTGTAAATTCAACGAATACACGACAGTATCGGATATTTTATAAGAATTGTCGGGATCATTGTCTCTACGAAGAGTTTTAATTTCTAATAGGTTTTTTTCAGGACTAAGTATCGAAAACGACTTAAAGAGGGGTAATATTTAAGAACTATAGCAACGACTTTTAATCAAACGGTATATACATACGTAAATAAAGACCCGAGAGATCAGACAAGGTGACTATATATACAGAAAAATACTGTTGTGACATGACATTAAAACATTATATCAAACTTTAGTCCTTTATACTACGAAGTCTAAAGAAGAAAGAGTTCTAACGAAACCGACAAGTCATTTTTTACGGAAACCTTAAAACTATCCCTAACGTAACTTAGACAACCAGTGAAACTTCTCATACATGTGAAAATCGTCATAAAGTCAACTACTCGTACTCGATAGAAAAGCAAACACAGAAGTCAAAGAAAGTAGTCACAAAATACCAAAAGTAACATGTCTAGAAAGTGCACCAACTTAAGTAAGGTTTAATAAAATAGGAAAAACTACAAAAACATTTACGCTATCAAAGAATTAAAGAGAAAGGACATCAAGCAACAATCACATATTTTGTTAACTACAAAATTTACAACTAAAAACATAATATACTGAAACGACTTAAACAAATAAGATTTGTTGAATCCACCTTAAAGATCCCAAAAGATCTACATTGTGGTAGTAGACGTTTCTCTACCAAAATGAAGAAAAGAAAGAAAAAAAACGGTCGGTCACCAGACAAAATAACTGTCGACCTACGAGTTCGGAATTGACGTATGCAGGCCTCTCCCATGTCGGCGAGGAAGGCGACGACGACGAACCAGAAGTCCCAGAGAAGTACGAACAACTCGGCCGCCGCGCACCGTGCACAAAAGAACCCGGCGTCTAGGTCCCCGAACATAAAGAACGGGAATATCTTAAAGGACTCCAAGAGAAAGACTCAGACCAATTACTGCCAGTCATGTGCCCGTTACCTAAATGCTTGGTGAGCCTAGAAGTTCTCAAACCTTCGGCACGGTGGACAGTGAAACCGGTGCGCGTCGACCCTGTCGAGGTGGAAGTCCAGAAGGTCGACAAAATCGTCGAGGAGGAGGAAGAACGGCACTTCCAGAACTCGGAATTAGAACCGGTACCGACACCTCAGACGGAGGCGACGGAAGAACCTCCCTTTCTCCTTCCCCGCCCCGACTGGAGGCGTTGATGACGGCCCACCGACGGCCCACCGCCGCCCGCACCAGTTATCTCGCCGGATGAAGAAAAGACTAGACCTACGGAAAAGAAAAAAGAACGGATCAACGAGACCAATCCTGAATGTGATCAGTTATTTTCACTATTCTTACCTTTAAAAACAGAACAAGGAATAGAATTTATTTTTCGAAAATCGAAATCGAAAAGAGATAACTCATACTACAATTGACACCCAAACAGTATGTACCGGAAATAATACAACTCCATGTAAGGTAAACATGGTTTAGACAACTCTTCAAACCAAAAAACAACAACAACAAAAGATGAAAAGGACGTAGACAACTCTACTAGTATGTCAAAAATAAGAAGTAAAACAATTACACTTAGTACAATTAAACCCACCACAGACCGAAACCATAGTCCCGTTTTACTCAAAACTTCCAAGGGAGAAAACTTTCAAAAAAGAAAAAAACAAGACGAAACTACGAAACCGTAATCTCACTCTAACTCTTCACGCTACTATTTAAGTCTAACCTACTGTCCATGTCCTTAACCCTCAAGATCCTTCCCTGTTTTATTACCGATTTTAATAGAGAGGGGTGGGGGTCTCCCCCATCCCCTATTTAGTCCTCTAGCCCTAATGATATATGTGTGATGATGTATATTTTATCAATTGATTGTTCCTGGATGACATATCGTTCCATTGAGCTGAGTCACGAGACATTAGGACATACCCTTTTCTTAGAATTTTTCTCACCGATATACATATACTTATTGACTAATTGAAACGACATGTGGACTTTAATTGTGTTGTAACATTTAGTGGAGAAAAGGTCAATTTTAAAATCTTTTGTTACTAGAAAGGGGGTTTTGTTTTGATGTTAGGTGCGTGAAAAAAAATTTCTGAGATGGAAAATCGTCACGTACGACTTTATAAACACTTGTTTTATTACAATGACCACAAAGGAAATCTTACTTCCTCTCCCCTTTCTACTTTGTTCTAACTGACACTCAACCATTAACAACTTTACTATATGTATTCACTTCAAGGAACATTTTAAAATGAAAAATAATGAACAGACTTTGAAAAGTGTTATTTTTTCAAATTTCCAATTGCATTTGCATAGTTGAACCGACAAAATTCGGAACAATTTCTTCCAATCATTGTATGAGTTTACAAAACCAAAGAGGGGTAACCACGATGAACTGAAAACTCGGGTCAAGGAGAACACTGATAATGTACTACAAAGGTTAGTCACATTTTTGTTCTCACTGATGTGTCTATATATTACTGAAACTTGATTTTTTTTGAAATTATAAAAAATGTTCAGAAATATCTTAAGTCCTTTGAGAAGGACTGTCCTTAACATGTCCTGACTCCTTCGTTCACCCATTTAATTATCATATGAGTCATATGTCTAAAGTAAAATGTTTTACCCACTTAAAGACTTTCCCATATAATGTTTATCGTGTAGTTACGGTCTCTCACTTCTAAAGAGATTCTTTTAATTATCTTATAAACTGATTCTCACGCTTAATAAGATACTGACAATCGTTCAGAATTGCAATCATCTGAACCCCTCAATGATTGTTTTGAGTTTGACATCTAAAGAGAGAAGGTGATTTATGATAACGGAACCTTCGTCCTTTCACCGAGGATAAACAGAAGGAAAACTGGAGATAAACGAAGAAACTATAACATTGAGACGTATGGTTACACGATTCACTAACCCATCAAGTTTAAAAAGACATCTATATCATCTTTTTGGGCTAGATGGAAAAACCGGGTTAAAGAACGCTTCAAGATGATCACAATAAAATGAAGTAAGAGTTTCATCACAATATCCCACCAGAGTTTACTTGTCAGTTACTAACGTGCTCATCATTATTCCACTCAGTTGAGACATACCAAGGTCCTAAAAAAAGTAATATGATGTAATGAATTCCTTCCGAGGTGGTTATATTAGGCGGGAAAGGAGAGGAGGACTGAAAGGCATAACGGCAGGTAGACATTAAAAGGGGAAAAAGGACATCCTAACAAACGGATTTTAACCTACCTCCTTTACCTACTCCAAAATAACCTGAAACAGGGGATGATCTGTCTAACATTTAAGACTGAAGGAACTATAAATGGTCCCATAAATGGTAAGTCAGTTAATGTCCGAAGGAAATAGGGTCTGACGGACGTCACGTCCTTTCTCACATCTAGTCTCCGACACTTAGGGACCTTAAAAATGGAACTCAAAACAGAGACGTAAAAAGACTCCCTTTCCAAGTATTCGAACTATTCTAAGAGTGTCTTTATACACTAATGCGGAGTTTTTCCAATTATTGATATTTGTAGGATCCTAAAGAAGCATTCTCTTTTTGAACTGAGCCAACTAAAGAAGTCGGACTTTTTTCCGGGGGGAAACTGGACAACCCGGTCCGTCGTTTGACAATGTCTCGGATGGACACCTGCATAAGTCATGAACAAAAGAATATTTCTTAGACCTTCAAGAACATAAAAACTTTTAAGTTTATTAAAACGATGATCTCTAGTTTTGGACGAACATAGTCTAACTGTATCTACGTGTGAGTCAAAACGAACCATTTGGTCAAAAAAGGGTTTCTTTTATGGAAGACGTTTCCCTCATTTCTTTCCTTTAGTAATTATTATTCCGATCTTGAGTCGATTCTGAAGAATTTCCTTAACTTAAAGACATCTTATTCCTTACCACAGTTTGTCGAAGGTTTGTAGAAATTTTGAATAAGCCGAACATTTAATCCTAAACAAAAAGTAACATTATCTGACTATCGGTTTCTTTGTAAGTAACATCCAGGGGGAGTTTTGTCTGTTTATAACAAGGAAATTGTCAAGTCATTACGTGTCAACCATCCTTAAATTACTTATACATACGAGTTTATTATCGGTTCTTCATAAGACGATCTTTTTGTCATTGTTCCATCTATATGGAGTCCACTTAAAAATTTATAATTACAATTCCGTTTACCTCTAAGACGGCGTACCTAAACGAAGAACGAAAGTATATGTATATCCCCTTCTCAACCTGAAATTTTGCACTTTGTGTTTGAACTCAGAATCACCTAAGAATCCTTTGATTTAAGTAACTACTCGGTACCTAACACACTAAAAAAAAAAAAAAAAAAAGGACGAAATTGGTCCTCGAAATACCACCAAACCGGGTTCTCCAGTTTCCTATCGTGGAAGAATCCCTCGACGAAACAAAGGGCAAAAAAAAACCCCCCCCCCAGTGTGAATCATTTATAGTAGACTATATAAATAGTCTCATATTTAACAAATCGGGGTCAACGTTTTCTAGATTACAAACGACAAACAAAATGACATAAAAGAATTTACCGTTAATTTTAAAAACGTGAAAAGAAACTCCGATTTTGACTCTAGTTCCACAACCGTCCTCACCAAAGAGGACTTCGGAGAGAGGAACCGAACGTCAACCAGTGAGAGAACGGAGAAGTACACCAATAAGCAGTCACACATGTGCAAGGACCACACAGAGACACATAGGTTTAAAAGAGAATATCCTGTGGTCAGTATAACTTAATCCCGTGTAGGATTACCGGAGTAAAAAATCCGACAAAAAATTAACTCTGATTTAACTGTATAAAGTCCACATGTTTTACTACGTCGGATTGTACGACGTCAGGTACCCCAGTGTTTCTTGGTCTGTGTTGAACCGCTGACTTGTTGTTTTATCGTATTACTAAAGTGTCACTAAACTTGTGTTTCAGAACAATTGTGTAGAGTGGAATTTATCAATTTGTTTTAAAAGGAGACTACTCTTGAAAATTCTAGAGAATTGTTGAAAGTTTCAACGTCATGTCATAATTGATCAGTGGTATGATATCTAATATGGGGGTACCGAGTAAATAAAATATTTACGTTCAAAGATGAAAACTACGGGGATATCGGTAAAGAAGGTGGGGATTTTAAAAACGTCAAAATTTTTCGACACGGGTTGTTTAAACCCTTGGTGATGAGAAATTCATCCCCACCAGATGTTCTCTAAATAGTTTCAGACCCCGTATCCTAAAGAAGAACAAAATCAAAAGTATAACCAATAGTTCGTGATCTTTTCCTATACATGTCATAAGTTTTTGTCATCGTAACTTATAAATCCTTATAAAATGAATCCTTTTTTATTCAAACATTTATCTTCTACAAAATTGTTTTTCCTTTTCACCTCCCATTTTGGATTCTACGAAGTACAAGAGGTGAACTAAGTCACGACCTTAAGACCCGAAACGAATCCCAGTCTGAGACTATCATGGCTTTTTGACCGTCTCCGCTAACTTTCTCTACCATTTTATGAAGCCCTTAAAGTTGTCTCGAATACCAACACCAATATAAAACGTATTCTTAAACCTCGTTAAATGATTTGAGAAACATAAGTAAATTTTCATCACGAAACTGACACGGGACCCCGATTAAATTCATAAGGATTTACCTCCCGGAAGGACCACCGAGTCACCATTTCTTAGACGAACGTTACAGCCTCTGGGGTCAAGCTAGGAGTCCAGGTCTTCTAGGGGACCTCTTCCTTTACCGTTGGGCGAGGTGATAAGAAAGGACCCTTTAGGGTACCTGTCTCCTCGGACCGCCCGACGTCCGATACCTTGACCTTCTCAGTCGGTACTGAATTCCTGACTTGGGGGTGGTAGTCAGTCATTTCTTAGACGGACGTTACGTCCTCTGAACCCTTCTAACAGACCTCTTCCTTTACCGTCGGGTGAGGTCACAAGAGCGGACCTCTTAGGGTACCTGTCTCCTCGGACCACTCACTGTCAGTACGACAGTGTTCTCAGATTTGGTGGTGGTGGGTAATTACTTACTCTTAAAACCGGGGTCATATTGACTTCACAAATAACTTTGACCAAATAGTTCCAAAATTAAAAATAAAGAAATATAAAACCGGTGTGACGTGACGGACGTTCTAGAATCAAGGGGTCGGTCCTTAACTTGGGTCCGAGAGTCGTCACTTCCGTGTCCTCAGGATGGGTAACTTGGTGGTCCCTTGAGGGACATAGTTCCAAAATTTAATAAAAAGTATAATTCTAAAGGTCTCTTATCAAAATGTCAAGTATTCAATTTATAAAAAATACAAAACGTCTATGTATTGCAAAGACTCGGAGTATTTTTTAATGATCGATCAACCAGGTCTCTACAAGTCGAAGAAGATCCCTTTATCACATGAATAAAAAGGTCTCGAACGAAAGATGAGTCATTGGATGACATATTCATTTATATCCGATCAAAAAACGAATCTGTGTGTGTGTTTTTGGTGACCTATGCAGGGACAAATTGAAATGACAATAGTTATGTCAAATACCGCCCATCAAACCATTATCTTACAAATTACGATATATAAACGTAACTGTCACTAAACCCGGAGAAAAGGTGATTGACCTAGTAGTCTATAGAGACGAAACACCAAGTACATCCTTAGTCGATAGATGTAGGGTGGACAAAGAGAAGAAACTGCGAGTGGTAACAATCATGACACTGGGAATGGTAATAACCACTCATTAAAAAAACTGACATTTCATACAGAAGTAACTCACCCACTCGAAAAAATTGGGATTCAAACAGTAGTAAGATTCCAAGAGCATGAGAATTCTTTGCCGAGTAATTCTTGTCGACCGGTTGTGGAGCCTATACTCGGTGACGATGACACTATTATTTCTCTTCCTATTAGTCAGGAGGAGAAAAATTACGAGACCAAAGTGAATAAAAATGAATAACCACGTATTGTATATGAATGTCTTTATGATACAGTGTCTGACCGAACACACAGACGAACACGAATTGAGACGATGTTCCTCTTTGAACACAAGGGTTCTTGTGTTCTTTAGAATAGCAGTTGTTTGAGTTTAGTTTTTTATTAACATATGACCCTGAATTGAAGGGACCCGAAGACGACATCCCCTGAACCAGGTGCCCCCAACCCATCGTCGCCGTGTGGTTCTAGGGTGTACGGGACACTATGTCGGTTTTTTCAAAAATATTTTACTTAGTATTCACTGTTTTCGAAAAAAATTTTTAACGAAAGTCAGGAAAAAAAAAAAACCCCCCCCCCGGTGTACCAAACACCCTAGGTTCAAGGGGTTGGTCTCTATCTTGGACACACGGGAGGTCACCTCCGTCTTAGGATGGTGGTCCCTTAAGGGTCATTAAAAAAAGAAATTTTTTTTTTTTTTTTTTCTGTAAAAAAGTATCGGTACACACATAATTGTAATGAGTCGTTTAGTCAACTACCCAATGTAATTCGAAAAATAGGTAAAAGTGAAAACGTTACTTTACTACCAGAAAGGTATAGTGACGGTGGACAGCAGTATACGATTGGTGAGAGTGTTATAAATTTTATTTGTTCCCTGTTGAAATGAGTCGTCTACATTATATATGATGAACATAAAGACCTTAAATGAAATTATCACATCTTCTCCTCTCCAATATTTATTCTAACTGACACTCAACCTACAAGTAATTTCGAACCATCCTAGACATAGTCAAGTCATGTCCCAAAAGACACCAAAATATAAACAAACTTTAAAGAGTATTATTTCAAAAAAATTCCACGTTTTTTGTGTGTTCGTATAGTCTGTTCATCACACTTGTTTTAAAACTTTCTTTTCCTTTTTTGTTCCAATTATAGATTAATTGTTTCCGTTAGAAAATAAGTCCGTCTCAGACTTGATTGGGTTATCTATAATCCATCGGTAAAATTCAAAATTATCATCTTACTATTATTGGTATTAATCCGGGATCTTCCTAATCGTAATACCCTTTTACTTCTCAACTCTTGGGTCTCCGGTACTCTCATCAAGTAACGGATGGAACTTAGTTCAACGACTTACCTACCTTCTGTTAAGCACTTGATAAAGTTTCCTCTTTCTTAGCGACAAGTAGATCCGAGAGTCCAGGGTCACGGTCGTGTCGCTGTCCCTCCCTACAAGACGGAGTAAACCGTGGGTGAGGTCACGAGAACGGACCTCCTAGGGTCCCTGCCTCCTCGGACCACCGGACGTCAGGTACCCCAGTGCTTCTCAGCCTGTGTTGACTCGCTGAAGTGAAAGTACGTAACCTCTTCCCGTACCGTGGGGTGAGGTCACGAGAACGGACCTCCTAGGGTCCGTACCCCTCGGACCTCCCGACGTCAGGTACCCCAGCGCTTCTCAGCGTGTACAGTTCGCTGAAGTGAAACCGAAAAGTGAACCTTTACCGTTGGGTGAGGTCACAAGAACGGACCTCTTAGGGTCCCTGCCCCCTCAGACCACCCGACGGTAGATACCCCAGCGTGTCTCAGTCTGTACTGACTTCGCTGAATCGTCGTCGTCGTACTCTGTTGACATTCTTTCATGAAAACAAGGCATTATCATGGAATAGATTCAAAATGAAACTTATAGGGTCGGGTTTAAATCACTTTTTCATTGATTCTAGAGGATGAGTCATATTTTCTTAAAGTCTCCAGTAGATCACGTGAGTTGTCATACACTTGACACTTGAACGTCTCCAAGTTCGACCTAAATCTTTTCCGTCTCCTTGGTCTCTAGTTTAACGGCTGTAGGCAACCTAGTAGTTTTTTCGTTCTCTCAAGGTCTTTTTGTAGATGAAGACGAAATAACTGATACGGTTTCGGAAACTGACACACCTAGTGTTAGTTGACACCTTTTAAGACTTTCTCTACCCGTATGGTCTGGTGGACTGGACGGAGAACTCTTTGGACATACGTCCAGTCCTTCGTTGTCAATCTTGACCTGTACCTTGTTGTCTGACCAAGGTTTATCCTTTTCCTCATACAGTTCCGACATATAACAGTGGGATGGATAAATTGAAGATACGTCTCATGTAGTACTCTTTGTGACCCGACCTCCTTCGTGCTCGACCTTAGTTCTAAAGGTCCTCTTTATAGTTATTGGAGTCTATACGTCTACTGTGGTGGGAATACCGTCTTTCACTTCTTCTTGATTTCTCGGAGAACTACTTTCACTTTCTCCTCTCGAATTTTCTGAGAACGAGGAACTTTCTTTTCAATGTTGATTGGATCTGTCGTATAATTTTTCGTCTGTAATGAAACGGTTGTTTCCAGACAGATCAGTTTCGATACCAAAAAGGTCATCAGTACATCTCAACCTGACAATTCTTTCGACTCGTACCTTCTTAGCTACGAAAACTTGACACCACAACCTTTTCGGAGAACTCTTAGGGAACCTGTCGTTCCTCTATGTTGGTCAGGTAGCATTTCCTTTAGTCAGGACTTATAAGTGATCTTCCTGACTACGACTTCGACTTCGACTACGAGAAGTTGACTACGTTTCTCGACTGAGTAAACTTTTCTGGGACTACGACCATTCCTAACTCCTGACCTCCTCTTCCCCTACTGTCTCTTACTCTACCAACCTACTATAATGGCTGAATAACCTGTACTCAAACTCATTTCAGACCCTCAAACATTACCCGTCTCTCCGGAACGCACGACGTCAGGTACCCCAGTGTCAGCCTGAGCAAACTCGTTGGCTTGACTTTTAGTGACTTAATAACTCTTAAGCATCAATTGAAAGTAAAATCCTAAAAGAGAATCCGTCATCTCTCAGAGAAGATTCCTTCTCTGACATACTTCTAACAATCTTAACTTTAATAAAACTTTGAATACTCTTTTATGTCGAAAGGGTGACGTAAATACCCTCACATTTTACCGAAATTGAAAGACCTCACACCAAGTCGTAGTGATCATTTATACGAACACGGGAAAACCATCAAGGTGAAGATTCTCACAGAGGTTTCCTTTACAAATATGTGCACATATGTCTTTCCGTATACATGTACGTAAGTCACGTCGTAACACATATAACACCTTTTAATCGTTGTCAGATTTGTAGGTGGACGTCTCCTAACTAAACTTAATATCATCTAAGCGTCTTATCTTATGTCACAACAGTAAATTCTCTTTATTTAAACATGAATACGTATATTTACAGGTTTTGATTTACTCGGTCCATCTAATTTCTTGTTATCCCAATAGTGAAAGCAGAAACCCTTGATCTGAACACACTCTTAAAGTGAAGATGAAAAATACGAAAACATTACAAACATATAAAAATATTATATAAAATATAATATATTATATAAAACATTGAAATAAATTTTATTTCGTGAATTTTAAATACAACAATATAATACTATAAATAGAAAAATAAATATTCAGTTATTTCTATGCCGAGAACTAGTCCTCTCCTAGGGACAACACGTATAGTCTCAATGATTCGAAATTTAAGGAAATGACGGTATATGAAACCGTGGAGCAGTCGGTCTATTAGTGTCCTGTACATACCAGTCCAAGACAAACACAAAACTTCCAAGAACGACGGGTAACAAGTAGTAAGTAGTAAGAATTATCTTTTAAAGTACTCTGGTCAGTTACTATTCAAAACAGATTTGTCAAATTTTCTAAATAATGTCTTCTTAGACAAAGACACGAGGAGACACAGTGACGATTTGATACCTCACCGAACCCAAAAGAAAGAAACCCCCGTCCCACCACAAAAGTGAAGTTCTACTGAGTAATTAACATCTCCGTGTGAAACCCTAAAAGATAAGGGAAGTACCAACACTTTTACTTTATGAACCGTGTGTCCGTTTGGTTTTCTCAAAAATGACTCATGGATGGGAAAAGATCAACCTATTCTCGTCGTAAACATTTATCGAGAATTGTAACAAAAATATGTATCATATTAATATACTCATCAATGAAGTACCAATAACTTACTTACCTACTTCTTTTGGGACTGTTTAAATCTATTATATTGAGGGTTCTTGGTCCTTACAACTAGACTTGAACAAACAGATTGCATCTTGGTCATTGTTGACCACGAACTAAAAAAAAATTTAAAGAAAATCCTTTAAGGGACCGTTAGGTCACTAAACCTGAGGTACGAGAGTGACGTCTCCCGGACCCAAGTAAGAGACTAACCCCTTGATTTTAGGGTGTTCGGTGAGTCGTCGGAGGTCTTTTTTTTAAAAAAAAAAATTAAGGCTACAACCATAGATTAAAAGAAAGACATGAGGTGACGACCCATACACCGAAGAAGATTCAATTATAAAAATTTCGAGACCCCAAAAAAAAGTAGATAAATCTTATCACCTAATCTGAGATTTGAATTTTGACTTAAAAAATAGTTCATCTCTTTAAAACGAATTTGATTCCTTTATTATTTTGATTACGGAATATTTACACGTATTGGATGAAACAGTCCTCATTTATTTGCAACAAGGGCAAACTTCCAAACCTTTACTTTTCCATACTAACTCTCCTCCTCCGTTTGTCTCTTCATCCTCTCCACGAAAAGGTCAGATTACATCTTTACCGAGATTTCGTACTAGTCTCCGATGCCTCATCTTGTATCTTGTCTTGGAAATCCTTCAGAAAACTTATATCGAGAACTTTCTCTATTTAGTTTCAAGTAACTCCCGTAATAGAAATGAACTATGAATTTTTTGATTTTAAAAGGGTTAACTAATAAAGATTCCTATCTTTCTCAGACGTAGGAACCAATCAAAGCGTCATTTATAGATAAATGGTAACAATTTACCCAATATTTATTTTATGAAAAAAAGGAATTACATTAGATTTTTATTAAATTCTAGCGTCATCAAGGTAATAAGTGTCGGTACACGAGAATGGGACAGTGGGAGGGGAGGGAGGGTTCATGTTACTTCATACAGAAACAGAGATATCATAATGGCAATTACTTCAAAAAGTACCCCTTTCTTTAAAAATGATACCTGACTTTATCCCCAAAACAAAAAACAAAAAATGACCCAAAATTAATGGAGGATAAGATCATTTAAATCTCGAAAATATCTGTAGTCAAATAACACGGTTCGGGTAAACGGGGATCTAACTCATATTTAAATCCATTTCCTCGGTCCCCTACTTGTTCACAACTTCCTCTTCTCCACCCTCTTTTCCTTTTGACATAGAACTGAGATGTAATGATTTAGTACCAGAAAGCAGTCAGAGAGATCAAATAGTGTTGTGCAAACAGAACAGAAGAGAAGTCGGGACGTGAAGATCTAGGAAACGGACATAATTGAACGAAGTCTAACATTCGGATTGAATATGAATGTGATGGGGTTTATACACTTGAAAGGGGGTCTTGAGACTCGAGAGAAAGAATCTCAAACAGAATAAAAGGTAATTAAGAATAAATAAATAAGATTACGAACAAAGAATAGAGAGGATCAAAAAAAACGTACAAAGGGTGTATAGGGAACGAGTGTAAAAATGACATCCTTTCAACTTTATGTGTGACAACCTTTACTCACTTTTATTAAAAATCGGTAGAAGTCCAATAATTATCGTCGAGGAGAGACAAATGTATATAAATTTTCAATGTCGGCAAATTTAAGAACAAACGATGTTTGTGGTTAGGCACACGTGGAGACTCAGTCGTCTTATCCATAAGAAAGACAACATGTTACTCTCCTGCCTGAAAATTGTGTAACGTAATTAACAGTCACGGTCCTAAGTGTCTTTGAATCTCGTACTCCTTTGGGTCACTTCTAAAATCTCCTTAAATCCAAGTAGATATTTTACAATAAAAAGACTCTAGTGGTTTAATTTATTCAACATCCAATCTTGAGTTTAAAGGATTGAGGATTATATGATAAAAAAGTATAAAAAAGAACAGGGTTCTATTTTTCAAAAATACAACGACATTTTGCCGTCACAAAAAGGAGTCATAGAGTGAAACCTAACCTTTACCTTCTATTCGTAGATTCCATCGACGGTGTAATCAAGAGTTTGTTCGACCAGTAAATATATGTTGTTCAACATATAAATAACGTAAGAATTAATAAGACACTAAAATTTTAATTCAACTTCCATTATTAGTGGTTTTTCAGAAGAGTCTATGAAAGGGGTAGAAGAGAAAAATGACAAATCAGTAAGTTTTCATTCTTTAAATTCATTTCTTGTAAATTCTTATTCAAGTCGAATATACATATTGTTTTAAAACTTATTAGTCTAAGTCTTTAATTTAGAATTTTAATTACCAATAAAGGAAAATTGATTGGGAATAACTTTTAAAAAGACTGTACAAAAGAAGAATTGACTCAACCCAAATAACCGGACAATTCAGAAAATGACGAAGTCTCAATAAGACAATTAGACAACTAAAAATTAAATTACAATAAATTATCAAATTTATAATCCTATCATCTAAACTGACTTGTGTAACCAAAGTCTTACGTAAAATCTTCGAACACAAAAATCACTTGGGGTCAAATTTCCAATAACGAAAGTCTTTCTTTTTTAGACCAATTAACACCGAAGACCGATTTCTCAAATCTCTTATCTCAACAGAACATATGTCGGAAAATAAATCATAAGGCCACTTCCTCTTAGGATTATTAAAATATCATTGTTATGACACAATCGTCGGACTATCGGTTTCGAGACTTTTTCTTTGGTCTAGATCCTCCACTTAGATCCCTCATAAATTCAACTAAGATCTTATCATTCAACACCGATTATCCTACTTTTATTAGTAATGGGGGAGAATTTTCTAACTATAGTGACGGGAACTCTTTTCACCCGTAACGTATGACATTGAGTCGGATGGAAAATACAGTCGGATTCACCCTTCTCTAATAGAGAAAAAGACATTATGCACGGATGAAAATTGTATGACTCAAATTGTATTAAAGTTTTTATGGATATTTTACGTGGAAAGACCGGGAATCAATCAGTAACACGTATTAAATAGAAATGAGACTTTAGAGTATTAAAACGGGATTTAAAGTTTCACTAAAATTTTGAATCCTTTCGATGATATGGAGTCTTGTATATAAATACTCTTACTTCCTTTTTCCACATTTTAAAGTTACATTCATTCATGGAAACACTATTGTACTCTTAAGTATTTTATTTTCGTTAGAGTTACAAAATAAAGTGTAACTTACTATCTCCTATCTATATATTTTGGTCTCCTTGATTTTTCCCTGTGTGACTCTTTTACCGCACGACTACATACGGATTTATATATAAGTGAATGTACGAAACAGTCTCTGGTTTTAAATTCTTCTTTAAACTGAAAGACCACCAAACACCTCTCTCGACTAGTCTCTGACGAAGAACCGATTCAAAGACAGACGTATCCGACAATTGTTAACAAAGAGACCGTCGTCTAGAACAAGTAGTCCTAACGTAGTAAAGACCCTCTTACCGGTTCCAGGTGTCGGTGTCATGTTTCTGACAGACTTCGTATACTCCGGACAAGAAAAAGACTTCGCCGTGAGGAGAAGGACGGTCAGGAGAAGTGTCCTAATGACTTCGTCTAAACAAGACTCAAAGAAAGTAGCCTAACCGACAAATAACCTGAGAACAGAGGGTCGACGAAGGCCGAGTGGACCGACTACGTTAAAGAAAAAGACTTCAGAGAATTTTGTGAATAACAGACAGAGGAGACTCTCACTGGACCGTCTGGTGTACCCAGAACACGAAAGTCGTTCAGTGCATCTCTTCTCTGACAGTCTTTCTGTCTATGTCTCTGATAACTGGTAAAGACTTGGGTTAATTTTTCTGTCCTCATTACTATTTGGCAAAGACCGTACAAGAATTGTCGGAAAAGGAATCTTTGACATCCATAGCCATTTACCACTAAAGAGTTTCTCATGAGTCCTGACCCTCTGTTCGACTAACACAAAAACTCAGATTCTTAAATAATAACAAGGATCCCCAAGACCTCTTCACAAGATTAACATCAATTTAACTTTAAGGTCTCGTAAGTAAAGGGGGGACAACATATGAGTACATAAATAAAGAGAAAAATGAGGACAGTAAAAAAAAGAATAAACAACAACGATTTTCTGACATAAAGAAGGAACTACATTAAAGAAGGAAAGTGAATGATAATGACAGTACGAAAAGTAAAAATACTGAAGGGACCACTAAGTCTGCCATTTCGTAGACGGATGTTACGTCCTCTGGACCCAAGTTAGGGACCCAGTCCTTCTAGGAGACCTCTTCCTTTACCGTTGGGTGAGGTCATGAGAACCGACCTTTTAGGGTACCTGCCTCCTTGCACCGTCCGATGTCAGGTACCCCAGCGTTTCTCCACCTGTGTTGACTCGGTGAAGTGAAGTGGGAGTCGGGAAAGTAAATATATCAAGACTTATACCAGGAAATTTTACCAAAGATTTCTTATCAAATAAAAGGTCCAAAATTATTTCAATCTTTAGGTATTCTATAGTCGTATTTCTTGTAAATGAGATGACGAACCATGACCTTAGGGAGTTTGTTCATAAAAGTGTATATACTATATAATTGTGAAGTCTATAACTATGGGAAAAGTCCGATGACAATTTAACTGAAACAGGGGGAGGGGTTTTAGGACCCAGTAGTGGACAAAAGGAAAAGAAAAATCTCACATCTTTCGTTTAATTTCGACATAAAAGATGTACAGAAGGTAACACACCTCTCTACACAACCCCCTTCTTTTCTCATTATACTTGAAATTATTTACTACCACTCAGGGACAAACTGACCTCTCAGTGTACCTGAACTAATTTCTTTTCGGACACTTAAATCCTTACCCAGTCCTTTNGAAAAATCTCACATCTTTCGTTTAATTTCGACATAAAAGATGTACAGAAGGTAACACATCAACTCTTTAACTGAACAGTCAGAAAGACATTATCCTATTCTCCTACCTCTCTACACAACCCCCTTCTTTTCTCATTATACTTGAAATTATTTACTACCACTCAGGGACAAACTGACCTCTCAGTGTACCTGAACTAATTTCTTTTCGGACACTTAAATCCTTACCCAGTCCTTTCTTCGTGGAAGAGTCTCGCTCTTTTTCTTGCTTAGGAAACCCTTTACCTTCTCTTAAGATTAACCTACCTTTGTTTTCCTAGTGGGTCTCTGTCATGAATGGTGAAGAATTGAGTTTCTGTTAACGGAAAAGATGGAAAATAAATCCAAGACCCAAATGTCCTTTTATTACACTACTAAAATTTCCTGTTTCTATTTCGTGATTTACCTTGTATCATAACATTTGTTCCGTCTTATGTCTTTACTTTGTTTTAACGGCAATTTTATAATAAAGAGATCTTAAGGTACGACACACAGGTAGAAACAATAAAGACAGATATGATTAAGCAAAGAGTTGAAAAAGATCCAGAAGTGTCGATGACCGTCTATTAAACCCCCCTGAAGTATAAGTCTCCAGATATTTTTCCACTGACTCGGTTCATTTAAGAAAACAAAATTGAAAACGTGAAATTACTTATGATTCAAATTAAAACTATATTATCACTAGTATTAAATAAGTCGTTTATAAGAGTTTTTAGAGACACGGTCCTTTATAAGAGTTTATGAACAAAATCTGAAACCTTGATGTCGTCTCCTATTTTGTGTCTTTAGGAACAGGACTAACTCAAATATAAAACCATCCTTATCTCTGTTTAATTGTTCATTTTCTTTAGAACTTTGACAAGGTGTTTCTCTACAATTAAGAATAGTGAGAAAGATCCTGTATAGAGGTTTGACACACTTTTCAATCATTGACGACATTGACGATTTGAAACATTTGACATCATCCTCGGACAACATAATACAATATTTTGATCTCATTAATATTAATGTATAACGTATATCTATCACAATCTTCAAGAAGTCAATTGTAAAATTATCGATGTAAAATGTACAATAAACCTTCTCCTTGATCCGAGTCCCAATATACTCTTCAAACTAAAACGGTAGAAAAAATAATAATAATTTTTCCGGGTTATAATACTTTCATAATGAACTTCGTTCTATTGGTACGATTAGATTTTACGGAAGTAGTCTTCTCACCTTCACCAGTACATTTTAATGTTTTTTCAAAATAAAATAGATCTATGGACGTAAAAAATTACCAATATATTGTCATTACCGATACTGTCCTAAAAAATCACCACAACTCATTAACCCCCAATATGACTTTATATTGTGCACTAAGCCTAAGTTCATAACCAGTTCGCTGAAGTGAAAGTGAAAAGTGAACGTACGTAACCTCTTCCTTTACCGTTGGGTGAGGTCACAAGAACGGACCTCTTAGGGTCCCTGCCCCCTCGGACCACCCGACGACAGATACCCCAGCGTGTCTCAGCCTGTGCTAACTTCACTGACTCGTCGTCGTCATACTAATAATAATCTAACACAAGACCAATAATTGAATTCATCGGAAACCTAAAAAATAAATACAAAAATTAAGGTCTTAATATGACACTATAGTTTATCTCTTTCTCAACATTGGTTGTCGAGGGTTTCAAGTTTTTACGGGAAAACCTGAATGAACTATTCGTAAGAGAGAAGACAAAAAAACATCTAAAATAAAGTCAAAGGGTCTCCGAGTCTCCCATATGTCTAGGTGAGACAAACTTATATAACAATCCCTTTTCTTTGTAAATACACATCCTACCCGGGTTTTCGTATTTCAATGCGATCAGTGAAAAAAAAAAAAAATTGTTCGACATTTCTGTTATCTATCCTTCTAAAAGGAAAAAGTAAAGTTAGAGTTCCCCTTATACAGTGGGGTTCACCTCATCCTCGTTCGCATAACGGTGTGGGTCTAAAACCTCGCAGGATCTAGGTAACCACTCTAGGTCGAGAAAGGTCACGTCTACGGTCCCTCCTGATGAATCGAATGTCGACAAGATCGTGAAATTTTATTACTATATTTTGTCCTTATAATAAAAATACACAAGAATTTTTAGAACCGGACTAAGTGACAAGTGTCAACCAAAAGAAAAGGTGTAATTAAACGAAGTATAAAGTTTTATTCTCAGTTCGTAGAGTCTAGTAGAATTAGCAAAATTTTAAACATAATTAGGGGACCTAACTGAGTTAATTATACGATAATGAAAAGTAAACTAAATTAAAAAATCACATTTACTAGTAAAAGATGACAATAAACAGAATAGTACTTAGTCATAAAGTTAGTACTGAAGAATGACCAAAAAAAAAAAAGAAAAAACGTTTTTGGAAACAATTGGACTTGGAATTGTCAGTGTAACTCAAAGAAAGGAGGGTGTATTTTATGAAGAACAAGGTAAGAAAATTACTAAAAAAAATTGTTTCGACATTTTAGTGATTACATTTTTAGTCTCATGTGAAAAAGGGAAACGTGGTATAAAGGTTTAGAGAATTAGACTAAAACAAACAAACACAATGACTCAAACAGAAAGACGAGGGTTTAAGGTGACCGACACCAGTGGTTGAGTTCCATAGGAGTGACGAAAAGGTACGTTATAAAAGATTAAAAATAGTACTTTGACATGTGAAACACAAAATACAAAAATAAGTATGTATCACCACCTATAGTGGAATTTTTATGTCAATTAGTAATGTAGAAGAGGGGTCTAATATCAATAAAATTTTTCAAATTTTTATCGTTTTCCCATAAGATACAGTTTTCTTTCGTTATTTTTTGTCGATAAAAGTCAGTTTATATTTATTTAACTAGTGAAAATATTAGGACAAATTAAACCTTCCTTATTGTAATTTGACACTATTAAGAAAATGGTAATAGACTGAATTTTGAGTAATCAATCCAGGATCTTGTAGAACAAACTATTCGTCAACACCTTACCCTCTTTACACGAGTAACTACTCGTCTGATATTGAAAAAGGAAATAGACATTTCTTTTTTTACTTTTACCTTTACTTTTCTCTCGTATTAAAAACAATGGAGTGAAACACCTTGTAATTACGTCTCGTATCATTTACCTGTTACGACTAAGGAACATGAAATAGGGAATTTTTGAAACAAGTTTTTTTATCTTTTTATAAGTAATCGTAAACGTTATTTAAATTTCTTGATAGACCAATGATCTATAAAAGTAAAAAACACGATCCTAAGGAGTACAGGTATTGTACAACCAACTCCGAGACGTCGAGTGGGGGTGAGAGTCTCACCGGTCAGAGGTTATTAACCTGGGGCACTAAAGGTGAGAGACGACACGACCTGCAGTACTCGTAACGTTAGGGAGACCCTCAGTGGTGTGGTCTATGTAGGATGAGTCTATACCGACGACCTAGTCTCATTCACGACGAAGGATCCATCATCCATGTAATGGTCAAACATAGTTCTGTTTAAAGAATACCCGTAGATTTTCATTTATACATCATAAAAGATGTGGGTTCGGATCGGGTAATATTTACTGTAATCTGGCAAGGGAAAGGGGACATCTTCGACCTCCGTTTTTTCTCAATCTTCCCCCTCCTTTTCTTAAACCCTCCCCCCTCCATAAAGACTCATTTATTAATTATCTTAATTTTAAAGTTCTATCACTAATAAAAGTAAACAAAACTACCCATTCCTTCTGTTCATCCACAGTGATGGACGAAGACATCTCAATTACTAATAGACTACTTACCTCCTATTTCTCCTCAAGAGAGGACGACTAAAAGGAACTTCCGGAGAAGGATACATGAAGAGTAACAAGATCTCATTTCCCCGACGATGACATACCCGTCCAATGAATCTGGAAGACTATAAACCCTATCTTTTACACCTTTCATCACAGTGGACAAAAAATATTATAAGTAACGGATCTTTCTCCTGGAAGTTTTAGTCACCATGGTTTGAAAAAAAAGTCGATTCTCGTCGAAATCCTCAAGTCTTAAACAGCTTTTCAGGTTAGGGATTTTATCTGAGAGTTAAGAACTTCTTAAATTTACGGTTTACCGTTACTTCCATCCGGAAGTAATATTTTGAAATATATAATAAGTTTCAAAATTTTAAAAATCGGAAAACATAGGGAAGAGAAAATTCAACAGGCTCTAAGGGGGACGAGTGTCTAAGGGGGAGAACAGGAAAATGGAGGGAACATGGGTTAGAAGGAACGAATGTCTTTCCTTCACCTTCGGGGGATGGAAAGTTCTGCTTCACCGTGATGTGGTCCTACACTTTCAGGTCGCTTTCTCTGGGTTCCCCGGATCCCCCGTCGTGTGGGGGTCTTCGGTTCAGATAAGGTCCGTCATGGTCCCTAATCCCAGACCCGACCTTTTTAGGACCACAAAACTTATACAAGTCCAGGTCAAGTCTGAGAACTAGGGTGTCGGTGAAGAACTCACTCCACCCACAACGAGATTAAGGGGACAAAGAGAACGGTAAAAGTGTCAGGGACCCCTAAGAAAGGGGAAGTCGTTTCATTTCTTTGACAAGGTTTTGAGACCCAAGTTGACGTAGGGACTATTATCACCAAAAGAAGGACCTTTGACTCTTATAATCATTTCTCGTACACATAAAGAAGTGTTTCGGTGGATCTTATTGACAAACTACTGAAGGAATTTCTCCTTCTGAATTTTACTTCGATGGGATTCTCCGTCAGACAATATATAAGACCCCATCAGACATTAACTTTCGTCAAAACCCGGAATAAGGGTATATTTTTTCTTCTACCTCCCACCCCCCACCCTTTCCCACCTAACACAATGAAGGTCTCGGGAAAAAGAACAAAACAAAACAAAAATAAAAAAAACGTACGGTTTCTCTAAATCAATATGGTTATCGACTTCGAAGGTTAAAATATTGGCAAAGGGTCTGTTTCATGAATTTTTGAATTGACGTAGTCATCCATTAACATATGACAATTACCTAAACATATTTTAGTTGGTGATCGGAGGATATACCTTACTAATTGTTTGACATATTCATCTGTTGAGAATTATAAAAACTCTTTAAAGTTGTTGTTTTTTTAAGTCACAACTAATTGAGTTGCTCTAGCCCTAAGCATCGATTCTTTTTCTGGATTTTGTCAATAAGAATTTTGTACATAAAAAGGGTATCATGTCTCCACTGATGGGTATTAACAACGAATCCCTCAGGTCTTTATTAATGTCTTAGTTTTTTATAAAGACCGGATTTTTAAACTGACGTTACAAAGATAGAGCACTTTGTAAAAGTAGATACTAGAGGTCTGTCTAAAGGCGATGACATCAGTATCGATTAAAAAGTCAAAAAGTAAAACATAGGGATGTTCCGCTCTCTTACAGTTGTTAATCGAATATATGGTAAGACAATGTATCAACTACTATAAACAATTACGAAGTAATACGCATACTGTGCCAGTGCGTATAAGGTGACAAGACCCGTGAGACTCTAATTTGGACCATAATTCCCGTTATATGAGTTGATTCATTTTTCTGGATCTGGAATGAAATACCCTAAAATTTAGACTACCGTCACCACATGTAATACAAAACAAAAACAAAAACAAAAAAACATATAAACATCCTTTTGGAGATCTACATTGTTATCTTCCTTTCTGAAAAGTCTCAAATGACAGGACGGTATTTACTTAAAGTCTCCATCACAATGTTGTTGTCCGACGTGTAACATGAATTTTGTGTTAACTACCTCATATAGACAACACTCGTACGGAAGACACATACACGGGTCGACAGTATCTTCAAATTTGTATCCCCTTCTTTCCGAGGTTAATATAAAAGTATTTTGTTAACCGATTATTTCTCTACGTTTGGATTATGAGTTTAAGAAATAGTCATAAAATTTTATATCTCTAGACCATATACACATATACAGTTCCTTATAGGATCCTTTAGGACATCAATGGACAGTTGCACATTAATACGCAAATTAGACATTGGTCATACCTTTAACGTTTCAAAGGAGTAGTTTTCTATACTCGAATTTAAAATCATAAACAGTGTGTATTTATTATATAATTCACGATACGAATTGATGTTTCATAATACTGGTACCCTACCGGAAAATTGGATGTGTTATATGTAAAATAAAAATAAGGGATCTGAACGTGTACTTCACGTATACAAGTATAAATGGGTCAAACCTCTACCCATTCTATGTTGGTCGTATCGAGGTAGAGGTACCGGTAGAAAATAGAGTACGGTGAAAGAAAATAGGGCAGGTTTTTTTTTTTAGGTAAAGATTATTTGTCGACAGTACAAAGTGGGGTACACAAGTCACCATGTTTTAGAAAATGTATTTTATACATGTCGAGAAACTTTATGAATAAATACATCATTTAATTGTTACGACATACTTCAATAATGAAAGAGAATTGACAGGTAGTATCTTTGATTTAAGATGGAAGTAAAATAATTACGAACAAACGGAAACCAAAGTAAATCCTTTGAGGTGGACAAAGGATTATTAGTCTCGACTAACGGAGAGTCACTCGGTATAAGTCTAGTAGATAAAGAGTTCTTATGACTGGACGTAAGAACTACATAAGGGGGGGTGGGGACACATCAAGGGTAGAACGTCTGTGAGAAATTCATTATTTTACGTACGTGAAGTGATTGTCTCTTATGAAAGGATACAGATTTCAAGAAGAAGTGGATCTTTAATGGAAACGACAATAAATATTCTAGGGAAGAGTGTCAAAACCTCGTATATTGACCCACTCAACCTATGTATAGAGTCTTAAAAGAAAATAGGGAGTGAAGAGTCGACTGTAACGTGGTGTAACTTGACGTGTGAAATAAGGTGAGTTCAGGATATAATACATATAAAGGTTCGTCCTTTTTACAAATAATGCACTATGTTTGTCATCAGTAATAAACTAAGGGATTTTCTGGGAAACTAGCTAGTGGTTCCGACTTAATACACACAGAAACCTCAAAGATTAAATACTTAGAGTCACGTTCAAACGATCAATTAAATTTACTGTCTATTAGGTAATAAGTTAAAACGTTTCAGTTGTCAACGTAAGGAATTATTAGAACGTCTTAAGAGGTTTTGGATTGGTCAATGGATTCGTTAGTCAATTCAAGAAAAACGGGGTCTTGAACTTAAAACAGGAATCGGTGGAGATAGAACAATAATAGTTTATTCCCGAATGTAATTCAAAGAATTGAATTTTGTGTAAATATTAATAAAATATAATTATTTAACACGAATTTGTCAAATAAAAGGTGAGTCACAGCCATGTCTTTCTATGAGTTGGTTCGAAGAGTTATTCGGACCAATGAATTCTAGAATGCAGTAAAAGAAATTTCCTTCTTCCAATGGGACCAAAGGTTTGATCAATCCCCATCACCTTTTTCGTATCTAATACCTCAGTGTGTAACTGACTGACACACTGGAACCATTTCAATATATTAGAGTGGTGGAGTTGAAGTGTAAGACATTTTTATTCCACGAGAAATGGTACAAATCATCAACGTCTCATTTGTTTAATTATGACATTTAGAGGATCTTTTATTATCTGTTAAGTCTTACCATGAATCATGATGACAACAATAAATAGTGATCTTACTTGAAGACTCACGTCAAAACTAATCAAACTTCAAGACACCATAATGGTACGTCGATAATTTATTAACACAGGAACTATACGAACGTACAGTAACCACCTACTCTTTAATAATAAGAATTATACACCTTCCACAAACCCCCAAGTAGTTCTACTCTCCATACTATTTATATTCTACGGTAACAAAAATGGACATGAAAGAAGTCCCATAGGACAGAACCATCACTTACCTTCTCCCGGACCAGGGACCCCGTCACGTCTTCCGTGAAAGTAGTAGAGTGAGTGACGTTTACAGTACACTCCAAAGTACCTTCATAATTCTCTCGGTTAATTCTTCTTATCAAGACTCAGATTTGGTCGGGTCTCACCGAAGAGATCCCCTTTGAGGGACGAGTCGACCATGCAAACACAAACAGTAATCCCTGTGGAACATAGGGTCCACGGACGAAACTCTGTAGACGGATATGACCGAAGTACAATGTGTGTTTAGGTGTAAATTATTGTGAGGATGACAATAAATATCCGAATCAATGCAACTACTCTAACAAAGTGACTCAAGAAAGAGAATGAGATCACCGACCACCAACACCTTTCTCCTCCCCAATCTTACCCTTCAATTCAGAATCAAATTCCTTTCTAATCCACAATACGATAGTACGCAACGAAAAGCGGAAACACGTCGGGACTTAGACACCTCCGATCAGGTCGTCAATTACTCTTCTCGCACATAAGGTGAGTATTAATACCCTGGTGAGTCTCCGTACCCACAGCTCCTGACGGAATACGACACTCATACGTAAATAAAGAGAGGTCTCGTCACTAGAAGGACCTCACATTAGGTAAGAATATGTAACACTGAAAGAACTTTACAAATATACGTCGTACTGCTTCAACGGGGAAAACGTGAAGGGACGGAGGTCGCCTGCAGATCGGGACGTAGTAACAAGAACAAAAATACAGGGTCAACTGGAACCGTAAAACAAAATAGTGAAAGGACCAACTTCGGTTTTTTGCTTCCCATGATGAAAGAAGAAAGAAAGGTATACATGGTATGAAATCCCCTCTCTCCCCGGTCACAAACCTGTGACAACTAAATTTTTTAGAATAAAAGTCCTAGTATTAATGCCTCGGGGAGGAGGAGGCTGTGGAGGACGAAGAGGGGGACAGGTCTGCTAGTAGGGAGCAAGACTGGACTTACCGGACGGCAGCGGGCATCTCCTTGCGACACCTCTGTCGGGCTTGAGTCTTCCTCTCTGACAAGGAAGGACCACAGGAACACCAGAAAGAGTCCTACCGAAGGAAGAGTTGACACTGTTCACGTCCATTCTAGCACAAGGTAGATTTAGGTTGGGACCCAATGACCCTAATCCCAAAGAATAATCATCCCTTTTCGAGTTTCATAAGAAAGAACACAAACAATTACATCTACTAAGGAATCACGAGGAACCGAGCTTAAGAGACGTGATCCACTCTTAACGACTGTTGTTCCTTACTCTCTAACTAGAATTTCGATAACTTAAACTATACTTTAAATTACAGGACCTTTGTAAACCATCCACCCTCCTTCCCCCATCATATACGTCTCTGTGAAGAGGGTACACACGCTACTGCACGACGTACGACAACCTCCCTGATGAAATTCAAACAAAAGGGAGAAATCCCCTTACTCGTCCCCCTTCCAATAATCTGAAGTAGCCGCCTTCGTCCTGTTGTATAGTCCACTCGGTTTCTACCCAATCCGGGTACAAAACTGTGTATGATAAAACCCCAAAATTATAAGTAGGATTCTTGGGGAGAACTTTCAAGGGTACCAGGGGTCGAGAAAAGTACCTATCAGTAACTTCAGAAGAGTTTTTGGCAACATTAAGACAACAATACTTAATTAACATAGGTCTTAGTTCTCAAATCCGGATTTGATTAGTTTTATAAGGGACACTCACATGTGTGTGTGGATTCTTGTCTAGGAAAAGACACAATGTATGTGTAGTTCCGTTCCCTCGGACCCCTGGTTTAAGTTCCCCCCTTCATGTGTATCTCTTATCTTAAACATACAAATCACTCTTTCTATGTCTATCTTAAAACAAAAGTATACCTAACACCATAAATACAAGATTATCTCATCCATCTTCATTACTGAATGACTCATACCCGATCTACATTTCTTTACTCGACAAAAAATTACATGAATCCTAAGAATACGTGACACTTGACACTTGACTGGAAAAAGGTCCACCCCTATCGTCACGTTGTCTTTCGACCCTACTCCTCGAAAGAGGAAGGTGACACAACATATGTCGTTGTGTCGTGTGTGGATGTTCGTAGTGGAATTGACAATCTTCTTGGTTTGGGTTCTTCGCCTTTTTCTCAGGTCTTTTCCCAGCACGTCGTGGTTTCTGCTTCTTTTAGTTCCATACCTCCCATTTTCATAGAATTTATCTTTATATAGACTTTATCGGGTTTACAACCTACTTCTTATGTGGCTTCAAGAGAATTCTTTAAACTAGGTCTACAAACTACCCGGTGAAGACGAGACAAACGCTTTTAGTCGATTAGACACAATGAGTGTATGTCTAGTTGGAGAAAGACGGTGAGGTATGGTAGTGTTGACCGTGTATCAGAGAAAATGAGGTTGGGGTGTAGGGTCCATACTTTAGGGTCGGGGTGGACTGTGTTCAGGTACACATGTCGACGGAGGTCAGATCCGAAGGTGACAGGAATTTCATAGAGGACGGAGGAGTTGGGGTTTTGGGTCAGACTTTAAGAACACGACCATGTACGGGTCAAGTACAACAACCAACTAACAAAAAAGGGAACAAAGGTTTTTAAGTCCTTTGCAGAGAACTTACCAGATCCGAATGAGTCACAACACCAATGAAAGGACATAAGAGTTGATTTTTCAGAGGTCTTCTTTCGAGAAGACAAAACACAAGAAAGAAGGGGTAGTGTCGTTGAAACAACGAAGATCCACTGAACGGGTGGGGAATAATTCCCCTAACCAGAAATAAAGGAAGAATTAAAGTTTGACCATTTAGACATCGGAATGAATTATAAAAATATATGAAAAAGAAAATCACAGTCCCCACGTATATCCCAAATTCACTACGTACGAGAAGGGACAATTAATGGATTAAAGTGTCACCTTTCATAACAATAATCGGAGTCTCAAGTGACCGGAATACGGTGGGGAAAAGAACTGTTATCACACCCCTTAAGGTAACATAAACAATGGATCTCATTTCCCCTGTCTGGTCTTGTGATCAAGAACGGAATCAAAATCAGAGTCTATCCACATTGACAGTAAGAACCATGGTTCAAAACAAAACAAGATGAACAAAAGGAGAAACCCTATCCGTAAAGCTCTCCCTAGGGCCTTCAGGAACGCCTACTTCCATTCCCCAGAAGAAGAGACTACGACACAAAATGAAGTGACACTAGAACGTAAAACCAGTCGAAGAAAGGACTGTAACTACCAGACCCTTAGAACCTAAGACGAAAAAACAATCAAAAATTAACAACGGTAAGTCTAAAGTATCTCGGAAAGAGGTTTCACCTAAAAGAACCGGTAAAAGATTTTATAAAAAAGGAAAGACATTAGTCCGAAGCAAATGACCAAAAAGTAATCGACGAAAAGAACCCCATGTCCCATTCACTGCAAAACGGTTTGTTTTACTCCAACTACAAACCGGAGGTAGACTAACCGGAGGTAGAGTCCTCACTCCAAAAAGATCACTATCCCCTAGAGAACACGCAAGTGGGATCGTAGTACATGTGAAATTAGTGGTCAACCTTCCTATTTAAAGTAGTCATCCTTTCATCATCACAACTATTCTTAATAAGAATAACCTTAATGAATGAAAACTCGACAAAAGAGGACCGTATAGATGAACCATATCTTCTGAGTCCACTACAATCACGTGAAGAAAAGAAATCAATAGTTCATTTTCGAATACTCTGTACTAAAGTCTATCATCAACCTATTATCTCTTTAATACACGTTATAAATTTCCTTGAAAATCGGTTACTTCTCAAACGGGTTTCCTTTAAACTTATATGACAGACTATAGAAGGGAATGGATAAACGAATACATCCTATCACATGGAGGGTTTGGTAATGAATACCGAAGTTTCATAAATTAATCTTAATTCCAGATCAAATCAAGACAATCATAAGAATATACACCTACACATTTACTATATTTTCGTCTTAGAAAGAATAACTAGTAATATCCCATTTGTAATTTGAGAAATCACTCCTATTCGGAAGAATCCTTTATATCTATATTATGCGTAAATATACACCTTGTGGTTTAACTGAGTAAATTTTTCTAGTGTCCATCGTGAAACATATTTTAATCTTCCGGAGTGGAACGTATATGGGTATTTGTCTGAACATTTATAGACATATTTTCTACCCTCTCCTGAATCTCGGGTTCTGGTGGTCTTAGGACCTTACAGAACCTTGTCAATGACAAAGAAACGATCTAGTAAGAGGACATTCCTCTGGCAACGAATCTCCTCTGGAATTTATCTAAATACCCCGTCTGTATCGGGAATAGGGTCCACAATTTGGGAAAAGAGAAAATAGTCGATAACATTGAACGGAGATCTTCAAACTTTGAAAGACTTTCGATAACTGACCGAAATAAAGACCGAAAGGGTCTTTTGATGTACAATTGAGGTTTATAACGAACGTCAAAAACTCTACAACTGTCGAGGTATTCGTACAATTTTAAATTTATTAATTTTTAATGACCAAATAAAACTAAGAACATAGTATTAAGACTCAATATTTAAGACATGAGCCTTAATTAACAATGATTCTTGGAATGGTTTCTAGACTCACCCTTGGTATCGTATTCTTACTCTTCTTAGATAGTAAACCGAAAAATTGGGATTTCAACTTAAAGAGATGACCTTTGACCAGATTTGGTCCCAAAAAATTGGAATTGTGACAAACTCGGTTGTTGTAAACTTGGTTTATTAAGGAACATCCCTAGTCTCGACAGAAAACGTAATATCATTTGACACATCGTAGTAGGAATCGTAAATGATTCACGGTTGTTTCGGTGTATAATTAGTTTTTATTGAAGTCCATAATGGTTTTCAGAAGAACCACCGTTTTAGGGGTGACCAACTCTCGACAACGAGATTTGGGTGACTCTACCGTAGAGACCATGAGTCTTCTTGTCCTATCGTCTGATCTGTTCTCAACACAATCACTTGTTATCGATTTTGATACTGTGTCCGAAGGTCATATGTAACAAATTGTTCAGTCTTCAAATCACTAGTCATGACCTACGAATTTGGACCCTTAAGATGACCCCGTGGGGATTAGGGGTCAGAATATTCGAGGGAATTTCAGAATTCAAAACGTGAAAAAGAAAACGAGTCGACGATGACAGGTGGAGTTCGTCCGTCACAAGATAAGAGTTACACAACCGGAATCCATAAACAATCTAGGAAAACAAATAACAAGTAGGAAAACCTTAGATCACTCATTACACTTTTTGTCACCATAATTTAAAAAGGAAGGTAAAAGGACAAGGAACCCCCTTCCTACCATCTGTTATCAGCTAGTTTTGATCACTGTATCTTTACTTTTTTTCGATAACAATGTTACCCACACAAAAGAGATAACAAGCACCTTTGGTATAATTAAAAACATATGGACAGAAACGTTCAAATTTCAGCTGTACCTAAATATTCATCGAAACCATAATCACAGAAAAGGAAGATCAGTAGTGATCACACTTTAGTAGTGATAGTCACAAACCAAACAAAAGACTATTGTGGAATTCAGGACTTGTGGCACCTCCTCTTGTATATAGTCTGAAGTCGACACAGACATATCGTCTTCGTGTATATTTTCATAAATCCTTCTACAACGGTTCTATACTACAAAGGAGTCATGACATGACAGTACCTCCCGTCGCCAAAAGACTCTCTTCACATCGTCTAATATTCGTAAAGGATGTGACGTAGATGGGTGCGGGGAGGGGGTGGAATGGAGAAGTAACACACCGACAAAACGTTACAGTATTTATCGTACGATCTTTCTATATGACTTACTATCGAAAAAGACACCCTCCGTTCTAATACTCAATGAATAAATAAACCCAGTGTACATCGAAAATTCACTTGTATTTAATTAACATATTATTCTGTACGTTTTTGTATGAGGACCTATCATCATTTTGATGGTTAAACTTTACAGTATGACTACAAACTATTCATAACTTTTGAATTCGTTACACTCATAAAACTTCATAGTGACAACAAGTAAAAATACTTCTAAAAGAATGTTTGGACTACAGTAAGAAGACTATTTAAACTAAAAATACTGTATTTCTACCAGTATTTTAGTATCACTACCCTAACTTAACGTCAGGTCTAACTAAAGAGCGAAATATTTATTCCTTTGACTTGGAGGGTCGAATGACTATTATTTTGGTACTATCTTCGGTCTAGGACTGAAGGGTCCGGTAACGAGAACACGGTGTGTTGACGGTTCACTTTTGATTAAAAGAGACTTACCAATCGGACCGTCAAGGGGTGGGGTGGGGAAGGACAGGGTAGGACAGGGAAAATACCTGAGAGGATTAGATGAACTGGAAACAAGAGATGTCTTAAGAGGAAGACTCCGTGTCTTAAATCTACTCTTATGTTGACTCCCTACCCTTTTAGCCTATTCTGATACCTGACTAGTCATACTTCTTCGGAAGTGATTAGTCATGTCACGTCTACATGTCTTGCGGGAACTTGTTGTAGATGTGAGATTGTTCCTTAAACACCCGTTTGGACGATAAAATCTGTGATAATTATTCTGACTTAACCGGACATTATTATGTCAATAACCCAGGGTTTACGTCCATTCCTAGTTTGCCAATTTCTGAGGATTAATCAACTCTAAAATTCTTGAGTCCTTTTCCTACATAAAACTTTAATCGGATAGAAAGTCTACATATTCTGGAATCCCATTGTTTTATCGGTAGATAACTCCTCGTAGAAACTGGTTTTCGTTCAAAACGAGTGAACTTTTGACAAGTCTATGTATGAAATTCTATATATAGAAATAATTAATTTTTATCTATTTAATCCTATATCTTTTAAATATGGTGGAGTTATCTTTAATAATTCTAATTACCTTTGGATTCGAGAATATAATGCGTATCTCGGTGTTTTTAAAATCAGTACAAAAGGAATCTAAAAAAAAAAAGAAAAGAAAAGAAACCCCCATTCCCCCACCGTTCAAGTGATATGTCTTGGACAAAGGATCTTTATGATTCTAAAATAGTTTAAAATTTTACAGAGTAGTAACTCCATTTATTGTATCTGTTCATTTTGGATTTTCATAATCACGGAAAGGACGTTAATTCTCTATTAAATTTATAGATGAATCGAGGACAACTATCGTAGATTACAGTTATGAGACTAAAATAAGTCGATGTTAACCCTTCTCAGTGAGCACAAGTCTTCGTGGCCTTCTAGGACTCCCGACGTTCTCTAAACCGAAACCTGTGAGAATATTATCTCATAGCTCCGTTTCAGTACAATGCCGTCGTTAAACTCCAGTTACCCGTAAAGAAGTTTTTCATTCTGTAGTAAGTAATTCATAATTCCCGATTTCACCCAGATTGTCGTCATATCGACATTTTCGGTAGGAACACCCATCCTACGAGAACGTCCTTTTCAGTGCGGAGAGACGATAAACATCTCTTCACGTTTATTTAGACGTTCAGCAAATTACATACTTCACCACTACTGAGGAAAGATTTGTTTCGTAAGGAACGAAACACGAAAAAGAAATTAGTTTTCGTCTGTTCGTACACTACAAAAGATTCAAGTCCGCAACGTCTCCCGACGACGGAGAAGACAGTAGCACACGAAGTATAAACTTTAGTACCCCATCGGAAAAATAAAGACAACTCTTAATGTCCTTAAAATTAATATAAGGATCTGGTATGGGGAAACACGAGAAGATGAGTTTTAAGTTACCACATCTCTACACACACCTACGTGCATGAAAGCCATTACTACGAGCTAAGTAGTCTTCTAGTACATGTGGTTTACGTCTCCATTCTAAAGACATCGTTGAAGAGAAACTTACCTTGGTGGTTTTCCTGTTTAGTTGATTTCTTTGTCAGACTTTTGAAGTAGGTCTAATTCCAGACATCTACCACCAGTATTATAAAGTAACATTCTCTACTTTTAGTTTTCATTACCAAGTAAATAAGACTGTCGTACTCCAGTTCCTCATCTAAAAGAAATCTCTTCCGTTTTTACGTTTTTTCGTTCAACCGTAAACGATTTCTCTTTCTCGATCCGACCTATCCTTCAGTCACTCCAATATAATTTCTTAACAGTATGTTTTCTAAATAGTAACCCGGTTTTGATTCCACGCACCAAAGTAAAAAATCTAAAATCCACTAGTCCAACTTCCTCACTAAGATCTGTAAAGATTTCAACTAATAAACCACGTATTACTTGCGTCGGTGTAGTTTACGTCGTTCTTTTAAGTGTCTCGAAAAAAATATCTGATTCTTAAAATTCAAAGACCATGTCGACTTTTGTCGAAATTCTACATCTAGTCACAAGAATGAGACTAACGATTGTAGATTTTTAAAGAAATAAAGTTCTTTATAGTATTTAAAAGTTCGTTAATGACATACTATCATAGTTTACCTTATTGTCTGATGGTATTGATTCACTCCTTTATAATAAACTCATTTTCCCAAAAAAAAGGAGAATGTCTTTCAAAAACAACAAAAACTATTTAGTATTAGTAATCGGAACAAGTGTGTCCACGCTGTGTACTAACGTCTACCCTACTAAGTAGAGACATAGATACGACACAGACGATAGTGGTTCCTACGACTCCAGTGGTATCGTAAACTAATACTCATGTCATTGACCATTCTAGAGTCGGAAAGGATTGTACTCACCGGAACAGAATGTGAAATTCGACAAGAAAGACAAGTCAGACGAAAGCACCGAACGGTAAAGGAAAAAGAAAAAAAAAAATTGGAAAACAAAAGTACTTATTACGTAAAAGACGGATCTTTAATATCTCCCTTTCTGTCTTACTCCCACAACACAAATCAAAATTCTCTCTGTATCACACTATGACGAATGGTCAGAATATTGGCTCCCACAAAACCGGAAACGGAGATACATCGTTCTTATTGTTTTTCTCATACATACATTGTGAGGATCTTTAATGTCATCAATAGATAACAATTTGTGTGTCGATAATATGGTTGATAGTGTGTCTTATTCTTAGATTTCTAAGTGGAGTAGGTGAGAGTAGTAGGTGAGTCTAGTAGGTGATATTAGATCGATATATACTGTCACGTCTTTTTGTCTATCATTCAGTATCTACTAATGCACTACCCAAAACATTTTACTGACGAAGAAAACGGAACCAGGAAAATCCGTTATCCCAGATACATCATTTGACTACAGGCCGTGTCCATGTACTTCTTTTCCATAATTATTATTCATCCCTTAGTTATCCGTTCTCACTCCTGTACCCCTTCCGTCTGTGTTCCATTCATACTGATGAAGTCTGAGACAGTGCCTAAGTGACGGAAATTTGTCGTGTTTCCGTCAACCCTCTTGACTTAAATCACTCCCGAACGAAAGGGCAGGTGACTCACTCAAACCCAATATATCTCTTTACGTCTTATAACTTTTATAAATATCCTGAGAGAATTACTGAGATAAATTGAACAAGTTTTTATCATGGTTTCCTTTAATGATATGATTCTAAAGTTCTATTACTTATCTATTATATTGACTAAAAGTTCCCATGACTCTGTTCGTGAAAACCAACAAAGAAACCTCGTCATTAATATTTCACCTGACACGTACAGTGTTCCCCTTGGCCTTAACGGGATATGTTTTTTCCTTAGGGTTACGACGTCTTGGTGGCGAGGGTGGAGGAGGTTCAGATGGATGGTAGCCTCGTCTCTGTTCTGCATCTTTTCGTGCTGCCTTTCTCGATCTCTACCTCGTCGTCTTACTCCGGGGACTTCTCCTATTGTCGGTCGTTGGTCTCGTTCAAGGACTCTTTCATTGACATAGGTCACTGGTACTCCATTAGAAAGGACCAGTCTTCTACAACGATACCACAACTAGGAGAAGTATACTTCACCTAGGGTCGAACGGTGTACAACAAAATACATCCCTTAGATACAATTGTGAATTATGGGAAGTATAGTTCCACCCATACGTAAGTAAGTAAGACAAAACAGAAAAAAAAAAAATTTCGTTACAGTCCTCGTAGGAAAACCCATGAATGGTCCAAAGTCACGTCATTTAACATAAATAGTAGACACAAATGGTACACTGGGGGTATATTCATTGTGATTTCGTGACCTTTAACAAAGATGTCTCAAAATTCGAGGGTCCCTTTTTGGTCCCCAACTAAAAAAAGGATCTCAAATTCTTATGTCGACTTATAACGGAGATAGAATTTCCTTTATCTGTTAGGTCTTCTTTTTCGTCTTCTCCTCTTCCTTCTCCAACGTCTACTGGTCCTCTCGGGTCGAGTATCGTCCTCCCACCCATGGAAGATTGTAGAAAAACAATGACGACTAAGGACGATGGATACCGTACACTCGGGGAAGTCTTAAATATAGTAAAATAAAGAAGTCATTCAAGGATATGGTAGTGGAAATCCAGTGTTAAACCCGAAAAAGATATTTCATTTAAAATACAAATAAAAAATTTGTATATCAATTTGTGTATATCAAATATATATCAGTTTGTGTATATATCAAATATATTTGTGTATATCAAATATATATTTGTATATTTGTGTATATATTTGTATATATAATTTGTATATATCTGTCTGTGTGTATGTCAAGAGATCACCGATAATAGACAACTACCCAAATTCTCCAAAGAATGACTGTCAAACCAAATTCTTTTGACAGAATAACTTTGTTTCATAGAAACAAACCCGATTGAATCATTAAAGGCTGTAAACACACTGAACTGTAAATTTTTTGGTTGTTTTGGACGTCAGTATTACCTAAGTTTTCAAGAAGAAATACCGACGTTAGTCAGTACAAATAAAAACAGGAACTCTTCGACGACTTCTTTTAGATGAACTAAAAAAAAAATTGACTTTTACGTCTCTTTTTAATCAAAACTACAGATAAAAAGAAAACATAATTTTTCAAAGTTTTATCGACTGGAGAAAACTTTATTTACAGATAGTCAAACGTAATTATTATGAACACTTTTCGACAACAGAAGAGGACCATCTCCGAAGGAAGATACGATTACAGAAAAGAAAGATCTGGGCCCTTCTATCCTTCCAACTTCGGTAGTACGTACGAAAACTTTTGAATCTCTTTTCTTTCTTCGCTGCCCTAGTCGGGAACCTTGTTTCGTCAAGACTGCATCTCTAACGACGGTGGTGGAGTCTCTAAGGAAACCCTCTCCTCTGTTTTTGACTTCGGGGACTTGGACTTCAATCGTTGGGACGAAGTTTATAACGGTAGTGTTCGTTGGGTGTCTCACAACCTCACTTGTGGGCCTCCAGAAGGGTTCGTCCTCATTCTACTTTTCTGAGGTCCGGAATCTATTGAGAACAATTATAGTCAACGGATAGAAAACCTTACCGATATTAGTCGCATAAGTCGAAACGGAATAAAACGTCATTTATTCGACTAAACGAATAGTGAATCGACTAAACACCTTAGTCCCTTTGTCTCAAACTTATTGATCTATGAGAGTCTGATCTTACCTTGATAGACGTTAAAGACGGTCTATTTAACAACCACCACTTAAGTATTTCTAGATTACCAAAGAGAAACCGGTAGAAACATCGTATCAATACATGGACTGTAAAGTATCCTAGGAGTCTCATTGAGAAGGAAAAGGATAGAAACGGTGTTTAAGATTCGGAATTCGATTTTGGAGTCATAGACTCCCTTTTTGTCTCCTCCTAAATGGAAGGGACGATTCTTGGATTTTAAGAACCACCGATGAAAGTCGACTGAAAACTGGTTAAAATATTTATGAAAAACCTTTTTCTTCATTACCTGTAGAAGGACATCCGAAAGACCGACCAAATTTACATATTTAAAACATTCCTAATATAAACTTTAATTACAAACAATTATGAGTCAAAAAAGTGGTCACTTGTAAGTCTCACGAATTTCACTTATCCTTCGTCCTATTTTATAAACGACTATAAAGATCATTCGTCAATTGAAACGACAATAACATCCTATAACGACGTCTTTTTGGTCAGGGGTTTGGTGGAGGTCGTTTCGGAAGAGCCGGGGCTGGCTTCTCAGCTTAAAGAGCCATGGCCTGGTCAAGTCGGGTTTCTGATTTCGCAGTTTTCGTCCGGTAACGTGTCGTCCGTCTCAACAGTGTTCGACGGAACCTTCTTCCCCCTTTATTGTCGAGTCATTGAGGATGACTTCGACCTTTACATCTGTCAAGTCCTCTTTTGTCCGTTAATTGTCCCAGACTGGGTTGGCACCATAGTCAATGACCTAGGGTACAGTTGGCACGACGTAGATTTATGGGGTTTTGGTTTTTCCATTCAATGTTTAGGTAGAAGGATTCACATCAGACCGTTTTCGACAAGGAAGCATTTCATTTTCCCACATATTAGGAGTCCCCTCTTTTTCGTCAGATGCTTAATAATCTAAACTCTATTTTACGAATCTGTGACTCAGGTACGACGATGAAATGAAACCAAGGGTATTAAAAATTCGTCTCGAATTTAATGACTATCGACTTTAGTAAGGAGGGTATTACTAGTACCTCTCCCACTCGATTCTACGGGAACACGAGACTAATACGTTTAGTATGAGACGTCGACAAAATAGATGGAGCCAGGATCAAGGATCTACTCCTAACAGAAACACTCAATGTGACGACGGAGACCGGAAATGTAGACGTTGTAGTAGTTGACTGTCAGAGAAAAAATTGAATCATAGATCAATGTCTTACCAACTTACTGTTTCGACTCTTCGTTCTTACAGGACAACTCACGGGAAATGCATAGTGGTGCCTGGGTTGACATGACCGTTGCTGGGACTTGTACAATGGACCAGAATAGGTAAGGGGCAATTAAACGTGGTGGGGGTTTGTGATGTAAGCGAAACCGAGTGGGAAATAGGGACTCTCCGCAGCTTCCGGTGAAGACGGACTACCGTGCAAGTCGAGGACATTTTTCCATGCAAATGCACTAAAGAAAAGAAAAAATTGGATCCTACGGACATTACCACTGTATAGTTTGTGTAAAGAGATCTACTCGCGTAAGACGGGTATACTCAAATATTACTCAATCAACAATTCGGTGGTCATAACCATGTAGTTCTCAGTCACTCTGATTCCACCCTACATCTGATGTAAAACCACGAGTCAAACAGAATCGTTGAAACAGAAACACAAGTCAATAGAATCGTCAACCACTGACCCATCTTTCCCCACAAAACACACACGAGAACACTATGACCAATTGTACAGGTAAACACTAATAAGACATTCTAACCCGGGGTCCATGAGATCTCGTGACAACGTGTTGAATTTCTTACTAGTTTAAAACAAAACCTAATTGAGTCAGTGATAATAGTAAACTAACTCTCATCTCCTTTACAGAACAGTGTTGACTGTCTTAAGGACAAGGAACTAGTTTACTCACAAATAAGGGATCACTAATACCTTGGATCATATTTCAAAAGACAGAGAGAGAGAGAGACCAAAGAGAAGACATCAATACAAAACGAAAACCTAGATCACCGTCAGTATAAACTACCAACAAATAAAAACCTTACGAAAGAATTAAGCGTCTTCGGGACGAATAAAAGGTTTCCACAGAGAGTTCTTATCTAGTGTGGGAGTCTAGACATTACAGTAAAAGTACAAAGATCTTCATATCCTGTGGGAAAGTAAACCATGGAAACTCCATCTCAGACAAGGGACCTTGTGGGAAAAGAGAATAGGAGTCTAGACCTAAGTCCGACGGAAGGAGTCACAGACGGTAACGGGAGGAGGTGACCGTAGTGCATGTACTCCTACGACGTATATCTAATAAACTACACTACTTCAGAGGTTGAGGTCCGTCCAGAAGGGACTGAGGAGTTTGAATTTCGAAAAGAGAAAAGGGTTTCTCGTCTATGATAAAGAACCCCCTCCCCGAATTTTCTACTTGGGTTCACAACCCCCTATACCTCCCCTCCTCCCGTCGTCCCTAGACGTGTGTTTCGTTTCCACGATGGTGACTTACTCGTTGTATGTGACTTCTTTCAGAAAAGGATTAGAATTAGGTTCACAAACTCAGTGAATGACTAAATAAATCCCCTTTAAGGGTTGATCTTGTCGAGGATTTCTCTTTAAACTAGTACTCTAGAAACGGTCTTCCCAAACACCTATTATCTCATTGTATTGAAAGTCAACAGTCTTTTCTTTTGACACTGTAGAAATTTTTGTTTTATTCTGTTCTTTAAATGATTTCCTTTACTTCCAATCCAGAGACCCTTAGGAAATAAGATATGGTTCAATAAATAGAACCTAGAATATTTAATAGACTCTTCCTTTTTTTATATAAACGGTAAATTACTGGTAATAACTAATTGGAACCGAAGAGACCACTGAACCACCATTTCTTCGACGGACGAAACGTCCTCTGAACTCAGTCCTTCTAGGGGACCTCTTCTTTACCGTTGGGTGAGGTTTATAAGAACGGATCCTTTAGGGTACTCGTCTCCTCGGACCGCCCGACGTCAGGTACCCCAGCGTTCTCAGCCTGTGCTGAATCGCTGATTTGTTGTTATTGTTACTAATTGGAATGAGACATTATTAACCGCCTAAAGTAATTGAGACCATACCGTACATTTTGATTAGAATGGTAATGAAAATCGAGTCAGGGAGTAATTCCCATTATCGGGTCTTAGATGTAAAAGTCTCATCATAGTTTGTTAATCTCTTCGACAGAAATCAAATCTCCTTGTTCAGTTTTCTACCGAATTATATACTTTATTTGAAGAAGGAAAACAAGACAGAAACCTACCTGTATCATGATCTGAAGATCCTACAATTGACAACTTCATAGAATAGTTCAGTCTATTATCTAAAAGAAACTAGGAAATTCTTCCCGATTATTAATAATTATGTCTTATTATTTCTTCAGACTTGACATTTATCATACCTGATGAAAGAACTTTACGACGGAAATAGTAAGACTACGATCCAACATTAGAAAGACAAGGGTAGAATGAAAAAAGGTTCATCGTCTCAAGACACTTTTAGTTTTTCACATCTTTATACTGAAGTTTAGACTATCTTTTATATAAAGAATCTCGGGAAAAATGGACCAATACCAAAGTCTGAATGTAGACATAGAGTAGAAACACAGAGAGGTGACCGTTGTCAATCTTTAGGGTAAATTAAGTATAAGTACAATATCAGAGATGTACATAGACTGGTAGGAATCAGAACAAAATATGTCCGAGATGAGTCTGTGAAAATAGATAAACACAGTATAATCAGAAATTCTTCTCAAGTCCGATACAAACAACTGTGTATCGTTTCATAGAATTCAACTCAGAAACTTTTAACAAATTTAGTGTTCAAATTATAAACGACTATTACATAGTTCTAATATAACGTTTTGTTCTTATATTGAAAAATACCCTGTTTTGATTACTTTAACCCAGGATACATCTTTAACTTGAGTCCAAATAGGATCTACCTCTAAAAAAATCTGACCAATCTTTTATGAGTGTACCACGTCTTGGATTCTTCTAAAGGTATTATTTGAACATTATTTAAAGATTTTTGGTGACTCTCTTCTTATATCAATTTGTCTCTCTACTCTTGTCAGCAGGAGGTACCCTAATCAATTTTGTCGTACATAAGGATCATCCGAATGAGATAGTATAGACTAATTTCCTCCATATTTCGGAAATATTCAAATTCTCACATTTCAACGTACACATATAAACGTGGGTCTAAAAATCTCATAAACCGTTTTACAAAATACTACAACGACATCAAAGATTCAATTTAGTTAAGTGTCGAGACTTGATCGTACAATATCATACAGAACAACTTAAAATGAATTGAACAAGAAAACTTTACCTTCGTAAATACTCACCGATTGTTCGGAAAGTCATCATAGAGAGGAACAAGAGAGATTTAGAGACTTGAGTGGAACATCCGTACTATGCACACCCCGTAAGCTAGAGGGTAAATCTGACTTTTACTTCGTGATACGAAACGTAACTATAAAATAACACACGCGACCTCACTATAATTAGACATATGAGACATGTATCGGACTTTAAGTAAACTTGATCAAGAGTGACTTGTCACACACGGGTCATGACACGATGTTTGAAAGAAGTGTACGTGACAGAGTGAATCGTAAGTACTATTGGGACACTCGAACCCTAGTAACCCAAGTTAAATGTCTAGGTCTTCGAAACCGAGTCTGCACTTTCATTGAACAGGTTTCAATTCGTAGATCCTTCTGCGCGTCGGTTCAAAGTTAGGTACAGAAACCTGAGATTTTGGGTTTAATTAAAGAAAGGGAAAGGGGTAGTAATACTATGAGAAATTTTGTAAAGATAACGGGTAGAGACTCGAAGGATTTTTAGAGAAGTTATGTCTTAAGGTCTCTTCCTTCTTTACAAGAAAACTGGAATTATTGACATCGATCTTGAATCCCTCTTCCCAGATTTCAATTAAATAATAGGTATCCTCACTAAGCTTGAACAATCTATGTTTATTGACAACGACAAGGAAGAAATACCCGGGATTTTATGACACATCTGTCTGTCATCCCGGTCCCCCTTTCTCAACTAGTTCAACGACCCAAGCTGGTATTCGATTGGTCTCGTCGTAGCATAAGGAATCTTACGGGGACAGAACCAAAATTAAAAGGAAAAACATCAGTATTCTACGCTCTTAATAAAATACTCACGTGGATAAACTGTGACCTTTATGTACTTTAATTGAACGGAACCTCTTTTCGTGTCACTGGGGTTTACTCAGGACAGTAGACGAGGCTATTCCTTTTGAATATCATTCCATAGATATATTGTTTCTTAAAAGGGATTAAAAACCAGAGGACTCGGATTAAAAAGGGGTAGATATGTTCTTTATGAATCCTGTCCCACTGGAGACTCCAGAGAAGATACATCCCTCAATATCAAGACTGTCAAGCAGAAGTGTAGTCATAAGACATACATCCTCTCATTCAAGTAAGAACCAGAATAAAACCGAAGTCTCTGAACTAGTTTAGGATTATACTACACTAAGTCAACTACAATGGAGAGAAAATCTATAAGTGAGAGATAGAGAAGTACAAATATGAAAACGAAAATAAACCGTCTGGTGTTACGGTAAATGTACTACACTTACAAAAGAACCGAAGGAGTGTAATAAAGGATTCAAGGATAATCTTAACGATAGAAACCATTTCTCTTATAAATGAATGGACATTATAACCAAGAGATTTCCACATTCAATGTTAGTGGAAATGAGAAGGATAAACCCTATACCAGACTGAGTCTTTAACTACAAATAGTTTTAAGCTAGACAGAACACAGTCCCGTCCTCTCGGTGTCTCACCACTCGTTGGATGTTGACACACTCACATAGAATTCTCTTGTATTAATCTCCATTCTTTAAAAGAGAGAAGGTGTCCAACGCATTAGAATAATAGGAATAGAGACATCCGAAGGAAAGACTTGTTTCAAACAAAGGTAGTAAAATCCAAGGTTATAAGTAATGTTTTTTTTCACTGACTAATCTCTCGAGAAAAACTGAAAAAAGGGAACTAAAGACGCCTTCCTAAGACCATTACTAAACATAATAAGTACGTATTAAATTGGTTGGATGAATTGTTCCTCCCTTTTGAGTATCCTATAACTCTCATCAGAAAAACCTTCGTAAAACCGTGAACATCATTTCTCGATAAATAAGAGTAGGTCTCAAAAGGACACTTTGAAAAGACAACAAAGAAGTCTATACGGGTCGTGTCCTGTCTGTTGAGAATTCTCTAGATAGAAGAAAAATGTGTGAATGAAATACACGATCGAAATAAGACACACTAGCCTCAGAGAATACACTTGCGATTCTAAAGAAGGAAGAGAAAAGGGTAAATAAGGTAAGATTCGTCATACTTTTCAATTTATCATTAGTAAAAATAACAAACAAAAAAAAATTCACCCTGAAGTAATACACATTAGGTCCGAAAGAGTCAATACGAGGTATCTTCCTTAACTACCCCGTTATAGGATTTTACGACTTTGTGTTCTGTTTTTTATGAAAACTGACACCTGGATTTACTTACACAACATAATTATAGACAGTGGTCAACTATATATCATTGCATCAACTACGTAAATTTTATTTATCGGTTTATCAAAATTTACTAACAACTATTAAGGGACCAAGAAAAGGGTAATATCGCGACCTATTTCGTTCGGAACCTTCTTCCTTACTGGGTTTGTAGTAGACATGGGGTTCTCTGATCTTGAGTCGTGGATATGGTTTCATTACTCTTGTCATTAAGAAGATCATAGACGTTTCTGTTGCGTCCATGCATACCGTTTGGAAAGACTTATGTACTCGTTACTAATGAAACCCAGATGTAATTTTTAAAGTGACTTATGAAATTTTTCATACTATGGTTTTTTTTTTTATCGTAACAAGAGATTTATCAATGAAATGCAGACAGAAATGTCTCCTTCTCTCTCTAGAGTTCAGTCCCTAGTCATAAGGGTCCTGCCGTTTCTTCCTTGATCTGTCATATGTCTATTGTCGTCTTTACCAAAAATTTTTCCAATCTATATAAATTTCATCATTCAAATCCTCGAGATATAGGTATAAATATTCTCCCCTTTATTTTGTTCTACACCCCGTGAGAAGCTCTTTCTTAGTTTTTACATCCACTAACTCACCCCACCCTGAACAACTTCCCCGTACCCCACTCATTTCATTTACTCTTCAATAATACTTAACCAACAAAAGTTTTCTCGAACGTGTCAATCACATTTAAAAAATTTTCTGTACTGGAACTTAGGTTAAATTTCATGAGTACTTAAAAATTTGACCTCCCAGTACTTTTCAGTAGACCAGGCAACCAAAACGACATTGAGAACGTCCCCAGAACTAACATCAACTTTCGTGTCCACGTACTTGAACTATGGTTGAATAAACCCCTATAAGAATAATGGTTCAAAGAGAACCGGTTATAATAAAATTAACTTTTCAAGACACACTAAAGACAAAGAAATAGAGATTTAGTTAAAACACTTATAATACGTTAGTTTTGTTTTATGGTTTTATTTATGTCACGATTTTCAGTACGTTCAGACATAGATTGTATCATTATAAAGTTTAAAAGTATCTTTGGAGAACAAGTAACGGATTCATTTATACTTGAACTTAATTTATTTCTCTAAACATGATCATTATAGACTAAATATGATTTTGAAACACATTCTAATATAAACCTTTTTTATCCGACGATTTTTATCAAAAAAAAGTTCAATAACTAAATCAAATAACAAGATAGGGATCTGACCTAATATGGAATATTCAATAGTGTATATATTGGAGTTATATTATGGAGTCACATCTTGTAGACCTTCTATTTACTATGGTATATAAATTTTATGAAATAAGAGAAGTGGTCACTAATCCTTCTAAATGAACTTGGTCCAATTATATTTCTTTACGACCATTGTCTAAAAGCAGTTAAAATAGTTAAATAACCGTCGAAAATGATATGTCACTCTGATATTGTTAACCTTAGAATGCACATCTTGTGTATGTATACATATACATCAGACACACAACACATACAATCATAAACTCTAACCCTTTCCCTCCGACATAATCGTTAAGTACAGAATTGACCGTTTCTAAGTATTCCTTCCTTTCACGGAAGTAATAATACACGGGATCAATCTTACCTCAATTCTGACCATCAGTGGTTGGAAATAATTTCAAGAGAACAGAGATCGTAGCTCTTTCTAAGTTTAGTATGTGGAACGGAAATTCGTTGTTGTATTTGACCTTTTATAAATTAACTTTGGTTCGTCATGAGTTTACTCGTAGAACCATACAACGATGATTACATTTAGGACTCCTCAATAAAAATAAACAAAGAAACCAAACCCCAAAAAAATAAAACAAAAAGAGTAGAGTCTTTCTGGTTCCTCTATAATTAGTTCTTTCCCTCTATCTAACTATATCACCTTTCTTAGGTTGTTTAGACTTAAATTTCTAGTAGAGATGGGAAATGATCACGACTGAAGGGACGTCGAGTCTACCATTTCTTGACGGACGTCACGTCCTCTGGTCTCAAGATAGAGGCCCAGCCCTTCTAGGAGACCTTTTCCCTTGCCGCTAGGTGAGGGCATAAGAACGAACCTATTAGGGTACCTGTCTCTTCGGATCACCCGACGTCAGGAACTCCAACATCTCAACCTGTACTGACTCACTGATTGTGTGTGTGTGGGAAGTGATTGAGACCGTTCAATATTTTATAGAGACTCCGAGTAGACACTTTGTCCACATCATTATAGACGGAACATCTCGATTATACTCTAATTACATGTATTTCACGGCATAGTATGGGAGTAATAATATGTGTGTAAAGAACAACTTTTAAATACCTTTTAAATGTCTTTAATTAGTATATGATCTTATGTAATTCAAGGAATTTCGATTTCAACACATCTTTATTTGTCATAATTGAGACGTCTGTTCCCGTTCATATTACAAGTAATAAACATTTACTACACCTATATATGGATCCTCAGATTTATATAAATAATAAAACTTTTTTTATTTGACGATCTATACATTTTTAATTATCGTAAATACATGGTTCTTTTATTTACTTCTTTTTAAACGTAACGACTCGAGTTGTTTTATTTCTTTGACGGATCCTTATTACTACCTCTGTACATCTTGTTTCGTAGTGACTCCTTATAAAAAATTCAGAACTCCTTTATTTCCCTTGAAGGTAAAAGGTAAGGTCGCGAAGGGACCACCGAGTCTACGATTTCGCAGACGGACGTTACGTCCTCTTGGTCCAAGCTAAGGACCCAGCCCTTCTAGGGAACCTTTTCCTTTACCGTGGGGTGAGGTCGTGAGAACGGACCTTTTAGGGTATCTGTCTCCTCGGACTATCCGATGTCAGGTACCCCAGCGTTTCTGAGTCTGTGTTGACTCGCTGAAGTGAAACTGAAAGAAGGTATTAGGAATTACCTTTCTCCTTTATATTACTCACCCCAAAAAAAGAAGTATGTCAAAGGTAGTTCGATCAAACAAACCCCCAGACTAATTTACCAGAACCTTCAAATAGTATTTTTTATTTGTACTTTCATTGATTCTTTTTAACTTTTTCATTACTGCTTCTTCATGGATCATCATATTTTGATCGAAGATTACACTACGACATTTAACCATTAATTTAATCATGTCTAAGTTATTACCTATATATATACCTTGTCTTATCGGTCTTTGTCCGAAATACATTCACTTTCTAAAACATTTAATATTAAAAATGATTTGCACCCTCTACCCTTTCTTAATCTAGAAACGGTCTCATTTAAGACACATGTGAGTGACAATCCGAAACAAAAGAAAAAAATTAATTTCAAAGATATAGAAATCGAGAGACTTGACTATCTCCTGTTTTTATGACCCTCTTTCCTAAACGTTTTTACTGTCCCTTTATTATAGAGATGATCTTTAAACTCTTCTAAATAGTATATGTAAAAATTTTTGGATCAACATTAAAAAGGTCATGAATAACATGTCTTCATCTACACCTGATTTTCATCTTCATTTGACACCTGAGAGCGTGTCAGAATCAGTACTTTACTAATTATTAACGGTCATTATGTCTTATTTCCACTGGACCCAAAGTCACTTATTTCTTTACCATCTTAAACACCAAATGGAAGATAACGGATATGAAAACTACTTTATGATATGTCATCGTAATTTTAAAAATGACAACTAAATAAAATAGTTTAATTGGAGGATTTTTGTCATGTCATGATGAAAACTTAATCTAAAGTCAGTAGACTTAGAACTTAGACATTCTTATGATAATAATACTGGTTTATTTTTAAAAGGTACCTTACATTTCCTCCAAGTTATGAACTTTAAAATAAGTATATTATTAAATAATCGGTTGGTTTACCTCCTCCCCCCTCATTATCGTATCATTTACACTAAAATTACTATTTATTGTATGACTTACTAAAAGAATAAAGTGTAGATAGACTTTTGTCAACGGTCTATATGAAGTACAACTTTTTATATAATTTGGAAAATTTACCCAATATTCTAATAGGGCCATAATGGTAAGAATAAATTGTTGTAAATCTTAACAACAGGTTTGACTAATAGGTTTTTTTTTTTTGATTTTTTGTTACTACATTTCAAAACCATTTCTCCTACATATCCAATAGTAACATACGTTTATTATACGAATGGAGGAATCTTTTCGGTTTTCTTAATTGACTTTTTGACCATCTCCAGTTATCCCATCGATCTATGTTTTTATACATTGTATGACTTACTAAAAGAATGTACAATCGTTAGTGTAAATTGATTATATATCCCTCTTTATGTAGATTAAGTGTCATAACTGCCTTTTATGTCTTGTGACCTCTTATTTGGATTAAATCTTTACGTCGTTTGGACATCACTTCTTCATATTATATTCCCTAAGAGGCCGCTAGGTCACCAATCCTGAGGTGCGAGAGTGGCAACTCCCGTACCCAAGTTGGGGTATCCGACGGGTGTATAATTACTACTACTACTTCTCCTTACACTTACTTCCGTATTCATCTATTTTCTAGTACGGTGTCACGAGTCACTCTTAAGAGGTGTATAATGAGTACTTAAATTATGTCGGGGTCAGTCAGAACCCTTCCCCTTCATAGTCGTATCAACTGTTTACTAAAGATGTCAAGTAACTGTACCTTTCATACGATCTTATCCGTTTTATTAAACCTCTCGATCTTATCTTATTGACCTTAACAGGTTTGTTAAAATGATTTTCACATGTCTTTTTGTAAGTCTTGATTTGAGTCACAGATCATCCTATTTACAGTATAAAGTTTAGTCATATCTTTATAATAAGATATTAATGTTTTATTAAACTTTCTTATACGATCGGTAAACGGGACACTTTTCCAATCTTGTAAGACTCAATTTAAACTTTTAATTTATACCTCTATTACCCTTATATCCAGTAAAAATATCAGAACCCCACCCCATTGGTTTCTGTACAGACTCCGTCTTTTATTTCCTTTATCAACTATGTAAACTGATTTATTTATGTTTATATTTGAAACATATCGGTTTTTTCTGAATTATTTTAATTTTATATTAACAATTGTAAAAACAGTAACATTACCTTTCTAAAAATAATACTCACTTCTATCGTCCAATAAATAAGTCACACTAAATCTGTTTCTTAGTCATTCCGGTACAGTTCTTTCTCTAACCCTACTTTTATGGGATCCTGTAATCTTCACGTAATTAAACACTTATACTAAAGTTCAATTCATACACAAAGTTATACACCCACAAACAAATATATAGAAAATGAATACTTAATGTATTCATTTCCATGTTTTGTTATTTTCTATCTAAATTGGTTCTCTAAACTATTGACACATACCGTTTTTCTTCTTTTTACTTTGAAATTTTCTTTTAAAACATTTATATCACAACAAGTATCTTTTTTCATCCGTGTAATGGTGACCGGACATTTGAAGTATTCCTGCTCACGATCCAGAGAAAGCAATTTATATAATATTATTTATGAGTTTTTTATATAAAATTTACTCATTGGACATTCAACTAAACCTCTACCCTCTCAAGAAGACTTGAAGTATTGAAAAGATGTTACTCGAAACATTGAATGTATTAACGAAAATCATCAATGTCACAACCTGGATCGTCATATCACCAGAAGATTTTCTAAAGCGACAACTTCTGAGAACTTTATATATTTGGATTTACATTCAATACTTAGTGTACAAACAAAACAAATATGGATCCGTGAAAAGTTTTCCTCTTTTCTTTTTGTATCATAGACCTTGTCTTCCTTTAATGTTTATATGAAGATTAGATCCTTTTAAAAATTAAAAAATCTATTGACTTTCCTTTTTATACATAGAGGTCATAAAAAACGAAAATAAAAAAGAGACAAAGAGGGGGATGACACGATCAAATCACGAAGTATTGAGAAGGACACATTGATGAGGTAATTGAGGTCTATCAAAGGGTCACAAGTAAAAGTACGATTGGTAACGATGGTCCCCTTAACAAAACTTCGTATCGGCACGACGACAGGGTTTTGAAAAGGAGTTACCGAACCCTCCTTTGGATTAGTAAATTGGATTACTAATTCTTACATCTACCCTTGGTCTAACAGATGAGGAAATTTTATCCTTACTATTATGATCATGATCTAAATATCTCAATAAGTCCAATTTGGACGATTAAATGTACTTCGTGTATCTTATTACGGACCATACATTATTCGGGAATTTTCGTATTAAAAAAAAAGGAATACGTATCATCATACTGGTGGAGACAACTCCAAGAATTTAAATATAATTTGTAGAAAATACATACAAAAGAAAAAGAATACGAAAGTATTTGGGAAAATTTTATCTTATATAAAAATTTCATATACTATTGGTAAAAGGGTATGTATGGATCAAGTCACCAAAGGCAAATTCTCCATGATTTATTTATTTATCTAATTTGCTTATTTTTATCTAAAAAGGAAACTCTTTCACTCTATGCACGTAACGGAACTCATCAGTGATTTTAAATTTCGTACAATTGAAAGAAAGTTTCACCTTGATTCAGGTGGTCTCTTTCATCCTATAAGGTTATGCACGTAACGGAACTCATCAGTGATTTTAAATTTCGTACAATTGAAAGAAAGTTTCACCTTGATTCAGGTGGTCTCTTTCATCCTATAAGGTTAGTCTTTTTCTCATGGTCGGATCAAAAACTTTTACTCCAAATACATCTTTACTAAAGCGTGAAACTTCGTGAGATTTTGATTCATGAGTCATTCCTAGTCCATTAGTACACATTGAGGGAGAACGACTTCGTCTTATAATACATTTCTCGACGATTTCTTGTCTTTTTATATATTTTCGAACTTTGACTCAACCACTTGGTTGTTAAGTTGTCTCTCACTAAAATTGTCTCTGTATCTAAACTCCCCAAAAAATCTTACACTTTTTATATTTAAGTACAAAAGATGATGTTCTCTAATTTAATAGAGGTCCCTAATCAATAAATTTCACAGTCTAAGTAGACTACTCAAAAACCCTCCAATGTCTCAAAACTCTTAGTGAAAATTCACACCGTTAATTTCTTGGAAACCCGAAAACCAAACTAACGTCCTCTATTGTCACCTTACTCCGCTTCCACCTCAATGCTTCCACCTCAATGCTCGGTAACACCCGATCTCTAATTACCGAAGTGATGCTCATAGGGAAATCCGACATTAAAGTTTGGAGAGTAGGTTCGAAACATAAAGTGTCTGAACAACTCGGGTAATTTCTTTACCTTCAGAGCGATAGACTACCTCGTCTTACAGTGGTTCAATGACGCCGGAGAAAGAGGTCAGTGTGGTGGGGGAGGGTTAGGTCCGAGTTTCTCGGGGGTCGACTGGTGTGGACCGGGTAGAGTGGGCCTTCTCCTCACAGCTTTACCTATGTCGGAGTACAAGAGTGGTCAGTGTAGAGAATGATGACGATCAGCGACGTTATGAGGAGACGTTAAACTCCACTAAACCCAAACCAACAACCCTCAAGACTTATACTTTTAGTAGTAAACGTGGAGGAGTAAAGTTTATATTATGGTAAGGTTTACAAAGAAATGGTACAAGAAACGGGTGGAATCGTTCTCTTACCCTTTGGAGTCCCAGTAACACTGGATAATGGACCATCGGAGAGTAGAACCGTCAGAGATATGAAGGGGTTTATCCTTCTCGTGAGGGTGTCCACTATGAGTAGATAGAAAACGTACGTCAAGTAGTTGGAGGTATGGAAATCCACCATCAGAACGATCTGGAAGTAGAAATAGAAATGACATACGGAACCAATTTTAACTGGAGATCAAAGGATCATTGGTAATTTTACTGTGGTCGGACTCTCACGTCTAATGTCACTAACCAACACGGAGGTAAAGAACCGGAAATTCAGTCACTTCACAGAAACAATAAAACGTAAGAGACACACCGGAGTCATTTGTCTAAACCTTTCGTAACTCCATACCAAATACCGTTCAATCCTAAAAGTAAAGGTCCAATGAATTGGAAGAACATTATTACACAATCTTTACACTTCATCTTTCTTCGATCGTTGTACGTAAATATTTTTGGTCTAAATAACGAGTGAGAGACCAGTGGACAAAGTTTTTCAATTAAGACTTAACGCAATCACAAGGTCAAACTCACTATCATCCAAATACCTTATCTTAGGTGCACCCACGCAATTTTTTTTTTTAGATAACGTACAACGAAACTGAAGATTAATTTGTCTGTGACAAGGAAGAGTCTTTTTAAACAAAACTACTGATTTGTGTCGAACATGAAGAGGTCTACAGAACAAACTATTCCACTTACAAGATTAGTCACAGTAGGATGGATAAGTCAAAAAATTTCTCCTGCCTTTAATTTTTCTGGACTTGGAAATTTATCGATTGAGTCTTTCCATTGATCGTTGGAACTTTTATTCTCCTTCGATATAAGATACGGATTTGACGAAAACCTCGTTTGTAAAAAGACTCTCCCCCCTATTTTTTGGAAGGACCAGTGTAAACTAAAGATCCCTTCAATAGGAAATGGTTTCAGGGACACTGTAAGAAAATTCGGTCTAGCGTTTTGTAGACTATACCCGGAATCAAATGAATCTAGATTATCGTCAACTGAAAAATAAATCGTCGACTTCAAACTACCATTTTAAAGTACTCTCCTGTAAGAGGGACAGTCCGTCATCTAATATCCTTATCTTAAAGTATCAAATAATATAATATTAATTTTCATTTTAATCTTTCCCCGCAACGGAAGATCTTGTCTGTCCAAAACGTGAGTCACATATGGGATGAGGAACATCGTAAAACCTATTGACACTTTACGATACGTTTACATTTCAAAAAACAAAAAAAAATTAGTTTCTAGTAAATTCACTACGTATCAGGGTCGTATTACAATCTTGTGGTCCTTTCTTTCTTTTATAATATCATATAATTTATTGAGTAGGGAAGTTTTTCAACTCACGCACAAAAGTGATAAAATCAGAGTACCAAATTGATTCTTTTAAACCGGACAAAGTAGTCAAGTTTTTTTTTTTGTCTAAAGTAGTAGGACCGGTAGAAATAGTGGTAAAATTAACAGTATGTGAAAGGATATAAGATCATACCCCTTCATCCCTCGGAATGAAAGTGGATTCTGACACTGTGTGTTTATCGTCTCTCTACCGTGTTCATTTCTGGTCAAACAACCCCTTTATTGTAAAAATTTTCCTTTTTATTGGAAGGTCTTATTTTGACTCTTTACGATACGTCTACTCAACTTTGTTGTACATTATTTTTTTGTTCTAGTACTCTCCCTTCGTAGTTTTTTTCTCATTTCGTCGTAACCCTCCCGTTCGAATTACTTGGGGAAGAAAGGTGACTTTATTGGAAAGGGAAGGACGGAACTCTCGGTATGGGGTGATAGGTAGGGTATGTATGTCGTGGGGTGGTTTACTTTAATAATTGTCGGTCATCGGGGCGACTGCGTCGGAGTAAAGGAGATGGTGTCTTAACAAGTCGGTGGGTGCGGTGTCGATAGGTCTCCGATGTTGTAATCTTTGGGAGGAGAAAGGAACAGTGTCGATGGTGGTAGTAAGGGACGAAAGGGACGAAAAAGGGAGGTATAGAAGGATAGATTTGAGTGACGGGTCAATGATAAAGTGAGTCCTCACGACGAAGTCCGTTTTTGGGATTCCTATTCGGGAACAAGTCCTGGTCTCCGAACTTCCCATGTGTAGACGGAAAAAAAAAAAAAAAATTAGGAAAAGAGAGACAAGGAGTTTCATGTCACCTAATACAATGCTTGGTAGATCGGACACTCGACCTCTTAGGTAGTCAGTATTGAGGACGTTGACAGTAAGTTCTCCTTAACCGGTAGAGGGATCGGGACCGTGGGGGGACGTACGATTCGTTAAGGGGACCCATTTATACCGTCCGGACTCAGTGTGTTCCCTTACTCTTTTACACTGCAAGTCTTCTCCCTCACCCCATTTCTCCTTTCCACGGGACTTCGTACTCCCTACTCACTATCCTACGGATAGTTATTGTTTATGATGTCCAATGATTTTAGAGTAGATTGTATCTTTCTGTATTACATTGTCATATTTTAGAGTGGTTAAATTGAGAACAATAGGCGAACTCTACAAATGAATATCGTACTTTGTATTGGTCAAATAGGAATTTACGAAAGTCTCTGTGGTCCTTCGTAAAATTGTTCAGTAAGACAGGTAACTCTACTAAGACGTAAATTTGTAAAGGGAACACGTAAGAATAGGGAGAGGGACGGGGTGGGGGTGGGGTGGGGGGGTTTAAACACCGATTGGTAGATACGAACGAAAACGAAATAAAAAACAAACAAAACAAAACGAAGAAACTCATCTACTTATTGTTCTACGAAAAGGGAGGAGATCTTGTATAGGAGGGGACTCTCAAGGGGACGCTTATCCGGGCTCAGGGACAGTGGGCTCCATCAATAGTGTGGTAGAGTTAGTGTGAACCTCCGACACTCACTCACCCGTGCTCACACAAGGACGCACACACCCCTCCCGAACCCCCTAGGCTCACTTACCCCACTACCCGACCTCCCACCGGCTAACCAGTGACATTCCACTTACTTAGAAGGGTACACACTGACACCAATGAGTCTTAAGAGTTACATCTACCTCCTTCTACTTCATCCACACACACACACACCACCCCAAGCAAAAACAACAAAAACTCCCCTCCCGCCACCCATACCGACTTCTCAAGAAGATTTCATCTTATCTTAGATCTTCAGTTCAAATTTCCTCGACTTTTACACCCTTGGAACAATTTCAGATTGTTTCACACAAACAATTCATTCCTTCCAATTTAGTTGTCAACCATCCTCGACAGAAAACTATAAATAATAGAACCCGAACTACTTCCTCGTCGAATATAACTTTTTCAATCCGTCACTAAATACGAAATAAGGTCTCAATTAGACTGTCGAGACAAATTGACCTACAAAACTCGAAACCAACTATATAATTCGTAGAAGAAATCTTTCCGTCTCAGTATTGAGAGTCGGATTTAATCGGGTACCGAAGACATTGAGTCCGCAGGTAAGATGTCACCAACTCCTTTACCAACGACATGTCTACCATAGAGAATCTTATAGTTTAGAATGACGATACCTCTACAATTCAATTGTACAATCACGATCTCAAAGAATTGAACATTGTTCTAAAGCTGTTTCCATCGTTACTATTGAGGTACTTAGGTACACCTCGGAATGAGGAGAACTTTTCTTTCAATGTCAGTGAGTATTTGAAAATCTTTATGTCTTGAAAATAAGGGTGTGGGAAGGTCATTTTGCAATCACGATTTGAGTCACTGTCCACTGATTTAAGACTTAACCATCCTAAAATATCTAGTCATACCTTGATTTCTAATATAAGATCACATGATCTCCAAAAGACTCATCAAAAAAAAAATCAGAATAAAATATTCCTTGTGTCTCGAGAGAGAGGAGTCAACGATTTCTGAGATTCTTATTAAACCTCCGACTGTTACCACATAATAGACCCAAAGACTAAGATAAGAAAGATCTCTCAATCGATATCACCTGTATCACCGTCTTTTAGAAACTACAATCCTCCATTACTACTGGTTCATCTACCCAAATAAAAACCATGTAAAGTCGTAAAGTCTATGAGACGTCAGTACTTGTAATCACCAGAAAACCATACAACTGTATGTAATCTCCTACGTCTTTCTTAACTCACTGGTCTTTCAAATACTCTTTGTGTGTATGAATTATCACCTTCACTCACTTCTTGACCAACCAACTACAGAAGTTGATTATTGGTAAGAGGAAGGGACTTGGTCATTGAATTTCTGAACTGAAAAGCAGATGAAAGATGAAAAAAAGTGGAAAAGGGGAGGAGGGTGGAAGGTAGTTATAATCAAATCTTTGCTTATTGTGGTCTTCGGTCAATAGAATTCTGTGGTAAGAGTAGAGACACCGAGGTACCCCGAGTCCATTTAGGGACTAATATGACGGTCAGGGACTTACATCACTTTCCACTGAGTCGTTTGGACTACTTTCCGATTCGTCCGTTTTATCAGTGTAAACCGGTTAATAGACTAAGACTGAAAGGGTCATAAGAGTAGGTTTCTGAAATTTAGTTAAACCCTTTCCGGTCCTAAGAAACCATTAGACCGTACACATGTGACCACGATGTACCCTGGAAATGTCTACAATTACCGAAAGAGATAAGATGAAAGCAGGGAGAATGGAAAGGAATAAGTGGACACGGGGGAGTGAAGGGAAGAAAAGACGGGAAACTGAAAAAGGAAAGAGGGGATGGGGTACAGAGGCAACTAAAAATAAGAAAGTCGAAACAGTGGCTTTTCTGGACCTGGACTGTTTTCATCCGATGGAACTGAGGTTGTGATTGTCGACACGACTGTCTGGAAGGGACTAGTTGAGCTCAGTAAGACTGGACAGAGGAGTAGGGAGACAGCCTGGGTGGAGACTCTGACCAAAATGTTCGTCCTCACCTCTACCTGTAGTCTGAGAACACTCTTTGAGCCTGGTCTGTAAAGCCTGTCTCAAATTGAACTACATACGGATGAGGGGTAACTTGCGATACGGAGCTCGTCTACCTAACATAGCTCCCAGAGGGGACCATCCCCTATCTTTCGGAAATGTAAACCTACCCCCGATGACAAGGGGACGTCTTCCGAAAGGGTCGTCTATACTTGTACCAAAAGACTTTCTGGAGAGAGCACCTAGGTACAGTGGACCACCGCTTTCCTGAACACTTCCTCAGGGTAGACGGGGGGTCTTGGGTGGTGTCTCCTTTTTCCATTCACAAAGTGTAAAATATCTGTGAAAACTTCTTGTAATTGACTTATTAAGTCATTCATCAGTGACTCAATAGTGATACAAGAGTCGTGACAAGAGTCACACTCCTTTTACTTCATTCTGTGTCAGAGAACCGTACAAGTCACTTTCTGATATAATTATGTTAAACTACTCACAACATTTATAATTCGTTTAAATTTACGAAGAGTACATACACGGTATATCAACCGATCTGTTAAGTTTCCTATTTCGTTACTTTTACTTATTACGATGAAATGTACAAAATACGATGAAAAGTACAAGACCCGTGGTAATCCGAGAATGCGTAAATCGGAGAGTTATCAGGATATTCTACCTATTAAAGGGTAAAACGTTTACTACCTTAAATTTTGGTCAACGTATTGAACGGGTACCAGTGTGTCTATCATATACTAACTCGATCCTGTGAGGGGTCCAGACGGACTAAGGTCTGCCATACGAGAATGACGGTGGTACGGTATAGCGGCGAAGCTAAAGCGGGACTACCTCGAATATCGTTCACTCTGACTCGAATCGTCTATTAATTTAATTACTACTCTTTTTTCTTGTTGAATTATCTCCTTTGGACCGGTTCAACCTATCATCTCCCACGAACTCCTGTTTGTTCTCCAAGTATCGGTTCAAACGCTCCTTATCGCACTTTCCACTGTCCAGTGACCAAACCGACTAGAGTTTGTCATTCATCAGTTAGTGAGTTGTATAACTCCCCTACTTCTACGACGTCTTGCCTCGTATTGTTCATTGACACTGTGAGGTAACTCGCCCGTCGTCCTTACACTATGTTAACGTCAAGTGACAACGACACCATCGTCCACTCTTCACTCCTCTCATTTCTACCTGCCCCGGTCCAGTGTCTCTAGACCGAACCCCGAACCGAATATCCACTACGGACAAGACCTTTAATGCTTCGGTTTTTGAACGAAAAATACAGTCACTAAAAGTCGATCCAAATAAACCTTTACATGTCCTCATAAAACTCGACAGGTCATTTGAAGTAAATGACCCGTCTAGATCTCTAGGAATTTACAGGAGACACACACTGTCAGAGTGCATTGACGGTTCACAGATACCATGAGAACAAGTGTACATCCGACCACCGAAAAATAGAAACGTAACGTTACTTTATGTAATGGTCTTAAGAATGTGATTGAGGAAAGACACTAACACATACCTTTAACGTATGTGTTTTAACAGAATGAAACACAAAAACAATATAAAATATAAACTTGTCTTTTAACTCTCGGGATTCACTAATTTTCTTCCTCCTTTGTGACCGTCTATTAAACATTATTTTATCGTGACCCCCGTGACGGGACCGTCAGATCACCAATTTTGTGACTCGAAGATGACGTCCCCCGAACCCAACCCAGGGGTCAGCCCTTTGATTCTAGGACGTACGGTCCTCCATGCCGGTGGGACGAGGGTGGGGGGTGGTTTTTTTTTTTTTTTTTTAATCGTAATCCAAATCTTATGACAACGTACTCTGAGTGTCTAAATCTCTTGTTTGAAGACCAACGACGTCCCCTTCCCCCTGACAATCTCTCCAAACCTAGCTGTACAGACGTGACGACATAAATTGTACCTATTGGTCGTTCCAGACTGACATATCGTGTCCCTTGTGACTAGTCACAATACACCGTCGGACCTACCCTCCCCTCAAGCCCCCTCTTACCTACGTACATATACATACCGACTCACCGAGACGACATGTGGACTTTGACAGTGTCGTAACAATTAGTCGATATGAGGTTATATTTTAGTTTGCAAAAAATTTTTTTCTAGTGAGAACGTACTTGTCATAACTGATCGTCCTTGTTTTTACCATTGTTCAGAAACCTAAAGACCAAAGTAAACAACACACGTTTTTACTAACTTTGGTACTAGACAATGAAGTCTTTATAACAACTCGTGGACGATAGTCCGTTCAAGACACGACCTGTAATTTCTGTTTTTCGGTTTGTTTAAACAAGAGACGGGAACATCTTGTATTGTCAAATATTCATATGTTCTGTGACAATCCAGCTTTCGGTCACATTCGTGTCACACGACATTGTCGGTTTCCACCTACATGATCCACCCCGTTCCTTCCCCCGAAAGTCACACCGTCAGTCCTTTCATATTCCGTCTCCTTACCGTTCAACCTCTCTTCAAAGCCACCGTGTTGATATCCCTAAAGACCCCTAACTCCTTCTCTGAAAGAGTTTGACGTGCTTGAGGGTCGAGAAATGGAAGGGAAAAGTACATAAAAACAAACAAAAACCGATACGGTGCGTCGTAAACCATAGAATCAAGGGGTTGGTCCCCAGCTTGGACACGGGGACGGAACCTTAGTGTCGTAGAATTGGTGACCTGGTCGTCCCTTCAGGGGGTGGAAAGAGCCACGATGGAAACAACGTTTATTGACACTATCGTGTGAAGACAATGTACCTTGACACTAGAGTGACCAAAAAGACTTCCGTCTTATTTCCAACACCAGATGAACATTTACGGTATAAAGTTTTTACAGTATAGGACCATATAAGAGAAAAAGATTGGTCGAAGAGTGACTAAATTTATACATCGACACGAGTCCAGAGAGAGTGTGGACCTTTTTCAGTGGACAACCACGGACGAAACAAACGGACCGGATGATCACCAAAGGATCCCAAGGTACAAGAAAGGGGCAACGATCACTAGGTGTTTACTACAGATCGACCTCAGGACAAAGAAAAAAGAAAGGATCCATAGGGACGACCTCATGGCGTTTGCCTTTGTTCTTCGGTTCCTTTTAAGACGACCACCCCCTCCACTGAGGTGTGTCTCGTTTTCGTTCAGACGTCCTCGACCCGTTCCGTTGTCATTGAGCGAAAGACTGTGACCACGGGTACCACACGTCCCTAGGAGCCGGGCTTGGGGTAGAAGGGGAGTGTTTTTTAAGAGGGGCAGAGTAAGGAGATACAGAGTAGACCTCCGCCATTCGGGTAGTCTAAGGTCTCCGTGAAGTAGAGTGACGTCTGGAGTTCTCTCATAGTCGTCATCCACCATTCAAATTCAAACTGCGAGAATACTAATTTAAGTCCTCCCTTTATTTGCAGATCTGAGAAATGGATTCTATATACCTTTGTGAATGAACTCTTTCGGTCGGCCGTCATGACACATAGTATAAGCCGACTAAATTATCATAGTCAGTGTTAGGGGCTTGAAATGTCTTCGTTTGTTAACGGTGGCTCGGAGGTCTTGTCATACAACCTGTCGTATATCAACACTTGTGTCTCCTCGATAAAGTAAGTGACCCGTGATTGTGACGGAGAAGATAAAAGAGTAAAGTACACGTTCCATTCAGTCCTCTACTCGAGTCAAGGTGACTTTAATTGCAGTCCACAGAGTCAAGGTGTAACGATCGTATATATATAAAGTCTGTGTGAGACTTTCCTAAACAGATCAAATTCTATCTACTGTTTATTTATCTATTACAACACTCCATGACTCATAGTTTACTCACTTTATATTTCTTACTCCGTAAAATCCCTATAACTTGACTTCTTTACTCCAGACCCTTTCTTCTCTGTACCGAGTTTACTCATTACAAGTAATCAGACACTCTGTAATGATGATGGATGGTCAGTGTACTGAAGTGTCTTCTCTTTTTATCGTAAAGTTCTACCTCTAACTTCCGTCATCTGTGGAAATTTATGGGGAAGAGGAACTAACACAAAAGAATTTCACAAATAAGAATCCACGGACTGTATCAAACTCCGTCTCTTTTATGGAACAAAATTTAACCAATACTTCTTTTACAAAATTTTCTCCTATAAAATTCTTTGTACCATATCGACAAACAGTCTCGGAACAAACAAGACATGAGAATTGAGAGCTCAGGACACCGTATTCGCATGTGGGACAACGGAAATGTCCTACCAAGGGTGTAGCCATCTTGCTGAGGCTCTTCCTCCCTCGTAGGGGTTCCAGGAGGCTTCGTCACACTCCCACCGGGTTTTTCCTCTCGGAAGAGGGTGTACCCTCTCATTGTAGTGTCTCTTTCTGAGTCCACTCGGCTACCGGAAAAAGACGGTCGGTCCAAGTCCCGGTGTACTCGGTCCGAGGTGTGTCAAGTGTGGTTTACGACCCGACTCCACTCAGGTAAAGAAGTACTCCAACCCGAGAGAATGTACGTTTCAAGGTCACGTCAGAACGAAAGTAAAAGAACCCGTTATCGTAAGAATTCCAGATCGCAACGAACGAGAGACAGACGAGAAAAAAGGGTTTCCTATGGAAAGACATTGAGTAGAGAGGTTTCGGGACCCTTAGTGGAACTACTTCCTACTTCTCTTTCTTCCTCTGTCTTTAGTCTAGTCCGTAAATTTTGTCGGGTATTAATTGGTGAGTAAAACGGGAACACCGTACGACGTGAGTTGACTAAATAGTCTCTCGTCGTACCCAACCACGACCGTAACCACTGAACTTACTTGTTAACGAGAGAGAGTGAGTAAGAATCTTTTACTCAACTAAAACGTAATGGAAGGTCTGGGACGGCTACCACTTCCGGGTCTCTGTGACTCGAGTCGTGAGAGATTTCCTCGTCGGCAAATGTCGGGAAGGTCTATGTCGATGGTCCACTCCGTTCTTTCACGAGTAGAGACCCGCATCCTTACACAAGACCCAAGGTTTACAAAACACTAGGACCGGCAGGAAACGTCAACTCTATGGCAGAAACGTATATCAAAGTCGTCGGAACCTTCATTCAGTAGTAGTCGAGTGGAAGTCCATTATTTAGTACGGTCTTTTAACTTTACTGGTTTCTGTCGGTAAAATGACAGAAACCATAGGATTTTTCTTGTTTACAACTTCTTCTACTTCTTCTTTTTCTTTTTCATCCCAGAAAATTTAAAGGTGCTCGGATTTTCCGAATTTATCCCTGCAAAAGTGGAGGAATACGAAAAGGAGGGTTGAGAAAGATCGAGGACGTCACACTATCAGGTGCCTGTCTTAGTGTTTCGGAGGAAGTTGTCTCAAGGAGGGGGAAATCTCCTGTAGGGTGGGTCAGAGGCCCTATGTCAATAGCTTGATGACGTGACTCTGGACCCTTGGGGGGAAGAGTACCAAGAAGTCTTAGGAGGGAGAGAAGGTGCAGGATAAGGTCGGGGCGGGTGGGACACAGGTGTCTGAGCAACCGGGGTAAATGCCCCTGTGGTCCCATAATATCGTCGGTCGGTGTAAGACCTTTGTCGTGGCCGTCGTCAGAAGGTTCCTCCTCGACGGGAAGATCACGACGATCGGGATGGGGTGTCCCGGGGAGTCTGAGCGGCTGGAGTCTGAGCCAAAGGGTCAGGTCGTGTCCTTGAGACTCAAGGTGGAGGAAAGGAGTCTTGAGATCCAGCAGTAACAGTAGTCTGAAGGCCTGATAGTCAGACGGGTCACGACCCGTCAGTCGACGGATGGTCCGGAGGTCCCATAGACGCCAAAGGTTAAGTGTCGTGATGGGTGTAGCTCCCTCACCCCCACACGTGGTCATGGCTGAGGTCGGTGACGTCCCCAGCCCCCAGTTCTGAGTCTGTCCTGAAAGGATCCCGAAGACCTAAACCCGTTTGTCTTGAACTTACTCGGGTATCGACGAAGGAAGGTCGACGGAGACCTTGGATCCGGCTCGTATAACGACCCCTTCCCCCATGTTCCACGGTCTCCTAACCCAGACCAGCTGTTCTTTGTTCTGAACACCAGTGCTGACCGAGACCGGGACCTCTTTCTACATTTAGAACAGACTTCGTCTCTGATATTTCTTCAACGAGGGACGACAATTCCCATGTAACAACTGTTCGTTTACCACAAAGCCAATCATTGCTAAGATTCACGTTACTCAACACAACTTCGGAGGTAGAGGGTAGGAACGGACATCGGACATCAGTGAACACGTCACTCCTGTAGAAAAATTTAGGTTTTTTCTTTTTTCAAAAGTTTCCTTTTTTTTTCCACTTTTCTCGGTTAGAGTTTCGGGGTTCGGTAGACTCATCACAATCTCAAAATACGTGAATACTTTTTTCCACCCATATATTTTGTTGGTAAGGTTTTCGTCCATAGACCGGTTCCACACAAGTGACTCTTATAAGGAATGGAAACAGAATTTTTGTGGTTCTCCGTCCCTATCACTTCAAACCACACACGAGACTCCCCCAAGGACCTAGAGACTTCTTTATGAACACCAGTCAAGAACTAATAAGTCTTCGTCTAATAACATCATCTAACAGACTCCGGGGTCGACCATGGTTGGGTGAGGGGAAGGGGTTCGATAAAAGTGTCGAGTCATTGGGTACTTCATTCATCCCTTTCTTTTCTCTCTACCCGGTTAATGTAACGATGAATGGTCGGTAACTGTTACGTAAATTAATCCTTCTCAAGGTTCATCAAACCCTCAAGAAACTTAAAATAAAAAAGATGAGGGTCAATTAGTCCTCAACGGTTAGGGGTCTCATCCTGGTGGAGGTACTAACCTCTCGTACGTGAGCACTGACGTCCCATTCTCACCTTTCGAAACTAACACCTTACCGTGGCTGTCCTGACACTAACACACACCCGTACAGGGTGCAAAGAAACCCTCTACGAATAAACTCTCACCGGGTCCACTCTCACAAAATTTCGGTGGGTGTGTGGATTACTGTGGACAAAACCTACTCTCTACTCTCGTCTGACCGAAGAGGGGTAGTCACGTAACACGGACAACATGTGGGGACCTCCTCGGGACCCGGTCGGTCCACCCCATGTGTTAGAAAAATTTAAGGTATGCCAACGGTCGAATAAAGAAAGTGAACAAATGACATTATAGGCCGCACAAAAATAAATAGATTAAAAACATAAGTCAATATTGGTACCATCCCCATCGTTTATAGACTGTCCACATTAGGGACCACGACGTCACCTGGAATGAAGAAAGAAAACCTGTTCTATTATGACACTCAGAGGGAGGAAGGGAGGTTAAGCAAAAAAGGAAAAAAGGGAGTCGGAGAACGTAGGGGAAAAGAAAGATGGGAGAGGATGTTGATAGTATACGTGTCAGAAGAGAGAAACACACACTGACAATGTTTTAAAGTGAAAAAGTTTTAAGTTTAGTCCACAAACGAGTTTACTCCCCTCTAAAAAAAAAAATTACGACTTTGCAGTCGTCTTATGAAAAGAAATACAACAAAGGGGGTGTTTGGGTAGTCAGACCCTCTCGCAACCTCACCTTTAGTACAACGGACCCTACGACCAAAGAAACATATAATATATTTTGCATACATTTACAGAGAGGTAAACCCGACCCCAAACGTAAGAGGGGAACCGATAATTGGTTCCCCTCTCCGGTCGCCCGTCCGCCGGGAGTGGGACGGACCGTGCACGTCTCTGGGGTCGGTGAGACACACCCGTCCCACGACAGTTCTGGTCTGGAGACCCCCCCCCACCCCGCCCCCCCCCCCCCATGAGAACCTTCCCTTCTTCATAGTGAAGAAAGAGTTCACCTCACAAATGTGGAACGACATTGTAAACTTGAAAGTGTTCTCTACATTATTAAAACTATTATTTTAAGAATTGGTATTATTAGTATTCAACTCTTGAAGAAACAGGTTAAGACATTGTGACGGAACGAATCAAAAGGACTTCGACAGGAATTTCCATCGTTCTACCTGGGTGTAAGTCCTCTCACACGAGAACCACCTCAACACAACGGGTATTACCCCGGTCCTTATTTCAAACTAGAAGGAAGTGGTAAAATACTGATTCTAGTCCGTTATTCACCCTGAAGAGACAACCAGGTCACCCATTCTTAGATGGAAGGTTACGTCTCCTGGGTTCAAGTCATGGACCAACCCCTTGATTCTAGGTCGTACGACGTCACTTCTCGGGTACACGACGTTGTTTCTGGGTCGGACCGGGTTTTGGTAGTCCGTCACCAGGAAATGATCTCTCGACGACCCACGATTTGACATATACTCCACGACCCTCATACTCCAGTCTGTCGGTGGCCGAGGTAAGGCTCCACGAAACGAAAGCCACACTGTGTCTACAATCTTCGCCTTGACACCATTCCTTTATTCGTTCACGCGTAACATATGTTGAAGTATCAAGTGGTCTGAGAAGGTGAATTCAGTAAACGATCGAGTAACTAGGAATTTTACATATTCCATCCATATAATAAGAGTAAGATATTAAAAAAAAATATTCAAAGTCTCCTATGTTATACAGATTCTAAAGAGAGTAGGTTTACTGTCCGAGTTCGACTGTCAGAACCTTTAAAACGTCAAATGGGTCCTCTGTTTATTTCTACGAAACTTTGATTGATTTTTAGTGAATTCATTGACTTTTCAACACAGTAAAAGAAAGAACGGAATTTTTATTGTCAGGCCGGAAAAATCGAGACTCCTTAGTCAAAATACCATATCCAAGAGACAAACCGTGTCGAGTGGGACTTCTTTTTTCACGTGACAAGAGGTTTACCTGATACATAAATGAAGTTTTGGTGTGACTGGTAGTCCCGTAGTTGGTCTCGACCTTGTCGGAAGCATTGGACGATACTCCGACTCTGTCTTTTCAAGGATACGACTTCTAGTCATTTCCTTTCTCGAATCTCTATTCGTATCGATGACTTCCTCTACGACACGGACGAGGATGTGAGTTTTGAATTGAGACCCTTCTATTATCAAGACATATAAAGAGTTCATGAGGTATTTTCGTGTGTCCCGTCAGTGCCATCGTCTTGTCTCGGAACCTGTTGAAATACAATATCCTTCGGAGGTATAGGGGTAGTCGGCGTTTTGTTTCGCACTCTACAAGCACAAGGGCACAGGAGAGGGTCTCCTTCGTCACCGTACAGACGATACAGAGCCTTGAAGTCTACTTGTGAGTGGACCTTCAAGTCGTTCCGTCACAATCTTGTTGTCAGTTCGATCGGACCCACACGTCACACATGTCTTCCACACACCAATTCAGACTTCCACGACCTCGTCAGACCCGGGTTCTTTTAAGATTTACCTTAAAACGTCCCCACTTCCTAGTGTAATTTACTTCATAAAACTTGCTCATTTTGATCCTAACAGGTATTTCCACAATGTATTGAAATAAAACAAAAATGGAGGACTCTCTTTGTCAACCAGTATTTAGCCAGTCGACCTAAAGTAGTCGACAACAAACGTTTCAGGTATAAAATCATAAAACGTACGTGTTTTATACACGACATCTTGGAACTTTGACCCCCACCCCCTCTTAGTAAGGAGGGAAATAACTGGGTAATTTTCACCCATTATCATGGTTTCAGTTTAAGGTTTGTAAATGTTCTTTCCTCGTCTCATTATAGGGGTGTCTGTCATTCACGTATGATTATGTTATACTGTCCTTTTCCTTTATTGTCATATGTCTACTCATTCCTTCTTTATGGACAAGTGTCTCCTGTATTTATAGAATTTTTCTTTACTGACGAGTGTTTTTGTTTGAGGTACGTTGATTATTCGTAAATATCGTTCCAACGTCCCTTACTCCAATTATTGATTACAGTTGACAATGGGATATATAGTTGTTGTTTGTTCACCTTAAACTTTCAATTTTGTGTTGTAAATGTAAACTTGGTTTTTTTTTACTTTATTCATCTGTAGATTATTTTCCGGATTTTTAGATAAACTCATTTTGATGTTTTGAGAACCACTTTCTTGATTTTTTACAAGGTACCGGTACTTACCCTTCTGAGACAGTCCTACTTACTAGAGTTGAACTAGAAATCTAAACATTAGGATTAGTCTAAGGGTCGACTAATAAAAGTCCCATAGTTGTCTTACTAAGACTTCAAGTATTCGTCTTCTTCTTTCCGGGTCTTATCACTTGTGTCACGCTTTTCCCTACTTATTTCAGTCGGTCCGAAATTATATTTCGATTAGTTCTGTCGGACCGTAACTTTATTCTTATCTGTTTATCCAGTCACCTTGTCTTATATCGTGGGTTTTGGTTTGGGTGTGTCAATCCAAGTCAGCGAGTCAGTACAGGCTGAGAAACGCTGGGGTACTTAGTGTCGTGCGGTCCGGAGGGACAGGTAGTCGTTGAGGGCCTCAAGTGAGTCTGAGTTCAGGTAGTTCAGCCACTACGGTAGGTCGGTAGAGTAGGAGACAGCAGGGGAAGAGGACGGGGGTTAGGGAGAGTCGTAGTCTCAGAAAAGTTCACTCAGTTGAGAAGCGTACTCCACCGGTTTCATGACCTCAAAGTCGAAATCGCAGTAAGGAAGGTTTCTTTAGGGTCCCGACTAGAGGAAGTCTTACCTGACCAACCTAGAGGAACGTCAGGTTCCCTGAGCGTTCTCAGAAGAGGTTGTGGTGTCAAGTTTTCGTAGTTAAACCGTCGCGATTCGGAAGTGTCAGGTTGAGAGTGTAGGTATGGACTGATGACCTTTTTGGTATCGGAACTGATCTACCTGTAAACAACCGTTTCATTACAGAGACGAGAAGTTATACGATAGATCCAACCAGTATTGAAAAGAAAGTTCCTCATTCGCATAAAATTAAATTACCGACGTCAGTGGTAGACGTGTCTATGTCAGTTATAATGAACTGGTCGTTCCCGTTATGTTATCTCTTTTCTATCAGAAGTTGATTACCCCGAACTTATTGACCTGTAGGTATAAGTTTTTTCCACTTAGATCTGAGTTTGGAATGTGTGGTGTTTTTAATTGAGTTTTACCTAGTGTCTAGATTTGTATTTTTCGCTTTGACAATATGGTGGTAGGAACTTTCTTCATTGACTATTCGACTTGAACTAATTTTAATTGTAGACAAGACGTTTTCTGACAGTTCTTTTCGGTGAATGACCCTCTTTTATGAACCTCTTCTGTGGAGATTAATTTCCTGACAATGGGTTCTATTTTTTCGAGAATTTTGAGTTGTCATTCATTCGTCTGTTAGAAGTCTAAGTCACATTAGGAATGGTATTAAGGTCACCGTAAAAAGTGTCTTTATCTGTTAAGATTTTATACATACTTCGGTGTCTTATGGGACTTATCGGTTTCGTTAAAGCTTTTTCTTGTTTCGACCTCCGTCCAAAGTACGAAGGATTAAAGTTTGATATGATGTTTCCATACCACTAATGTCGTTATACCATGACCGTATTTTCGTCTGTACGTCTATTTGCCTTGTCCTGTCTCTTGGGGTTTTATTTAGGAACGTGCACGCTAACTAATTAAATACTGTCTTCTCGGGTCTTATCTGTCCCTTTTCTCAGAGAAGTCATTCACTCTTTTGCCCTGTCGGTGCACATTTTCTTATTTTACCCTATCGATAGAACCTGGTTCAAGTTTTTAATTGAGAGCTGCATAATCTCTGAGTTTACATTCTTGACTTTGATATTTTGAAAATCTTCCTTCGTCCCGTCAGAGGAGGAACGGTAACCCGAACCACTACCAAAAAACCCAAACTGTGGTGTTCGTTTTCGTTGCTTTCGGTCTCATTTGTTCCCCCTAGTGTAGTCTGGTTTTTCGGAGACGTGTTCGTTTTCCTTCCTCTAGTACCTGTTTTACTTACCCTCTTCTATAGACGTTTAAATTTTTTACTGGTCCTCTAGACCTTTATTGCAAAAAGGTCTATTCTGTGTGTCTACCGTCTGTTCATGTATTTTCTACGAGGGGTAATAATTCGTGGTCCCTTTACGTTTAGTTTTTGATGTCATTAAGTAGTGAAGTGTGGACAATCGTACCGACAATAGTTTTTCTGTTTAGATCACTCCTAGACCTCTTTTCACTTGGGTACACGTGAAAACTACCCCCATATTTTAACCATGTCCGAAATACCCTTGGTCATACCTACAATTTTTAATTTTTATCTTGATGACATGTTAGTCAAGGTGAACACCTATAAATTGACTTTTTTTGTTTTTGTCATTGGGTCTTTCTGAAAATGTGGGGGTTCAAGTGACGTCGTAATAAATGTCATCGGGTCTATGTCTTGGTTGGACACACAGGTAATTGCCTACTTATTTTACATATAACTGTCACTGTCGGTATTCGTTTTTCAATTTAGAACGGTAAACGTTGTTGTGTCTACAAGGAACTCTCGTAATACGATTCACTTTATTCTTTTGGTCTATGGTATACCAGAGTGAATATACCCATTAGAATTTTAGTTCAGTACTTATGTCTCTTGTCTAACCATTAACCAACGGTCTCCAACTCCTATCCTCATCCGTTTTACCCACTTCCGCTATTTTTCCAGTTAGAACCTGAAATGATTTAGTCAGAATCCCTACATTGATGTCACACTACTGATATCAATTATTATGACATAAACGGTCAATGATTTCCTCATCTAGAATGTTCAAGAGTAGTGTTCTTTTGTCAAAACATCGACACCACTACCTACAGGTAATCTGTAACACCACTAGTAAAGTGTTACCCTGAACAACATATGTCCTTCGATTATACAACTACTATTGGACAAAACACAAAAATTAATCTTCAACTCCTGTCATACCGTCTAGATGTATCGGAAGTGTAACATCCAGGTCGGATGTGAAAATCGAAATAAAGTGAATGTATTTGAAAAATACAGGTGATTATACTGAGAGCGAAGAAATACCAGTCCTAAAATGACACAAATGTCTCCAAACGTATGTCCAACAGAATTGAGAAAGTCTTTAACTATCTTCCCTTCACTCTTCCTTATCGTGAAAAAACTCTTCATTTACCCAAAGGGACTAATCTTGTAGTGATCTGTCTCAACTCCAGTACTTCATATTCAACTCTTTTTACAAATGGACCTCTTCGAACGTTTTACCTTTACCACCACTCCTTTCATCGTCACAAATTAAATGACTTTCCCAAATCGTTTAGTCAGTCTGATCAACCAAAAGTTTCTGGTTGATCATGAAGTTGTTGACATGAAGTTCTACACCTATGTAAAATTCCAGGTTGTCACAACTTTGGGAGGTCCTCCATATATCGGATGATCTCGAGAAGTCAAGTCTATTTTGAGATAAACCCCAATGGACCTCTTACGAAAAAATAGTATGGGAACCGTTCTTATTTCTTTTGTCGGAATAAAGATTTACCCGTTTTCTGGAACTAGTCTATGAAGTACATGTTTACCAGTTCCTCGTACACTTTGCTACAAGTTGTCGCGTACAGGGATCCTTTCGCGTCCAACTGCGTTATCACACTACAGTAATGGATAATCTTACTGGTCTTAGGTTTTGTCACTGTGACGGTGTACGACCACTCCTACATTTCGTTGTCCTTGAGAGTAAGTAACGACTACCCTCACGTTTGTCTACGTTGGTGAAACGTTTTATCAAACCATCAAAGAATTTTTTGATTTGTACGACATGAGGATGGTGTGTCAAGTCGTCAGCACTAAGAACCACAAATGGGATACTTCCACTTTTACATACAGGTGTGTTTTCGGACGTGTATCTACAAATGTCGTCGAAATAACTATTAACGGTTTAGAACCTTCGTCGGTTCTACAGGAAGTAATCCACTTACCCATTTATTTGACCATAAGGACTTTTCACCTAATAATAAGTCGTGATTTTACTTTGTTTAATGGTTCGGTAATTTTTTATACCTCTTTGTAAATTATGTATAATGATCATCTCTTTCTTTTGGTTAGACCCTTCCGATGTATGACACACTAAGGTTACTATTACATCTTCACATCTTTTCCAATGTTTTAGTCGTCAACTGCTCTGTCCTCCCACTTACCCGTCTTGTCTCACAAAAATGTCACCACTTTGATAAAACATATTAGGACATTACTCTCTCTGTGCATTAAAATGTAAACGGGTTTAGGCGTCTTACACTTGAAATTCCATTTGATACCTGAAGTACCACACAGTCACATCCAGGTAGTTAACATTGTACAGGGTAAACTACCCCGAACACCTGTTATCCCCACAGACACGTATACACCCCGTCTCTCTTATACCCTTTAGAGATGGAAGACTGACTGAAAACAACACTTGAATTTTAACGAGAATTTTTCAGAGAGAAAAAGGAATTCACTGTTTCTGGTCCCCCCTTTTTCTGTGCATTTTATCTACAAAGGTTTCTGTCTGTTTTGTTATGGTTTTCAATATTAAACTCTTTTGAAAGGGACTTTATAAAGTTTGATGTTTAACTTTTTTATATAACGTATGGAACATTTAAGTTGGGTCCTAAGTTTGGGTCATAGTTTTGTAGGATTTTAACCACCGTAAGTTTCTTTTCTTCTTCGTTTTTACTTTTGGACCCACCTATAGGTCGGGAGGAATTGTTTCAATAAAGATTACCTTCTTACAATTTCGAGATAGTCCGAAGGACTGTCGTTGTGAAATACCGTTCTCTCTTACTATGTAAATTTTATGACTTCTGACACTTGGTTTTCAAAGTATCGTTGATACAATATCGTCGTTTGACAGTAGGCGTACGTTCTTGAACCCCTCGAAATAAGGACAATTAAGAGAAAGAATCCTTAGACAATCTTTGTCGACTAACTCCACTTGTCAGAACTCTTTGTCGTCTTTCAGACTATCAATTAATATACGTCAATCTTGATACTTACGTCTTACATTCCACTTTAACGTTGTAGTCGACCACATACACATTTAGTCAACATTTATGTCACGTTGATGTTTCTTTATTTATCCTTTCTTATACCAAAATGTATAAGAACATTACCACTAATGTAACTACCATATAGACTACCGAAATTACACTCTAGTTACTTAGGTCAACACTCTTGGTCTCAAGTGAATCTCCATTTTTCAATGTCTACAATCCGGTCTTGGAAGGAACATAGTCATAATTGAGCTGTATAAAACAGTGTCTATCTAATCTAACTATCTAGGGTATAGATGTATATATACACAGACAGAATTGAGACAGTTGACCTTTCCGAAGAATCTCTTTACCGTCTATAATCAGACTCCCTCCTTTACATGGTCCTCGTGGGACCTTGTAGAACAGTATAGTCTCTCACTTTCAACGAGTGAGTACAGGGTGAAACGTTGGGTCACCTCATATGTCAGATACCTTAAGAGGTCCGGTCTTTTGACCTCACCCATTGACCAGGGAAGAGGTCCCCTAGAAGGGTTGGGTCCCTAACTTGGGTCTAGACGTAACGTCCGTCTAAGAAATAGTCGAACTCGGTGGTCCCTTCGGGTTCTTATGACCTCACCCATTGGACAGGAGGTCGCCTAGAAGGGCTGGGTCCTTAACTTGGTGCGACAGGACGTAACGTCCGTCTAAGAAGTGGTCGACTCGATGGTCCCTTCGGGTAGTTCCCTCGTTACTATGATAGTTTCTACTAAATGCCAATCCAAACTTTCTGAAGTTGGTTGAAAAAAATTTCTCCGAAGACGACTGGCTACTATGTTGTAAAACTCGTAATTAATACTATTTACACAGTCTTAGTTTATGTAAATTTAGGAACTCAAGTATTACCATTGTTTTGTTCATTAACAAGTAGAACCCTCTTACAATCCTTTCGTTGAGAAAGACTTTTGATCTTTTACTTTCTTAAGTCGTCAGAACGGAAAGGATATGTTGACATATCCGATCTGGTTTTTATTCCTACAAAAAGAAATATCTTCGCAAGGGTGTTTATTCTCCTACTATCTTAACCTCGTAGTGATAAAAAGTTGGGGATTAATGTGTTTTCGTTAATCTGTCATAGAGAACTACTTCTTTTGTTGATACTTGGTCAGTAATTTTACACGTTTGTGTGTGAACTTACACTTAGTCGTAGATCTAGGTTAAACGACCTTTATGTCTCTTGTCTCCTTTGAGCAAATTGACTTGGTGTTCTTATCTCGGTCGTTTGAGGGTCGATGTCTTGAGATATCTTGTTTACCAGGTCAAAGAAGTTGGTCAACGTTCCTCCCTATTTTTCTTTGGTTCACCATTTCTGTATCAGTTTCTGTTTCTTATCAGTTTTGATTTGGTAAGGCAAACTTCTACGAGAGTCTACTTCTTTAATGTTTGCAACCCTTCACTAATGTGATTTTGAGGTCCGTCACCAATAATCCTCTCTTCCTTCCCCTATCACAAACCCTCGTGAACTTTCCGAAGACCCCACCAATCGCTCTCAGAGAAACCAATACCAATCTTCTAATACACATTATCAAGTAGATGGACATGTAAACAAAATATGACGTTGTACAGATTGTTTTGTTGTACATATTGTTTGGTGTTATTTGTCCGTTTGTCGGGACGTTTCCAGTAAACTTGGGTCCCGGAGACAGACTGAATAAACGTATAAAGATCTCGGATCTCGTCATGGACTGATCTTGTCCGTAAGCTGGGTACAAACCAACTTACTCATTTACTTAGACTTCTTCGGAGGTTGGTGAGTCCAACTTAAAGCTATGGATCCACTCGAAAGGTCGTGGAGGTCTAGACATACCCACGGTCGTATACTGTAGTGGTCAGGACGGGACGGAGTCCTCTAAACTTTCCCAGAATTTGATCTCGACACAACATTTCAACCTCAGACCGTTCAAGGTGTCCGAAGTGCGAGGAATCAGTGAAGCGTACTACTGCCGAGAGGTACGGTGGACCGACGCGTCACGAAGACGAAACTGTCGCGTGGTAGGAAGATAGAAAGACAGGGTGGGAAGAGAAATCAGAAAGGACGTCCCGACAAAGATACTATCTGTTTGGGAATCGAGGAGGTATAACAGAGGACTGGAATTGACTTATACCAGGAGAGGAATCCTGTGGGAGAGGAAACGCTAGAAACTGTACTTCCGACGAGGAAAGAGTGTGGGATAGCGTACCTCCGAGAGGGAGTCACAAAGGTCTGTTTTATGTAGAACATGGAAGATAATTTTTAGACATAAAGAAGACGAGTGCGTGACCAATAACACGAAAGTAGGGAGAAGGACGACACCAGAATTGGTAGGTTTGAGACTAAGAAACTAAGAACCCCGTTGAAACCGAACAGAGGACGGGGAGGTAAAGACGGTAATAACAGTAGTAAACCCACCTGTAAGATCGGTCCCATGGAGTGTAGAGTTTTAGAAAAAGTTCTTAATGAGTCTGATAAGTCCAGTTTATGGGTTGAAAGGCCAATCGATGTCAGAGGATTGGAACGTCGACGAAACACAATTGAAGTCACGAAAGTAAAGAGGTACAGGACGTAGCCAGACGGGACGACGTCAGAGAGGCAAAGGGTATGGGTCGGAACTAGACAACCACCTAGAGTCTCAGCGGAATGGAACGGGAACGGAAAGTCAGACATCAGCTGGAAGACACGGACGGGAGGGTGTACAACCACGGTGGTGTTTAAGTCAGTGGACAGTCCGGAAAATAACTAGGAAGAAATAGGAGACTGTCGAGGTATTAAGAATGAATAAGGGAAGAGAAAAGCCATCTGTCAGAACGGAGGACGAAGTGACTTCTTAACCGACGGTAGTCCGTACGTATGCACGTACGTACAATTCGACGAAGTCAGTACAGACTGAGACACCGGGATACCCAACATCGGACGGTCCGCGGAGACACCCGAAGGGGTCCGTTCTCACGACCTCGTCCAACAGTAGTTCTCGAGGGATTTGGAACATGAATTTGGGACATGAGAGGGGGTGTTTTCTCCGAAGGAGAGAAGGCAATCAGTAGGAGAGAAATAGAAATTGGAGAATCGTCGGTACTGAATCTTTGGGAGTCTTGACAAGGTACAACTTTTCTCTAAGGTATCAGAGGAGACCTAATGTACGACTAGGACAGGTGACGACCAAGTGATATGAAGTATCAAGGACTTTTTTAGGGTGACTACAGGGGAAGAACAGGTGTGAAGATGCCATTAGGAGTCAGTGGACGGTAAGAGAGGGTCTTGTCTGGAGTTAAGCTAAGATGAGAGTGAGACTTGTACGAAAATGGTTTAGGTCGTCACCTGAGAAACAGGGGTTTAGATTCCCTGGGCAAAAATTCAGGGATTCAGACCTGGAGAGATGAGGTAAACTGGTCAACTTGAAGGGGAACTTAAGATTTAGGAACCAAAGGGATTGTGGTGTAAGAGTGGTAAGAGCAGTTTCGAGACTGAGAAAGGCCTGTAGGTAAGGAGACTGGTAATATATAATCACAAAGGGCCGTGAACCGTTGCGTCAAAAGAGTGTGTTGTGCCGGCGGGACTTATTCGAGTAGACACGAAGTAAACAGTAGACGGTGGACGAACAAGTAGAAAGACCGGGTCTAGAAAGAGCTCGGGGGTTTCGGTACGTTCAGTCGACTGATGACCTGTCAGGTAGTCCTACCGGGTGTACATACAGAGTTTAACTAACAGAGCAGGGGACGATATGACCGTTAAAAAGGGAAAGGGGAGTTCGTTTTTTAAATTGAGAGGAGTCACGGTGTCAGGGAATCGTGTGGTGGTGGTGGAGACAGTCATATTAAGTCTAAGGATTTACAATTTAGGAAATGGAGAGAGTTTTGGTGACGGTGGTGGAACGAAGTCCGGTCTGAAGACGAAATAATTTAGCAGGGGTTGATTGAGTCGGAGGTTTTACGTTCTTCTTCTCCCTAGATAGACTTTACGTATAGATTAACACAGGAAAAAGACGAACTTTAGGAAGGGACAACGAGAATCCAGACTTGACGACATTTGTCACAGTCTCGAAACAGTAGTGGACCGGAAACGACTAGAGAGGTCTACTTAGAGACTGGGAGGGATGGAGTGTGAAATGTCAAGTCGTAATAATTTAACGAGAAGAGGTGTCCAAGTTAAGATAAAGAGTAGAGTCGGAAAAAGGGGGTCGACGGAAGAAAGTACTTACCGAAAGGACCGGGGACGGATGGATGGAGGACAAGTAAGATGTCATTTTGGTAGGTAGGGGACGAGATGGGTGGGGTGGATTTCGGTACATTCCATAGGGACATGGGTGTCATGGGACGTGGTCCGTCTAAAGTGTAATAACAATGTACAATTATATGGGTTGGTCTGGTAATTCTGTTTCCGAGACTAAAAGAAGTTCAAGATTCGTCTATGACACACGAGTTTTACACAACTTACTTCCGAGTTAAGGGTTTACGTTTTTAATATCAGTTATCTCGACGGTAGACCCCGTACAATGATACACATTCTGTGACGTTGTGTTAAGTACCCGTAAGGGAGTAGACAAGGATCAAGGGACTCTCGTGACAGTAGTAGGGGTAAATGAGTCACCCTAAATCTCCAATTTCCTGAACGGGTGTCGGTGAGTCCTCCTTTCCCACCTCGGAACACAAGATTGGGTACGTTAGTCCTCGACCGTTTCTACCGGTCGATAAGAGAGAGGACCTTTGTTGAGGTCAAAATCAACAATTGTCTGATGTAAAGTCAATCCACACACCACACTGAGTCAGGACACCCTAGAGTCCTTCAGAGGAATTTTACTTTATACCCGGTTTCACTGTTCAAGTCTGTTCCAGTACTCCACAGGAACTCCTACTTTCGGTCCTAACTTCTACCACGACTCAAGACAGTCAGTACCAGGCCGATGGAAGTACATTCCAGACAATTATGTGCCGATATGGACCATGTTTCCCAGTCAAACTTAGAGTGGGGAAAATTAGGGGACCCCCGGTTGAGTCTCTTCTTCGATCGTACCCACTATATTTCACACAGAAATAAACTTGTAGTAAGGTGGACGTGACTTCGAGTTTAGGTCGTCGTCGTCTTCCCCAGTCCTGGTTTTAGTTACAATGGCTTAACCTGCTACTTGTCGCTCCTGTGCAAGTCTGTCTTGAATGATTACCTCACATCTGTTGTGGTTCGATAGGATTACTGTGTGTCGTGCCCGGGAGACGACCAGTCTCGAGTCCCCTCCTGACACCGAGGGAACAAGTGAAGAGTCCTTTGAGGTCAGGGTGGACTTCCGATCGGGACTCGGTCCGTCCCCGGACGCCTTCAAAGAGCACGGTCCTTCTAGGGTCGAAGAGGTTTCTCTCCCGAAAAAACCAAAGGGAGTCAAGTGTGACCCTCGACGTCTTCCCACTTAGGGGACACGGGTTCGTCCTTGGAGTCGTCCGTCGGTCCGTCCTTAAAAAGGGGTGTGTCGGAAGAGATTTTCGAGGGGCGAAGAACCGATATTGTCCGGACTTTTTCTAGAACTTGGATGGGTACCATGACTAGGGGTTTCTCCTTTCCAGAGTGTAGGCCTCTGGACCTTCCTGAACTCGTTCGTCACGAGACTTGGGGGAGCTCCAACCTCGACGGAACCGGAGAGGACTCTCAGGACGTAGTCCGTCTCCTTTGGGAAAGACCAGGTCCGTACCGCTCCCCTCCCCACGGAGTCACCTGACGAGTGTGTGCCGAGTCGGAGAAAGTCCTTGGTTCTCTAAGTCGACCCTTGTCTGGTAGAGGAGACGAAGGCGGAGGAGGGTCTCCGAATTTGGTTCAACGGTCCACACCCACTCTCGTTACTTGTAGGAGTGACACTACCGAAGGACTGGGGTCTCTCGGTAGACCCAGGACCGAACGACTGCGAAGTCGGAGTGGACCTCGGAGCGACTTCGTAGAGGAAGGATGAGACGAGGGTGGAGACGACTTCGGAGTCCCTGTCCCGAAACCAAACCATGGGTGAGGTCGGAGAAAGGGAAGGGATTCCATGGGACCACAAGGAAGTCAGGGTGGTTGTGAGAGTAGGATTGGGTCCGAGGACCCACGTAACGGGTGACGGGGGATCAGTCCCGTCGTCCCCCGACCCGCCTACCACCGTCCCTTCGTGGCAGGTTGGTGAGGTTTCCTTTGGTGGGGGGAGATGGTGATTGGGTGAGGTCACCGCGATTGGACGACCCGTTAGTGGATCTACGTTAAGGAAGGGTTGCCCCACCCCGTACCGACGGACCCGGGGCGGAGACGGAGAATCCTCGATCCAGGATTCGAAGGGCGGTCGTCGCGTGTCCCCAAACACCGAGGACCCATCGTCGCCGAGGGGTAAGGGGTAGCGGGAGGGGAAGGAAAGAAGGGGTCGTGGACCGGGGGACGTTGAGCGAAGAAGGAGACAGAAGAGTGGTAGGGACACGGAAGAAACAGAGGCCGGTGGAGGGGAGGGTGTAGGATCAAGAGATGGGTAGTGTAGGGGAGAGACCAGTGAGAAAGAGATGAGACAGGATGGAGCAAGTTAGAGGAGCATCGAGGTAGGGAGGGAGGAGGGTTAGAGACACGGCGGCGGAGAAAGGGGACAGAGATAGAAGAAGGGTAAAGATTAGTGAACAAGGACGAGGGAGGAGGACAACCGAAGGTTATAGCCCGAAACCAATCCTAGAACTTCCTTGAGTGAAGATGGGGAGTGGGTGGGGGGTGCTCCGAGGGGGTGGGAGAGTGAGTCGCGCCCAGTCGCGCCCTGGGACCCCCCTCGTCCTCCTCCCCGTGTCACGTCCCCGGCCTCGTACCCCCTCCCCACACCCCCCACACAAACGGGTCCTCCTCCCTCATCTCTCCCGTCCCTAGTCCTGACACGTGCAAGGTCCAAAGTCCTTAGGAGGGTTTTGGCTCGTGCACTAAGGTCAATCCCAGGTCGACCCCCTGAGATCCCAGAGAGAACCGTTGGGATTGAGAGTCCAGGTCCAGGTCCCCTTTACTTGTGTCCCAACACTTGTGTACCGTGAGCGACGAAAGGAGAGAGGAAGCCGGAGTGCACTGTACCACTGGTGCACGAAGGGGTGACTCGGACGTCCCCGGAGGGCGACGGGGAGGTGTCACCCGGTCCGTCGTCCATGGACCTCTGTCTTCATCCGTGTGTTCTGCTTCGATTGGCCGGTGGGTCACACCCCGACCTCCCCCGGTAGGTGTGGGGTCCGGTCTACCGAGATGGTGGTCCTGGGGGTCCGTCACTGCCCTCCAGTCTGTGTGGATATCAGAGGTAGGACACGAGGGTCCCCGTCTCCTCTCTCTTCTGGGAAGTAGACGGGGTGTGTGTGTGTGTGTGTGCGCGTGTGTGTGTGAGTGTGTGTAAGTGAGTACGGAGCCGAAGTTCGTACGGGTGACCCAAACTCTGGCACCCGTTTGGCGTTCCGTTCTCCACCCGTCCCTCTTCCTTCTCCACCCCTGTCCCAATGTTCCGGACCCCTACCCCTGTCCCCCATGGGACAAGTCTCCACTGGACGTTCAAGTTCAATACGTCTTTTCATAGTTTCTCCGTTCTGTCAGAGACGGGAACCGTCTTCCCCCACCCCCCTGTTGTACTCTACCCCGTCTCCCCACTCCGTAGGGGATTAAGGGGTGAGTACCCGGAGAGGGGGTTGGGGGTTGGGACTGTTGTCCCGGTTCTTCAGATATGACATGTTTTGTCCGGTCCCAGTTCCAGGTCAGGGACCACTTGGCAGGTGCGTCCCTCCTCTACCGGTCGGGGTCCGACTCGGTGAAAGTCGGGGTCGGACGTCGTCGGTGTGCGGTGGTTCTGTCCTCAGACTCGCACCGGAGGTCTCGCCGGACAGAACCGAGTCTCAGGCACGACTGTCCCGGGGTCACTCGTCGTCTGGGCCTCCGGGACACGAAAGAGGGAACCACGTCGAGCCTAAGGAAGTCCTCTCGACCTTCGTCCGACCTCGTCTCCCCGGAGCCCCTCCGGATACCACGGACCTCGAGACACTCCTCTACTACCTTGGCAACAACCGTTTTTTCTTTTTTCCATCCTTTCTCAGGCCAGACGGGACCTCGTCATAGAACTTACTCAAAGACGTCCTCCACCCCTGGTCTCCTCCACTCCTACCTCGGTCCGGCGTCGGGAGGTCTGACCCTCTCGGACCACCCTTCGGTGTCGCGGAGAAAGGGGTCTCTGAGTCGTCCCGGGGCCGGTCCGACCTCTCCTCCTCCTCCGGTCCCCGACCCCCGGTCGAGGGAATCCAGTCGACTTCCTTCACGTCTGGGGTCCCAGACGTCCCGGAGAGGGGAGGGGGTCCGACGTACAGTCGGGGTCGGAGAGAAGTTTCGGGTCTCAAGCGTCCGTCTATCGTCTACTCCACTCAGGTTCTAGCCCCAGAAGGGAGCCTCGCACTTACCTCCCTACTCTCCCGTCCTCTGTCCTGTTCGGCTCCCGTCTAGTTGAGGACCCGACACTAAGGCCGGAAGTCCCAGGGACACACACTCGTTGTCCTGTGCCCTCCTGAGGGGTAGGCCTCTGTAGTGGGGGACCGGCGTTGTGTCTCGAATGACATCTCGGGTGTTTTAGATTCTCTCTGTCTCTCTCTCTTAACCTCTTTCAGTCTCCGGCGGGCCGTGACCCCGAGGGAGTCGGGGAGGAGTCCCGTCTCGACCCACCTCCCGACTCGACGTGTCCAAGACTTTACGGTGGTCCGGACTGCTCGACCCTCCGGAACCCGGTCGAGTAAGTCGGACTCGGGGTTAAAGGAGCAGACATGTTGCCTGTATTATCGGAGGAAGAAGTCTCACTAAGACTCCCCAGTTTTCTGTATTTACTGCGGACGGCTCCCGAGAGTCGAGTCGAGTCAAGTCAGCGAGTCAGCACAGGCTGAGAAACACTGGGGTACTTGACGTCGTGCGGTCGGGACGTGTATCATGTGTCACTTTTACGGTCATGACATCTCGAATTAAAACAAGGCGTCCCGAAACCGAGTCTTGACTCGACACTCCGAGTGAGTGGAACTCACGGGTCACTCCCTTCCTTTAGGGGTCTACGACTTCCTTCCGTTTGAACCCGAGGGAATACAGTAAAAATCCCGCGAAATCCCTTCCTCCTCTCCTGCGACTCACCATGGGTGTACCCGTTTGGGGGAGGTTTTCCGGTGCACAGAAACATGACGTGAAGACCTTCGCCGGTGGTCTCCCGTCCGAGGCTGGAGTGCGCTTCTGGTATCTTTCGTGGTCCGCAAACACTGTGGTCTCTGTCCTCGGAGTCTCCTGTCGAGTCGTCGGGTCCTCCCGAGACTTTCCCCCTGACCGTCGTCCCTTCTTGAACCGGAAGTCTGAACCTGGACCCGAGTTTAGAACCGAGGTGGTTAATCCACTGGAGTCCATTCAATGACCTGGAGAGGTCTGGAGTCGGCAGGGTGAATATTTTACCAGTGCCACGGACGGATTACCCTTCGACACTGTTCACTGTCTAAAGTGACTCGTAAGTGGTGGACGGGGAAGTATCCGGGTTAAAACGAAGTAACGTCCTGTCGGGACATTCCACCATCGAAAGAGTTGTGGCAGCAAAAAAAAGAAAAGTCAAAATAACTCTATACCGACTGTATGTCGTGACATATTCAACCTCCACATCTCGTATTACTAAACTGAATATATGACACTTTCATAATCGTTGGTTAAATTAAAAAAAGATTAAATGATTTACGAATTATCTACCATTGGAAGTAAATTTTGTGTAATTTATATGTATTGGATGTAATACACTTTATCCGATGTTTTGGGAGTTATAAAAAACCGTAAGACTTTAAAAATGTGTTTGGTGTCGACCCCCTCATGACTAAGTCATCTGTTTTAGACGAGAAAAGAAGAAAGAGAATGAGGTCATTAGTGGAGATTCTGTGCAATCTGACCTCCGACTCAGAAGGGATAGTACCCCTCTCCCAGTGAGAGGAGTCTCTTCCTTTGGAGTACTTCTTGTCCCTAACCCTACACTCAGTCATAGTGAGTCTAAAAAGATTACTCTTTGTAAACTGAACATCTTCCTTCGCAGAGTCCTCCTACTTTATTTTTCCAACAAGACTTGGACCTTCCGGAGGGGAGTAGGGAACAGAGTAGAGTACTTCTGTTAAGACTCCCCAAGAAGACCCGAGTCCACTCCACTCAACCCATCTCAGGCCCCTCAGTTTCGGGTCGTGACCCCGTTCACAGGGACACCAGTAGACCACACGGACAAACGTAGGTTCCGGGTAATTTGGTTCTCCTACCGCTGATACCTGTTGAGGTGTCTAGTCCAGAGACTCATAGGAGTCCCCTATTTTTCCTGGACTCAGAATGAAAAAAGGGTGGTAAAAGTAAATCCATGACGTCCTTTGTCCGAGTTTCTCCATTTCAGTAAAGAATCGAGTTGGATGAAGGTTGTGTTTATTAAACGGAAGTACCAGGTTCACATAAGTGTGGTGTTATGATCTCATGGAGGACCGTTTACTCGATTATTGACAGCGATAGTAATACGGGTAAAATATCTACTCTCTGAGTCTACTTACATTAATTTCCTTTCACGACTTGTATCTAGGTCGTAGACGATTGTCAAGTTCCTTCCAACTCTGATTCTTTTGGCACTTTAGGTTAAAGAGTTCCGTCTTTTGCCCGTGGGTCTGTCCGTCTCACAGAGGGGGAAGAGGTCCCCGTCACACCCGGGGACCCAGTCTCCGGACTGGAAGGAAATCTTTTGTTAGACCTTAATAGTAATGTTAACACTCACACGTTAAGGTGGAGTCCCTTTCTGTGACTCTTTTATCTTTTGTTTCTGGTTCTGTTAGTAAGAACATTACTGGAAGGGTCATTGTCTTTCTTCTTTCTTTTTTGTCCCTTGGAGGGATTGTCGGGGATGTTCCTCTTACCAATTCTTGGATGTTAAGGTAGCAGAATACATTGTGATTCGTAACCTACTTTTCCTGTTCTACCAAGAGGTATTTTACTATTTCTAGAATTTCTACACGAGATCTTGATTCGCGGTTCTCGTTAGACTCCTCCCTAAACAAAGGTACTACGGAGAGGATATAGTTGTACTGTGTTGGTACATAAAGTATTTTCCTACATGCATCTGTGTATCCATTCGTAGACTATTGTCACCAATTCCGAGACCGGAACCACCACAGTCGAAAAAGAAATGACATATAATTACAATGGACTATGTATACCTCCAAATACACATGATATGATCCATATTTCGTATGACATGGTTTGTAGACATCCGAGTGGTACGACCTTTTTGAGTGGTTATTAAACATGGGTAGGTGGACAGGGGGTGGAGTGTAGGAACGGAGAGACGAAGGTAAGGTTGGTGTCTCTTGGTGGTAGGATGGAAAAAATAACTAATAAACACAAACAAACAAAAAAAATTTATGTTATAATTTGACATAAATCACATCACAATTAATCAAAAATCGAAATTTTTTAATAATGAGACAGTAGAAGACCTTAAACTCAGGGGGACGGAGTTATAACACAAATGTCCTACATCGGTAAGTAACAATGGATTTTGACCGTAAGTAAGTAAAGGTGTGCACATTTGTTAAGGCACTACACTTATGTGGTGGTACATAAATAGGTAGGAGGTTCGACAAAAATCAACGAACGCTAAAACTTTGACGACGGTTCTCGTAAATAGGTGTGAAGAGGACCCAAATATGAGTACCATCCCAAACGACCCAGTCCGGGGACGTTTACAAATCTAGACTCCCTATTGGAGTTTGACAGAGGTTCCGTGAGCCGGAGAGACATTCCCAAGGACGAACCCGAAGGGAACTGAACCTTCCACAGGGCGGGGTGGGGGTCGGCGGTGCGGTTCGTGCGGGTGAGCGGAAACAAGAGGACGAACTCGAGAAGGACGTCGTCCAGCCAAACGGCCAAGGGGTCGTGCTTCCGTTCCTTCCTCTCCTACTCCCGCAACTCCTACGGCTACTACCGGTCCTACATGCGGGTCGCGTGGCTTGTCAGGGGGTCCCTCATGAAGGGTCAGAACCGGGGCGTGTACAGGGCCTAGCAGAGCCGCAGGGTCGGCAGCCCCTTCTAGTACGTCGGGTTGTGCTCCGTGTCTCGACTCCCCCGCGGCCCGGCTCGGGTGGCGGCCCAGTCCTTCGTTCTCTCTTCCCCAACCAATGAAGGGTCTCGGACTCCTGGTGGCTTTCGGGGGGCATCCGACCCTGGGGCGTGGGGTGAGCCGGGTAGGTGGGTCCTCGAACAAATAGAGGGTGGCTGGATCTTTGATTTGAGATCCTCCCGAGTACGGAGCTTCTCGTCTTTACGTTCCGGAAACGGACGGGGTAGTCTAGTTGTTGAGGAGGTCCTTCGGGAGGACCTCTGTCTCCTTTTATCGTTGAGTCCCAGTGGAGGAAGTCGAGGGAAATCATAGAACCGTGTAGCGAGGGAGTAGGAGGAGTAAGAAATAAAAAATAAAGACAGTAAATGAGTTGTTTAAAAATAACTCGCGGTACAAGGTCCGAGTCATCCGGTGGAGGTCAGACCCTAGAGGAGGAGGACCGTCACTCTCAAAAACTGATACAATCGACCTCACTGCAACGGGAAAATCATAGACTGTCAGGTTGCCTCTGACCTAGTGACACAGACTCTGCGTTTCCGAGGGTTTCCGAGTCCAACCTCGTTCCTCCGGGAACTGGGGTACGGTCCGGGTGTCCCACGATCTGGACCCAAATTCTACTGTCACCACTGTTTCACCCCCACCACCAGTCAAGACGGGTGACGGATGCTCTGTGTCGATCAGGGGTCCCACCCATCCCTGGGGACCGAAACGGTAGAGGAAGGAAGTTGACGGTATACACTCTTTCGCAAGGGGTGTCGTGTCTGAGGAGGGACGGACTCAAGACGGAGAAGACCAGAGTGGGAGGTAGAAGGTTATCCTGTCAGGAAGGTGTGTAGGGGTTCCTACACAAGGAGTGTGACTGTGTCCCGCGGAGTTGTCGTGAGACTAGAATGTGTGTGTGTGTGTCCTCGTCCGGAAGTAAGGGGAGAGGACACGAGCGGAAGAAGTTCTGTTAAGAGGTATGTCGATCAGGTATGTCACAAGTTCCCCTCCGGTGGAGATAAATTGCCGACCCTTTGCTCAAACACCGTTTCCCCTACCGTTTACGTTTTTCGGAACTCCGTTCTTACTCGAACCACTCAATTTTCTCAAGGTGTCAACCTTCTGTCGGAAATCTTTGGGTTTACCCCTTCTTTTGGGTCCCTCGTGAGTCCCGACCTCTATATTTACACCCTCGACACCTGTACATTTAAGGGCCCTGATCTGTAATGTCTTTGACAGAACTTCCGGGTCTTGACTCGGGTCTCCACGAGATAGTAAATACCCCGTCCTTCTCTCCTCCTCGGAGACCTCTCCCGAACTGGGTAAGTAGAGGGGTATAAGGGGATTGTGAAAGGTTCTGGGAGGTCCTGGGACGTCTCTCCTCCTTCCAGTCAACGGTCCCTACTTCTTCACCGGCTACCGTAGGGGTCCCGTGAGACTCCCCAGCCTCCTCACGCGAGGGTGGAGGGGTAAGAACCAGGACTTAGAGGTCGAACTCCGTCCTCACTCCTTTCTCGGATCCCTTCTCCTTTTGGGTGGGGCAGGGAGACGGAGGAGAGGGGACATGTCACAAAGGAGAGGGCGGGTCTCGTAGGGGCAGAGGTATCTTTGCGCCGTCATAGGACGCCCACCAGGAGGAGGGAGGCGTTCGAGTCGCAACTCACTCAAAAAGAAGGAGTCCCGAGACGCGGACGTGCAAGAGAACCAGAGGCACGGAGTAGTGAATGCACGGAGAGATCAGTACGCAGAAGTAAGGAAGGAGAAGAGGTGGGAAAAGTAGAAAAAAACGGAGGGAGAAGTGTACGGAGGGGGAGAGAGGTCGATCAGGTATGTCAAGAGTTCGGAGTCAGGACTGGGAGAAAGGAGGAATCTAGAGTCGTAGACTGTAAGTAAGTTGTGGGGAGGAGAAGAAAGAAAAGAGTGAAGAGAAGGAAGAGAAATGGATAGGGGAGTGGGAAGGGAGAGACACTGAGAGGTATATAAGGTGTTTATTTAAGACTTATAGACGATACACAGTCCATGACACGTCCGACGACCCCTGTGACCGTCCGTACCAAAGAACAGGAGTCTTCGTCTCCACACACCTCTCCTTAGTTTAGTTATATGTTTATCTTATGAATATACACAGTCCCTCGCTGATCTGCTCTGGGTCTTAATGTCCCTACGAGTCTCTTCCGTCCCCGACCCTGGAGAGGCAGACAGCGAGTGAGAGAGACGGAAGAAACGAGCCGTCACAAGATCCACCACCGCTACCCCGGGGTCTCTGACGAGACCCTTGTTCTTTGTGGGTCTTCATTTCGTTTACCTCTTTTCAGTGAGCCTACCCAAAGGATTCTGGACCCTTTCTGTCCTTCTCTGGAGATCCCTGTCACATCCGGTCCATTCACTAGTTCTCCGAGTTGTCAGTCACATTACTGATCTCCCTTCCGTCGGAAGTTGTGGGGGTAAACGACCTACTCTTTGGCTCTGGCTCCAGAAACCTCATGTTCAAGTTCATAGAAAAACTTCACTGTTCGACCGACTTAACCCGTCTGTGGCCACGTTCCACGTCCCACCCCACCCACCCACGTGACACCCTATATATCGCAAGGGGAGCCGGAGTTGGGTGGTGGGTGCCACGGAATGCTGTCAGTCTACAGTGGACCCTCCGTTTCGACAGGGACCAACTCTTGGTGACCACATCCCCCTCCGCGAGAGTCCACCCCGCGCTGACAGGTCAGCGGGATCTCAGGTGACTGAAGGGTTCGTCGGTCCTCCACACTCTTGAAATTCTACTACTTTAATTTCAATAATTGTAATACTATTACGATTGTTTATCATTACTCACGAATTGATACACGATCCCACGATTCGAGGATTGTACGTACTAGAGTAAATTAGGGTGTTGTTTAGATCTCCTCCCTTCTTACTGGTAGGAGTAAAACGTCTACTCCTTTAACTCCTCGTCTCCTTGATTCACAGTATAGGTACAGTGTGTCGATCCTTCACCACCCGAGACATAAGTTTGGGTCTGTCCAGAAGTGAATTACGAAGAGAAACTCGTCTGAGTGAAGAAAAAAAAAAAAGGAGACCGGTGTGATGTGTCAAACACCCTAGAATCAAGGGGTTGATCCTTGACTTGGGTCCCGGATCCACAACTTTCGTGTTTCAGGATTGGTGACCTGGTGGTCCCTTACGGCATCTGAATGAAAATTTGACTCTCCGTAAATGAATGTTTCATTCGACATATAGTGATAGTTTCTTTCCTTTGGTCCTAGTAAACGGTATCTATCTTCCTTTGATATTAGTGTTCATACACACACGCGAGTCAGTGATTCAGTGCAGGTTGAGAGACGCCGGGGTACCATCTCTCTTTGGTTTGCAACAAGAATCCAAGTTCGACCTGTGAAAATGGACAGTCCACGAGACTCGGTGGAGTCTCATGGGACTTTTCCTTCCTTTAAGACTGTCCACGGTGTTACACCTCCCTAGAACTCCTGTTATACGATTTAATTTACTCAGTCAGTGTTTTCCAGTTTATGACATACTAAGGTGAATGTACTCCTTGGCTTTCGTCAGTTTAAGGATGTCCGTCTTATGACCAGTAGTCCCTACTACCCTCCCACACCTCTCAATCGCAAATTACCCCTGTCTCAGAGTCAAGACATCCACTTCTCTCTCAACACTCCTAGCTGCCATGCCTACTAACGTGTTGTCACACTTACATGAACTATGGTGTCTTGACCTGTGGATCCTTGACCATCTTACCATTTAAAATACATTACACATAAAATAGTGTTTTCTCTCCTTCCTTCCCTCCTTGCCCTTGTGTCTTTTACTGTACTTCATGAAAGGAGTACCTACACATACATTACGTGTGTTTTTATAGAACCTTTATGTCTTTAATTCAAATATTGGTACCACCGGAACCCCGTTCCTCTTCTACCCCTGAAATAGGACAGACATTATGAAGTCGAGAAGTACCTCACTTACATAAGTACATAATGAGTAATTTAATTTTTTGTATTAATTTTTATGACCAAAAAGTCTCTTATGTGTATATATGTGTGTATTTGAACGTTCAGATATATTTATAAAGACCTTCCTATGTCTTCGTTGAATTACTACCCGTGGAGACTTTGTGTCGGGCCACACCACCTCCTTTCCTCTGTCTGTGGCAAATAAGAGACGGGAGGGTATGACAACCTTCATAAATTGCACACGTATCTAATGAAACTACTATTTTTTTTGTTATAATAATACAGGTTAGGAAAAGGTGGATACAGACCGGTATTTTAGGAGAATTTCCACATTTGGAAATTCTTATTAAAATTTTTGATTTCCTTTCAACTTTCCTTTTTACTATTGAACCCAAACCTCTTATTTGGGTCTTACTCTGATTTTTTCACTACTTAATCATTTTCTTTTATTTGTTATAAACAAAAGAAATTTCACACACACACGACATTTACACGGAAATATATTTCGAAAAATTAATACGTAAAATACGAATCAATAAAATCGTCTCAAAGTAATACTATGGTAATGTGATAGGAGTTCCCTGTAGGTGCCCCGGTCAGTGAGGATCTCCCTCCGGAAACAAATGCGAGTCGACCGGGGAGGTACGGACTACATGGTGTCGACGATGGGTAATGATCCTCCAGTCTAACCTACAGGGGGTCCCGAAAGAAAAGGACTCGTCAGAGGTTTCTCCAAACGATACCTGACTTGACCCAGGGGTGTTATCACTATAAAACTTCGGGATTGGAAGTCACACTCTCATAAACACCTTCTCCGGAACCCTTCCATTAGTCCCAATCTACTCCAGTACTCCCACCTCAGGGTACTACCCTAATCACCTCGTCGGGACTTCTCTATGGGGTACAGTTTCCATTTTCCTTGGGTTCATTCTGACATCCACAACGTTCTCCCGTGGTCTCCCGTCTGTGTGACTTTGGCATTAGTGACTTTTGATCAGTTAGATTAGTGTACCTGGTGTCGGAACAGATTGAGTTACTTTGATTCGGTACGGTACACCCCGGTGGGTTCTATCCGCCCAGTACCACTTCTCCAGACTGTCTTACACCAGATGACCTCTTCCCTTACCATTTGGTGAAGTCCTAAGAACGGAACTCTTGGGGTACTTGTCATACTTTTCCGTTTTACTATCCTATGACTTTCTCCTTGAGGGGTCCAACCATCCACGGGTTATACGATGACCTCTAGTCACCTCTTTATTGAGGTCTTTCTTACTTCCCTACCTCGGTTTCGTTTTTGTTATGGGTCGACACCTACACTGACCACTATCTTCGTTCCAGACTATGACATTTTTCGTTATAACGTATCCTTGGACCTTATAATCCAGGAACTTAGTTCCGTTTAACCTTCACCAGTTTGTCATCTACCGTTCTCACTTGCAGTTGTAAGATCCTTAGTCGTTTGATTTTACCTGACCTTACCCACTTAAATTGAGTCTACTGATAATATAGATGACGACGCCCGTCCTTAGGGAGTCTTCTTTACCTCATTGACAGTATCAGTTGTTTTCTCAGGTTTTACGTCATGAACCTACGTTAGAGTTTTTGCTGTCTTACTAGAGACAAGTAGAGGTTCCGTTTAGTAAGTTATAGTGTCATTAGGTTCAGATACGGGGTTGGTCATTGCGACTTCTTCGACTTCAACTTGTCAAGATACTTCTGGATGTTCTGGAAAATCTTGATTGTGGGTTTTTTCTACAGGAAAAGTAATATCCCCTGACCTTACGTTTTCATCCTTCAGTTCTTTGTGGACCTCATTGTCCGTTTAAACCGGAACCTTATGCCTTACTTCGTCCCGTTTCCGATTATCTCAAAACAGTTCTCTTGCGTGACCAGTATCGTTTGTGGGAGAAGGTTGTTGTGTTCTCTTATGTGTACCTGTAGTGGTCTACCAGTTGTGGCTTTAGTCTAGCTAATATAAGAAACGTCGGTTTCTATCTCGTCGAGATATGTCAGTCGTTTTTGTTCTGGTCCTCGACTGACACCGAGTCTAGTACTTAAGGAATAACGGTTTAAGTGTGAATTTAACTTCTTTCATCCCTTTTGGTGATCTGGTAAGTCCATACTGGATTTAGTTTAGGGAATACTAATATGTCACCTTTACTCTTTATCTAAATTCTCGGATCTAGACTATCTACCTCACGGACTACTTGATACCTACCTCCAAGTACTGTAACATGTCCTCTGTCCCTAGTTCTGGTAGGGGTACCTTTTTTTTACGTTTTTTCGTTTTACCGACAGACCCCTCCGGAATGTTTGTCGACACTTTTCTTCTCTTCACTTTTCGGTTCCTCTTTTCCTTTCTATATTCGCAGACTTACGTCTCAAGGTTTTTTATCGTTCTTCTCTATTCTTTCGGAAGGAGTCACTAGTTACGTTTCTTTATCTCCTTTTGTTGTCTTACTTTTTCTGATTTCTAGAGAAGTTCTTTTAATCTCTATGGTTCCCTTGTAAAGTACGTTTCTACCCGAGCTATTTCCTGTCTTTACCATACCTGGATTGTCTTCGTCTTCTATAATTCTTCTCCACCGTTCTTGTGTGTCTTCTTGACATGTTTTTTCTAGAAGTATTGGGTCTATTAGTGCTACCACACTAGTGAGTGGATCTCGGTCTGTAGGACCTTACTCTTCAGTTCACCCGGAATCTTTCGTAGTGATACTTGTTTCGATCACCTCCACTACCTTAAGGTCAACTCGATAAAGTTTAGGATTATACGGTCGTTTAAACCTTTTGAGTCGTCACCGGTGTCCTGACCTCTTCCAGTCAAAAGTAAGGTTAGGGTTTCTTTCCGTTACGGTTTCTTACGAGTCTGATGGTGTGTTAACGTGAGTAGAGTGAGCGATCATTTAATTACGAGTTTTAAGAGGTTCGTTCCGAAGTCGTTATACACTTGACACTTGAAGGTCTAAAGGTCTCTAGTTTAACGGTTGTAGGTGACCTAGTACTTTTTTCGTTCTCTAAAGGTCCTTTTGTAGATAAAGACGAAATAACTGATACGGTTTCGGAAACTGACACACCTAGTGTTATTTGACACCTTTTAAGACTTTCTCTACCCGTATGGTCTGGTGGACTGGACGGAGAACTCTTTGGATATACGTCCAGTCCTTCGTTGTCAATCTTGACCCGTACCTTGTTGTCTGACCAAGGTTTATCATTTTCCTCACGCAGTTCCGACATATAACAGTGGGACGAATAAATTGAATATACGTCTCATGTAGTACTCTTTGTGACCCGACCTTCTTCGTGTTCGACCTTAGTTCCAACGGTCCTCTTTATAGTTATTCGGGTCTATACGTCTACTGTGGTGGGAATACCGTCTTTCACTTCTCCTTGATTTTTCGGAGAACGGTGTTGATGACTTCGGACGCACAGATCTCGGACACGAGGTGTTTTTCTCTTCGATGATGTTGCTCTACGGGTACGTAGCGTTGTCTCATCGGTGGCGAGTGACGTCGATCTCTTTCAAGTGTCGTTCTTTCTAGGTCGTGTCGGGCTTTATCTATTTATTTTTATTTATTTAGAAAATTTTTCTCTATGGTTTCTCATACGAGAGAGAGGAGTGGACGGTACACTCCTGTGTCGTTCTTCCTTCCTCCATCGACAGACGTCCGGTTCTTCTCCTGAGAGTGGTCTTGGATCCAGAACCTTAAGATCAAAGGTCTTGATTCTCTTTTATTCACATTTGGTGCGTCAGATACCATAAAACAACAACATCGGTGGACGTTGTTAAACCTACGGAGAATCTCAGTATTGTGACCCTTTCTGACTTAGGTGAATGTATTGTAAGTATGACTATTGGGACTAGTGAAGACTCCTCCCTTGAATCCCCGACTTCTGTCCTGTCCTGTCCTGTCTCTGGAACGTGACGATTCGACACCGGGGAAAACTTAGGTCCTGGTACACTTATTCACTGGTTTTCCATCCACCCTCGACTAGTGATTATTCACTGACAACGGTCTCTAAAAAGTGAGTCTTACTTTATTAATTTCGTCGTTTCTTAGTTTTACGTGTTCGGTTTACTTTGAGTGTCTTTATTACTTAATTAGTGTGTGTGTGTTTTGTATTTTGGAATAGGATTCTTTTACGAGTTCTTACATGAGAATTCTCAATCGATACACCTACAGAATAGTGCAGTAATAAACGTTCTTTCTTTTCTTCCTTCTCTACTCTACCTTCCGTCTCCCCCTCTATATTATTTTCTTTCTTCCTTTCTTTATTCGTCGATTAATAGGTTGTAGGGTCCTTATAAGAAAGTATGGTACCTTATGATAAGGGGATAATTTAATATAACTCATTCTAAATTACTATGTCTTTAATGAGTACTATGTAATCCAAAGTTTTTCTACACTTTTTATCATATGTTATATTAAAGTAAACCCCCTATGAATGTACCAATATCGTTATCAATATATTTAAATGGTGTGATCCAGGATACGATTCATAGAATGTGTGTAATGAAGTGAATTAGGGGTGTTGTGAGACACCTTATTCATGACAATAATAGAAGAAAAATGTCAACTCCTGTATCTCCGTGTTTCTCCATTAGGTTCAATAGATTCCGGTGTCTCGACCATTCAATGTCTTGGCCCTAAACCTGGGTCGGTCAGACCGAGGTCTCGGACGAGTATTGGTCATGAGATATGCTAACGTCTGGTTGTCAATTCTACTGACGAAGACCCTCCCACTCTACTGCGCACATTAGAACGAATAGATATAAGAGGTCACAAGTATGTTTCTTGTTACTATTAAACTGTTTCGACATCCACTCTCTATGCCTCCCCGTGATATCGCGTCCTACGTGCCTACCGACGAGTACAGGACATAGGAGACACTCGGGGAAGGAGTGGAAATCCTTCCAAAAAGATCTTTCTTGGTCCGGCTGAAACCCCGACTCTCCTCGGACGTTTTCCCAGACACAACCGTGACACTGGCGTCGAAACGTTCCCTCACGAAGGGGTCCGGGCCACGTGACCCTCGACATCCCTCTTGGGGGGAGATGGGGCTCTGTCTCTAACAGGAGTACAGGAAGCGTGGTCGAGGCAGGACGGGGAGGGTCCCGTCCCCGAACACCGTGTCCCCTCTGCCCCGGAGAATTGTCAGTGGGGTTGGGTGACCTAAACTTCTAGGTCCAGGTTAGAATCGTGAAGACAGTCGACCCCTCAAGTCCCCACCCTTAGGACCGAGGGGTGCCGGGGGGGTCGTGGGTCTACTACCTCCGTGGGACTGAGGAGGGAAGGGGAGTGGGGGTGTAGGGTAGGTGAACGTCCCGGCTAACCGAACTGGAGGTTTTGCATAGAGCCCGACTGGAGAAAAGAGACAGAGGTGACGTCGGTAGACAGTTCCGGCGCACCAGAGGGAGGGCGCACTGGTGTCACTGAGGATTGACCTAAGAGACGAGAGTAGGAACGGGAGAGAAGCAGACGAGAGGTGAGTCGTAAGTCTCCTTCGAAAGGTTTCGTCTGTCACGGTAAGTGAGTGGACGAGTTGTGGAAAGGTTCAACGGGGAATGCGAGTCCTATTAGGGACCCCGGAGCAGGACCTGACACACCGGGTGTCAGAGGGGGATGAACGGAGGTTCGGTGAACCGGAGACCTAGGGATGTCAGGACGGTGTGTGGAGGAAAGGTTGGCAGTAGGATTGTGATTGGGATTGATGGCAAAAACAAGTCGGGATGGGTGGGACGGGACTTCCAGAACCGTGACTGACAAGGGAAAGGGACCCGGTGAAGGAGGTTCGGTAAGTCAGGGACCCAACACCAAGGACTAGAGGTCCTCTGATGTCAAATCAGTCCCCTGACAATCCTTGTGTTTATTAACCTGGACCACAGTGTCTACGACAATGTCTCTTTACCCCATGGACAGTGAAACACGTCATTACTATTATAGACCCTTGTCATAAATGGCGTGGTGGGGACCCAGGTCGGACGTGTCTCGGGAGTGTACCGGAGACCTGTTGGGACCTTAGGCGGCGGACGACGTAGGGGGCGACGGGACCGAGTCGAGACGGTGTGAGTCGAGTTCCTGAGCCCGTCTTCGGGGGACGGCGAGAGGGACGAAGGACGGAGTGAGGAGGTCAGACCGGGTCCGGGTAGGTCCACTGGGGTAGGGAAGGGTCAGGGGAGACCGAGGAGGTCCTTCGACAGGAAAGAGCCCCGACAAGAGTCGAAGAGACAACGATTAAACTCGTCGACGAGACCGAGGAGAGAGGTTCGGCGGAAAAGACCGAGGAGGAGGAGGAACGTAGACTTTCCAACCACAAAGACCCGACCGAGGAGAAAACGAAGGTGTGCGAGAGAGGAGAAGGGGCCCGGTAAAGTGGGTGTGAGTCTGAGTGTAGACGTAGAGGTCGACTCTGACGAGAGGAGTCCGGTTCCGGACTTTTCGGTTGTCGACAGTCTGGGAAGGAGACTGTTTAAGTCGTAAAGGGTCGGACTCGTCTAGAGGACGACCCAGGAAACCCGTACTGTAAGGTTCTGTGTTAGCAAGTTACTCCCCTGGACCTTAGTAGACGTTCTCGACGGACAGAAGTGGAGCGGGGTGGTCTGTGTGTGGACGACCCGAGGATTTATCCAGAGGAGGAAGGGGAGGAGGTCGGAGTCACGGAAAGTGCACCTGGTGACGGTGACGGTGACGGGAGGTGGTCCGAGGACTAGAGGGTAGTTCGGAGGGCGGTCAGACAAGGGACGTCGTCGACGGGTTCAGTAGAACGATTTGGGTGTAGACCGGGACTAGTAAGGGTACGGATTTACATTAACGAGTCTTGGATCCTTATTCTGGGGTTTAAGGTTCCGGTTTGAAAGATTCGAGGGACGAAAAGATCCACATAGAGGGTCAAGAGTCAAAAGTTGGAAAGAAAAACAAAAAAAATTAACTACTGTTAAAATGGATCTAAGTGAGATTAGAATTGAAGGGAGGTCAGGGTCTTCTATTCTCTGGGAAGAAAAAAAAGATTCTAAAAAAACTACACCTGATAAAAATTTCAGAAATAACTTCATTAATGTTGTAACGAAGACAAAATACAAAACCAAAAAAGTAGTGTTCCGTACATCCTAGAAAAGAAGAGGTAGTCCCTAGGTTGGGTGTGGGGGACGTAACCTTCTGTTTCAGAATTGGTAACCTATACTCGATCAATGATAATATCAGAGGTAAAATATCACCTCCTTTGAATCTCAGTCTTTAACATATTAAAAGTTTCCTGTGAAATCAACCATTACGGTGTGAGTCCTAAGTTTAAGTGCAACCGACTGGTGACTTATACGACGGAGGTTTCCTCGCCCACCACCTCGATCCTGAATTTAGTCTCGAGTAGTAGACAAATAAGTTATCTGTGAGACACGGTCCGTCTGAGGACTAGGTCCCGAGAGTAATACGGTAATTTGTCGAGACCCTAATTTCCAAGTATTACTACCTATTCTACTTTACCTTTACTTTTCTTATTTTGTTTTTATTTTCTGACAGTCTTATTCTTATCAAGTCGGGAGTTGGAGAAATGTAGAGGTCGGGTAGGAGAGATGGTTGTTGGTCTAGATACGAAGGGTGGGGTTGAGTTTTGTGAGGTTTTGGAAAGATCCACTTTATGCTGTGAGTCCTCGGTATGGTCTTCCTTGACCATTAGACGAATTCGACTCTTTTCATCTTAAAGTGGTACCTCTTTTGTGGGTATCTGTTTTAGTTTTTTGTTTGACTGCCTATTATAAACGTTGAGTATAGTGGTTCTCGATTGAAAATTGAATATTTCTCAAGAATGTTTAGTTTCTTCCTTTTATGGTAATCGAACCATCTTTTTATAAATACTTGACTGTCAAATGTCTTTTTTCTGTCTTTGTGGAACCTTTATAACACCCAAATCAAGGTCTGGTGGTGTTATTTCGCTTATAGTGTTATTTCGTTCAGTGTGTTTGAATAAAAACCAAAGGGTCGTGTATATTTTCAATACAACTGTGATATGACATCAGATCATTCACATGTTATCGTAATACAGAATTTTTTTTATGTTTGAATTAAAATTTTAGGAAATATCGATTTCGTTTACGGTTTTGTTAATGTTTCCAGTGACTAGTGTCTAGTTGGTATTGTTTATTTTATTACTTTTTCAAACTTTATAACACTCTTAATGGTTTTACACTGTTTCTCTGTACTTCCCTCCTTTACGATAGTCCATTTACCGTGGTTAGTTGAACGAGTTGTGTCCCAACGGTGTTTCGAAGTTTGACAGTTTTTTTTTTTTTTATTATTATTATAGACACTCTTGACGTTATTTTACTCCAAACGGACATATATATTTTCCGTGAGTCGGAGTAAGGATTCTCTTTCTGTTTAATGATGGTATTCTTATGAAAAACGGGTAACCCAACAGTTTTTATTTTATAAACTATTGTGTAAGTCAACCGTTCTTACACCCCTTTGTCCATGGGAGTATGTGACAACGATACTCACATAGAAACACATTGCAGATGCCTCCTCGGATACTGACTTAGACAGTTTTGACATTTGTGCCTCTGGTCAATTAGACTGTCAAGGTGAGATCCAGAAATAAAATAGGATTATAAATGTATACACAGAATTAATAAATATATGTTGTAATAGTTAACTTTATAACAATACCGTTCTACAAGATTTGTTAAATTTATAACTAAAGATTTACTACTGCGTCGGTATGTTTTCATATAATATCCTTAAGGGACCGTCGGGTCACCAATTCTGAAACGGAAGGTCACGTCTCCCACAGTCAAGTTAGGAACCAACCCCTCTTGATTCTTAGAGGTGTACGGAGCACCGGCTTTTTGGTTTTTGTATTTTGTCTTGGTCATAACATTGACTAAGTAATTTGTGAAATTTTTACCAGGTGTGGTTTCTTTAGAACCCCTTTTTTTTCATATAATACGTCGAGAATTTCTTTTTCTAGAGATATGTGACTAAACCATGTTAAAGGTTTACACAACAACTCAAATTTTTCGTTCTGTTTGGTTGACAAATCATAGGATGGTAAACACCACCAAAAATTTATACAGGTGTTTAAAATTTTATATGAAGAAAAGTTCTCCTCCTCGACTTAAGAGGAAGGGAACTTACACCCGACCTAAATCATTGAGTGAAGATTTTTATCTCACACCGTCTTCACCAGACACTACAGACTCTAATCTTGTATTTTCCGTCAACGATGCTGTTTCCTCCGTTCTTCCATGTTACCTTTTTTCTAACAGAGAAGTCGTTTCCCACAACCCTTTCGACCTGTCGGTGTACATTTAGTTAATTTAATCTTGTAAGGGAGTGTGGTATATGTTTTTATTTGAGTTTCATCGAATTTCTGGATTTATATTCTGTACTGTGGTATTTTGAGGATTTTCTCTTGTATCCGTTTTGTAAGAGACTTTATTTCGCATCGTTATAAAAGAACCTAGTCAGAGGGTTCCGTTTTCTTTATTTTCGTTTTTAATCGTTTACCTTGGATTAGTTTAAATTTTTGAAAACGTATGGTTTCTTTTGGCAGTTGTTTTACTTTTCTGTGGGATGTCTTACCCTCTTTTATAAATGTTTGACACGTCAACTGCTCCCCCAATTATTGGTTTTATATATTTATCGAGTATGTTGAGTTTTCTTGGTTTATTAGGTTAAAAATTTACTCGTTCCGTCTTCTGTTAAGAGACTTCTTCTGCATGTCCACCGGTTATCCGTGGACTTTTCTACGAGTTGTAGTGATAATCTCTTTACGTTTATTTTTGGTGTTACTCCATAATGGAGTGTGATCAGTCTTACCGATCGGAGTTTTTCAGATGTTTATTATTTACGACCTCTCCTACACCTCTTGTAAGGGAGGATGTGACAACCACCCTTACATTTAATAACGTCGGTGTTACCTCTTGTCATACGTCCAAGGGATTTTATGATTTTTATCTCCGTTGTATACTAGGTCGATAGGGTGGGGACCTGTATGTAGGTCTTTTCTGGGTTTTTTTTCACTATATGTATATATGTGTTACCTTATAATAAGTCAGTATTTTTATTACTTTATGACAGTGGACGTCGCTGTACCTACCTGAGTCTCTTATAGTATGTTTTGTCTTTGTCTGAGTGTTGATCTTTTGGTTGAATAACGATGGTTTCCCCTTTCCCTCTCCCCTTTCCTTATTTAATTCTTATTCCCTACTTGTCTGTGTTTTAAGATATGTATTTTATCTATTTGTTGTTCCTAAATGATATTACTGTCTCCCTTGATATAAGTCATAGAATATTATTGAATATTACCTTATATTAGACTTTTTATATATTGACTTAGTGAAACAACATGTGTATAATTTATAACATATTCAGTTGATATGAAGTCAAAAAAAATCTTTTTCCGTCATACTACGGGTTTTGTTAGAACTTTTTCCTTACGTCAACCTCCTGAGTGTGAAGGACTAACCTTTTGAGTGATCTTTCGTTGTCAGTAGTTCTGTCAGACAATGACCGTATTCCCATCTGTATGTCTAGTTGTCTTGTCTTTACTCTCAGGTCTTTAATTGGGTATCAGTCCACTAAAATCCATTCCCGCGGTTCTGGTAAGTTGAGTCTTCCTTGTGACAAAAGTTATTTGTGACGACCCTGTTGACCTGTCGGTGTTCGTTTTCTTACTTCAACTCGGGAATGGAATGTGACATGTGTTCTTAATTGAGTTTACCTAGTCTCGGGATTCACATTCGTACCTTTGATATTTTGAGAATCTCTTTTTGTATGTCCCTGTAAAGACATTGGAACCTAAACCTTTGCCTAAGAATCTATACTGTAGATTTCGTGTTCGTTGTTGTTGTCAACCTGAAATACATTTAAATTTTGAAGTCACGATGTTTCTTGTGATAGTTCTTCCACTTTTCTATCGGTGTCTTATGATCTTTTATATACGTTTAGTATATAGACTATTCCCTGAATATAGTTCTTGTTTTTCTTAAGAATGTTGAGTTATCAGTTTTCTTTTTATTGTGTTAAACTTTTACCCATTTCCCCTTCCCCTAAATCTCTCCTTTCTTTATCCACTCACTCTCTAATTCTCCATGTTTGAGGGTCGACGTTTTATTTACTCAATACCCATACATTCTATGTCACACCCCTTATATCAGTTATTGATACATTACAGAAACATGTCATTGCCTCATTGGTCTCAATAGTACCACTAGTAAGACTTTATATGTCTTTATAGTTTAGTGATACAACATACTATCCTTGATTGTATCGTGTCATCCATTTAATATGAAATTTTTTAGTCTTTTTCTTTAGTCTACTGAACACCAATAGTCTACACCCCCACCTCACTCTGTCTTATCCTACTTCCACCAGTTTTCCATGTTTGAAGGTCCCTATTCTATTTATTCATGATCCTTACATTACATGTCATAATCTTTATATTAACGGTGACGATATATAATATATACTTTCAACAACTCTCATTTAGGATTTTTGTTTGTTTTTTCTCATTTAGTGTTCTCAAGAATAGTGTGTTTTTAAAAAAAAGATAAAGAAATTAAAACATAGATGTATTAGTGACGTCTACCACTAACGTCGTTTTTTACTTTAATTTTCTGCGAATGAGGAACCTTCCTTTCAATACTGGTTGGATCTATCATATAAGTTTTCGTCCCTATAATAAAACGGTTGTTTCCAGGCAGATCAGTTCCGATACCAAAAAGGTCACCAGTACATACCTACACTCTCAACCCGACACTTCTTTCGACTCGTGGCTTCTTGACTACGAAAACTTGACACCACAACCTCTTCTGAGAACTCTCAGGGAACCTGACGTTCCTCTAGGTTGGTCAGGTAGGATTTCCTCTAGTCAGGACCCACAAGTAACCTTCCTGACTACGACTTCGACTTTGAGGTTATGAAACCGGTGGAGTACGTTTCTCAACTGAGTAACCTTTTCTGAAACTACGACCCTTCCTAACCCCCGTCCTCCTCTTCCCCTGCTGTCTCCTACTCTACCGACCTACCGTAGTGGTTGAGCTACCTACACTCAAACTCACTTGAGGCCCTCTACCACTACCTGTCCCTCCGGACCGCACGACACTAAGTACCCCAGCGTTTCTCAACCTGTGCTAACTCGCTGACTTTACTTGACTTGACTTGACTTCTACTACCTACAAACGATTTGAATAACACTATTAGTAAGTATTATATACATTCGGTTTAATACGACATACGGACTTTGAATATGTCACGATACACAGCTAATATAGAGTTATTTTGACTTTCCTTTTTTTACCCGTTTCCTGAACTTATTTACAAAGAGGTTTATTCTATACGTTTACCTTTTGTTCGTACACTTTTCTACAAATCAACAATCTCTTTACGTTTGGTTTGGGTGTCACTTAATAGGCAAGTATGGGTGATCCTACCGATATTAGTTTTTCAGTCCAATTTTTTTTTTTTCTATTATTGTGTTCACAACTACTCCTATACTTATTCTTGGGAGTGTGTGAACGACCACCCTTACATTTTACTATGACGGTGAAACCTTTTGTTAGATCGTCAAGAAGTTTTACAATTTCAACTGTGAACTCGGTCGTTAAGGTGAGGGTGTATATATAGGTTCCCTTGACTTTTGTACAGTATAGGTTCCCTTGGTTTTTGTACATAGGTGTGTTTTTGAACATGTGTTTATAAGTGTCGTTGTCATGAGTTTTATCGGTTTTCTATCTTTGTTGGGTTTACGGGTTGTCGACTATTTACCTATTTGTGTTACACCATATAGGTGTGTCACCTTATAATAAGTCGGTATTTTTTCCCTTCTTTATAACTGTATACGATGTAGTACTTACTTGGAACTTTTGTAATACGATTCACTTTCTCCAGTCAGTGTTTCTGGTGTTTAATATGCTAAGATAAGTGTGTTCACTTCTGCCTTTACCGTTCGGTGAGGACAAGAACGGACCCTTTAGGGTACCTGTCTCTTCGGACCATCCGATGTCAGGTACTCTAACGTTTTCTTAGTCTGTACAGAATCACTGATTTGTTGTTGTTAAATATGTTTTACGGGTCTTGTCAGAATGATCTATTCTCTCATCCAATTTCCAACGAATCTCCTCCCTCTCCTACCCCTACCATCCGAATCCCCCACTGTTGGATTCCCATATTCGGAAGAAGAACTCCACTACATTTATAGAATTTTAGTTAACGCCATTACCAATGTGTTGAGACATTTATATGATTTTTGATGATTTAACATGTGAAATATGTACTCTTAAAACACTGTGTACTAAACATAGGGTTATTTCGACAATGGTTTTCTCCCCCTACGCGTTACATAGAAGAAGAAAGAGAATCTAGTGAATAAGACTCCAGAGAAGGTTGGGTTTAGTTCGAAGTCGACTGGGGTCAGGAGTGACTCCAGAACCCACGTTAAGGTACTCTCTGGAACTCGGTCTTGATGGGTAGATTCGACGAGGGTTTATGGACACTGAGTGTCTTTGTCTCTATTCTTTACTCATTCGGTGACCTAAACCCCCATTAAAAGAGACGTCGTTATCTATTGATCATATGGCAACTACTTTTTTTTTTTAACAACCGTAAACGAACATATAAATACGTTAAAGAGTCTTTCCTATGAGTTCTTTACCATTTTCACAAACGGGGACTCTTCTCCGGGGACCCTTCTCTGGAGACCCTCCTAGGGACTCCCTACTCTCGTCCCTCCTGTGTACACTAATATGCAGTAAAATAGAAAACTTAAAACAAAGTATACGTTACATAATTGAAAAGGTTTTCCTTTTGTTTTCAGTTTCTTAAAATTTGTGAAAAATTTTTCAGTTGTTGATAGGCGACGAATATTTCAGATTTGAGGAGTCGCACCACATGTTCCGCAGGTGCCACGTCGGGAACAGGTAGAAGGGTCAGAGTCGAGAGTGGAGGGAAGTGTGATTAACAAGCACCGCGGCCTTTACGTGGTCCGAAAGGGGAGGAGGTGTGAAATTTAGTATGACAGAGAACACGGACCAAGGCGAAGAGGAAGGAGGGGTAGGAAATTCTGAGTAGAGTTTGCGACAATGAAAAAACCTTCTGAAGGGACCGACAGGAATTACACAGTCTTCACGCACGGGGGTTCTATGGGAACGCACTAAGTCAGTAAAGTACACAGTAGGATGTCACACTACTAGACTAAAGAAAGGATGTAGAGAGTAATATGATCCTCGTTCCTGAGGAAAAAAAAAAGGGGGAACCGTTATGGTACCCGAAGGGACCATAGAACCTACCATTTCTTAGGCGGACGTTACGTCCTCTGGGGCCAAGTTAAGGATCCAACCCTTCTAGGGGACTTCTTCCCTATCCGATGGGTGAGGTCATAAGAACCCGAAGGAACCACAGAGTCTACCATCTCTTAGACGGACGTTACGCCCTCTGGAGCCAAGCTAGGGACCCAACTCTTCTAGGGGACCTCCTCCCGTACCGTTGAGTGGGATCATAAGAACGGACCTCTTAGGGGTACCTGTCTCCTCGGACCGCCCGATGTCAGGTACCACAGTGTTTCTCAGGCTGTGCTGACTCCCTGATTCGTGTCGTGTCGTGTTTGGTGCGTCGTGCGTCTTGAAAGGACTGGTCTCTACCTTGGGCGCGGGGGACGTCCCCTTCAAGTCTTAGAGTTGGTGACCTGGCGCACCCTTTAAGGACCCTTTCTCCTGAGTGAGTCCGAAGGGACTCGGATTGTGTGTCTCCTCCGACAGTCATTCTCCTGACCACACTCTTCCCACATCCCTCTCTCCCTCGTTTCGTCTTTTACTTTCTTCCCTCCCTCCCTTCCTTCCACTTTCGTTCTTTCTTCCTTCTTTCCTCTCAACCACCTCTTTCTTTTCCTCCCTCCCTTTTTCCCATCCTCCTTTCTTTCAGGGGTGTACACGAGTCGTCAGAGTGACGTATGTTGTTTCTGAGAGACCTACTTCTTTTGGGGTTTGGTCTACATTGTGTATTGGGTGCCTTCACCCCTCCTTACACCTATGTATAAGATTCGACATCACTGCAGCGACAAACATCGTGTCTCTGGGGCCTACTAAATCCTGTGTGTAGAATCCGACCTTCTACGAGTGGACACTAGTGATGGGTTGGGGGCCACAGCGGTAGTCAGAGGGGTCGAGGGTGAGGTAGAGTGTACGAGAGAAGAGGTACCACTAAGATCGTGGTCAGTCACGGGACGTGTATCATCCGGGAGTTGTGACTCATTTACACCAGTCTTAGTAGAGGGAAGACATCTGTCTTCCCAGAGTGAAACACTGGCACTTACACAGAGAAGAGAGACCTTGAGTCAAAAAAGTAAAGATGTTACTCCCACACCTCGGTCGACCGCTCATCCTGGGAAGCGTCGATTGTCAGGAACCGAAGAGTTCCGGAGACTAGTTGAGTCGTTCAGGTCTCAGAAAGTGGGCTCGTCGTTCCTGAGGAGTGTTCGTCGAGAAGTGAGTCTGATGCAGTGCCCTTATTCTCACTGGCAAGTAGCCAACTAGTGACACGTGGTCCTTGGTGTGAGTCGTAAGGTCGGGGTACCGAAGTAAAGAAAGAAAGGTAGTGGAGACTTCATCCATGTATTAGTAATAGAATGGTTTTTCCCTTGACTCTTAGCCTCTTCTTTGGGGTAAATAGGTTCCTTGTGTTGACCCTCCACCGTCTCGTCCTTAAGATTCAGGAGGTGGTGAAGAGGTGTGACGGGGGAGACTGGGACTTGGTCCGAAGGTCGATCGTTGGAGGGGAACCGATTGGAGTGAGTCGGGTGTCCACTCGTGAGTCATGTAACTGGAATGACAACATTAGACATATAAGTGTAGGACCCAGGGTCAAGTCCCCATTTTTGTCTAAGATCTAGGTAAATCTGAGTATACTTCAAAGTCGAGGAGGGAAGCGATCTACAGACTGGAAATCTGTTCAGTAAAAATTGTCTACTTCTCGTTTACTGTATTACTTACACTTTTACCGATCGTGGAGTATTTACCCTTTCTGGTCTATTTCGTGTCGTCTCTCTAAGACTGTTCGGGACTTTTCGACTGTGGAGTGAGGTGTTTCTCGGTGGACTCAGAGGGTCAGAAACGTGAATCGTAAGTCGAGAAGACCGTTTAAACAGGACAGAAATAAGGGTAGGACTTACAAGGAAATATTTAGGAAGTATTTAGGAACGCGAAAGTTCAATCTGTCTGTCCCAATGTCAAGACCGAGTTGGTGAATGGGTGACGTACTGGAACCTGTTTACTGAGAGGAAAGACTCCGAGTCACAAGAGTGGATACTTTATAAGTAATCCCATGGATGAGGTATCCCTCCAACACTCCTCAGTTATTATCATACGTACATTTACAAATCGTACACCAGTTCGTATATTATTATTTCCGAGTCTTTAACAATTGACAAAAAAGGACTTATTATTGTCACCAGTATCGAAACTTGATAGACGACTAATTTTAAAGACTGGGTCACGAGTCTCGGAGCGTGTGACCTCGAGGTAGTAAGGAAGGACCGGGACAAGGGACGACGAGGGGATTCACTTCGGGTGTGAGTTCGGTCTACACCGAAAGAGGGGAGACAGAGAGGTGGTACTAGAAGGGGAGGTAAGTCTTACGAGAGAGTTTGGAGTGTAGACCGGTGTGGGTCGGGATGAGTTCGAAGTGGAGGGGTCATTCGGTCGTTGGAGGAGTTAACGGGACCCAAAGGTGTCGTGGATTCCAACTCGTGTATAATCACGAGTCTGACAGGTCCCCCTCCAAAGACAGACGTTAACAGATTGGATGTCATGGAGAGGTCACCAGTGTGGACTAAAGGGACACACCCTTAGAGAAAGAGGGGATAGTCAAGTACACAGGGTCCTTACCCGTCCACCGGCTCTGGAATCTGTTTCAGAGTGACTAAGTAATTCTCCACCTGAGAACTGGTTTCGACTCGGTTAGTCTTACTCGGGACCTTAAAAAAGACGTTAGTGACTTATTGTTCACAAGAAAACAGGTGTCCGTCACGATTCAACTTCGTTACATTTAAGTCTCGACGACCCTCGGTATGGATAGTGGAAGTTTTCTCTTCACTTGTTGTTCGGTTGTGTCTCCTTAGTCTTTTACCTCTCTCTGAATAAAAATTACTGTAATAAACTCGTAGACCTAGGTAGGTACGGACTTCGGTTACGAGGACTGATAATTACATACACTCGGTTTTGGTGATGAGAGAAAGTCAAGTCAAGTCAACGAGTCAGTACAGGTTGAGAAACCCTGCGGTACCTGACGTCGTACGGTCCGAAGGGACAGGTAGTGGTTGAGGGCCTCGAATGAGTTTGAGTACAGGTAACTCAGCCACTACGGTAGGTTGGTAGAGTAGGAGACAACAGGGGAAGAGGAGGGTGGAAGTTAGAAAGGGTCGTAGTCCCAGAAAAGTTTACTCAGTCAAGAAACGTAGTCCATCGGTCTCATAACCTCAAAGTCGACGTCGTAGTCGGGAAGGTCAGTCCTGACTAAAAGGAAATCTTATCTGACTAACCTAGAGGAACGTCAGGTTCCCTGAGAGTTCTCGGAAAAGAGGTCGTGGTGTCAAGTTTTCGTAGTTAGGAAACCACGGGTCGAAAGAAACATCAGGTTGAGTGTGTAGGTATGTACTGATGACCTTTTTGATATCGAAACTGATCTGTCTGAAAACAACCGTTTCATTATAGAGACGAAAAATTGTACGACAGATCCAACCAGTATCGAAAAGAAGGTTCCTCGTTCACAGAAAATTAAAATACCTACGTCAGTGGTAGACGTCACTGCGACCTCGGGTTCTTTTAATTCAAACAGTGACAAAGGTAACAAAGGGGTAGATAAACGGTACTTCGTTACCCTACTAGAATCAAAAGACTTAACTCAAAATTCGGTTGAAAAAAGTGAGAGGAGAAAGTGAAAGTAGTTCTCCGAGAAATCAAGAAACGAAAGACGGTATTCCCACCACAGTAGACGTATAGATGGGGGAAATGGAATAAAATTAAATGAATTCAGTCGAACTCAACCGAAAGACAGTGAAGTGACTCTCTCACAACTAGTTATATCACTAAGTCGATCTACCATTCGAAGGACACTCGTCTCTAACACGAAATATCTGGATCCTCGGAACTCCAGTCTCAACTAGAGTCACAACGTCGTGGATCGTCTCCCTACTAGTGACTCGTCCACTCTTTATGTCTTCCCTTATTTAGAGAGAAACATAAAAGGGTTACCAGGTCACGAGACGTGGGTCTTCTGGGATTCTATAAATTCCTTTCCCTGAAGGGTCCGCCAGATCACCAATTCTGAGGTACAAGGGTTACGTCCCCCGTCCCCAAAATAGGAATCCACCCCTTGATTATAGGTTGTACGAAGTATTACGTCGGTTTCTGTTTTTGTTTGTTTTTTGGACTCATTTACAAGTGAACTTGTTTTTGATATGTTGTCCGTAAGAAAAAAAAAAAAAAAAAAAACGACGTACCGTACGTCCTAGAATCAAGGGGTTGGTCCCTAACTTGGGTACGACGAACGTCATCTTCGTGTCTCAGAATTGGTGACCTGACGGTCTCTTCCGAGAGATGAATACACTATGTTTGTTCCAGGAGAAGAGACGTCAAAGAGACTCTTACTGACTAAAGAGGGAAAGATTCATCTTACTAGAATCACTTTCTCCATAAGATCCTTGGGGTGTACCGACTTTCTGTATAAAATTTAGGTGATTAGACTGACTAATCAGGGGGTAACATGTCTACTCTTTTGACTCTAAATTCGGTTTTTACCAACGAATTGTGACGTACCACTCAGTGTCCGTCTTAATCGATTCTATGTGTGTGTGTGGGGTCGTGTTACGGTACTGATCATCAGGTCACGAGGTCAGGGACGGGAAATAATTCGTTTCACTTAGTTAGTGAATGGGTCTCGAGTCTTTAGGGATTCGGTCTATCTTACTTGACGAGTTGAGACTATTGGTGGAAACCTCACCCCGTCAATCTGTTCCCTTTCTCGTGACCCGGTCCTCAGTTCGGATCAAATGAGATAATGACCGACACACTGGAAGTGAGGAGATCCGAGTCAAAGGAGAGAGATTCTATCCTCACCTTCTTCCGTCCCAAGTTTCTTTGACTAAAGAGTCTAGGGACTTTAAGACATAAATGTACCCCAACAACCTATCAAGTAGTTTAGGGGTTCAAATTTGGGTGTACCTAATGTCTCTTAACCTTCTCGTTCTCCAGTTGTTGGGTAGACGTCTGATGTTTAATTTCAAGTCCTTTACCCTCAAGGTCGACTCAAATATAAGAAAGACCGAGTGGAATATTCTCATCTTACTTTTAGTGAAAGACCCTTAACTGTCTATGGGGGTGTGTGTGTAGGACGTTAAGAGGAAAGAGTAAAAGAGGTCTTAGAATTTTCTGGAGGTAGATTCAACTAACATCACTCTACCTGAACTTTGTTGGGGTAGTCTTACAGGTATGACTTATTTACGACTGAAGACGTTCCGTCAGGAAAACTCTCGAACTAATCAAGAAGGTTACTCGGGTATTAAGGAGGTTCGTAAACATTGTCAGGAGGATCCGTTCGTTTGGTCAGAGGACTAAAACGAAAGTGTGGAACTGAAAGTAGAGGTCACTGGTCAGAGTTAAACTAGTGGAGGACACAAAAGATGTGAACCGGTAAAGGTTTTTGGTCTCTGGAAGAACTTTTCTACCATCAAAAGGGAGGTACTGTTACAAGTTCTCGTATACGGAGTGTTAGGTTTCTGTTAAGGAATGTCACAAAATTCGTCACCTTAGTAGTCGTTCACTGTCTTGTGGAAGATGTCCTCCACAGAAAACTTCCCCGACTGTGAACAACTTATAGGACTCTGTGAATAAAAATTTTTGGTAGAATCGACGTATTAGTAGTGTAAAAGGGAAAAGAAAGAGTTGGGACCTTACGAGATTCGAAAAAGGAAGTGGTATAGAAGTAGTCAGAAGGAGGAGGTATAGGGACGGTATAGGACCGGGGTAAAAGGGGTCGGGTTGAGAGAAGAGACGGACGTTGATCCGTTTACGGGTTCAACGACTTAGAAGTTTTAGACAGAAGCTAACTTTCCATCCGTCCCCACCCCCCTCCCTCAGAGATTACCTAGGACCTTTTGACAGAGTCGTCAAGGATGAGGGTTTTCCGGGAAGAGACCAGAAATCCCGTTCCACAGACAGAATCGGTTTGTAAAGTCTCTCAGGGGTCTCTGAGTAAGAGTGATCCGTACCGTGGTCTTGGGAAAGACGGAAACCCCATCCCCCACGACCTCTGAACGGGAGGTCTCTGGGTACAAAGGTCCACAACAGTTGGTGGGTGTAAAGTTTGTAACCTATCTGTGTTATCTGTCGGAAAAGGTTGGGGGGAGTAGAAAAGTGTCGTGAAGTATCAAATGTTTTATGAAAAAGTACTCATAGACCTTAGAAGAGGTGACAAAATGTCTACTCTTTTGTCTCGGAGCCTCTTCATTTCACTTTGTAGCTTCAACTATTGTATTCGTTCAATTTCCAGTTTCAGTCTGGAGAACTAAGGGGTAAAGTACGAAAAAAAGTCACGTTGTCTTTAGTGAGTGTATATCTCATTGAGAAGTAAGTCTGTTAAGAAAGGGGATTCTGTTGGTTTTCTCTGAGAGTCTCTGGGAGTCTTTGAGTCTGTTTTACGAATTGTGTAGTTATTTGCGTTAGAAGGGTGTAGGTCCGTGTGTTTGGATATCTGTCGAGATTCGGAGACGGGAGACGGGGTTGCACAGAGAGAGTATCTTAGGGGAGGGATCACCGATGATTCTCAGTCACTTCCTCCACACAGAAATCTGTCTCCTCGTCTTAGATAGAGACTGAGGAAGTTTTTCCCCAGAGCCTTCTTTCCTCGGGGCAGGAGCCGCAGACAAGATCCCCAGGGCGGGGGCGGGGAGGGGATGGACGGTTCTCGACGTAGGTCCGCGTCTAGAACATCTGGCACCGGCACAACGTCTTCTTCTTTTCGCGTTTCGTCCACTACGTCGGCTCCTAGTCGTGGTACCTCTCGTCGTGCTTCTTCCGCCGGCGGAACTTCCGCGGCCTGCCCTACCACGACTTCAGCCACTTGCTCGGTGCCGTCCACTCGAGAGCCGGGCGGTCGGGCGACGGGTGTGTCATCACCTTCTCCGGCTTCATCGGTCCAAACCCCCACGAGTGCGACAGCGGGTGGGTCATCCCGACCTACTTCTGGTGGTGCAACTACTACCGCTTCGTCTACCACTTCTACCGGGTATCGTGCGGCTACCGGGCGCTCAAGGCGTACATCACGAGCACCATCTCGAACCTCCGGAGGACGCTCCCGTCGTACCACGGGCCCCCGCCCCGGCCGCCGCCGCCGCCGACCGCCCCCGGCGGCCGGGACCTGGCTGGCGGCCCGACGGCCCGCCCTCGACCCCTGCGTGCGCTCTTCGCCGGGACTCGGTTCCATGGGCGCTCCCGCCCCGGACTCCGCCTCGACTCACCTGGGCCCCCGACCATACCTCCTCGATCCTTCCCCAGTACTCTCATAACCCCTCCCCAGCCCCTTCCCCCTCTGACCGTTTCTAGAGGTTAAGCCCCTGGATCCTTCTCCGGTACACTTTCAACCCCCCGACCCTACTCTTATACCCTCGACCCCCCTCACGATCTTTCACCAATACCACCTCAACCCCTCCCCCGAACCCCTGATCATAACCGCCTCATTCTCCCTTAGCACCCCTCTACCTTACCTCCGACACCAGGCCATGACTTCTTAATCGACTCCCCAAAATGTCCCTCCAGCCTTCCCTTAAACCCCCAACCATAATCCCCATTTTCCTCCAGACCATAACCCACAGATTTTCCCCAGACACCTTTCCCTCCACCCGCGAAGGCACTCTCCCATTCTTCCCCTATATGCCCCGTTCATGATCCCCTGACCCTTCCACTATACCCCCGACCCTGTCCCTCCCGCTTCACCTTCTTGGTCCTACTCCGATCTCCTTGTAGCCCCCTGGCCCTGACGTCCCAGACTTGTGCCCCGCCCCCCAACCCTCCCAGGGAGTCTTCTGTCCCGACCTACCTCCGACTCCCCTCCGATCCAAACCGCGCGGTCCCGATCCCTCTCTCCAAAAGGTCCGGTTCCCCTGCTGCCTGGCCCCGGCCGCCCGTCGGGCCCGGCGCTCAATCACCCGTTCCCCGTCCCCCGGCAGCGGCCCCTCGCCCCCTCGCCGGCCCGGGGTCATCCCGGCCCCCACCCCCCACCCCCCGCCGATGGGGCGCGGGTCCGGCCTGCGCGCGCCTCCGACGCCGGCGCCCCTCCCCCACGCCCCTCTGGTTGGACCCGGGCTAGGCCTCGCCACCCAGGTCCTGACCGTGCCGGATCCGCGGCGCCGAGACGCGAGGGTCTCCGCCGAACGGCCCGGGTCCGCCGCCGGAGACGCGCCGGAGGTAGAACGAGCCCAAGAGGGGCCCCGCGCGAGGGCGCGGCTCCGCGCTCGAGAGCACGTGGCCGCGCCGGGCTGCCTCCGCGCAAGGACGTCGTCCGCACGCCCCGCCTCGCCTCGCCTTGTCCTTTCCCCTCGAGGCGCAAGATCGTCAGGTCAGTCCCTCGGCCCATCCGTGCCAGGACCCCCAGGGGTTCGGGCTCGTCATTCGGAGGAGGTGTCATTCCGGAAGATTAAACCCCCTGGGGCAAAAGGGTCGGGCTCGACACCCCAACGCCCCAGGTGCGTTTCGGGTACCCTTGCCCCCTCCCAGGCTCGTCCCATAATCAACTATTCTCAAACTTGACTGGGGACCGAGGGTCCAATTGAGTCCATTTCGGATAGGGTCACGGAGCTCAACGTGGTAATGTGAAGGTCAGGAAACCCAGAACCTCCATAACTTTCAAGGGTCTCCGAGGATCCTTTGACGGTTGTGGAGACCCTCTCCCTTTGGGGGGTGTTTTGACAATTGTCGGTGAGGGCGCCACCCCTAAGCAACCGGCGGTCACGTAATCCTCAATCCGGACCTCTCGTCCTGGGTCCCACTCATACCCCTTGTCCTCTCTTCCTCCGACCCCTGCACAACCAAACAGAAGGATGTGAAAGGGCCACGGACCGTACTTCACCTACGTAGTACTCGAACATCACACAATTTCCTGTTTCGTAGGTTCAGCTGAGTGCTAATCTGGACTCTTGTGCTCCCCCGCATGGTCCCCCCGGTCACGTCCAGTAAAAAAGGGACGACACTTTATCGAAAACCAAATCCAAGACGGTTCCACTGGATTCGACCGTAGGTCTTTTGAGACCGATGATGAATGACAGAGGGACTAGAACGTGAACGAGAAACTTGGAGACAAAGGGGTAGACATTTCACCCGTCTAATTCGGGGTGAACTGTCCATAACTCCCCACCACTTTTATTACAATCATGCTAGGTTCCTGACCTGATATGTGTCCCTAGTCAGACTACTGTAAATCTCGATCGACGTTTCTTTTATGATAGTACACTCCAACGGTGGACAGAAAAAAGAGTACCCCTCCCCCTCACCCAAAAACACCCAAAAAACCAACAAAAACAAAACGGCTCCGCTACATGAAGAACGAAAGAACCATAATTTTTTTTTTTTTTTTTTGAAAAAATTTCTTGACCACAACTATCAATTACCCTAAAAAAAAGAAGTCACAGGTTTAAACCGTTTTATTATCTATCCGTCACAACAAAAGTTTAATTTTTTTTTTTTTAATACACGTCAGGAGGGGTTAAACTCCTGGTGTCTGGGTGTACTTCAGTAAAGTGGACTCTGTCAAACGAGTCAGTCAAACCAAAGGGGAAGGTAACCAAGGAATTTCTCCGTAGGTCTGACAGAGGACTCTCGGGATTCTAGGGTCTTCGTAACTCGACCTTCCCCAATACCTCTCTCGGAGTAAGGTATGGAAGAGGGTGAACTATCTACCTCTTGTCTCCGGTTCTCCTCCTAACTGAACATACTTTTCCACTCAGGAATGACGGTCCATTTAACTAGCTGGACTAAGTAATGAAAAAAATTGGATGGGTTATTTATTCACTCTTCGAGGACGTTGCACGGTCGTGTCGTGATACGACCCGGGACCCCTCCTCTAGTCCATTTTATCTACACCAGCGACGGTAGGACTTCGTATGTCGAAGTACTCCTCTATTTTCCACGGCCCTCCTCGTCCCTCCCTTCAGTAGGAGTATCCCGTGGAACTTCAGAAGAAGACACCCACGAGGACCATACCCATGACAAGACTTGTATTCAATGACCTCAGTCTTCGAGGTAGAAAAGAGGAATAGGACCGTACTTAATAACGGGAAAAAAAAAAAAAAAGGATAGGACGACTCCGTTCGATCCGTGAGGCTCCCCCGTCCCCCTTTAATGTCTTCAGGTGAATGACAACAGAGAGGTCCGTTCTTGACTCTCAAGAACGATTCTATCCCAGTAAAGGTCGGTTATGGGATCGTTTCCTTCTAAACACTGAACGATCTATGGGAATATGACTAGGGGTCTCTTCCGTTACCGTGGGGTGAGATCATTAGAACGGACTTTTTAGGGTGCCTACCTCCTCGGACCATCCGACGTCAGGTACCCCAGAGTTTCTCAACCTGTGCTGACTCACTGAAGGGAAAGTGAAAAGTGAAAGTACGTGACCTCTTCCTTTACCGTTGGGTGAGGTCACAAGAACGGACCTCTTAGGGTCCCTGCCCCCTCGGACCACCCGACGGTAGATACCCCAGCGTGTCTCAGTCTGTGCTGACTTCGCTGAATCGTCGTCGTCGTCGTCGTCGTCGTCTATGGGAATACGGATTTCATTCATAAGTCAATGTTACTTGTCAATAATTCGTGAATGTTGTAAGATCGAGAGGACTAAAAAGAAATTTTTATAACGGAGTAAATTAGAAGTGTTATTGGGACACTCTAGTACAATAACCGACTTAACATAGGGAGGACGGACGGGGGTTTAAGTATGCAAGTTCAGGATTGAAGGTCATAGAATCTTCCACCGATAAACCTTTATGCCGGAAATTTCTCCACCAAGCCCATTTCACTCTACTATACTCACCCGAGATTAGGTCATTGTGTTCACAGGAATATTTTTCTCCTCAACTCCTGTCTCTGATCTACTACTGGTACCCTTGTGTCTTTCCTTCGTCGACAGAAGACTCCCCGAAGTCTTCTTTGGTTTGAACGACTGTGGAACTAGCACCCTGAAGATCGGAGGTCTTGACACTCTTCTATGTAAAGACAAAAAATTCGGTGGGTCGAACATCATACAATATTACCGTCGGGATCGTTTGATTATGTTTATCCACGATAGAATGTCTACTCCTGTCACTCCATACGGACATAATGTCTACTCCTGTCTCTTCAATTTAATGAAGGGGTTTCAGTGTGGAGATCGTTCACTTTGTCGACCCTAAATACAGCACGGGTGTAAGAATTAATGACACGGGATATCTATTAAGAACCTCTTCCGTTACCGTGGGGTGAGGTCATGAGAACGGACCTTTTAGGGTACCTGTCTCCTCGGACATCCGACGTCAGGTACCCCAGCGTTTCTCAGGCTGTGCTGACTCGCTGAAGTGAAAGTGAAAAGTGAAAGTACGTAACCTCTTCCTTTACCGTTGGGTGAGGTCACAAGAACGGACCTCTTAGGGTCCTTACCACCTCGGACTACCCGATGGCAGATACCCCAGCGTGTCTCAGTCTGTGCTGACTTCGCTGAATCGTCGTCGTCGTCGTGTCTATTAAGACATCTCACCCAATTTAAGAAGAGTTGGTGGGCCCAAAGGAAAAATAAAGGTATAGTAAACCAATGACTGTAGTCTGGTAGACCTAAGTTCAGAGTCAAAAAGTAGGGAACCTAGTATCCGACATTCCTACGTCGGAAATCCGACATATACCAGTACAAGTGTCAAAGTACTGTTTCGGTTCTCCTATTCGGTTACACAGGAGTCTCTCTACGTCTCCAAGAATTATGAAAATTCACTTCACTCACTTTCAGTGAGTCAGTACAGGTTGAGAAACGCTGGGGTACCTGATAAGTCAGGTACCTTAAGAGGTCCGGTCTTATGACCTCAACCATCGGAAAGGGAAGAGGTCCCCTAGAAGGGTTGGATCCCTACCTTGGGTCCAAAGGGTGTAACCTCTGCCTAAGAAATGGTCGACTCGGTGTTCCCTTCGGGGTTATGAAAATTCTCGGATACCGTTTTCAATACGGACAGAAAGGTACCAAAAGAACTTAGGGTGAGAAAAGAAATGTTGTCAGACTTAAACTCCCGTCCCTCCTCCCTATGTCAAGTCGGTTATTGTGTTCGAGTGTCCCAATAACACTTCTAATTTACTCCGTCGCATAAATTTCGTTACTAATCCCCTCGATCTTACAGATTACAGAGACTTTCTCAGGGAAAGAAAGAGAAAGGAGGGAGTTTGAGAGTGTAATTTAGAACGAGAAACTGATCTCTTTAGTAAGTAATGAAGTTGGTGAGTCGGTTATCCATAGTCACCGTGGAAAATATACTGTCCTGGAAACGATCCGTCACCCCTGTGTATCTACTCCTTCTGGGTCAGGGACGGGACTTTCTTGAGCGATAGAACAGAGAGGATCCTTCGTCTACCTCATCTTATTCGTACTGTCTTCAAGTGAGTCTCTAAAAGTCTCGGTACACGTCCCCGAGTGACCTCGACCTCAGAACTTACTCAGTGAAGTTGAAAACCTTAGAGTCACCAAAGTACTTACTAATTTATTACACGAAATATGAACTTCGTTTGATCTTCGTATTTCTTAACAAGTAAGTTATTGTTTTACGAAAGTGTCGACATGACACAGAGAGGACCCTTCATGCACAGAAGAAGTCCTGAGAACCCAACGTTTACTGTCTCTGGGTTATTTTTGACCGTATTCGTGCTTATCCAAGGTCGTACTAGGTCGTCAAGTACACTACCCTTAGTATAGAGGGGTACTTGGGACGAAAGGGAAGACGTCAATCCAGGTACGGGTCCGTTCTATAAGGATTCGGTACCGTTCCATACAGACAACAGAAACACTAGTCTCTTATACCAGAGACACTTTGAGTCTGAAACTTTAAACACCTTCTAGGTAAACTCCGGATCATGTATCAAGTATAAGTATTTACACGAACGTTTCTTACACTAAAGGAACAATTACCTTCCTTCAAGAAAGATGCAGATAATCGAGTTCGGGATAATTAACGTAACAAGTGTAAAAGATCTAGTAATGAGAAAAAAAAAGATAGATGAACTAGGTAAGTAAAGATCTTTTTATACAATTTTAGAGGGTAATGTGAACTGATCCTTCCCTCTACTCTTTAAAAATACCTAACTACCATTACAAGACACAGAATGGACCTCAAATCCAATGTATCTATATATGTAAACAGTTTTAAGTCGTTTGTACGTGAATTCTAAACACACAAAGCAACCTATATTTTAAGTGATGTTTGCTTTTTTAACGTTAGTCTATTAGTTGGAAAGTTTATTTCGGAAACTTTTCACTGACTTAAATGAAACTTTACGTATGTTTTGTTCTACCATATTATTTACCTATCTTTTCACGTCTCTAACTATCTATACACTTCTTCGTTTACGTCTCATTTTCACAATAACCATCTTGATCTGTCATTCATAAGCCTACATACGAGATTCTAAGAAGATCGAACACCATGTAAATTTTCAAAAGTAATTTTTTATAACCCCTCCCTTTAGACGGTAACACTAACTAAACGGTTAAAGAGAAACACTCAGATAACTAAAAAACGCTGTACATAACTCTGATTCAATAATCTACGTATTATCGAAAGAAAACTGGTCATAAAAGGAAGACATATAAGAAAATAGAAATCAGAAAGACAGTAGTACAAAAACCTCACAGAAAACATTTTTAGTTTTTCGAAGTATTTTTTTAGATTATACTTTCGGAGACAGAGTATTATCCATTTGTGACTAGACAAATGTAAATAGTGTTAACAACTAGTTAAACTTGAATAAAGATGGTAGATTAAAACACAAAAAGGAAATGATACGAAAAAGATACTAAAAAAAGAGGAAGGTTCTGAAGATAAAAAAAAAAGTTCCAAAAAAGTTGGTAAAAATAAAATTACCAAAGTAAAAGAAAAAAGAACCAAAACGAAGAGGACCAAACCTTCTAGACATTAAGTATGAAAACACTCTGCAAAGAGTTCTCTTAGGAGAACCAAAAGTTATGGTCTTGTAGTATCTCTAAAGAAGAGAGAGTTGTGTTATAAAAGACCGGTTATAAATCTATTCTTTTAAAATTTAAATGTAGGGATTTTAAGTCGTGTGACAAAATTTGTTTTGAGTCACATCCTTTATCGAATTCGATATAAGTTTGGTGATAACTATATTATAGTCTTAATTCACAAGAACATTTAACACGGAGGTGTGGGTGTTTTTCTTACACATAGAGTTCTACAGAAACCACGCCTCTCTCTTTAGTCATATAGTTCAATAACGTGTGTTTCAACAACTTCGACAAACGATTGTCGTCATCGTAAACAAACCAGCAATCCTTCGTCTCAAAAAGTAAAACGAAAAACACATCATTTTATATGTATTGTTTCAAATAAGAAAGTTACTAAAAATTCACAAGTGAGTCACCGTAGTTTATGTAGTGTTACACGTTGGTAGTTACGAAGGTAAAGATCTTGAAAAATTAGTAGAGTTTGAGACATAGATAATTTGTTATTGGGGAATAAAGGAGACACAGGGGGTCGGGGACCATTGGAGACAAGATGAAAGACAGGTAATTAACCGGATAAGATTCATAGAATAGATTCACCTATGTTATAAACAGGAAAACATAGACTGAATAAAGAGAAGCGTATTACAAAGGTTCCAAGTAGGTACAACTTCGCACACAGTTTCAACATAAGAAAAGAGTCCAATGACAAAGTAACATAAGACAAAGATTTCAATGATATAATAGGTAAATAGTCAACTACCTGAAGACATAACAAAGGTGAAAACCTGATAACCCTTATTACGACGACACTTGTAACCACAAATTTATAGGTAAACTCAGAGACGAAAGTTAAGAAAACCGACATATGGATAATCACTTTAACGATCTAGTATACCATTAGGATACAAATAGAAGAACTCTTGGGTGGTTTGACAAAGGTATCGTCGACGTGGTAAAATGTAAGGTTGGTCGTTACGGTTCACAAGACTAAAGAGGTGTAGGAACGGTTGTGAACAATAAAAGATAAAACAAAACAAAACAAAATAATATTAACAGTAGGATGAACCATACTTCACCATAGAGTAACACCAAAATTAAACGTAAAGAGATTACTGATCTCTACAATTTGTAGAAAAGTACACGAATAACTACCAAGTATGTAGAAGAGACTTCTTCATAGATAAGTGTAAGAAAGGAGTAAAAACCTAACCCTACTAACAAACAACAACTCAACATCCTCAAGAAATATAAGAGGCTTATACTTAGAGAATAGTCTATATACTAAACATTTATAAAAGAGGGTAAGTCACCAAACAGAAACGTGAGAGACCTATCATAGGAAACTATGTGTTTACAAAATTTAAAGCTACTTCAGACTAAATAGTAACAAAAGAAAATAACGGACACGAAAACACAATATAGGTTCTTTAATAATTGTTTATGTTACAACACTTCGAAAAAGTGACACAAAAAGAATTGTCAAAATATCAAAATCGAGTATACAAATCCAGAAACTAGATAAACTTAATCAAAAACATATACCATATTCCATTCCCAGTTTGAAGGAACAAAACGTACATTGATAAGTCGACAGGGTCGTAGTAAATAACTTTTCTGACAGGAAAGGGGGTAACTCACCAAAACCGTGGGAACAACTTTTAGTCAATCGGATATACACTCCGAAATTAAGATCTGAAAGATCCGATAGCAGTTAAGATAAGTAGACATACAGATAGGAATGCCATCATGATACGACAAACTTCCTTTATCACCACAATTAGTATATTTTAGAATTATGTTATCTGACAACGAATACGCGTCCACAAAGTGACATAAAATAAATACAAAATCCTTTAACAAACCCAAACCACAACTGTGTAGTACGTAATATTAAAAAGGGTAAATTTTATTATCCTGGGTGTGAGGGAAGACGAGACACGAAAGTGTATCTTACAGACTAAAGACTGTGTCTAATGATTACAATTCGTTCTCTAAGAATATAAAATAAAGACAGGAAACAACCAATGGGGTGTAAACATTTGCCTTTATGAATTGTACTATAGATTTCATTTAATTCTAAAAATATGAGGAAGATACGGGTTTACCTATAATCTTATTAAAATCGAATTTTAGTATAAGAAGGTAGAAACAACAACAACAGATATATAAAAATCAGGGTAGAAGATCAAGTAAAGTCAAGACAAGTCAGCGAGTCAACACAGACTGAGACACTGGGGAACCTGACGTTCCTCTAGGTTGGTCAGGTAGGATTTCCTCTAGTCAGGACCCACAAGAAACCTTCCTGACTACGACTTCGACTTTGAGTCTATGAAACCGGTGGAGTACGCCAAGTACCCCAGTGTTTCTCAGCCTGTACTGACTCGCTGACTTGACTTGACTAGGATAACAAGACCGTGACAAATAACTTTTCTGATAGAAAGGAGGAAACCTATCGGAAACGTGGAAACAGTTTTTAGTTGACTTAGTGTAACTCTATGGAGAAGTGGTGGTGATCCCACGGATTTTAATTTTTCTCTCTATTATTCACAACTACTCCTACCTTTTTAATCTTAGGAGTATGTACCCATCATTCTTATGTTTTACCTTTTGATAAACCTTCAAAGAGTTTTACAATTTGTAACACCGTGGCATACTGGGTCCTTAAGGTAAGGAGTGTATCCTCTTGTCACTGATTCAATGTCAGAATCTAGAACTGTGTCCTTCCTATATTCTTTGTCTTCACTAACGAGGACCCTTTAAGAGCTTCTGATCGTTTACGATATCTTTGTATAAGGGTGTGACGAAGATTGGACTGGTAGACCTCGAAACATATGGGATTTATGTATAGTCAAGTCAAGTCAAGTCAGCGAGTCAGCACAGACTGAGAAACACTGGGGTACTTAGCGTCATGCGGTCCGGAGGGGCAGGTAGTGGTTGAGAGTCTCAAGTGGGTTTGAGTACAGGTAGCTCAACCACTACGGTAGGTCGGTTGAGTAGGAGACAGCAGGGGAAGAGGAGGACGGGGGTTAGGGAGGGTCGTAGTCCCAGAAAAGGTCACTCAGTTGAGAAGTGTACTCCACAGTTTCATAACCTCAAAGTCGAAGTCGTAGTAAGGAAGGTTTCTTGTGGGTCCTAACTAGAGGAAATCCTACCTAACTGACCTAGAGGAACGTCAGGTTCCCTGAGAGTTCTCAGAAGAGGTTGTGGTGTCAAGTTTTCGTAGTCAAGAAGCCGCGAGTCGAAAGAAGTGTCGGGTTGAGAGTGTAGGTATGTACTGGTGACCTTTTTGGTATCGGAACTGATCTGGCTGGAAACAACCGTTCACTACAGAGACGAAAACTTATATGATAGATCCAACCAGTATTGAAAGGAAGGTTCCTCATTCACAGAAAATTAAAGTACCGACGTTAGTGGTAGACGTCACTAAAACCTCGGGGGGGTTTTATTTCAGACTGTGACAAAGGTGACAAAGGGATAGATAAAGGGTACTTCACTACCCTGGTCTACGGTACTAGAAGCAAAAGACTTACAACTCGAAATTCGGTTGAAAAAGTGAGAGGAGAAAGTGAAAGTAGTTCTCCGAAAAATCAAGGAGAAGTGAAAGACGGTATTCCCACCACAGTAGACGTATAAATTCCAGTAACTATAAAGAGGACCGCTAGAACTAAGGTCGAACACGAAGAAGGTCAGGTCACAGAGAGTACTACATGAGATGTATATTCAATTTATTCGTCCCACTGTTATATGTCGGAACTGTCTGAGGAAAAGGATAAACCTTGGTCAGACAACAAGGTACAGGTTAAGATTGAAAACGAAGGACTGGACGTATATCCAAAGAGTTCTCCGTCCAGTCCACCAGACCATAAGGGTAGAGAAAGTCTTAAAAAATGTCAAATTATGTATATCAAATAGAATTAAACCCCTTTCACTCACAAGAAGTACACAAGGTTCGAGTTCAGGAAGGATTCTCTTTACTTTTGTATACGTGTGTGTTTTTGAACACGTATTTACAAATATCACCACGATAAGTATAAAAACCGTGTTATCGATCTTTCATCTTTGTTGGGTTTATAGATAGTTAGTTACTGATCTATGTATTTTACACCATATCGGTACGTTACTTTATCATAAGCCGGTATTTTTCCTTACTTTATTATTATGTACGATGTTGGTTTACCTGATTACCATACGATTCACTTTTTTTTTTTTGTCAGTGTTTTCTAGTGTATAACACACCGAGGTAAATATACTTTACAGGTCTTATCCGTTTAGATACCTCTTTTCATCTAATCACTAACGGATTCCGACCTGACACCACAACCTCTTCTGAGAACTCTCAGGGAACCTGACGTTCCTTTAGGTTGGTCAGGTAAGACTTTCTCTAATCAGGACCCACAAGTAACCTTCCTGACTACGATTTCGACTTTGAGGTTATGGAGTACACTTCTCAACTGAGTAACCTTTTCTGAGACTACGACCCTGCCTAACCCCCGTCCTCCTCTTCCCCTGTTGTCTCCTACTCTATCGACCTACCGTAGTGCCTGGGTTACCTACACTCAAACTCACCTGAGGCCCTCAACCACTACCTGTCCCTCCGGACCGTACGACGTTAAGTGCCCTAGTGTTTCTCGACCTGTGCTGACTCACTGACTTGACTTGACTTCCGACCTCTTTACCCTCTTACTCCTCATTGACAATTACCCATACCTCAAAGAAAAACTTTGAAAAGTTTCAAAAGTAAAACTCTTCTACTTTTATAAGATTTGAACCTAAAACCATCAAACGTGTTGAGACACTTATATGATTACAGTAACTTAATATATACCCATTTACAATACTACGCACTTAATAGAGTTTTTCTATGAAATTTTTATATAACCACTGCATACAAACATAGAAAAAGAACAGACAGGAAAGTTGTTATGGTCAAACGGAACTGATGACATCGAAGTATAATTCCGAACTTTAATCCACCATGTACAGAATATTGAAACAAGAAGAAAACTTATAATAAAACTGAAAAGATCAAGGGAATGAAAAGTTGTATTAACAAGAGTAGTCTTACAACTACAGATGGTTTTAAGGACGACCTTGAAAATTTACCTAACCCAACTTAAATATCTAGATAAATCCCTATTAACTGTAGAATTATTATAACTCAGAAAATTAGGTACTTGTTCCATATAAAATTGTAAAAAGACAAAATAAAGAAAGTAGTTATAAAATATCAAAAGTTGTATACTCAGAATGTGTTAAAAACAATTTAAATATGGATAAAGTATCTCCCTCAAACCACGAGAACATTTACCATGACAAACGATGTAAAGTCAAAGACTAACGAGTAACGACGACGATTCATCGAAGTCAACACCGGTTGAGACACTCTGGGTTATCTGTCGTCGGGTGGTCCGAGGGGACAGGGACCCTAAGAGGTCCGTTCTCGGGACCTTACCCAACGGTAAAGGAAGAGGTTACGTGCTTTTCACTTTCACTTCAGTGAAGTTAGTACAGGTTGAGAATCGCTGGGGTCCCTGACGTCGGATGGTCCGAGGAGGCAGGTACCCTAAAAGGTCCGTTCTCATGACCTCACCCCACGGTAACGGAAGAGACAGTAACGATGATATATATATATTCATGTTGAATAGAAAAATATAACTGGTAGATAGCTCAACGGAACGATTTAACAAATAGTTCAGATCATCAAAAAATTATCTAAACAACCCTAAAATTACTTGTAACCTAGTTTCTCCTTTAGTTTTTCCTTTAAAAAACAAAATTATAACCTTGTTTACTTTTACCTTTAGGTTGTATGGTTTTAATAATCTACGTCGTTTTCGTCAGGATTCTTTCTTCAATGTCACTATTTACTGATGTAATTTTCATTGTTTTGTAGAGATTTGTTGAATTGAAATGTGGAGTTTTTTGATCTTTTTGTTCTTGTTTGATCGGGTTTCAATCGTCTTCCTTCCTCTACTGTTCTAGTTTCATCTTTATTTTATGAGTTTTTTGTCATCTTTTTTTTTAGTCACTGTGACTCAACAAAAAAATTTTTTTATTGTCTTAACTGTTTGTAATCGATCTGAATGATTCTCTTTTTCTCTGCTGAGTTTATTTTAATCTTTACTTTCTCGTCTATAATGTTGATTATGACGTCTTTACATTTCCGAGCATTCTCTGATGATACTNTATGAGTTTTTTGTCATCTTTTTTTTTAGTCACTGTGACTCAACAAAAAAAAATTTTTATTGTCTTAACTGTTTGTAATCGATCTGAATGATTCTCTTTTTCTCTGCTGAGTTTATTTTAATCTTTACTTTCTCGTCTATAATGTTGATTATGACGTCTTTACATTTCCGAGCATTCTCTGATGATACTTGTTAATATACAGATGTTTAACCTGTCAGACCTTTTTTACCTATTTAAGGATCTTTGTATGTTAGACGGTTCTGACTTACTACTTCTTTGTCTTCTGGACTTGTCTGGTTATCACTTATTCTTCTAACTTATTCATTAGTTTTTACAAGGTTGTTTCTTTTACGGTCCTGGTCAACGGAAATACCCAATTAAGATGGTTTGTAAATTTCTTCTTGATTACGGGTAGGAGGAGTTTGAGAAGGTTTTTTAACTTTCCCGTCCTTGTGAGGGTTTGAGTAAAATACTCAAATGAATGTACATTACTCAATGCAATGAGACTATGGTTTCGATTTATTCCTATAATGTTCTTTTCTTTTACCGTCTGGTTATAGGGACTACTTATACCTACGTTTATAAGAGTTGTTTTATTTATGATCGTTTGACTTAAGTCTTCAAGTAATTTCCCGAGTATGTAGTGCTACTTCACTATAAATAGAGACCCTCTACCGTTTCTACCGAGTCATATATGTTTGGTTATTTATATAATATGGTATAATTACATTATTTTCTAGTTTTGGTAAATTAGTAGAGTTATCTATGACTTTTTTGTAAACTGTCTTAAGTTGTAGAAACGTACTACTTTAGAGAGTTGTCTAAATCATATCTTTTTTGTATGGAGTTACATCATTTTCGGTAAACACTGTTTAAGTATCCACTGTATTATGAGTTACCACTTGCCAACATCGTTTTTAATTCCCAAGAGTCCAATTGAAACATTGAGGTATTACTGTCACTCCTAACTCTAGAAAGGAGAGACGTTAGGTACAAACATTATGAGAAATAATACCAGGGTTCTACCGACGTCGTCTGTAACGGTACGGGTCTCATCTCCTTCTTCCGAGAAGGAGAATGCGTTGAGAAAGATGATCCGTCCTCTGAGAAGGGATCTCAGGGAAACGTTTGAACGGGAGTCTAGGGTAACCGGTCCTGAGTCATTGGACGGACATAGAAGTTCTCTCCGACGTTTTCACTGAGACTCGTACGAGATGAGAGATGTAACCCTTCACTCGAGAAGGTCACCACTTCTTTCCTGTTCAACCTCAACCTTTATCAAAAAGTCATCCGTTGTAAAGGTTTCTAAAGATCCCCACATGTGGTCCTCTTTTTTTTCAAACAATGGTTGAGTCAGATGGTATAACTGACTTTAAGTCATAATAAAAATATTAATCTTATTTTATCCCGAATTTTGAGACTTTGTTCTTAAGGTTAGTAAAGTGTGTCTACTCAAGGACGTTTGATGGAGACGACGTCTGGTACCACACATGGAACTGGACACTCACTTTAGTCAGAAATTGAGTTCCCTCGACTTTGAAGGTCTAGTAATTGAAGAAAAGTTTTTTTAGTTTTGAAGATATTCGAAGGAATATCGACTATGGAATACTTCTTTCACTATTAAATGAAATTTCTTTATAACTCCTCAGTTTGATCAATAAAAAAAGTAAACGTTATATTTGAATTGTCGATATCAAATTAATACATATTCTACCTGTAAAGGTCATTTACCTAATACAACTCAAGGGTCCCGAACCACTGTAGTGTGACGAAGAGAAGAGATTTACAGAGAAGATGAACGGATACTTTCTATTAAGAATAGGGATATTTGTCGGTTACAACCAAAAAGAGACTTCACAGATTACAGGACAAAACTTTTTTTACTGGTTTCTCGATACATTGATTTTTTTTTTTTGTTTTTTGGTTTCCATTTAAAACCAAATGATTAATTTTTTTTTTTTAGGGTTGATAAAATTGATTGGAGGGTCGGAGGGTCGGTAGGAGGGATCGTTCTTTGGGTTGGCTAAATCTTTCGGATCAACTAAAATTACAGTAAATCACGTTGTCCTTTTTTGTTTCTTTCGTAAACAAGAACTAAGGTACACAACCCAGAAACATTGTGTATAACGGCAGTTAGAAGTACTACTGGTTACACTATCTACGAGCACAGGAGTGAAATGTCTACTCCTTTGACTCTGAATGTCCTATCTTCACGGAACGAACCCTTAAAGGACCATCAGATAAGTGACGGTCCGGGTCCCAAACTAGGCATCAGGCCCTTGACTCTAGGACACGTGACACCGTCTTTCTTTTGTTTTTACGGAACGAACTCCAATGTGACGGACCTTTCGGTGGGGTCGGTCCTGACGGACTAAGTTATCAGCTACGTAAAAAGAAACCCCTAAGAAGGAGGAGAAAGGGGTGGGGTCAATGAACATTCCTATCTAAACTGTGAGTTTTTACCTTAAAGGGTCTGAAGGAGACCCGGTTTTTTCAGGTAGAACTTCAGTCTTTAGTAGTATCACCCTGAACAATAATTTATTAGGTGGTCTGTCCAGGAACTAACCGTTGAGATGGATCTTAGAGAGAACCTTATGGTAAATCGATATAATTTAACTCTCGAATTCAATCAGGCTTACTTCTCAATTAAGGGAGAGACTAAGTCCGTCGACAGGACCATCACTCCAGGTGACCTTTGAGTCGGAGGACCAAGTCTAAAAGTCGTCTACTCTAAGGTCTTCTCGTCCGAAAGGGTCTCGTAGAATTGACAAGAAGGAGTCGTGAGATGACTTAACGAGAAATGGTAGACAGAAAGGATGTCAGAAGGGAACACCGAGTCATTTCTTAGACGGACGGTCACATCCTATGTACCCAAGATTAGGGACCCAACCTTTCTAGGGATCTTTTCCCTTACCGTTGGGTGAGGTCATAAGAACGGACCTCTTAAGGTACCTGTCTCTTCGAACCACCCGACGTGTCAGGTACCTCAGTGTTTCTCATTCTGAACTGACTCGCTGATTGTGAAAGGGATCTCCTGTCACTTATCGTTTCGAGTTTCTAGGTGATGACTGAGGGTCTGGGACGTATCACGGATTTCATATCATCGTGAGATATGTTTGAACCAATCAATCAACTGACTAATTGTTTAGTAGTTTTCATGATCACAAGAAGAGGATGGTGCGACCATCCTTACATTCAACCACGTCGGTGACACCTTTTGTCATACCTCCAAGGAGTCTTTTGACTTTTATACTCTAAAGGAACCACCAGGTCACTAATTCTGAGGGACGAAGGTGACGTCTTCCGTGTCGAAACCAGGGACCAACCCCTTGGTTCTAGGACATACGACACAACGTACCGGTTTTTTAATTTTTATCTTAATGGTATACTGGATCGTCAGGGTGAGGACCCGTATATAAGTCTGTCTTGATGTCAAGTTTTTCTATGTACGTGGAGACACAAGTATCGTCTCTGCACCTGATGAGTGTTATCGGTTCTGTACCTTTGTTGTATTACAGGTAGCTGATTACGTGTCTATTTCCTCTACTCCATGTATATATGTTACCTTATGTCTACATATATATTACCTTACGATGAGTCCGTATTTTTTCTTCTTCTATTACGGTAATCGTCGTTGTACCTATGTTGATATCTAATAGTATCATACACTTCATCAAGTCTTCCTCTTTCTGTTTATGGTATACATAGTAAATATACACCTTAGATTTTATATTATGTTTACTTGAATAGATGTTTTGTCTGAGTGTTTGTCTTGTCTAAACACAATACATCCCATCCTCTCCCTACCCTATCCTTAAACCCCAACCGTCTACGTTTGATAATATATACTTTACCTATTTATCGTTCTAGGAGGACATATCGTGTCCCTTGATAAAGTTATAAGACACTATTTGGCATTACCTTTTCTTATATTTTTTCTTTCGAGTTATCATATATACTTCATCAAGGTAATAAACATTCACTGAGTTACATTTCGTCTTTAATTGTGATTCTAACATTCTGACTGTACTGGGGATGATGAGACGAGATCGGAGGGAATGGACCCATTAGTATCAGATGATCAAGAGTTAGACTTAACAGGAAGATAAGGTTTGTCTGATGTTCTGGGAATTGTTGTCAGAAGGTTCAACCACTGGAATATTGACGTTGTCAAGGTTCCGGTCTTTATATTTTGTCCCCCGTAGGAGGTAACGTGGGAGAATCTCCAGATAGTAGTTCAGTAACCGGGTCTTAAACTACAGAGATGACGTCAGTCAACCCTCTGACCCTCTTACAGGAACTTTCAAACAGTTTAGGAAGGTGTGACAGAGCTTACGAGGACAACATCGGGGCACAAGGTCCTTTGTTTGAGTGAGTCTTCCTGCTACGTCTATCACTTCACGTCAAATAGTGTGGCTGACCGGGTTCCGTCTCAGAGGAGAATCGGTTCCTGGGGCTGATCAAAAACACTTTTGGAATATATGGGATTCACATGTACAAGTTTGCGTGGAGGGGATTAAGAGACTTTGATCAGACTTGTTTCCTTTTCTTTCTATATTAGTTTCAATTCGGTACTAAGTATACGGAATTTGGGCACTAAACATACGGAATTCGGATCCATCAATTGTCACCTGTTAATAGTTATCCGGACACCAGTATGGGGTTATTCGTATTATCTTAAATACTAAGAGAGACCAATGTGTCTATTAATCTCATAAGAAAATCCACTACCTCTCAGATCTATGCTCGGGACCCCGAGAAGGTAACCCCTGTCACCCCCCACCAGACCAAAAGGTCAACCATACAGTAAAGGTATTTATGACCCGTATATCGAGTTTCAGGTGTCAGGCCGGGTTCTACCTCAGGACGAAAGTTCAACCTCGAAAAAGACAAAGGAGGAAGTAAGGGGTGAGAACCACGAGAATTGAGTATCATACTCGTAGTGAGTATCCTTATATAACGTGGGACCGAGAGGTTGGCGGTTAGACCCTCTTGCTGTAGTTGGAAACCCAATGTTTCAACTATTATGTAACATTTTACGTTCCAGGTGTCTTGTCTTGATAGTTCCGTTGATATTGTTACCATTTGATTAAAAGGCGGTTAGTGTGAAGTGGGTTCTATCATGGTTTCAGGTCTTTCCTTACAAAAATAAACTGTAACAAAAATGGACAAAAAAAGTACTGTAGATTTCGTCGACTATGTAACAGTCTATTTAGTCCTTATATATGTGTTGTAAGTTGGAATTAATATCGTGTCCAGGGAGGAACTCGTCGACACTCGTACAGGTTTTGGTAAAATTAAACTTAATGGCGAAGACAATGAAAATACTTTGACCACAAATGTATTATACATTGGGGCACTGGGTTCCGATAACTGACATCCAGACCGTTCTCGTCCCTCTCTAATACTAACACAGGGTCTTTTCTCATCTCACCAAATTTCAGAGGAACCGCCTCGCCACTGTCGGTGGTCCCTTCAGATGGGTAGTGTCTGTCTCCGTATCGGGGTGTATGTGTTGTCAACCTCCATAACACCTTCAACCGTACAGCTACTCCAACTAGTACGCCGAAGTAGGACTTCCCCGAGCAGGCCCTAGAAGAAAAGGAAGAAGAATTCCTACCAGAATCAGAGAGTTCCCAGTGACCCCAGGGAGACACGTTAGGTGAGTCGTAAAAGACCCAGACGAGAGAAGTGGGACCATACTACTTAGGTTCCCCGTTATGGACGTTGAAATTGACGACATCCCCATCAATCTTATTATATTCCCGGGAAGGTGGTTCCCCGATCGTATAGTACAAAAGTCAGAAACTGGGTACGAATCAGTGGTTCACATTTGACTACTTAGACAAGGGGTTCCCCCTTGCCGTGGGAAAGAACATGTTTGAATCAATGGGTTAAATAATGGAATGGGTCAAAGTAGACGACACTTTAGGGTAGGGGTGAATGGACTCCGTTTAAACAACTGTGGACAAAATAATACCCTCCCCCGGAGGGTATGTGTTAAAGTATACCTCTTATCGGAACCCTGGCACCCCAGTAGGACTCAGACTCCTCTCGGCAGCCTTCGTTCAGGTGGGTCCTCGTCAGTTAGAGATACTAGGTAAACCTCTCAGAGAAATTTACAGATCAACCAAATAAGGTGGTAGGGTCTTGAGACCCGGATATACGTCACACGTCAAAGGTAAACTACAAATTTCAAAACAAATGAACATGATTTAGTCGATGCTTTCAGTCCGGTAACAGACTAGGTCACGACCATCCTTTAGGTTTAGACCCTTGATAAAAGGATTCGTCCGTGGTCCGATGAAAACTTCGAAAAAGTCAGGTCCATCCTTTTCGAAGATGGGTAGGGCTCTTGCATATATAGTACTGGTCGTCCATTGCCATCACAACCACTCCAAAGTAAAGTCACTTCAGGTGAAGGTCCACAAGTTTCCCGTCACACGGAAAATCGACTTAGGGGTCTCTAAAGACAAACACGGTCTCCGTCGTAACTGGACACTCGTCCGTCATGTCAAGACGTCCTGTCTAAGACAGGACGTATCCCTTCTCTCCGTCCCTTGGTCCTTTATAAAAGCTTAATCAAGAAGGTCAAATAGCACCGGATCCACCCAACGAACCACACAAACCGGATAGTCTTACCCACGGTCGAGGAGGCCATGGTTATTAACCGGTGAACCGTTAAGGGTGGTAGGGAAAAGTCAGAACTACCGGGGAAGACGAAACTGATCAACCAACACCCGAAGTCACATAAAATCTCAGGTCGCAATTGAGTCCGTCGAGGTGGTTATGCTCTCGAAATTATCCTCGAAGTGAACAGTGTGGGTTCGGGAGCCGACGAACAAATCGTCAGAATAGTCGGTGAGACAAAGGGGTTCGGCCGCCCCCCCACCATAGGAGAAAAAATACAGGAGCCGTCACATACTGACGTTGGGAAAGACCAAGGGTCCGTCGTAGATTATCCCAGAATTAAAGAAGGAATAAATTATAGAAAAAGTGATCGACAGTTTTCCGGAGAGAGGAATATGTCTCGGGACACATGTATATAACACCGTTTTCGTATGGACCTCAGACACATTTACAAACAGAAGAATAGAAAACTGTCGACCTCCCGGACCTAATCTCGTATATCAAGCCGGGTAACTCGTCTGGTCACACTACCGTCTCTCGATCGGAGTTGCTACCAAAGAAGGCACTGATGACGTATAGGACTGTCAGTAACAGGAACAAAGTGGTCCGACTACGGTAACCACACGTCCTGGTTTAGACCCAGACCCTAACCGACCAGAGAGTTCAGTCCAGACGACCATATAAAGGACGTTAGTACACTCCCGGGTGGAAGAGGGTGTCCTTCCTCCCACCGGTCTAAGTCCCGGACTGTTCCGAGTTATCATTGTACCCCCAAAAGTGTATTGTCAGGGACCATGACTCATTAGGTCCTACAACTGTCGGTAAATACCCTCAGGGGAGCGTCCTCTCACAACTGGAGTACACGTTGCAAGTACTAGTTTAGAACCGGGTTTCAGTCGAACCAACGGGGGGCCTGGTTCTTCCGTTGATGTTGTTGACGGACGTTCGTAGGGTCGGTGGGTCACCGTTATAACAGGTCGGTAAAGCCCTATTTCGGTGCCCAGACAGGGTACAGGGGTATCAGACCCTGTTGTGAGGGTATCGGTGGAACAGGAAAAGTCAGTCCATTTCTTATTTGTCAGACATATCCAGACCGTCCGGGTTCCGTCCACGACTACATTAACATGACGCAAACTCAAGATAATGGTCACCCTGAACAAAACTTTCGGACCCCAACTCCCGCCCACCCTCCAACAGAAGGAGGGTCTGGAGTCCCTTAACAACTCAATCGAGAGTAAGAGAGTTGTCAAATCAGACAGACCAAAGGGAAGACCCTCTAGCACATTGGAGGTAAGTAGAACTCCCCAATGGCTCTCCTTCTCATTTATCCACCAACTAGGGTGAGCTTCTCACCCAGAAAGTACCGTCCCTTCCAGTGAACACGGAGGTTAAATCGTTCAGGGAAGGGTTGTTTCCATGACCCGTAAGTCCCTACATATTTTTAAGTACTCAGTGAACCACAGAGGGGTAGACTGTAAAAGCCCTATCCGGACTCTGTGTTTCGGACGTAAATAGTGGTAGACTCTGTGTCGTCGGAGACCTAGATAACCGCATATTTCAGATGTCCGGAGCGTGTCAGAAAGCATCTTGAGTCTCCCACTAAGCCAAAGGGAAACTTAGTGCAACCTCTCAAAACGGTATGAGTATCCAAAAGCCCCCGGGGGAGAACTCCGGAACATTTTATCGACGGGTTATAGAGAGGTCCACCGGGGAGGGAAGGAGACACAATGTCAGGGTCAACCCGGAGAGTAGTCCCCACCGATCAAGACGGGTGACGACATCCAAACGTCATGGGAATCCACGGTAAAGAGAATTGGTAAAAGACTGGAGTCAATCCTAGGACACAGAAACGGTCAAATTATATAGACATCTCCTTTTATTATTATCCGATGTCCCCCGACTACCATCACGGGTGTACTTAGGACTTGGCCTCCGAGAGACTCCCCGTAGACATCACCCCAAGAAAGGGGGACAAGGAACCGCCTCGTGTCGGAGACAGATTAAGGACACAAAAGAAAGGGGAGAGGTAGTCATGAGTGGTTCTCTCCACCTATGTTAGATCCTGCAGGTCGACTCTACCTTAAGACTCCCGCAACTGGTCTCCAGAAGTAGCGACCCTAGTCTCGGACGGCTTTACCGCCGAGATGCCTGAGGCCCTCTCGACCGCCTCCTGTCGCCGACGACGTCTGAAGTGGACCGGGACCTAAGTCGTTATTCCGCCGGAGGTCAGGACCATCTCGTGACCCTCCGTCCGTGCAGTAATAGGTCATACCCCTCCCCAGTCCAGTGACGGCAGGTTTAGGACATTTTAATGGAAAAAATAGTAGTCAGTTAAAAACGCGGTAATCATAAAAAGGGAAAGGGAAGACCTATGTCTTGGAACAGGTTCGTCCTCCCAGATCTCGATTGGGATCGGTACTCAGTTATATACCTATAACTAGACCCACAGGACCGAGAGGACACTGACGACATATGTGACGAAGACGATAAAAATTCAAGTGCCACAAGAGACCACCGGCAGGATGAGGGTGTACCCCGGTAAGCTGGAGTGTCTCATACACCTCCACCAATCCGTAGTAGAAGTGGGGTTTCAAAGGAGGTTTAGGGAAGAAATTTTAAAATTAGTACGTGAGGTTATGTCAACGGAATCTAAGTGAAGAGCGGTAGAACGAATAGAAGAGCCTGGAAGAAGATCTTCTTCTTCTGGAAAAACAAGACAGATACTTCAAGAGTCATGGGATACATGAAGACTATAAAGGTGAGTTACTTTGTCAATTTAACGGTAAGACAGAGGAAGGATTAACCCCACTCTTTTCGGAATGGACGATCTAGGGTCTGTCTCTTCCTCCTAGCCGCACAGAAGGGGACGGCCAGTCGTGCCGACTTGGTCTTGTGGTGTGGCAGGTTCTGACAAAGAGGGAATTGAAAATTTCAGGTAAGATGGAACCACCTGAACTAGTCCACGTCTACTTTTGTCTCTACCCAATTTATAGGGTGCAGGATCCGGTAGAGGCCTTTTCAATTAAGTATGAGTGAATGCATAAGGGGAGGAAGATCGGACTGTTAAGGCTCCCCCAGTTCTTAAAGTGTCGTCTACCCTGTGGAGGACCCCCTCCCATCTTAGGCTCGTGTGTTCCTGATTCAAAGAAGAGGATTTTTGGGGGACCGCTAACGAACCATTATTAAAAGGGGTTCTACCGTACCTGTGGTGGAGGATTTACTGGAAGTGTTTAAAGGAAGGATTCGGCATTCTACGAGCAGCTGGACACATGGTTCGTTAGCGACGGTAGACAGATAAGGTCAGAGGACACCCAGGCACGGGGAACATCAGGGAGGGTCCCCTCACTAGTCCGGGGGAGAAGATGGGGTGATCCACCCAAGGAGGAGTGGACTCGCGAGTCAAACGAACGACGGCAAGTGATGGACGGTTTCACTTCTTTGACCCGAAACTTTCCGACTTAAGAAGGTCTCCCAACTCCACGAAAGGGGAGAGATCCTCTAAGTTCGGTGTTTCGGAGTCCCACCGGAGTTTACTCTGGACAGAGGAGTTTCACTCCGTAAAGGGCCGGTTACGTGGTTTACAACATCGGTGCGCAAGGTCCTTTGTTTGAGTGAGTCTTTCTATTACGTCTATCACCTCACGTCAAATAATGTGACCGCCCGGGTTCCGTCTCAGAGGAGAATCGGTTCCTGGGGTTGATCCAAAACACTTTTGGAATATAAGGGATTCACATGTGCAAGTTTGCGTGGAGGGGTTTAAGAGACTTTGGTCAGACTTGTTTCCATTTCTTTCTATGTTAGTTTCAATTCGACACTAAGTATACGGAATTTGGGCACTAAGCATACGGAATTCGGGTCCATCAATTGTCACCTGTTAATAGTTATCCGGACACCAGTATGGGGTTATTCGTATTATCTTAAATACTAAGATAAACCAATGTGTCTATTAATCACATAAGAAAATCCGCTACCTCTCAGACCTATGTTCGGGTCCCCGGGAAGGTAACCCACTCTCCCCAGACCAAAAGGTCAACCATGCAGTAAAGGTATTTATGACCCGTATATCGAGTTTCAGGTGTCAGACCGGGTTCTACCTCGGACAAGACAGACAAAGGAGGAAGTGAGGGTGTAAATTGGAACTCCTACTGGGGATAGAGTCGGGGAGGGTGCCCAACCACCCTGAGATTCCCCAAAAGACCATTTGACGATGGTCAATAAAGGAATTTTTCGGTTTCCCTTTGATTTAAACTTTAATTGTCTTTTGATACAGTCTAAAAACATCTATGGACCTTACGTGAGAGATTTAAAGTGAACGAGACCTCGGACTTCTACCCGACGACCCTTTTGACCGTCTTCGGACTCTTTTCACTTCTAGTCACAGTCGGAGGGACCTAGAGACATCACGGACCAACTCCCTCCTTCCGTGCTACGAGAACACTTGACCAAAGACCCATGGTTAACCAATAGTCAGGAAAGAAAGAATAACGATAACAAAAGAACAGACAAATCAAAACACAGAAATCTAGAGCCAAGTCCAAAGACGGACGGACCCCGCACGTCCAACGTAGTGAGTGTAAACGTCCAACCCCCGGGGTTTTAATCCGACCTGGTTTTTTACACCCAGTCTATACCAGGATGACTGACAACGGTTCCACGAACTTTTCACAGTGGACGGTATACTTGTTTGTTTCCTACAACAACAAGTCAGTGATTCAGCACAGGCTGAGAAACACTGGGGTACCTGACGTCGTGTGGTCCGGAGGGACAGGAGAGATAGAGGGTCTCAAACGAGTTTGAGTACAGGTAACTCAGCCACTACGGTAGGTTGGTAGAGTAGCAGACAGAAGGGGAAGAGAAGGACGGAAGTTATAAAGGCTCGTAGTCCCAGAAAAGGTTACTCGGTCAAGAAGCGTAGTCCACCGGTTTCATAACCTCAAAGTCGAAGTCGTATTCAGGAAGGTTACTTATAAGTCTTGACTAAAGGAAATCATACCTGACCAAACTAGAGGAACGACAGGTTCACTGAGAGTTTGCAGGAAAGGTTGTGGTGTCACGTTTTCGTAGTTAAGAAGGTGCAAGTCGAAAGAAATATTAGGTTGAGAGTGTAGGTATGTGCTGATGACCATTTTGATATCGGGACTGATTTACCTGGAAATAACCGTTTCACTACAGAGACAAAAAATTACACCACAGATCCGAACAGTATCGAAAAGAAGGTTCCTCGTTCGTAGAAAATTAAAGTACCGACGTCAGTGGTAGGTGTCACTAAAACCTCGGGAAAGAGAAAAAGAACCCAAGGTTTCTTACATCGACGGTAGTTCGGTCTTCGGTTCCGTCGGTTCCACTCCCCCCATCCCCCCACCCCCCTAAGGTTTTTGTCGAGATTTAAATCTTGTATCCTTAGAGAACTAATAAACTTGTAGAATAGGGACTATGTTTCTTCGTTTATTTCATCAACCCACCCACCCACTCGGACACTACAGTAAGTCCAATGTTGCGTTCAGAACCTCTTTAACTTCTGTTGACATCTTGACCTGTACCTTGTTGTCTGACCAAGGTTTATCCTTTTCCTCATACAGTTCCGACATATAACAGTGGGACGGATAAATTGAATATATGTCTCATGTAGTACTCTTTGCGACCTGACCTTCTTTGTGTTCGACCTTAGTTCTAACGGCCCTCTTTATAGGTATTGGAGTCTATACGTCTACTGTACTGGGAATACCGTCTTTCACTTCTCCTTGACTTCTCGGAGAACTACTTTCACTTTCACCTCTCACTTTTTTAACCGAATTTCGAGTTGTAAGTCTTTTGCTTCTAGTACCGTAGGTCAGGGTAGTGAAGTTTATCTACCCCTTTGTCACCTTTGTCACAGTCTGAAATAAAACCCCCCGAGGTTTTAGTGACGTCTACCACTAACGTCGGTACTTTAATTTTCTCCGAATGAGGAACCTTCTTTTCAATACCAGTTGGATCTATCGTATAAGTTTTCGTCTCTGTAATGGAACGGCTGATTCCAGACAGATCAGTTCCGATACCAAAAAGGACACCAGTACATACCTACACTCTCAACCTGACACTTCTTCCGGCTTCTTAACTACGAAAACTTGACACCACAACCTCTTCTGAGAACTCTCAGGGAACCCGACGTGCCTCTAGGTTGGTCAGGTAAGACTTCCTCTAGTCGGGACCCTAAAGAAACCTTCCTTACTACGATTTCGACTTTGAGGTCATGAAACCGGTGGAGTACGCTTCTCAACTGAGTAACCTTTTCTGAGACTACGACCCTCCCTAACCCCCGTCCTCCTCTTCCCCTGCTGTCTCCTACTCTACCGACCTACCGTAGTGACTGAGCTACCTGTACTCAGACTTACTTGAGGTCCTCAACTACTACCTGTCCCTCCGGACCGCACGACGCTAAGTACCCCCGCGTTTCTCAACCTGTGATGACTTGCTGACTTGACTTGACAGGAAATAAAAGTCTCTTCCACTACCGTGGGGTGAGGTCGTGAGAACGGACCTTTTAGGGTACCTGCCTCCTCGGACCATTCGACGTCAGGTACCCCAGCACTTCTCAGCCTGTGTTGACTCGTTGAAGTTAAAGAGAAAAGTGAAAGTACGTAACTTCTTCCTTTACCGTTGGGTGAGGTAACAAAAACGGACCTCTTAGGGTCCTGGCCCCCTCGGACGACCCGACGGCAGATACCCCAGTGTGTCTCAGCCTGTGCTGACTTCGCTGAATCGTCGTCGTCGTCGTCGTCATCGTCGTCAGGAAATAAAACGAAGGGTCCACGATGATCACCATTTCTTGGACGGACGTTACGTCCTCTGTATTACTCTGTACTCAAGTTAGGACCCAACCCTTCTAGGGGACCTCCTCCCGGACCGTTGGGTGAGGTCATAAGAACGAACCCCTTCAGGTACCTGTCCGGGGTCATGTACCCCAACGTTTCTTATCCTGTGTTGACTCACTGAAAGTGAAGTGAAGTGAAGATAAATTAACCGAATTTCTTTAATTTATAAATATATTTGGTTTATATAAGAGTCTTTATATCTTTGATTAAGTTTATAAAGAGTTCCAGTGTACTAGATCCCATTAGGACTGCCCGCTTCGATCAAATTTAAACGACCAAACAAATTTTGTCCGTACATAAATCTCAATAAGTGTTATTTATGTTGAGTCTGTATGTTGAAATAAGGTGTATCCTAATGATTTTCAGTTTATTCACGGACAGTGGACAATTTCTAAAACAATCGGTTTTTCTATTGGTTTCTACTACCAGTCAAATTACAAAGTGTTTTAAAAGTACTTATTAGGTTTATATTAACAATTTTTGTTCTTTTAATTTATCTACATTCATTTTCAAATGTTTACTTGAAAAAGAAAAGAGAAAAAAAGAAAAAAGTGACACGTCGAGGTGAATGTCCTAAATCAAAGGGTTGGTTCCTAACTTGGGGTCGGTCCCGTTACTTTCTCAGGATTGGTGACCTGACGGTCCCTTGAGGGATGTTTACTTTAAAAGTTGTTATTAATGCGAAATACCATCCAGACCGTAGAAACCACCAAGTTACCATTTCTTAGAAGGTCGGTAACGTCCTCTACACCCAAACTAGGGACCCATACTTTCTCAGGGACTTCTCCCTTTATCGTTGGATGAGGTCATAAGAACGAACCCTTCAGGGTACCTGTCTCATCGGACCTTCCGATATCAGGTATTCCAGTGCTTTCTCAACCTGTGCTGAATCGCTGATTTGTTGTTACCATACAGATGAATTTTTGTCAAAGGTTTTAGAAAAACCTGTTGAACTTTGGGACTTCAATATGACTCAACTCAATTTACTATCTATAAGTGACGTATAGATCTAGTAAAGGTTTATACTATGTTATGACTTTGTAATTGAAGACCTGTATCCAAATAGGTGAAACCGAAGGAAATGTCTCCTCGATTTCTATGAACCAAAACAATTATTTACACAAAACACGGTGTTACTTTTTAAATAATACTCCTTCTTATTGAAAGTCTTTAACATTTTATATAAATATTCAAATGGTCAGGTGTTTTATGATTACATTGTCTAACGAATGAAGAATCAAAAGTTATCCTTAATTCTTACGATTTTGTATACGTATTAAATTTAATGACCTTTATTATATTCCTTGTAGAAATATTTTCCTTTCATCATACACAAATACCCACTCCTTTCCATGGAAAATTTATTAGACGGACCTTTCGTTTCTAAAACACAGAATAGTTTTATTAAATGACATGAAGTACAATAGAAATAGAATTCCTTTGAGAGTTATAAAAAATAGTTACTTTTTAAAATAAATCGAGTTTATTTTAGTCTGTACCTCGGGTAACGAATAACTTGGTTTGGTCGTGACAGAATAGTCGATGTTCTCCCGAAAAAGTGAACTAAAAATAAAAAGGTTAAACGGACTGTCAGGTTGCTTCAATAGTTTTATTTTTCATTGAAGAGAAATAGTTTGGTGTTTATTAAGTAATAAGATAAGATATTACATTAACCTTGAATTACGGTCGGTGGGAGGAAAACGGTTGACATGTTTTTTAAAATTGAATAACAGTTTACGACAAAATAAATATTACACATGAATCTAATATTGTAAAATCAATGATCTCAATAGCATGAATTTAAACTGTTAAAAATTGTTGTCGTGACGTTTTAATAGTTTCTTACTATCCGTGATCTCCGGTTAATAAAATCTGATACGAAAACTACTTCTCTTTCTTGAGATTTTAATATACATTACGGTTTTTTATTTGTGAAAACTATACAGTTCCAAAAGCTCTAATAATCGTCAAAATAAAAAAGAGTTTTCGGATCAGTATAAAAAAAATTATTTAGAAAAAAAAAGTCCGACGAACGGTGAAATAAAAAATTAACTTCCCGTTAACGAAATGTCTTAAAACAACAAAAGACAGTTTGTAGTTGTTCTTTTCATACCTTACGAAGTACTTAAACGTATAGTAGGAACGTGTCCCCGGTACGATTAGAAGAGACATAACAAGATTAAATCATATACACGACGGTTCCGTGCGTGTTTTCGGATCAGGATAAAAAATTCTGTCAATTAGACGTTTATTTTTTGGGACTTATAATTTTCTGATTCCCAAATCCCAAAAATGTTGGGACATTGAAAGACACGAACGGAAGTTTCAGAAATGTACAATGAAACCAACTTACTTATAAAAGTTGTTTAAATGGGTTTTAGTTTAAGATATAATTAAAAAAAACTGGACCTTGGTTGAGACCCTAAAAGGTTTCCTGGGGATCTTATAAATAAGAGACAGGAACATTTTTCTTTTTACAATTCGATTAATCCGAATAAACTATACAATTTAATGTTTCCTTTGTGACGGTTCACTATAAATCGAATAGAAACACGACGACAACGATTCAGTGAAGTCAGCACAGGCTGAGACACGCTGGGGTATCTGCCGTCGGGTGATCCGAGGAGACAGGGACCCTAAGAGGTCCGTTCTTATGACCTCACCCATCATGTAATAATCGGATTCACAAGGTCCTTAATATTTGAAAGATATTTAGACTATACGGAAGATATTTCAATAGTCGGTATTAAGATCAATAAAAGAATTTTTATAACCCACAGTGTCTTTATTAGTTTAAGGAAACAACTAAGGTAACATTACTTGAGAGTAGTCTAGATGTCAGCACCCGTAAAATGTCAGGAAACAGTAAATGTCCGTAAATGAAAAAATGAAACAACGAAAATGTTTCTACTCTAAGGACCTCTCCTGAAATATCTCACAAGAACTGGAGATAGTAGTGACAGCTTAATGTCCCACAGTGTTGAACCCATGTGTCATAAAGTGTTGACTTCTTCTGGGGTGGATTGTGGGTCGGGACACATTTACACCTCTGGAGTTTTAGGTTATCTGATACCTCTCTTCATCCGTTGTAACTCCATCTGACGAAAGAAGGTTCTTCAGTTTAATTCTTACAAAGAAAGGTAAGGAGGAAAGAAGGAAATGGTAGAAAAAAGTTTAAGAATGTACTAAGAAGAGAGGTGGATAAAAACGGAACGAGATCGGACTTTGCTATTAACAAGTGTACAGAGCCCAGTAATGTTTCTTCCCATTTGACTGAGAACCTGACCGAAACTACGACCACTAGAACAGGAAAGACCGACGGTATTTGAAGAGGGACTAAAGGTTGTGGGGACAAAGAGACCTTGTTCGAGTGACGTATTTGTAAAGACCCCTTCCCCCTGTATCAATGTGTTTTATATATTTGTTCAGTTGACCAAATTTCTGCAGGGGTCAAAAGATCGACCTAACCTAGTACCCCTGGGACCGAGTCCTCATGAGAGGTTTGGTACTGATAACAAAACAAAGATCATTAATAATAACGTAGGGATTATTAGACCCCAGAGGGTTTCAAAATTTACGTGCATCCCTCGGTGACTAGTCGGTTGTCTACCAAAGAGAGACTGACTTTCCTGTTTTTCTCTTATCTTCTTACCTTGGTCGAGGTTCTGTAGTGGACTGTAGTAGAGAACACTGATGATGTGACTCTTGTCTTCTCCGTTCCCGCTGACTCCCAGTACGATCATGACCGTGAAAAATTTGTAAAAATAAATAAATTAAAAACCGACGGGACCTAGAAGTAACGATACACACCGGAAAGAGGTCAACGTCACTTGGTCCCGACGTGAGCTCGACGTTACGCACCCGAAGACTAGCACCACCGAAGAGAACAACGTTTCGTATTCGAGATCCCGTACACCCGAGTCATCAACACCGGGTACCCGAATCGACGGGACGTCGTGTACTCTAGAAGAACCTGATCCCTAGTTTGGGTGCAGAGGGTGTGACCTTCTGTCTGAGAATTGGTGACTTAGTCGTCCCTTCAGGTCATGACTATAAAAACTGGTTTGGAACACTTGCCAGTTCTCCTACTTTCTCCCTCTCAATGAAGGGACCACCGAGTCTACTACTTCTTAGACGGACGTCACGTCCTTTGGGCTCGACGTAAGGACCTAGTCCTTCTAGGGGACCTCTTCCCGTACCGTTGGGTGAGGTCATAAGAACGAACCCCTTAGGGTACCTGTCTCCACCCGATGTCAGGTACCCCAGTGTTTCTCAACCTGTGCTGACTCGTTGATTGTGACTGTATTTAAACATACTTTTTATGACCTTGGTGAGGACGGGTCCCACGGTCTCGTTGTCTGGTCTTGAGTCATTGAAACCACAGAGATAATCACAAGACGAACTGGTCTTTGTGTCATATAGATGAGTCGGTTAGGGGTTTGTGAATCGGTCGGGACCCGAGATATGAATGAAGTACCAAAAAGTAAGTAAAAGATAAAAAGGGAAGGAACAAGAAATAAGAAATCAAAGTCGGGGTAAGACGTCAAAAAATCTAGGAACCCTTGTTTGTGAACAGTGAAGTACTTCTTAATTTCATATAAATTGTGAATGTAAAAGAAGGAGTTAGAAAAAAAAAAAAAAAACTGGACGACGAGTTGAACACCCTAGAGTCGAGGATCTGATCCCTAACTTGAACCCACTACCGTCACTTTCGTACCTTAGGATTGGTGATCCGGTGGTCCCTTACGGGGAATTAGTAAAAAAAAAAATTGTCATGATGACACCCGTTCTTAGGGAATCTTCTTTACCTCATCGGTAGTATCAGTTGTTTTCTCAGACTTTACGTCATGAACCTACGTTAGAGTTTTTGTTGTCTTACTAGGGACAAGTAAAGGTTCCGTTTGGTAAGTTATAGTGTCATTAGGTTCGGATACGGGGCTGGTCATTACGACTTCTTCGACTTCAACTTGCCAAGATACTTCTGGATGTTCTGAAAGATCTTGATTGTGGGGGGTTTTCTACAGGAAAAGTAGTATCCCCTGACCTTACGTTTTCATCCCTCAGTCCTTTATGGACCTCATTGTCCAATTAAACCGGAACCTCATGTCTTACTTCGTCCCGTTTCCGATTTTCTCAAAACGGTTCTCTTACGTGACCAGTATCGTTTGTGGGAGAAGGTTGGTGTGTTCTTTTCTGAGATATGGACCTGTAGTGGTCTACCAGTTATGGCTTTAGTCTAACTAATATAAGAGACGTCGGGTTCTACCTCTTCGAGATATGTTAGTCGTTTTTGTTCCTACCCTCGACTGACACCGTCAAGTACACTGGTACCTGAGGAATAACGGTTTAAGACTGAATTTCTTTCATCCCTTTTGGTGATCTGGTAAGTCCACACTGGATTTAGTTTAGGGAGTGTTAATATGTCACCTTCACTGTTTATCTAAGGTCCTTAATCTAGACTACCTGTCACAGACTTCTTGATATCTCCCTCCAAACACTGTAACATGTCCTCCGTCCCTATTCTGGTAGGGGTTCCTTTTCTTTACGTTTTTCCGTTTTACCAACAGACTTCTCCGGAATGTTTTCCGACACTTATCTTCTCTTCGCTTTCCCTTTCCTTTTTTTCTTTCTATATGGGTAAACTTACGTCTCAAGGTTTCTTATCGTTCCTCTCTATTCTTTCGGAAGGAGTCAGTAGTCACGTTTCTTTATCTCCTTTTGCTATCTTACGCTTTCAGATCTTTAGAGAAGTTCTTTCGATCTCTATGGTTCCCTTGTAAAGTACGTTTCTACCCGTGTTATTTCCTGTCTTTACCATACCTGGATTGTCTTCGTCTTCTATAATTCTTCTCCACCGTTCTTTTGTGTCTTCTTGATATATTTTTTCTAGAAGTCTTGGGTCTATTAGTGCTACCACACTAGTGGGTTGATCTGGGATGTAGGACCTTACGTCTCAGTTCACCCGGAATCCTTCGTAGTGATGATTGTTTCGATCACCTCCACTACCTTAAGGTCAACTCGATAAAGATTAGGATTTTCTACTACGACACTTTCACGACGTGAGTTATATGGTCGTTTAAACCTTTTGAGTCGTCACCGGTGTCCTGACCTTTTACAGTCAAAAGTAAGGTCAGGGTTTCTTTCTGTTACGGTTTCTCACGAGTTTGATGGTGTGTTAACGTGAACAGAGTATACGATCATTTCATTGCGAGTTTTAAGAGGTTCGGTCCGAAGTTGTCATACACTTGACACTTGAAGGTCTACAAGTTCGACCAAAACCTTTTTCGTCTCCTTGGTCTCTAGTTTAACGGTTGTAGGTAACCTAGTAGTTTTTTCGTTCGCTCAAGGTCTTTTTGTAGATTTAGACGAAATAACTGATACGGTTTCGGAAACTGACACACCCGGTGTTGTTTGATACCTTTTTAAGAATTTCTCTACCCTTATGGTCTGGTAGACTGGACGGAGAACTTTTTGGACATACGTCCAGTCCTTCGTTGTCAATCTTGACCTGTACCTTGTTGTCTGACCAAGGTTTATCCCTTTCCTTATACAGTTCCGACATATAACAGTAGGACGAATAAGTTGTATATACGTCTCATGTAGTACTCTTTACGACCTGACCTACTTCTTGTTCGACCTTAGTTCTAATGGTCCTCTTTATAGTTATCGGAGTCTATACGTCTACTGTGGTGTGAATACCGTCTTTCACTTCTTGATTTCTCGGAGAACTACTTGTACTTTCTCCTCTGACTTTTTCGACCGACTTTCGAGTTGTAAGTCTTTTGATTATAGTACCAGGGTAGTGAAGTACCGTTTATTTACCCTTTTGTCACCCTCTGAAATAAAACCCCCCCGAGGTTTTAGTGACGTCCACCACTGATGTCGGTACTTTAATTTTCTGAGAACGAGGAACTTTCTTTTCGATACTGGTTGGATCTGTCGTATAAGTTTTCGTCTCTGTAATGAAACGGTCGTTTCCAGGAGATCAGTTCCGATACCAAAAAGGTCATCAGTACATACCTACACTCTCAACCTGATATTTCTTTCGACTCGCGACTTCTTAACTACGAAAAATTGACACCACAACCTCTTCCGAGAACTCTCAGGGAACCTGTCGTTCATCTAGGTTGGTCAGGTAGGATTTCCTTTAGTCAGACCTTATAAGTGACCTTTCTGACTACGACTTCGACTTTGAGGTTATGAAACCGGGGGACTACGCTTCTAGACTGAGTAAACTTTTCTGGGACTACGACCCTTTCTAACTTCCGCCCTCCTCTTCCCCTGCTGTCTCCTACTCTATCAACCTACCGTAGACTGAGTTACCTGTACTCAAACTCATTTCGGGTCCTCGACCACTACCTGTGCCTCCGGACCACACCATGTCAGGGACCCCAGCGTCTCAGCCTGTGCTGACTCACTTGACTTGACCTGTCATGATTAGACAATATTTATGACTTCATCAGTGTCTAATTTATTACTCTACACGAAATTTTGTTAGGATAACCTACCCCTTTCTAACTGATTTGTCTAACTATCATAAATTTAATAACAACTGTGCTCGATTACATATGTACTCCCAAGTAATATATAAGAGAGGTGAAGACACTTACAAACTTTGCCAGACACTTTTTTTTTTATACCCCGAAGAATTAGTGTCTTAAAGTTCGGTCAGTACTAGGCGTGGGGGAGGGAAAAGGGAGTTATTTAACCCAACTGATAACGTCGTAGGAGGAGAGAGACATTACCAAGCAAGGTGAGAAGGCGCCAGAAAGGCACCAAGAAAGGAGGATCAAGGGCGCGACAGGTGGAGGGGGGTGCGTCAGGTGGAGGGGGGTGCGTCAGGGTTACCAAATCGGACCGAAGGGCCTCCTTTGGGGCACCCCGCCTCGTCCTCCAAAGGCGCTCACCGGCGTCAGGGGAGGAGCCTCTGGTGAACCTGGCGAGGCGCAGCCCTCACCCGCCCATTAGAACCCCGTTCTGCGCTCAGAACCCGAGGCTAACCAGTCACGGCATCATTTGTAGGCAGAGCCACCCCGCCCCGGCCTTCACCTTCCGCTTCCGCCGCCGACTCCGCCGACACCTCTAAGGCCCGAACATGAACCTTGGACGTCCACGGTACACGGCCCAACTCGGTGCGACTCCCCCGGCGCCCCGCGACTTCCCCTGCCCTCCGACCCGGTACCGACCGCGAGCCCGGCGGCGACGACGGAGCCGCCCCAGGAGCCGAAGAAGCCCGTCGGGTGTCGGTGTCCTCGGTCCTGAGCCCCTCGACGACCTCCTCAAGAGGGCCTGAGTCATGGCCCGGTTTCTGACGTCACCCTGCCCGCCGAGATTCCACTCATGCCTCGTCGTCACTCGTCTTTCTCTTCCAGGGACGGAACCCTTCATTGACTCCTTTCCGACTCCAGTCCCCACTCTCCTGCCTTTCTCTCCCTTCAATGGTCCCAGACCTGAAACTTTCCTCCTTGACCCCAGTCTCACTTGGTTCCTTCCTTCTGTAAAACCAAACTCTGTCTTTCCAACTTCCAGTCCCTAGTCGGGACTCTCTGGCACAAGTTTCTAATCTCTCCCCCTCGACTTCCCACCCCTATTAAGAGAACGTAGTCCATACCCCTGTTTCCGGGAGTTCAGATCTGAAAAATTTCCGATCTCCTAAAGACGTTCAGTCTATCTCTAATCTCACTTCCCCGACCTCCCCACCACGTCTTACCTCGTTTCTCCATTCGGCTCAACACAACGGAGGACTTTGTCAGAGTCGTACTGAATCTTAATCTAGGTAGGGAAAGGAAGAGCGCATCTCATCCTTCTGTCGGGTGTGAAAGATAAGGAAATAGTTTTCGTTCAGAATCAAGAAGACAAAAAGATGGGAACCCTAAGGGAAGTCAGAGAAATAACGATCTGGACCTTTCAAAGGTCAGACCAGTGCGGTAAAGGTAGAATCCGTGACGGACCGTCAGACTACCCTTAGAACGACTGGGATGGTAGAAAGTAAGGAGCGCACCAAAACCGTCCAAATCGTAGTCCAAAAGGTTACCTTAAGAGAAGGTACGTCCCGGTACTTTGAGACCAAACCGAGGCCTGGTAGTCGTAGTGGACCCCACAAATAATTTTTATTTCGAAGGAACCAGGGTGGGTCAGGATGACTCAATCTTAAAGACTCCAACCCTTGGACCTTAAACATTAAAAATTATCCGAAGAATTACTACAAGTACAGGGAACGTTAAACTCCTAAGGAGTAAGGACATTCAAAAAGGGTGGGGTAACTAGAAAACCCACCAATGTCCAAGTCACCAAAAGGACCCGGAGAAAAGTAAAATGTGTGGGTACTTCTAGTCACAACATTTTTCAATACAGACTGAAATTGAGGTCGACCGGAATTTGAAAGACTAGAAAACATCCAAACAACTCTACAATGTCCAAAAGACGGGAAGAAGATCCCCCAGAAAGGGTTTTACTCGTTTTATTCTCGTCAAAATTCCCTCGACAAGGAAGATAAAGTATTCGTTTAACATTCCTCTGTGGAAACAGACGTCGAAGATGAGTAATGTGATTAATCTCGAAGATCCATGACAAGATACTGACCTCTTAATTCTTCGTAGACCTCGGTTTCCTTCTATTATAAAACTACGACCAATTTTATTGGATCTCGTTTCCAAGAATTATGAATCCCCGACACCTGGGGAAACTCTTAGAACACTTTCCACATTAGGAGAAACCTACGGATTCTTTGTGTCAAAGTGGTGTTGTAACTCCCGAAGTCTCAGGGAGGGACGGGGGTGGTTTCAAATAATGTACCCAAGTACTTGATGTGTAAATCCCGGATACTGGATCGTTGTCCAGAGAAGGAACATAACTTAATATTAATATCTCCCTTGCCAATAAGGGCCTATAAAGAGGTCCCGACGACGACAACAACGACGATTCAGCGAAGTCAGTACAGGCTGAGACACGCTGGGGTATCTACCGTCGGATGGTGCGAGGGGGCAGGGACCCTAAGAGGTCCGTTCTCATGACCTCACCCAACGGTAAAGGAAGAGGTCACGTACTTTTACTTTTCACTTTCACTTCAGTGAGTCAGTACAGGCTGAGAGTCACTGGGGTACCTGACGTCGGGTGGTCCGAGGAGGTAGGCACCCTAAAAGGTCCGTTCTCACGACCTCACCCCACGTCCGTCCTGGGTGGATTAAGAGTTAGGGTCTTAGAAGAAATACAAGTATAGAGGAGAAGACACGTCCAACTTGCGTAACTCTTCTTCACAGACCTCGACAAACCGGCTCTGATGACAATGTCGCACTAGGTCTTACACTTACCCCTATAGACGCCGGTGATGGGTGTCGTGTAGCACAAGGACCTCATACTCTCAAGTCTCTTCCTCTTTCTGTGCACTCGTAGTACAGTGGTTCCGTACGGGAAGACCCTTCCGGAACTGTAGAGTAGGGGTCCCAGTCCTTTCAGACAGCAACCCGTTCTGTCTGAGCGAAAAGGGTCTACAATTCGGAAAAACCGTAGGACTATCGTGTCGTATCTTCTTCGTCGACTTTCAGTGTCAGGACCAGAGGACAGAATGAGGGTGGGATAGCCAGTAACAGGATTCTGTCGACTGCAGTACGGGGTGGAGGGATTTGGAGTCACAAAGGAAAAATATTCTCACTCACCCTCCACACGAAACACCTGTACGAATTCCCGTGTATGTACGTATCTCGAATTTTCGGACTCCAGTCACATGAACGACCGACGTAGCGATTGAACCCGTTCAACAACTTGACGAAACCGAGAATCAAAGGAGTAGTCAAGGATAGAGATAAATCTTTTCACTGATCACGTTAGGGACCACTATTTACCCTGATAAGGTTCGAGCTACACACACAAGATTCTCAATCTTTATTCACGACGATAAATAACTCCTGGATGGTTTCGGACCCACGAAAGGACACTCCATTGTCAAGTGGCCCATGATGACTGTGTCTCGTGGGTCGTGTCCTACGTCGGGCATCCGTCATTCATTTGCCATCGTCAACAACTTGTGACTATTCATTAGTGCGAATAATGAATATTTCGAATATTCTTTATTATTCATGAATATTCTCCGAATATTCCGAGATCCTTCACGAAATACAACTAGAGTTTCAAACAAGACGATCTGAAGGACGAACGACAACTAAAATTCCCTTAAGGTCCTCCACAACGGTTGTTATAGACTTTGGGACCGGGGTCCCTTCGTGACAATACTCTTCCCGATGTCATCTCAGTAAGATGCCCCACATCGTCCGGTAGTAACGAGTGTCGTGACGAGTCTCGAGTGACCGATCTCTAAGACTCAGGACCCGAGGTCTCGGTGACTTAGTTTTAGCGCCGTATTGTTCTAACGGGTATGTATGTATCTCCAACCTCTTCACGACGACATCTGTTCAACCCCTCTTTCCATCTAGGACGTACCACACACTCACAAACCCCTCTGGGACACCACCTCTACGGAAAGTCGACCTTAACGTGTCTGTTCATCTTTACAGGGAATTTACAGGGACCAATCCCCGATCGAACATATTCCAGAACTAGCAACCAGGTTCCTCACGCCTGAACACCCACAATCACCAATAACCCGATCATGGGAGACTCGTGAGTAACTTTAGTGTCTAAGGTCCCCGGGATTTAGTCTTAAAGATGTAGTGTCTCTCGAAGGATCTGCTGAGGAAACGATATTGGACCTTGGTGTCCCTCGGTCTCTCCCGAATCTGTTTAAACGAGTACACATTCTACACTCTGTATATTCACACGGGAGATTGGTCCAGCTCCACCTCAAGGGACTCTTTTTCCTTGAATGACCCCCTTAATTAACATACATCTAGTATCGTGCACATACGGACGGAGAAGAAAGATAGTGACGGTCCTTCGAGGGTGAAACGGATCGTCTCAGAGAGGAAGGTCCGGTCCTGGTGGTGTCATATAGCGATTGGGATCACCTCAATATTAGACAAAAATGAAAAGTGAAGAACGTTCCGGAGTTTCACTATGATTCACCCGGTACAGAATTTCTCTCCCCTTATACACGTACACACCCACTCTTCTTTGTCTTGAAAAACGAAGAAATGTACGGACCTAAACCACAATGATACTGTGATCAATCTGACTCAACGTGTCCCATCTTGACCTAAGTCCTTCACCAAACCAAGATAATTAGGTGGAGGGGTCAAATCGGGTAGTAGACCCTTCTCTTCGGACCTACCCGCAGAGACTTACCGGTTCTGTACACAAACAGTCGTTCTGTTTGACGACGGTACCCTGTGTAGAGTCCCTAGATCAACCTCTGGGACGGTCTCTATACTTTAGGAATGGAAATCCAGACCAACCATTGTGTCTGGTTATTTACTCGTTACTAGCATTGTTTCCGGTCTTAATCCCGTCCATATCCACTCCGTAACCCTCTATCTCAATTTAAGGACGTGAACTATTAAGGATGACCACATACTCGCATCCTATCCCCCGAAGGGAGTATGGTGACTAAAAGTCTGTGGTCGACACACAAGATGTTAAGTTGAGTTGAGACTGTGGTAGATGGGTCTCTATCGAAGTCTAGAATGTCCGATTCCCGAGTCAGGGTGTTCTGTTTGTATTTATGTATCGGGTGAAAGTAAGGAAGTCTATTTTCATAGCACAGTCTGTGTCGGGTCACGAATCGTACCATTCTCTTTCTAGGATTCCGGTTCTTTTTTATTTTTATTTTTGTCCTTCGTGACTCTTGTCTTTGACTCAACCAAGAAACTCATCCCCTGGGTCCTGTTATTTCGTGGTCCATCGGATTACTTTTTTCACACGAAAGGAGGTGTATTCTGACGGGTTTCGGGACTCCTACCTTTACGACCACACAAGAGAGGAAGCCAAGACACCTCGTAAACAACTTACCTTCATAAGTCGGACCCTCTGAGTTTACGTTAAACTTCCCCAAATCTCGACGACCACACTCGGGTCTCAGTCAATTTCGTCTACCACGACCCTGAAGGCCCGAGGGTCATGTCCCCCGGACCCAAATTAGGGACCAGACCCTTGATCCAAAACGTACGGTATTGATTTCTAGGGTGTATGGAGTTAATTCTGGACTACTTCAGTCTATTTATTTTTATTAAAAAAAAAAATTGAGTCGTCTATCACGACTAGAGTAGACACGTTTACTGGACCCCGGTGGTTTTCCACCCTCCTTCTGATTACATTCGTCATGATGTACATAAAACAAAATATCAGAGAACCGTAGACTCAAATTAATCCGTCAATAAAACATGAGTCAATGGAAAAATAAAGTGTCTCACTCCCCTTCCACCATCTTGAACCACCATCTTGAAGGTCCCTCGGTACAAAAAAGACCCCGGACTGATTAACCGGACACGTCGAAGAGACTCTTGAGTCGACCTTTTCTCAGACGGACGTTACGTCCTCTGGGGCCAAACTAAGGATCCAACCTTTCTAGGGGACCTTTTCTCTATCCGATGGGTGAGATCATAAGAACCCGAAGGGAGTACCGAATCTACCATTTCTTAGGTGGACGTTACGCCCACTGGACCCAAGGTAGGGACCTAACCCTTCTAGGGGACCTCCTTCCGTACCGTTGGGGGAGGTCATAAGAATGGACCTCTTAGGGTACCTGTCCCCTCGGACCGTCCGATGTCATGTACACTAGCGTCTCAGCCTCTATTGACTCGTTGTTCGTGTCGTGAGACATACATGGCACTTCTCCGTGAGGTCGGAAGAAGGAAGGAAGTCTTTTCTTTTTTTAGAACCAGCATTTTTATTGTACCCCTGAAGGGAACACCAGGTCACCAATTTTGAGAACTCGAAGGTGACGTCCCCGGTGAATGAGGGACCAGTCCCTCGATTCTAGGACGTACGACGTGTCACGTCGATTTTTTTGTCTTTCTTTTCTCTTTTCCTCAGAATACATCAGTGAAGAGATAAACTTAATATCATTTCTACATTATTTAAACACTAAATTTTGTTTTACGAATTATTTTTACCCCTTTTTCAGAATTTAGTATGGAATGTCTTTGTATGTGGTACCTTTCAAATTCAGGAGAAGGAAATTGAAGAATAAAAGAAAGATGTCAGTGGTTTGACAACCCGGTTCAATAAAAAAATAATAATCAAAAAAAATACGAAGGACATGGACGAAAGAGATTGGACATAGGGGTCTATTCTCCTAAAAAAGTCACTAATAAAGAAGTTTATTAAAAAGAGAGGGAGAGAGAGAAGAGAAAGATTCTGGGTATATTACGTTTACAATCATGTAAACTACAACAGAATCGCCAGAGAATTCGAGGAGAGTAATTTTTTAAAAAGAACGACATGAGAAACCCACTAAAAATAAAAAATAAAATGACAGAAAGTCTAACGAGTAGACAAGAAGACATAGTAGACTAAACTATAACTAAGGGAGATGACATAAAAAATAAAGTCAATAGGATAATAAGTTTAGACTAACTAAGAATAAAAAGACAGAGAAAAAAAAAAAGGAAAGAAAACCTAACCTCTTATTAACGAAATGTCACAAGGTCACCAGAAGCGAAATGTAGTCACGTTTAGTCAGTATTAATATATACTACCGCGATCACCATTTTTACCGTGGGGTGAGATCAGGAGAACGGACCTTTTAGGGTACCTGCCTCCTCGGACCATCCGACGTCAGGTTTCCCAGCGATTCTCAACCTGTACTGACTCGTTGAAGTGAAAGTAAAAAGTGAAAGTACGTAACCCCTTCCTTTACCGTTGGGTGAGGTCACAAGAACGGACCTCTTAGGGTCCCTGTCCCCTCGGACCACCCGACGGCAGAGACCCCAGCGTGTTTCAACCTGTGCTGACTTCACCGAATCGTCGTCGTCACCATTTTTCGGACGGACGGTTACGTCCTCTGTATTCTCTACGACTAAATCAGGGAACCACCCTTTCTACGGGACATCCTCCTTTACCGTTAGACGAGGTTATAAGAACGGATCTCTTACTGTAACTGTCCTCGGACCACCCGATGTCAGGTACGCCAGTGTTTCTCAGTCCGTACTGACTTCATTGAAGTGTGTGTACGTACGTGTTTGTATATATATATATGTGTATATAGGGGAGAGAGAACTCGGAAAGAAGTGAAGACGTAAGGTGGGGAGATCTAGCAGTATCTCAGGGTCCGACACGAGCGACACAATATATCGTCGAAGGGCGAACAATAGAAATGCGTACTATCATATATATACAGTCACGACGAAAGAGTCAAACAGGATGTGAGAGGAAGGACGACAAAGGTGGTCTAGCAAGAGATACAGACACAGAGGTAAAGAAGAGACATTTATCCAAGTAGTCTTGTTAAAAAGATCTGAGGTACATAGTCCAAAAATAAACTTCTGGAACAAAATTGAAGTCAAAGTTTAGGAGTGAACTATCATCAATAACATAATCATTGACCGAACTCTGATATAGATACTTCCGATGATTCTTTCGTCGTCACAAAAGTCTTCTGATAAAAATAATTACGGTTGTCTTAAATCTATACGAATTTTTCCATGGTGACCATAAATCCTCAATGACTTGAATGAGTAAGACTTTGTCAATAAACACACGTGTACAGTATGTTACTGTGATCGTCCTGACCCTACATCCTCCCTACTGCGGGAGAACCTGAGCCGGACCTTTGAGTTGGGAACATTCTTTCCTCGAATTGATAGAAGGAAGGAAAAGAAGGTAATGAGACGTATCGGCCCTCTCGAAGGGTGACAACTTGAAGGACGGAGGACAAAGAGAATCTTGGTCTTCAAGAATGACCGACTATACCTCGGAAAACAATTCTTAGCACCCACTTAGACACTGTCATCTGGGAATAAAATTCCCAGACGATATCCACACTGAACGAATTTGAGTAAAGGTTTACACAAAAACACACACACAAGATCTTCGAGGGAATCGTTTCGACCCACACAATTGAAGGTACGAAGAGTTCCGGTGTTTATCGAAGAGAAAGTGGTGGAAACGAGGTCGTAAGGGACGGGACAACTGTAAAATCTGACAATCACAACCAACTTTACAACTACTACATAGTCTCCGAGTATTGGTACACCTTACACTTGAAGTAGTATAGGACGGGAGACTTTCTAGTGTTTCTACCGGGGTAATAACGGTATCTCCCAGGGGTTGTATAAACAGGATGAAGACCTCACTTTTTGACTCGTGGGATCTATATTAGTTGTAAGTCAAACGAAGGACACAAAGAAGTAAAAGTCATGGTACAGAAGTCTCATCGAGTGAAAAAACAAAACTAGAATTTCCCAAACTTTAGTCCTACTAAAGTCAAAATCATGGATATTAGACCGAAAAAAAAAAAGAAAAGAACTTTCGAATTTTACAGACACTAGATCTTAAATCCTTAGACTCGTAAATAAGTTAAACTTTACTTATAAATGTGTGTGTGTGGGGATCGTACCCAATGTGTCATGAGTACGTGTTCGTCGGACTGGATGGAGAGAACGGAACACAATCCAAAGTCTCGTGACACGTCCACTGGTTTAACGTCCTAGAGCAGTTGGCGTCGTTCTGTCGGTCCACGTCTCCTGCCAAACAGACGGGTCACTAGGACAAGTTCCCGTTCCATTCTGGAGGGGTATCGGAGAGAGAGGGAGGGAACCTCCATGGACCGAATTACGTCTCACATGTCAACAGAGTCGTCACCGGTGTCCTGACCTTTTCCAGTCAAAAATAAGGTTAGGGTTTCTTTCCGTTACGGTTTCTTACGAGTTTGATGGCTTGTTAACGTGAGTAGAGTGTACGACCATTTCATTACGAGTTTTAAGAGGTTCCGTCCGAAGTGGTCACGTACTTGACTTGAAGGTCTACAAGTTCGACCAAAATCTTTTTCGTCTCCTTGGTGTCTAGTTTAACGGTTGTAGGTAACCTAGTAGTTTTTTCGTTCGCTCAAGGTCTTTTTGTAGATTTAGACGAAATAACTGATACGGTTTCGGAAACTGACACACCTGGTGTTGTTTGATACCTTTTTAAGAATCTCTCTACCCTTATGGTCTGGTGGACTAGACGGAGAACTCTTTGGATATACGTCCAGTGCTTCGTTCAATCTTGACCTGTACCTTGTTGTCTGACCAAGGTTTATCCTTTTCGTCACGTAGTTCCGACATATAACAGTGGGACGAATAAATTGAAGATACGTCTCATATAGTACTCTTTGTGACCCGATCTTCTTCGTGTTCGACCTTAATTCTAACGGTCCTCTTTATAGTTATTGGAGTCTACGTCTACCGTGGTGGGAATACAGTCTTTCACTTCTTCTTGATTTCTCGGAGAACTACTTGCACTTTCTCCTCTGACTTTTTCGACCGAATTTTGAGTTGTAAGTCCTGGTATTATAGTACCAGGATAGTGAAGTACCGTTTATTTACCCCTTCGTCACAGTCTGAAATAAAAACCCCCGAAGTTTTAGTGACGTCTACCATTGACGTCGGTACTTTAATTTTCTGTCAATGAGGAACCTTCCTTTCAATACTGGTTGGATCTGTCGTATAATTTTTCGTCTCTGTAATGAAACGGTTGTTTTCGGACAGATCAGTTCCGATACCAAAAAGGTCATCAGTACATACCTACACTTTCAACCTGATATTACTTTCGACTCACGTTTTCTTAACTACGAAAACTTGACACCACAACCTCTTCTGAGAACTCTCAAGGAACCTGACGTTCATCTAGGTTGGTCAGGTAGGACTTCCTTTAGTCAGAACTTATAAGTAACCTTCCTGACTACAACTTCGACTTTGAGGGTCATGAAACCGGTGGACTACACTTCTCGACTGAATAACCTTTTCTGGGACTACGACCCTCTCTAACTTCCGCCCTCCTCTTCCTCTGCTACCTCTTACTCTACTAGTCTACCGTAGGCTGAGTTACCTGTACTCAAACTCATTTGAGGTCTTCAATCACTACCTGTCCCTCCGGACCACACGACGTCAGGTACCCCAGTGTTTCTCAGCCTGTTACTGACTCGCTGACTTGACTTGATTTGACTGTCAACAGAACAACGGTCCGTTCAAACGCACCAATTGCCCACGGACGACACCACCCTTCGTCCGGTCTCTTAGTTTGGTTAAGGTTATGGTGAAAAAAGTTCCCACTGAGATCCATCCTTTCCCTACCAGTGTCGCCTCCTGAGGTGGGATACAGGACCTCGGGACGACCGATCCAAGACTAGCGTCGAGACGACGAAGGACCGACACGTTCTGGAGGTAAAGGAGGAGACAGTTTACCCTTTTTATTAGTACGAACGTAGTGTTCAAATACTTATCTAATCTAGTCTATTCAACAAACAGGTAAGAAAGTCATCTCATTAAATGGTTCATAAATAACTTATACATAGTATAAGGCCGGAATTCCATGGAGTCGTATATACTATTTGTTTTTAAGTGTGGGAATAGTTCGAATATAAGATAACTTACAACAATTAAGCCATGGGTTTATCCCAGAGTAAAGTGGATAAAAATTTTAGGGTAAAACGTCTACTTTACTTCCGAGTTTCACCAATTTATTGAATGGGTTCAAATATGTTGAACTCTCGACTCTAAAGACGTTTTGCGGGAGTTCAATGATATGACATCGAACCGCAGTGTATCACACCATAGTCTCCTTGGGTGATTTCTACCCGTCACCACACCTGACTGTCCGTACCGGAGTAATTCACTCGCCCTGATCCGATGTTCGAAACCTTCTTCTCACCCTCCCATAAGGTCCGTCCACGGACGGACCCCCGCATGTCACTCCGTCCGTACTCTTTCCGACCCTCTGCTGGACTACCCTCACTCCATCCACCGCCTCGACTCCTACCTTCCCCGACTTACGTCCTCCGACCTACGACCGACTCCACAAACGTAAACGGTCTGTTCGGAGACACTAAAGACCCGTCCCTTTATATCCTATGTTTATAGTAAAACTCTTTCCGATTAGATCATCTTCGTCTGGTTATCGAACCTCCTCCCCTCCTCTTGTCTTTACAGACGGGAGAGAAGACAAGTAGACCATCCACGGACGCACACGACACCAGGACCGCGGAGACCCTGAAATCAGGTAAGAGGGCCGTACGTCCGTTCCCGACCCCGTGTCGTCACGCTTTGTCTTTACGATCGGACTAAGGAGAGGAAAACACGGAAGTACACTGTCCTCCTCTATCCTTTCCTCTTCGTCGGTGTCTGAAAGTATCCCATCCAGACAAAGAAGAGGAGACGAAAAGAAAACATTTACCTTCGTCCCGCTTACACTGTCCACTCAGTCCTTCGGCGTCTGAAGTATCCCAACCAGACAAAATCCCCTTTCATACAGACCCTCACTTCAAGGTCTTTAACTAGTAGAATTTTGAAAATAAGGGTGAAGGGGAAACCTTTTAAAGTACAACGAGATTCGAGACTGTTGAGGTCAAATCTATTGACGATACACCTAGCATCATAAACAGTGATCTTTAATACATCCTTTATGAGTTTGGTCATGAAGGGTGTCACACAAGGTATCTTGTCATCAAATTCCTATACGAACACGCTTCGCAAGGGAGAGTTTATTCTAACTCTCTGTAGCGTGGGATCTAAGTGGGACTGGGGACTCGAGGTCTAAGTCCTCCATGTAACCGTTCACATGCAGTCACATCCTTTCCGAGATTTTTCAGGACTTCGTCTCCTTAGACACACCACCACAGGAAAGAGTGAGACGTCTGGAACTCTGCCCTCAAAGGTCTTACGTGAACCCTTTAACGTCACTCTGACTCTCTTTCTCGGGGTTCCGTTGTGTAAAGTCTCCCTCCCACTTCTCAACCTCCCTACTAAAAAAATAAAAACGGTATGGGGTTCCGAACACCCTCCTAGTTGGGGTCCGGAACTACCTGTCACTTTCGTACTCACGGGATTGACGACCTGACGGTCGTTTAAGGAAAACGCCCCCGTTCCCACCATAATAAAACTCCTCCGAAACTGTGATTCCCGAAATGGTAAGTAGGACGAAAGAAGAGGGAAACGTGGAAGAACAGACAACTACACTAGGGTAACACAAGGGACATCGAAGGGGACTGAGTCAGCACAAGTGACCGAATTATGGATGAATGTATGTAAAATAAGGATAACACAAACCTTCAGACGATAGAGGAGAGACGGCATTAGGGATACTCCTGTCTTCGGCACAGAATAATGACGATAGGAGGGTCACAGATCGTCGACGGATGGGTCGACCATACCCGTCCGAGAGATCCTTCTGTGATGAGAACCCAATGTGTCATCACCCGAGACACGACCCAAGATCCTCCTGTCCACTGACTCTGTCAGGACAGTGGGACCTCGAGTCACTCACCCCTTCCGTCTCGATACTTGAACTCCTAGTTCTCTACCCCTTCTTGTCCTCTCCCAGAAGACAACACTCCACCCGTAGAACAAGAGTCCACCCAGAGGGTCGTCCGGGATTACTCAAACCACTGTCGTCGTAAACGACAGTTGTATGAGTCGGTTCGACCCGGCCCCTTACATACGAGTCTTCACGGCCGAAGGACGAAGGAAGGTTTGAGTCAGGTAACACCGATCACGTCGAATCCTTGATTTGCAGACTAAAACAAAGTAAAGTTAATTAAAGGTAAAAGATTAACTTCGTCACATCTTAAAAGAAAAAATCAAAAAAAAAAAAAATTAAAATCTTAGAAATTAAGAATGATCTTAAAAAAAACTAATTTGTTAAAAGAAAACTCCATCCTGATGTAATGGGAAATTTGTGACTTTTATTTCGTAGGATGAACGCTACACGACATTAATATTTTATGCATAACCTAAAACTCCTGAATTAGGGTTTTTACATTTTATAATTATTAAAATTTTCACTAATATACAACTGTATCATTATAGAACCCTGTATGTCCGAATTTATTCTATATAATAAATAAAAAATTATTTTGAGTCAAGTTCGTAAATTCTTATTCGACAAGAGTACACGGTAAAAGAGGGGGTAGTGAACATAGACCAAAGATCCGTTAATTTTAACCTTGTCGAGGAGAAAGAGAGACAAAGGAGGGAATTCTTTACCCCTCGTCTCTAGTCGACGAAAATAAGACGCACGGTTTCAACCATGATGTAAATGTTTAGGATGTCTCGGTAGAAGGAGTACCCTGTAATCTCCGGTGAGGATTAATCCATTTTCCTATCGAAAGTCTCTCATAGGACGAAAAAGTCAGTTCTCGATTCGAACTTCATGCCTTTACCACACGACACGTGACCTCGGCACTTCGGGTCCTCGTTCCAGTCCGCACCTGGGTGGGTACCCGATGTCGAAGGGGGTCTGAGGTCGAAAGCCCTGGAAGGACACCTCCAACCACCAAGTGAACCCTTCGGTCGATCGAGCGGGTAGGAAGAGGTGGAATACTCAGGGGACCCGACCCACACCGACGGAGACTCTGGTTTTTCTGTCCCTGTCCAACTCCCCTAAACCCCTTTAACCCCTCGTCTTTCTTCTTAGACTCGGAACTTTTCTCGAGTCTCGAGTCGTCGAGTTCTCCCCTACACACAGACGGACTTTTTCTAAATTTTCTTTATTACCTTTCTTCTCACTCTAAACCACGGCGTCGAACCTACTACCCCCTCCCTCTGTACCATTGTACACGACAAGTTTGAGTTTGTTGATGGGGGTGGGGACTGAACAAACGAGTACTTAGTCTGGAGGGGGTTATGGTAACATTAGAACTCCCAGGAGTTGGACTTTTACCTGTGAGGCAACGACGTTGAGGATTAATGACCCGACCAGAGAAGACTCATCTCCTACAATAAACTCCGACCTCTCCCTAGACACCTACCTGAACCTCTATATTCATTTGAGACCGTACATGTAAAAATAGGCCTCTGTCAAACAGTAATACTAGTCTAAACGTTTTAGGAAAACCTGGGTCTCTTTCACTTTGTAAGGGGGCATCTCACGCAGCAGGAGTCCGATCGTCCTGAGAGACGGGTTCGGGAAGAAATGTCCGAAGGTCCTGTCGGGATGGAGTTCACGCAAGACGGGGGTCGTGACCTTTTCGTGGGGGGCCTAAAATCGTCCAACGAAAAGATAGTAAACGGGGGACAGGATTCGACGGTCACTACTGGACGGTCAAGGATGGTACGGGGAAAGGACATCGTCGTTTTGACAAAGAAAGGGTAACAGAATATCCACCTCTTCCTCTGCGGGAGACCGTTATAAGACGTTAGAAGGTCCCTGGGAGGAATATGACGGTCCGACGTACTGGGTAAACCTTTACAGGGGGGGTCGGGGGTCAAATTAGAGGGTCGGACATCGATTTGGGACCCCAGTGGTCTAGGGTCTATGGAGAAGGGTAAGGGGGTGGGGAGAACCTTGAGTAGTTTGTGCTAAATATTTCTAAGTCGGAATCTTAGTCTATCACTCTCCGAAGGGACCGCCAGATCACCAATTTTTACACGTCACGTTACGTCACCTACACCCAAGTCAGGGACCAGCCCTTCAACTTTAGGGTGTGCGACGTTTCGTCGACTCTGGATTGTGTCGGTTTATTTGAATTTTTTTTTTTTTAATCTATTACTTCAAGTGTGGACAACGGACCAAAGATCTTAAGATCGAGAACATTACGATGAAGTCACTACTCGTTTCTCATTTTCGTATCAATTCGTGTTAATGTCAATGATGTAAGGAAATCATGCATCCTCTCTCTTCCATTTTAAAGAAATTTTTTTTCGGGGGTTTGTAAAGAGGGAATTAACTGAGAGGACGAGGTTTCCAAAGGGAAGGGACACGATTCGTCAACGTCACTGTCGTGTCTTCGAGGCCTCCCTACACCCGAGCCAGTCTAGGGACGAATAAGGAGTGACACCATGGAGTCCGGGATGAAGTAGAGGGACGTGGACAACGAGAAAAGTAGACACTTCGTCGTCGTCACGGACGGGGGTCGGTGTGAACGGAATTCCCGAACACTTTTGGGCCACCTTTCCACCACAAACACAAAGTGACTGTACGACTGTATGTGTACACTATTAGAGGTCCAGAATGGGGTTCATTCTGGTGAATATACACTGTCGGTGACTCAGATGGGTAATGGTAATCACTGTGAGACCACGGAGAGCAAACCCCCTCTCTTGGCGAACTGTCTCCGACATCCAATTTTAGATCCGAACGAAGTCTCTCTGACGACAGTGTCACCGGGACTACGACTCTGAAACCCGTCACGAGAACGTGGGTAAAGTGACCAGACCTTACTAGTCTTCTCAAGGTCCCGAAGGGGGATGACACACGTGAAGTCTTTTAGAGGACTGACAACCAGTCTCCCATGTTTGAAGGTCAACGTTCTACTTATTCTAAACACCTAGACTACATGTCGTACCACCAATATCAATTATTATGACAATACATGGACTTTCAACATCTCTCTCTACCAGAATTTACAAAGATGGTGTGTTTTTTTCTTTACCATTAATACACTGGACTACGTCCACAATCGATTGAGACACCACCATTACCAAAACGTCATACAATCACTAGAACGGACTTCTTAGGGTCCCTACCGCCTCGGACCACCCGACGGCAGATACCCCAACGTGTCTCAGCCTGTGCTGACTTCACTGCGTCGTCGTCGTCGTCGTCGTGACTATGTTTAGCCGTACAACACGTGGAATTTGAATGTGCTACAGTACCCAGTTAACATAGAGTTCTTTCGTCCCTTTTCATCTTGGTTTTTTGAGGTCTTTTGGTAGACTGGGACTTTTACACCAAAGAGAGGGTCGTGTAAACGTCCAGTCGGTGTGACCGACCTACCCCCCTCGACATACCTGCGTGACCGATGTTGATATAAAAGAGTCCACTCGCAACTCGACGTCGGAGACACTGATTCTTGTCCTCGGGTCAGTACTTCTTGTCGATGGGTCCCGGTGTTGCCAGCACCACTAATACCCCACCCGTCGTTGGACCCCGTCCCCGTTCCCGCAGATCTCGGGAAGGAGAGTAGTGGACTCTTCTACGAACACCACTCTTCTTACGGTCCGTACACCTTGTAGTCCAGGACCCTCTCCCTCCTCGTACCAGGAACCCCACCTTGGTCCCCATCTGACCAATTCGTCGGGAACGTACCTCGGGGACGGTACCGGGTTCACGACTGGTGTCAAAGGAGGGTGTCCCCCACGTCTGCTGTGGACCCGTCTACGTCTCCTAGAGTGCCTCCTTCTGATACGAGAAGCCAGTCACGGTCCGTCAATGCCCAGACCCGTACCCACTCCCCGTCCATAGACTGGTCACTACCGGTAAAAGATGACTACCGGAACTGTAGTAGTCACCAGGTCCACTCACCTAACCGAAGGAAGCAGGTGTAGGGACTTTGTCTCAACAACTTCAGGTGGCGTATCGGAGTGGGCGTCGACTGAAATACTTGACGGACTCGTCAAACAGAAATAGGACCGACGAGTGTTCCTGGGGTCCTTCTCACGGGGTCAGGACCCCAAGGACCGTGACGTCCGGGTTCTGTACCGCGTCTGTAGACACACAGAAGTTCGGGACACCAAAGGTCCTACAACTACAGGTCGGATGGTCCACTACGACCTGTGTGGACCGGACTCCTGACACCAGTTGTGTAACCTCTACGTCTATGGTCTTCAAGGTGTCGACACACTAACCACGGTATTCCCTCATGTCGTATCCTCACGAAATCCAGGGGACTCTCCCTCCCTCCCCCGACCGAGGGTGAGAGGGATGGAGGAAAGATTTATGAAAAATCTTTTACTGTCATTACCATAAAACCTTTTCGAGGAAACGTACCAGACACGGTGTACCTTTCAGAAATTGACCGCAGTCCGTAGAGACCTTACGTGTAGTCGTGGGATCAGTCTAGTCGACGGGTTTTAGAGTCGAACCTCGAACTTTTTCGTAGAGCGACACGGGTCGAAGACGGACGACCAAGGTGCTCGTCACCGAGACCGAACGTGTGTCCTTACAAACCGAGAAGGGGGCTCTAGTCTGCTGGAGACGGGGTCGGTCCGGTTGGAGGTGTAGCGCGTGACAAGAACCGCTCCGTAGACGACCCAAGTCGTTTCGCCACCCGTAATTTTTTTATTTAATTGCCACTGACAAATAAACAAGATGAAAACGGAAATAGAGATACTGACTAGTCTTCCGTCGGACCCCTAATCCTTTTAAAGTAGAAAGAGGAACGAAGTCTCCGGCGGATTCGTCTCCCTTAAGTGAACGATCATAAAGTGTTAGTCAACTATTTTATCGAGATTTTTCAGGTAGAGGGTTACTCTTAAGGTTAGACAATGTAAAACTCGTTCAGTATACCGATTTTTACCAGTATTTACCCCCTCTCCCTCCTCCCATCTCTCTCTCTTTGAGATTACCTTCGAGTCTCTGAGCTAGTCGGTGGTCGGACGACGAAAAATCTTGAACCTCTAATAGAACTCAGAAGACCGAATTACAGTTCGTCATGGTCTTTCGGGAAAGGACGGGGTCGACGTATAACGAAGAGAAACTTTACACAGGGTCTCTCGTCCTATTAGAGAATCTTTCAGTGGAAGGGAGTGGAAGTGACCCTGGCGACAGGGCAGACCGGAAGGGTCGGAGGGAGAGGACCTCTTCCCTTTGTTCACGAGGACATCGTGGATCTGAAGGCCTTTACCTATGAGTCACGTCGAAGAGAGAGACCGGCAGACAAAGTCTTCAAGGCTGTGTGTAGAGAAACTATTCCAGTCTCCGATACTGTAGTTCGACGAGGCCATGGACAGTCAGTTCATGTAGACACTGGACTACCACCTCTTGTTCTTCCACTTCAAACCGTACTTCACTCACGTCCCGTGGGGGAGGTTCACCCACCGCCGGTACACAAGTCTCCGAGCACCCGAGTCCCTACCACGTTTCGTCAGTGGTCCCGCGTGACCCACGGTCCGGAACTCGTAGGAGAGGGACATAGGAGTGTGTCGGGAGCGACACTCCTCCAAGAACATAGGGGGAGTACGTCCCCTCTTTGTTCGGTCTCTCCCATTCAGTGAACGAACCCCCTCAGGTCATTCGTGGTTCCCTCGGTGGTTGCAGAACACATGAGACGACGGCGAGGCGGTAGAGATCACCTAATCGTAGAGAAAATTTCACCTAGGTTTTTTTGTCCCACCTAGGTCTTTTAGTCATAAGTGAGTTAAAAATATAGGGCATACCTGGTGTAAAAGTGTCCTGTTTCTTTTTTCTTTTTTACCTCGGACCCAACCCCACTACTTAAACCCCTTAAAAGGGTTTCACATCGAACAAATAAAAATATTATGACTGGAAATTAATACGGTACAAATAGAATCTTTTATTCGGTACGACTCCGATTCAATGTCGAGTCGAGAGACATCCAGGGGGACGGGGAGGCAGTAGACAGTCTCATCAGGAGGCAGAGAGTTTACGACGACCCCTCGTAGGAGTCGGTTACGACCTCTTCTGTCACCTCTCCTCTCAGGGGGAGCCCCGGGGAGGAGTTGTCACAGACACGAAGGAAGTGGACCCTCCGAACATGTCTAACACCAAGACACCGAAATACAGGGTAGCGTCCACGACACCATAGTCCCTCTCAGTCACGAGAGTGGACCACTGAAGCCCATCCGTCGTGTCTCCAGGGTAAGAATTGACAAGTTTCAGTCGGACTGTCTTCCCGGAGTAGGGTTGAGACTCTCCAAGACATCGTCCTCCGAATAGACTCGACACCACTACGGACACCCCTTACCGTGTGTACCCGACACCACGGCATTATGCAACACAGGACAGAACATCACAGTGGAGGAGGCTCTTCCACCTGTTTCGGGTCGCTATACGGCTGAAGTGAGAGGAGAGGTAGGGCATAGGTCCATCCCCGAGGAAGGTCCCAGGCCAGTCCCCTGTCCGAAGGGTCCTGACCCCGAGGCTTCCGGTGAACGTCCGGGACCGGTGAATCCACGAGTCCACGGGACCTCGAGGGGTTATCGTATGTGACAACGAGTCACATCCTGTCACACCAAGGGCCAGGCACCGAGAGTCGAGACCCATCCTGTGACAGGACCGTCCCGAAACGGGACCCTCCCCGGATCCCTACCTCAGACCTGAGTGTGGGTGGGACGACATGGGAACTCGCTCAAGGAAGTGGCACGGTCAGGGTCCAAAAGAGTTCGTAGTACCTTCAGCCACTCCGAATCGAGTCCCAGAAGAGCCTAATCCACTTCAGTCCAACTAGTCGCACGAGACACGGTGATTGCACGACAAGAACCCCAGTCGGTGGTCAGCACGACAAGACCGACAATGACACCACTGCATTCGTGAGACAAGAGTCAACATGCACCAACCACCGGAGGAGTGCAACGTCTCACGACACTACTCGTACGTCGACCGATGTACACAGAGACCGTGTCTGACATACATTAGACATCGGTCCCGTCACAAGAGACGTGACGTACCCAGGTAACCATCGTAACATCGGAAGATCGTTGTGGACGAACAAATCCCTCCATACTCTCGGGATTGGAGTCACGGTCTGAAACACTTGTCTGTCGTTTTTCACTTGAGCAACAGGAATTTTGGAGAGAGGACGAGGAGTTGTGATCGGGACGGAAGTCAGGAGACGACCTAGAACAGAGAAGTAGAACCTAGGTATCCCGGTTACCGTTCTCGTCTGATCACTGGGGTCTAACGACAGTTCGGTGTCCGGGAGAGAAATCTTCGAGTCCAAGTAGACCACGGACCACCCGTCTCCCATAGGAGTAGTCACACTCGGCCACCATGAACTTGGTACTGGGGGCCACCGGACCGGAGGTAGTGAGACCGGAGGCAGTCCCTGAGAGGAAGGATTAGAGACGGTCGAGTCGTAAACCACCGAACATCCCGACCTGCACGTAGAGTCGACGTCGTGGTACAGGAACTTGTTCAGGGGATTGGGAAGGCTCCTATTTACTCCTATTGCGACAAATAAAGACCAACTACACGGTCCAGGTCGGGACTGTCCACGAGCGACTGTGACCCGGCTCACTACCCACGCACCCTCCTTTCCGAACAAAACCGGTCGACGACTTGGTAATTGTCACTACGGACCCGAGCCGTTGTAGTCTCGACAGTTCTTCTACAGGGTGGACCGCCAGATGTACTCCCGAAGGCATCACATCAAAAGTCCAACCAAAAGTCTGGTCCGAGGGGTGAGAGTCCTCTACGAAACCCCAGGCGTCTGACTTCATGAGACGGATTACCCTTTCGAGACACAACCGACTCCTGGGTCCACAGTCGAAAGACATAAACATAAGTCCAAGAGTCATCCTGAACCAAATCTTTTTTAACAAAACACGGTCTTGTCACCGTGTTATAGGAAAGACGACAGTAACCCGTTGAACAATATTCTGAGGACTTTGATTGTGGTAAACTGGGTCAATAAGTAATCCGACATTAGGTCGATCGGACCCGGACGTCTACAAGTAGTACACTCAAAATATAAAAACCGGTGTGTCGTACAATCAAGGGGTTCGTCTCTAACTTGGGTACGGGGACGTAACCTTCCGTCTCAGAATTGGTTACCTGGCGGTTCCCTCCAGGAAGTAGTGCAGGTAAATATGGGTCGGGTTGTACCCATTATAAAAGAAATTAGTCTTATTACTAATACATTTATTGTCGCGTCGGTGGGTATCATAACATCTTACTCTATGATGTGTCATTATCTTTTTACGAATTCCACGAGTATTATTCGTGTTATGTTTTACTTTATCATTTTAGAGTTGACACACTCTCCTTTTCATGAATATATTTCCTATTCTTTCTTTATACGGTCTTACCATTCTACTATGATAGATAGAGACTTAAAAAAAGAGAAAAGAAGGGTCTTATAGTACCTGACCTAGACTATCAACACGTACACAACTCCCCTCTCATTCCCCCCACCCATTAGTTATTTTTAAGTCTTCGGACCCCAGCCCCTCTACGGTACACTCCCGTGTCCTCTTCGTGGAAAATGAAGGACACGAATACAAGAACTTAAAGGAGTGGACGGACATAAGTATTGTTTTAATTGTAATCGGTCTGGTTCAGGACTTTACGTGAGACGACGGTAAAGCCCCCAGAGGCAACTCGGGAGACTACTCAAACTTCGGGTCTGTCCTTGACACCACCATAGTCAAGAGACAGTCTGATTGAATCCGAAGCTGACCGGGAACTTTTACTCTTCACAAGACCCTCGTGAAGGGAGTCCGGGGTTTTATCTGTCCCGGCTTTTGAGGGGTCGTGTTCAGAATAAACAAAGGAAGAGCTCACTCGCGGACGAGAGTGAAGTGAAAACCACGGTAAGGAAACGGAGAGTTATCCGAATCTTCGGATAACTCCATTACTTACAGTCCGGAACGGGACCCATGGTTCCAACAAAATTAAGGGAGGTAAAGAGTGTCAGTCAACGAGGACATAGTGTGCAACGAATTCTCGACCCGGACCTCGGACGCCAAAACTAAACTCGCGAATTCAGATTCTTTCGTCTCGTGAAGTACCCTCGAGACTCCTTATTAACCACAGAGAAGATTTGGATCCGACTATTCGAGTCCCGGAGACAGACTATAAATATAAAGAAGAAAGAGGGTCACTCCGTGGATCCTTATCCGACTTCACAATCCCGACTCATAACACCGAACTGAAGGGACAGATGTCTCCTCGGACCCCTGAATCTCACTTACTCCCGTCTCCACCCCCCACCCATTCTCGGTGCAGAGCCTGTGTCGCCGAGCCAGAGGTCTGAAGGGGGTTGGTCTCCTTGGAAAGGAAACAAGGGCCCTCACTGGAGTCCGACTCCCACCGGGTTCCTCGACTTCTCAGGGTACCCTTACAACTACCGGACACCGACGGAACTGTCTTAAGTCCGTCAATAAGACAACAGAAACCCCTGGAGGAGTCTGAACCTGGACACCGGTTTCCGAACACAGGAAGTCTCAAACACAACCGAGACCGTCTCCTGGACTCTCCTTTGGTCCTTCAAGGGGCGGTTGGGGGGCCGGGACCGGCAGGACCGGCACACCACTCCCGTCCGGAGTAAGGTGGACCTAGCTCGACGTCCCGACGTGACCCCGAGAACGAAGCCGAAGTCGTCCTTCCACCGTGACCATACGACAGAGGACTCCCGGCAGTCACGAGACGGTCGACAAAGGACACATAATAAAGTAGAGTAGGAATTGGTGAAGTGTTTACTCTTTCAGTTCCGACTCTCTACAATTGAACAAGTGCCAGGGTCTCGATTCGATTTCCGGCTCCATCCTCCGACCGTTGCAACCGTTCCGGGAAAAGTGAGCAAAAGAGAGCAAAGGACTCCAGAATTGAACTACGACAAAGAATGTCGCAAAGTGAACAGTTCTACCCGCACACAGACCTCGTGGACACGGCAAGTGACGGGTACCAGGAAAGGACGTACAATGTTACGAGCCAGGAGTGACTTTCGGACACCCGGACGATATCCGTCTGGAGCAAAATGACGAGAAGTTAAGTGATGACAAATGTATAACGTAGAAAATATTTGTCTTACAAACACCCTTGGGACGCGGTTCAGACAACCATGGCAAAAAGGTCGTAAACACATGAAGTACAGAGACACAGGGCAAAACTATCGAAAGTGTCATGAAGGTTTACAAAGTAGTAATGATGTGAACAATACCATTAGTCGATAGTCGTCAGAGACTGAAATGACAAGGTCGAGTAACATCCGGATCTAAAACCAGTCGTTAAAATTCCTTATTTCGGAAAAAAAACCGGTGTGGTGCACCGAACATCCAAGAACCAAGGGGTTGGTCAACAACTCGGCCCGGGTGTCGTCATGAGAACTCAGGATCGGTGACTTGGAGGTCCTTTAAGGGAGTCCATAAAAAATATAAATTCCATATAACCAAAAAATTCTGTAGTACATTAGAGTGTAAATTATCTGATATTATGTCACATTCGTACCGAAATTATACATGACCCTTTGGTTTTCTAAGTGTACCGAATGCAATAACGTTATAAACAAAATAACCTCATCATCGTCCCACTAGAATACACTGATCTATTCAACGACTCTTTCACGACGGTACCAAGTTTAACATACGGTGCGAAAACAAGAGACTAATAACCGTGAAGTCCCCGTATATCTTGTCTCCTTGACCTTTACTTTCCTCTCCACTGGTCGTCGGTCACTCGTGTCTACCTCTCTCTCTGCACACGTCCGTCCGCCGTGGAACAGTCCTTCCCAGACACTGACCTTTGGTCTCCGCGTAACCTCCACGGGCGGGCGGGTCAGGTCAGGGGTGAACACAACCGACCACCGGTGAAGGCAGGAGACCGCGGGTCCCCGCAGAGTCCTGAGACCCGGTCCTTCCCACTACCACATTGAGACGGGAAGAAAAGGTCCGACACTTAAAAAGTTCCTTATATTCCTAGCCCTAATGTACCGACTTCCCGAGTAAAAATTGACCTTCGTCCATACTTGTCATGGTCAACAGTCGAACCCAGAAGGCAAGGAAACACTTCCCTTTGGTCGATCTTTTAAAACTCCTCTTTTGTCGATGGGAAAAGTAAAGAAAAGAGAAGGGACTTACTCAGAGTAAAAAAAAGAGAGGGAGAAGAAGAATCTATATGTACAAATTTGAGAATAGTGTATGACAAAAGAGAGGGGGAAATCAAAGAGGGAAAGAAATTTTTTCAAAAGTCCCTGTCCCATCCTCTTCACGAAGTAGAAACGAGGTGGTGGAGGACACCCTTCTTCCCCCGTCGGAAGACCAGGAGGGGTCACCCACCCTCGTCGGGTCCTCGACGACCTCCGATTTAGATCAGGTAGTGGAGGCAGAGTCGTCGTTTGTGAGTTTACCGGTTGACCTGTGAGGTGAACCGTCGTTATAGACCAGGGAAACTAAAAAGTTCGAAAGAGAAAGTCCGACCGTGTCCGTAGACCGAATCTCTTCCGCTCGTGACAGTCCCCCTGTGCGACGGACGGGTACTATCGCTGTTGAAGTCCCGGAGGCGGACAGTGGTATCGCAGAGGACCACCGGTCGGACACAGAGTGTCACAGAAAGACAGGGGTCCTGATGCAGCTACGGGGAGACTCGTAGGGACTGAAGGACTGAACGAGAGACTTATAACTGACCTCGGTCATAGTCCACTCCCCTGGGGACCACGGGTGGGGTGTTCGGGGAGTCCGTCTCCAGACTTCCGGACCGAGCGGAGGTTGGAGACTGTCGGATCCTTTCCTCCTCGACGATCAGAGAGACTGAGAGAGAGGACTAAACGAGAACCGGGTCTTTTAGTTTCGAAAGACTTGTACTGAGTGACTTTCTAAACGTAGGTGGTCCCCCAAGACAAAGGTCTCCTCCTGACGTACCTCAAACGAAAAGGTCGAGACCCTGAATCACTGAAAAAAGTAAAATGGAAAATTTACGCACAAGGTAGTCTCCTTCACGTCGCGAGGGACTGGACTAAACGAGTATCTTTGGACTTTTAATAAAGGTAACACGCAGAGAGAATAATGACAGACGGTACCTTCCCCGTGGTTAGAATGACCTACTTGGGTAGACAGATGGTGCAGACTGGGTGTGACATATTCGGGTACCGGGTAATCGTCAGAGGAACGGTGGACGAAGTCGGTCCTGTCCCTCGGAGTAAGACGGGTGACGGAAGGGGTGTGGATAAGGGAGACGGACCGACGGGGGAGGGGGTCCGAGGAAAACAGACCGACTGTGGTACGGAAGTCCTAAACCGAACTCACAGGCAAGGTTCTTCTGAACGGACTACACGGAGGACAGGGGTAGGGACCCCTCAACCTACGAACGCAATGTAAGGGTAATTAGGGACCCGAACAGAGAGAACCTCAAAAGGTGACTCGAGATCAATGACTAAATACTATCTCGACGAAGGGGTAGAAGACATCTGACTTGTGGTCCTCCTACCCCTTGGTGCCGAACACGTAGGATCTTGACTTTTACCGGACCTCGGTCTTCCGACTCGGGGACTCATGGGTCTTTTGTAGGACGAAGGCAGGAGAAAAGTAGACGAGGGTCCAGACCTGTCAAGGGTAAGTCGGAACTCTAGAGGGAGAGGGTCTCCGGGTCGGGGGGGACAATACGTCGAGACACAAGGTCATAGTGGAACCTGAAACAATAGGATCATCGTCTACCAGACATTTCCGTCTCCGGTACGAATGGGACAAAAAAAGAATATATACACGGGGGCCTATGTTCCGTCTACGAGGTATTGATAACTGTACTCGGTCAATATCCCCACAACCCAGAAGGGACACATCCACAAAAACGTTCTCTCCGCTGAAGTCTTCCTCTCGGCTATCCAACAAACAACACAGAGTCTTTCTACCTTGTTCGACTCCTCGGAACAAGGGATGACAGTCCGGGGTCAGACAGGGATCTGTCCACCGTACCGGTCTCTTTCGCCGTCCGGAGGAGAACTTAGACGACACACGTCTCCGGAGCTCATCCGGGGTGGATCGATGGTGGCGAGAGAGACGACCGTGGCAAGAAACGGGAACACGTATGTCTAGACTCTTGGTGAAGGAGTGGTTTAAGGGATATTGACATGTAGTTACGACAGATGATACAACTGCCATAACTACGACGGTTCTTTCAGACAGAAAGACCCTTCCCAGGGAACATACACCTAAACACAAATCACCTATCTCCGGGACTCACACTCGAGGAAACCGACAAGAGTTCCCCGAGACACTGGAACTCGTTCACTGGAGTGAAGGGAGACTTTCGTCTTAACTGTCGTGGACAATGTCTCAACACCGCTCCAAGTCTATACTAGTGACGTACTTTCACAGGACAATTACCTTTACGGCCTGGTTAAATCACTACTACTAACCCCCGCTGAGGACCGAAAGATTGAGCCCTCATTCGCGAGTATTTCGGGGTCCGTGCTCCCATCCCCCGTCCAAGGGGGTCGAGACGGACGAGAGACCACAACGAGTCGGTCAACCGGAGTGACGCGAAACGGTAGGAGAAGGAGTCGGTCCAGGAAAGTCGGGGACGCGACTGAGAAGTCGAGGGTCCAGGTGGGTAGTGGTGAGGGAAGTGGGAGACGGTCCGGTGGGTCCGGAGTGATCCGCTAGGCGTGGATGTCAGAAAGGGTTCACAGGTCAGTACACCTGTGGACTTTTCGACGGGTTTTACCTTAACAGTTTTGGGCCTCGTGGGGGTCCGGGAGATGGTAAATGGGTCTACGAGTTTGAGTCTTACAACCTCTACCACCGAGAATAGGGAGTGTAACTACCGATCAAGGGTAGTCAAGAGATTCAGAGACGGGGTCCCTAAAAGAGGTCAGGAAGGACGAAGGCAGAGTACAGTGACCGGATTATGTCCGATGGTAGTAGATTACCGACTCTCACCCCGGTGTGACTCCCCGTCGGTTGACCTTCATTCCTTGCATTTCGTACACTTGTCCCGGACCGTCTCTCGTCATCAATCCACTGTCCGGTTCTAACAGTAACAGTGAGGTAGGAAGGTTTAAGGTAGACTGAAAAGGACAATAGGAGTCTTCAGGTTCCTGAGAGTGCACCAGGTGGTCAAGGTGCACCGGGTTCGAACAACACCACTGAGTAACCGAGAGGGGAGGGAGAGAAGGTCGGTGGGACCGGTAGAAGGAATCCCTTCTACGAGAGGTCGAAACGTGTACGACAAGAGATACGGTCTTTATGACCCACGAAAGGAATTTGGGAAAAGAGTGTACGTACAGTGGTAGAGAATTTTCGGAATGGATTACCAGGGGCTCCTAGCCCGATCCGAGTGGAGGGTAATGTACCAAGGTGTCGTAGAATGTCCCGAAGAAATCAGTCGTGTGGACGTCGTCAAGTGAAACCGAAGACAAGGGACGTCGGGGTTCTCGACCCCAATAACACAAGTGACGACACAGGGTCCCGGTCCGGGTGTCACCACAGGTGTCGTCACAAGGGTCGCGCGCTCCTCGTCACGACGGGAGACTCATCGGTTTACCTTAGAGGATCTCGAGACGAGAAAGTAAGACACGGGTTTCTGGGGAAGGTCACCGACAAAGAGGAGTGTGTCTGGGGACTGGTACTTGTCCGTCACTTCCTTGAAAGGTTCCCATGGAGGATCAGGGATTCGTGATTCGGAATATCTACGTCTCGGGAGTAACCTGAACCAGATCCTCTTCTCTGTTGTGTATTAACAGTAGACGCATCATTCTAATAACCGGTCACCGATGTCTTCTGAGACATACATCTATTACCCCGACCCGGAAACTTCCTACTCATCCTCAAACGGTCCGTCCCCTCTGATGAGGTCCGTATGTCTACATTCGGTCTATACACCATGAGCCGAAACGTGGACCTCCGAAAAAGTGCTGTGTGTACCTCACTTAGTCTTTACTCACATCTAAAAGTACGTAAAGGTCCCAGGAGAAGCGTAAGACATGAGAGCAATCTGTAAGTAAAGAAGTGAGATCATAGACTCCTTTGTCTGTAGTGTCACATCGCACACTGACTGGTGTCCGGACCCAGGTCTAGGGTCGAGTCGAATCGACACACTGGAGTCCGAAGGCGGTTGGGTCACGAGGGGTCCGACCCAAGGACGGGGGCAGGATCCGCGGTACCGGTCATCGTAGACGACGGTGAGGCACCAGTAACCACAGGGGAAGTTTGTCGACGACACCAACCCCCGGGGACGTCCGAGCAGGAACCACCGGGGGACGGGAGAGGACCGACGGCGTCGGGAGGGGGGTGGGTAGGTTCGTGGGGCTCGTAGACGGCGTTCAGAGGACGGAGAGGACGAGAAAGAGGGGACCCTGAGTGTCACTCCTCCTCTAGACACCTGTCACCACACAGACTGTGCAACTTGGTCTGTTCGTCTCTCTGGGGGTTCGACGGTACCCATTATTGAAATAATTACACCGCGACGTCGTCGAAAGAGACCTCGGTGACTTTCACCCAGTCCTGAGAGGTCCCAGACACCCTCCCAGTCCATTTACTCGGACAAAACTTAAGGACCCTTTTGGTAAGGTTAATGTCCACGACACAAGTGGAAGGGACACCCTCGTGAGAACGGCCGTAAGTGGCGTCGGAGAGACGTGTCGGGTCTGTGACTCTTCATCAACACAACTCTCCGACAGGGGTCGAGCCCCCCGCCCCGGGTGTCTTGACCCAGTCCGGGGAGGTACCTCAAGGTCTGAGGTTTCACCCGATAAAGAGTCTCGTAGACCAAATCTGGAAAACGAACCCGATCTTGTCTCCAAGGTTAGAGATTATTCGAAAACGAATAAAAAAATAGAGGATGGAGTACCCAGAGGACAAAATTTTCAAAACAGACGGTCTGACGTAAACAATAAGTAACTTTCTGTCATATCACTCATCGTCATTTTTTTCGCTAACTACTCTTCCGACTATAAAAGGAATCAAAGATACTATATTACCGTCTACTTCATCGAGAACGACAAACTACTGTTACCGGTGTCCGAGCTCCAAGAAACAACTGAAGACAATTAAGGGACCTGTCGACACGCACCTCGGGTCCTGTGTCTCCTCCAATTATAGGTCGATAACGATCACCCACACCCCCACACCCAACGGGCCCGGAGACGTACCGAGGGGAAGGAGCGAGAGTGAAACCCACTCTCGTGTGACTCCCTCCCCGGGTACCCTTTCCCACGTCCCTTTACACCCCTTACTTCAGTGTCTCTTAGACCCCAAACCCGGACACTGGTACTTGGACGCCATGAAAAACGGGGTTTTATTGAAAATAACCAGAAAATAAAAAATTTATAACATATTTAAGGGTAAGACTCAATTATGGAAAAGGACCTTAGGAAAAAAAAAAGAAAAGGTTGTCTCAACCCTGGACCACGTTGTTTGTGTTTTGATGGACTTTGACGACGAAAGGTATTAATTGTTACTACCACTCAGACGGAGCCTGACGGAGTTCGGTCACCTACAAGCCCTACAAGGGTCCAGAACTGTCGTGGTCACACACTAATAACCTTGGAAAACGAGATACCCTCTTCCTATACCCCTAAGCGAATAGTAACCGGCTAAATAAGGTACAAGAGTTTTGGGATCTTTTGTTTTAATACTTGAAGGATGTCAGACTTCATGTGTGTCCCACAGGATGTGACCGAGTCGACCGGAAACTCGAAACTTGGAGTCGGAAAACACACCCCGATGTCACCGGAGAAGGATAAGTCTTTCAACTCTCTTTCAGTCAGAACCGAAGAAGAACCAGTGTGTGTTCGGGTACCGTCCGGACAAGAGACCTACCACGAGGTCGACCAGACTGACAAAACCAACTTACTCGGGTACTACGGGTCACAGGACCCCGTCAGACTGACTGAAGAGGAATAGTCAGTCCTGAACACACTCCAACGTGAACGAACTCGTTATATTGGTTCTTCGGGGTTCTCGTCTCGGTCCTCTGTTTCTCGTCTTTGTCAGAGAGGAACAGAGTATAGGTAACAAATCGATCGAGTTTTGGTCGTCAGTAAAGTCTGAACAGAGGACGGCGGAACTTAGGAGGTCTTCTCTCTGTGCCAGAGACAGGGTCTCGAGTGTGAGTAACAGAGGTAAACCCAGTTCACGGGTAGGACTTTGACACCACCCCAACCACCCTGTAGGGTACGGACGTGGACCCCGATCCGACACCAAGACCCCATCGGACCTAGAGTGGGATCTGGATCCGCCACTGTGTAGGGGAAGAGTAGTCGGACACAAACGAAAAGAGGACCCGGTGGACAGGACACAGGACGCATCTACTGTCGCCCGACGACCATGTGACATAGAGTCCGACCCTGGCCTGGGGAGAGAAGTAGAGAGAGGACGCGGAAAGGAACACCCGACACTCATGTGTACCCGACCCGACTCCCAGTCCCTCGGAAGTCCCGGAAGGTCCCAGATGAAAACCCCTCGCGACTCGGATAGGGGTCTTCGTCTCTCCTAAACCGGACTCCCTGGAGTCCACAGGTCTCGTCCTCTACATTTCAAACTGGTATAAGGACCCGACACCCCATCGGACCAACAGCCCCAAGATACCCACACCAAGTCGGGAACTCCGGTCCTCCCCCGGAGAGAGACTAGACCTGTGCAGAGAAGGTCCTGCCCGAGTAGGTGCGCAGGGACTTCGGGTGACTTTAGGAGATGGAGTGTCACCGGATGCTGACCAAGGAGAAACCCACTCGGAAGACCCCTGCCTGTCGTCCGGCACCCTACCCCCGTCACACACGCACCCACACCCCCGAGGACACTGTCCCAGCTTCCACTTCTGTCAGGGTGGGGGAACCCTTCTGCCCTCCGCGACCAGTCCGGGGGACTCCGACACCCCGGCCACGGCGCCCGAGAGGGGCAGGAGGACGGACGTGCGACGACCGAAACTGAAGGAACGGAAGAACAAAGTCCGTGTACAACCATCTAGCTGAGTCGTTTCCTCTCCTCCACCCATGACGAGTGTCAGGTGCTCGTACACAGTCCCGAGGTGTTCGAGACCGAGGATATGAGGGTTCTCCCTGTCCTACTGCCAGACAAGCCACGGGTGTGAAACCCCCGTCGAGAAACGGACCACACACGACCCCGACCCGTCGCACCGTCCTTCTTTAGGTCGGGTCGTCGGGGGGTGCGACGTGGAGTCAGAGGGCGAGAGAGTCCTCCCTGTCAATGGACACTGGAAGGACACAGTCAGGAAGAGGGGAGAAAGAGACGGTAGGAAAAATGCCGACTGAAACAAAAGACGTGAGTCGAAACCTTCGTTAAATGTTCAGCAAGCACACGGGGAGTGGGAATGTCGAGTTTGGGTCTTCGAGAAGGGACAGGAAACAGAAGTAGTGTGGGTCAGCCGTTGAAATTCGGGACCCCGGCAGGCACGTTCGTCTCCGGACGGACGGGGAGTGGTGACCGGGTCCGGGTCAGTCCCCGGGACCCAGGGAAGGACAGACCCGTGACAGGGAGGAAGGAGGAGACACGGGACAGGTGTGTCGTAGGAAAAACATCGGAAGCGGAACAATGAGAAAAAAGTGGGACAAAAGGGATGTGCGTCTGGATCTCAGTCTGAACTCACACTTGGGATCAACACGGTGGATATGGACCCACTAGAACCTTTCACAATAATTGGACCTCAGAGGACCACAGGCAGGACGGCGGAGTGTTCCTCTTGCTCAGGTCTACGGGTCGCACCCTCAACGTGTGTCACGACAGAGAGAGGTGTGGGGGTGGGGGGTAAAAGGACTTCGTAGGAGGAGGGGAGGACTCCGAGGGAGAAAGACCCTAGAATAGAACACGGAAGAAGAAAACAAGGAGGGAGAGTCGACGAGGAGAGGGGAACATTTAGAGAAGACTCGTGAATAGCGTAGACGGTCTTGACGTCTCGAGTATTCGGACAATGAGTCTCCGGAGACACTTGAGACAGTCTCCGCCACTGAAACCGTGCCTTTCGACGTGTGTGTTAGGGAACGTCGGAGAGCAAAACTTTGAAGGGCCCACGGCTACGGAGTCTTGGATAACGGACGGGTGGCGGCACGACAGGGAGTGGTCGTCTAAAGTGGAGTCTCTGACCCCTCCCCTACGTCGACTCGGGTCACCCAAGACCTAAGTTTGGGACCGATACAGAGTCGTATTTGTTCTCCCAGAGGAGTCGGTCCTCCCGTCCGTCTTCCACCCGAAAAGAGAATCGTGGGGGAAGGGATGGAGGATCAAGTGTGTGAGTTCAATGGGTATGAAATTTTTGTACGTTTCCCGATCCTGGACAATTTGTCGTAAGACATGGGAAGGAAACGGAAACTCTAAGAGACTCACGTAATCGTATAATTTTAGACTTTTCAGACATTACTTTTGTAGACAAAGTAAAATACATTGTCCCTTAAAGGACCGTCAGGTCACCAATCTTGAGACGAGTTCTAAGGTACGGAAGCAACGACTCCCGGATCACAGTTAGGAACCAGTCCCTTGATTTTAGGGTGTTCGATTTTTTTTTTCTTTAATACATTGTTTCAAAAGTTTGACCTGACTGGAACCGTGGAAGGGAGGAGAAAAACTCCTTTAGAATGGTCCGAGACCCTATGAGACATCCACAAAGAGGGTTCACTGCCCACCTACCTGGTGTGGAAAGTCTTAGTGACGTCTCTGTCTCGTAACACACGTGAAACGTCTCCGGGCTACCTACACCCACGACCGACCTTCCTTTCTCTCGGAAACGGATGTCTCTGCCCCTACACCTACACCCCGGTCTTAACTCCCGGAGGGGGACGGAACTGGACGGAGTCTGAAGTAAGTAGGACTGGGACCAGAGACTCGTCACGTTAGACACCCGGACTTGGTTTGACAAAGACCCATAAAGGGGATGCTTTAGACTAAGGAATGGGAAGGCACCACAAGGACGACACAGAACTCCGGAGGTCTAGGAGAGAGAGGGTCGAGAGGAAGGGACACTGGGAGAGAGGTACCATAAGAGTCCTCTCTGACTCCCCCTCTTCGCCGACAATAGAAGTAGGAAAAGTCATCGAACTCTTGTGTACACAACTTGAACTTCTACCAGAACACAAGAGTCCTTCCTTTGTATCAGGGAAGGAAGGAACGGGTCGGGGCCGTACGGACGGGCTTGACGATGCGGGAGAGATCGTGGGTAAGACAAAGGTGTGGTCTTATAGACTGTCCCAGGGGTATCACCCCGACGACAGACCGTCCCCACTGGTCCCAGCAACCGACGGGAGACCCTCAGATCGGTGGATCTAGGAAGAGGGACCCCTTCTGATAGAAGAGTACACACGACGAAAAACCAGACAAAGAATCTAAAAAAAGAAGACGAAGTTAAAAAACTTCGTATAGTAGAGACTCCTCAAGAGACGAGACTTCTGTGTCTCCATTCCTCTCTCGACGAGAACGACTTCCGTCCACATGACCCTCCCCGGCACGATCCCGTCCACCAGAACGAACGGTAGAAGAGGGGTGGGACGAAGGGACGTACGACCCGTCCGACCGGAAGGCAGGGACGGAAGGGAGATTCCCGTCCATCCCTATTGACCCCTCCCGGTCTCCTACTTCTCCGAGTAGAACACTGATCCCCACGTCCCGAGCAACGACCTCCTTCCCTACCCCTCTGGGGGTTCGACGGGAACGGTAGTGGAGACTCCGGTTTCAAGAGGAGGGACTCAACGACGTCTCCACACAGACACGTCGGGGGGTGGTGTCTCGTCTCAGACGAGGGTCAAACCGTGTGTGTCCCCAGAACCGGACCACTAACGAAATCCTGGGGACACTCCCAACCACAGACACGGCACAAGGGAGTGGAAGGTTTAGGTCCGGGGATTACACAACTCGGTCTGAACCGGAGACTCCCCGGTACGACTGTCCGTCCTTCGTCCGAAACGACCAGAGGGTCTTCACCCGGAACCGGAACATGTTGTCCGATCCATCCTGGACAGAGGTACTCAAAGGTGACTCGACCTCGAAGAAAAGGTCCACCCGTCGTATCACCCTCTGTTTCCTATGGGGGTCAGGTTAGATCTAGAGTGACAAGACCGAAGACAAATATCCTCCTTCTCAAACGGTCGAGCCCTACGTCCGAAGTGGCACCTTCTATAGACGTACGACTCACTCAGTACCCGGGGTCGTTTGAAAGAGATACGTAGAAAGACCCATACCTGGTGTCTCCCTAACAAACAAGATCTTAGAAGAGAGAGGCCAGCATACCGTATCTCCTCCACCCCTTAGGGAGTATCCTCTTCTATTACACGATTGACTACCAGGACCGGAGAAAAGTCCTGCCTTCCTGGCACCGTCGTGGTGGTCGGAACCGTCACTGAAGAGAGATCAGTACCTCTCGAGGGGTCCTCGGCGGCCCTCGAAGTGGATACTCTGGCACCTCGACCAGGGACGTCCTCGTGTCTGAGTCCGTCGAACCACTCCCGGTCCGACCGTGACTCGAACGATTGTCGACCATCGGTCCCGAGGTCGAGGTCCCTCGGGGTCCTTGTTTCCCCGGGGTTGTCATCCGGACTCTCGAGTCGATGGACGGGACGACAGAGGCGACCCGGAGTCTCCGGTCGGTAGACCGACCCCTCCCTACGACGGTGTGACCGGGTTCTCGTAGTTCCCGGTCACGAGAGGCACCCTGTTTCCTTCTTCGACGTCCCGACCCGTCTGCCCCACCCCACTCCCCTCCCACAATTTCCTTGAAGTACCCCCGTGAGGGAACATAGTTAACGGACCCTCCATTCCGGTTCGAATCTTTTTCTTTTTTCATGACTCATGCTTTACTTCCAACGACTAGCCCTCGAGTAAACTCCAAGTCGAGGAAACTCTTCGTCTACTGAAAAGAGGGACCTGTTTCCCGAGCTCTAAAACATGTTGTGAACCTCCCTCCCCGTCAGGAATTTTGACAATCAAGTCTTAGACAACGGGTCGTACACGTGACTCCGGTCATCCAGTCACACACACTTGCCGTATCAGGGAGACACTTCTGGGTCGAGAGCGCCGGGTACCGATTCGGGTCCCCTCACGACCCACACGGGTGAGGGTACACCGTAAAAAGGTCACCTTCATTTTTGACCCGGGTCTCTGAGTCGAGTCCACTCGTCTCCCACCCGGACTCCACCGGAAAGTGGTCGTCGGGACAGAAGTGTGGTGTCCTCCTTCTCGGTGAGGAGGAGAGGTGTCTCGTACGAGACCTTGGCCGGTGTCGGGAGGCTCCTGGCGGACGGAGGGGTGGTCCCTGACCACCTTCGGTTCAGGAGGTCGAGGAGCAGAAGCTTGGTAAGACTGTTGAAAAAGTCCTACCCATCGTCAGGGGACCTCCAGGGGTTCGGGTCCACTCCTCGAGGTTTCAAGAAGGGAGAACTATTCCGACCTCACACCCTAAGGTCCCGTGTACCGGACCATCCACCATGTAGGTCCTCTGGTCTCCCCTAACTGTCTAAACGTCCGAGTGGGTGAAATCCTCCATATCTCACTCTCGTCCAAGTGCCTCGTCAGACTCTGAGGAGGAAGGACTTCGGGACCGGCTACCCCTCAGATCTTCCACCCCGTCAACGCTACACTACCCGTCCCTCAACCCCGACGGTGGTGGACGACGGAAACGATCCAGAGTCGGGGACACTTACGGTGTAAGACTCATTTCTCTATCTCGACCTAGGAGAACTCAACGAAGACCAAGAGGGTAAGGAACAGACTTAACCACCCGGTACCTTCTCTTACCGGTCATCCCGCAGTCCGATCCACACACATCGACCCCGTTTGGAGTGTTCTGACATGTGGGTCGTCCTCTCGTAGAGTCGGTCCTGCCTGTCCACCCGGACCTTACACGACGTCTTTAGTACAAAGAGACCACTCTAATTTCGACTCGTGGCCCGTCCGAATCCTAACTCCCTACCGGACGGTAAACCCCTTTCCTAAAGGAGTGACTGGAGTATGGAAGGTACAGTATCGGTCCCTTCTTTGGGACACTAAATAAAACAAAAGATTTCGGAACTCTTACAGACCAAGTAGACCTTTCTTGTTTCGTCACACTCTGACTTCTCCAGGGGAATTGTTTACGGTCCCTCTTTTCTGGAAATCGTCTTTCTAGTATTCACAATTTCAGGTGAGGTCTCAGCGGGTCGAAACAGTCCAAAAGGTCTTAAAGTCCAGAAAGGAACATCGTCTGTACAATGGTTTCTCCTTTGACTCGAGTTTCCACCGTTTGAATAATATATTCCTTTCTGGACTTTGACCTTTTAGAGAAAGGAAGCGGTAGGAGACCAAAAAGGAAAGACCCGTTTCTGTCTGTTACCTCCCTCCACCCCTTCTCGTAGGAGGGGAGCGTCCGACTCGCCCAGTCGAGATCCGCTCATCCTCGACGTGACAGGTCTCCTCAGTGGATTTCCACTCGGGAAGTTAAGGCTCGTGACGGTACAGTCGGTCACGACATCGACTCAGACCATTCGTTTCCGGTGTTGGGGAGACAGGGGTGCCCAACCACCTTCGTCGACTCGTCTCCACCGTGGGTCGTCTATTCGGGGGATCGACACGAGCGAGTGTAGGAACCACGGCGGGGTACAGGCACAGTCGAAAGGAGTCCCGACGACACCCCGACGACACCGTGCCACACTGGGAGAACGTCCGACCTCGAGGACAAGTGGTAGGGAGGAAAAGACGGACACGTTGTAACGACCTGTTGATCCTTCCTTTGGTCTTCTAAGGGGATCAGAGGACCCAGGAGGACCAGAATTCACAGGTGAACAATCCCGAGGGGATGACTCCGTCGTGGGGTGGTGAGCGGAATCGAGAATTAGTAAAAGAAGAAGGACTGTAAGTAAGGTTAAAACACCAGTAAAGGAAGAGAGGGGCCACCAATAGGTGGACGTGACCCGAGTTTACGATACCGACCAGGTCCTACCAGGTCTTCCGACTCCTCTTAGTCCCCACAGGAGGACTTGAACCCTGGGACACTTGACCCCGGACCACCTCCTCCGACCTTATTGACCAGGTTTTACCCCGTGTTCCGAAACCTCTCCGTACCCCACCTGACGACACACCAAAGACTACCGAGACGACCCGACAAGACCGTCACGAACGAACATCGGTCCGACCTGACCGATGTCCGACCCGATCCTCTGTCCCAAGGACTAACCTACGAACAAACGGTCCCCAGAACTTTCTGATCTAAGACTAAATCTCGTAAGATTAATATTAATATATAGAGGTAATTGTACTTTTAATTAAATCAGGAAGAATAGAATTTCACGGATTCCCTAGGACAGTAATCGAAAGGACGATGAGAATCCATTGTCATTGGTTAGTCGAAAAATTACGTCGCCCTCCTTGACACACCTTTCGATACACACTGTCGGCTTTAAGGGGATTATTATACTTAAGAGACCCAAAGTATACGACGTCTCAGGATTTAAGATGGTCACATAGAGAAAAAAAAGTAATTAAAAAAAAACAAAAATTAACCTCCTATCAATGAAACGTCACGACACGACCACAGAGGGTATGACGGTACACACTCGGTCGACATTCACATGTGGTCCGACTCGAGGGACACGCTATGCCCTCGAACGGTGATCGACGGACAAAATGTACACCATTACATACACAAAGTCACAATCAGAGAGTCAAGTAGGGTGGGAGAGGAGGGGTGGGTGGGGGGTGGTACAGGTATAATCGTATAGAGGAAATTCCATCCTGACGACCGTTTCTTTAACCCCCTCGAAACAGGTTTCAATTCTTTATCCACAGCCCAATCATTCTTCCAAGACACCCCACGACTAAGAATAGGTCAGGGTTGGGGTATGGGGAGTGACCGTTCTGACCACCGGGAAAACACAGGAATCAACAGTGATGTCATCGAAGACTCAACACAAAGACCTGGTGACAATTTAGAGAGTAGTAGACGTCCCGACCCGACCGTTCTCCGTCCTGCGGAGGGACTCCGGACCAGTCATTCCACGGGGAGGGGCATACCAGAACCAGAGACGAGGTCCCAGTCTGTAGGGCCCCCGGCCCCTAACGATCGTGACATGTACGGATCCCACCCTCCTACGATAGTGACTCGGGTTGACCTCCGGTTCGAAGGACTTCTCGTCTACTTGAACGGACTCACTGTAGGTCGTCGGACCAACTTATCGACTCACTGTTGTATCCGTGGTTGAGACGATGGGTCTATCGACGGGGAGGGGGTAGGAAGGGGTGGATGACTGACGAACAATGTTCGTTACACGACACAAGGGTCGACACAAATTACTCCACCCTTTTGGTCCAACGAAAGACACTGTGTGTCCCAAGGACAGGGTACAAACTACCCAAGAGCGAACCCCGATGTCCAGGTCTGGTCCCTACTCACCACTCCTCGCAATTCCGTAACGGTCGAACTCTGACTCTACCTATTCTCTTTTGAACCTCGGAGTTTTTTGAAGAGGAACCCAACGACGTACTTACGTCTCCAGGGACCAAGTGTGTGTATCTGTGTGTATCGTTACGAACTTCAGGTCCGACCCCCTTTGAATTACTAGAAAGTTTAGACTATTTAGAACAGGATCGACAACTACTCCAGTTTGTGAAGGGAAGACTCGAGTAAAAAAAGTAGGGTAGCAATTTCATCCTTATCACTAGAAACAGATGTACTCAAACCCAAATTCACTCCACTGGAATCTTCGTGACAGTCGAGATGGTAAAAGGTCAAACTCCTACCGAATCGGGCTACAGGGGAGGTCAGGACATCCATCTACCCACCTTCACCTACGACACACATATGAACTCAATTCCACATCCCGTCTTCCCGTACCCCGAATAATTTCGACGAACATAATGGACACGTGATCCCCATTGAACTTCCAAAAGGGAGGAAAGCGAACCGTCCACGTCAAAGAAGGAAGACCACTGACAAAGGACAGTAGAAATCCCACAGGGGAGAACGGTCGATTAAATTTAACCGTGAATCCTCGTGGAGACACGAAGCATGTCGAGGAACGAGAGTTTGGGTCTTTGAGTTACCAATACAATGAAACGTTGGGATAGAAACTGTTTTCGGAATTTATCTTTCCAAGTAAACCTCGGACACATGAGTTGAGAACCTTTTCTACGTCTTCTACCAACCGACGAACGACTCTAATGAAACACTGGGGACCCTAGTACGCAGGACAACGATAAATACGACGGATGAGGTACGGTGTCGACAGGGGACCGACGAAGTTCGTACCGAGAACGGACCACGACGACGGACGACCTGTCCCGTTCATGTCCCTTCCGTCGGAATCTTCTGGTCCTCGGGAACGATCCTTGGACAGACATTCGTGTAAGATGGACCGACAGAAAAAGGGTAACCTTTACACTCAGACACTATCGGGACCCCTCACCTCAATCCTTGCACCTTTGGGGGTGCAAGGGACAAGATCTTCAGGGAGTAGGAGGGGTCGGAGGAGATGAAGTGCAATCAAAGCAAGGGAGTTGTGAAACGACAAATTGTTGACAAAAGGGTTTTTGACCTTTTCTTACAGATAGAATTTGAACCTCGTTATCTACTCCAAACACCTCGGTCCGACTGGAGTTCTCCCCAACGTGGTTGTACTCTTGGGGTAGTACTGGGTCTCCTCCGTGTCCTGGCCGGGGGTTGACACCGGACGTCGAACGAGAATACACATCAGTCGACAAACTAAATATTTGCCAATTCCTAGTGGTTTCTACGTCGTAGACCGGTAGTTCGTAGAGGTGGATCCTTCTTCTTTCGGACGAGGTAGTAGCGGTCCCGAAGGCCGTCCGTCGGGTAGGACAGGAGTAGGTGCAGGACAACGGTGTGTGGAGGTCCCATCTGGTCCTCGTTCCTTATACCGTTCAGAGACAACGTCCTCTAAGGTAGACAAAAGGGACCAGAGTTCCACTAAGACAACATACTGTTTAGACATTAGTTTGAACCGAGATTTTTTATTTTTAGAGAAGAACATGAGTGACTGACATAACCTCGGAACCCGCTCACAGAAGGAGACGGGCCCGACGGTAAAGGGACGGAGATTCTACTTCTACCGAATCCTAGTCGTCTCTACATCGCGACCGGTCTCGACGTGAGTCCAACCGGTGACGAACGTCTATTTCGACCGGACCCCTGGGCCCCCACGACAGTGGAGTCAGATCCTCGGGAGATGTGGTCGGTCGAGCCACCCGGTTCCAGTCAAGTAAAAAGTCAAGAGGTGAGGGATATGGTGTTAAGTACGAAGACGAGACAAAGACCCAGGGAGTCCTTGTGGACGACAAGAACTTAATTTCCTATTTCCCAGTCCGTAGTTTGTACTATATGGAGACCCCTGTCCCTGGACCACAGTGACTACCTTCCCGGAACAAACTACAAAGGGGTAGAGGAGGGGAGGAGGGGGTGTTCGACCCGGTGACAGGTATCTGTCGTCTCTTCCGAACCGACACTCACCCCTCGACCACCGTCACCATATAAGGGTCACGTCGAAAGGAAAGGGGCGTAGGGCGTTTGGTGATAAACTTTTTCCAGACTACTTCGACAGTTCAACCGACGGCCTAAGTAGGGAGGGGAGACCCGTATGTCACTCAAACGACCCAACTACGAACACTTATGTTTGAAACCGAGGACCTTCCGTGACGTCTCCTTCTCCCACCCCGAGTCCCGTGGGTTGATACAGTGGTGCAGGTGGTAGGGGTCCTCTGAGGAGTAGAGAAACTATCCTGGAGTCACTAGGACCCGAGGCGCAACGGGTGGGACGGTAAGAGGCACGGTCCTCACACTCCACTAGGACGGAGCGACCGAGGACCTCGTAAGTCAGAACGAGGGGAGGAACACCACGACAACTCTAGAACGAACAAAACAGTTCGTCTCGTCCGTACGCGACCAGGGACCGAAACCAACGAACGAGTGGAAACAGTGGTACGAAACGAGAACAAGAAAACAAGGATATTTAGAAACGTACTTCATAAATAGGAGTGTCGATTCGGAGGGAATACCAGAATTGAGAAGAAAGAACCAGTATTCGACACGTCGTCAAAAACGTGAAACCCTCTTTCACCAACTGAGATGTCTACGAGAAGGTCATCCGGGGACACCGGTCCAGGGTCCCGGTGGTATCGGGATGGGGTTGGGGCTGAGAAGGTCCCGGAGGGGACAGTCCGTATACTGACTGATGTAGTAGAGGGGAGAGAGAGGAGAAACGGGGTCTAGTCACCTGGTAGGGGACGGGCCTAGGAGAGAGAGGTGTCTGAAACCGTCGACCGTCTACCATTGTCCGACACCGTCATAAGTCCTTGCCCGACAGGACGTGTGTCTGAGGAGAGAGGGAAAGTCGAAGGGCCTACTCGAGGGATTGTTAACGGACATTCACAGAACGAACTCTTCTGTCCTACGGGGAAGGGGGCGGACACAGTCTTCGACCGTTCGTCAGCTCACGACCGGTCCTTACTCCACCGTCGACCGGGCTCCCTCGACCGGACCCGAGGGACGGGGAGGACTTACAGAGGTGATTCATATGGAGTGACCAGGACGTGGGACTCCACACTTCCCCCGACTACCCGACGAGTCCTTCCCACGACCTTACACAAGTGAGAGGGGCCGGAACCTTTGGGTAGGTACCTACAGAACCCCGTGTGGGAATCCCTTTCGACCGACCTGAGATTGATATCTTCTACGATAAAGTCAGGTTCCGAAACGGACTGTACTCTTAGGAAACTTTCGCCTTGTCACCCCATCACTTCCATCCACATACCACCTCTGTCTCGGTCTTACCTCGACCCAATCGGGTTCCCGACACGAGGGTTCGTCTTGGCTCCCAAGGAACGACAAGGGACGGGGGAAAACAGTAGACGAAAACGGAGACCAGTCCTTTCTTTTAACCTGCCCTTATGATTTCGGGTGCGGACATTTGAGGAGAGGAAAGTTCCGAGGTCATGACCCGGAGGCTGAGTTCGTCATGTAGATGAACTCGTCGACGGAGAGTCCGACGGGACGGGGGAAGGACGAGACGACAAACTGCCTACAGTCTACCGTCCCTCGGAGGCCACCGGACCCCTCGTCCTAGACGAAGAACTGACACCGACGGACTCCTGGAAGTTGAGGGACGGGTGATGACGGGGGCTGTACCTGACTTACTTGAAGTCCACGACCCACCAGCAGTGGTGGAAGTCCTAGTCGAGTATGGGAGGTCACGACTGTCCAACCTCCGTCCAACGGAAACCCTCGACTCTACCTAAGACGGATCCCGTCCGTCCCCGGTCTGGAACCCTAAGGGCCTACTAGGAGTGTTCGGGACCGGAACGTCGAGTCCTCATCGGGTTCCTGAAGTTTCCGGAGATCCCGAACCGTGTCGAAAGAGATATCGGTGAGGGAATTCGGTCTTTATTCTAGAGAATCTTTTTAATCTATATCAAGAGAAGCACAAAGACATCCGAGAACGACAAATCTCGACCTCCTTCGACTGTAGAGACGGGGACGTATTATCGTGGGAGTGAATGGACCGTAATCGGCGACTTTACCCGTCGAAGTCGGGACCTAGGACATTAATTACGGAATCCATCAAGAGACACGAGGATCGGTAAGGAGTCCAAGACCCACCAAGGGTCTCCTCCCGATCCAAGAGGTACTAGGGTACCGGAGACTCTAACGTCCCACCCGTACCCGAGTTCCAACTACTGACCACTCTAGTGTATCATACAACCAAGTCACGAAACCGAAACCACAGACTTCCTTTAACTTAGGTTTAGAGTCGACAATCCATATGTTCAAGACAGAACCCCAACTTGGGAACTGACGCCACTCGGACGATCGAGTACAGAACTCTCCCTTACTGTGACATCATCGAGACGGGTGGAACACAGGAGTTCGTCTAGTGTATAGGAGAGACCCGAGGTCCATAGAACAAAGATTTTTTCCAACACTAGAAAGGGGAAAGACGGAGGGTTTTATCCCCCGTCACTCTTACCTGGAAGTCTATCAGGGACACTTATACGTGATGATGAGACCTAAAGAGGACCAATATACGAGATTCCCTTTCGATTTCTCCGTGTGTGCCAGAGGTCGGATACACTTTTGATTAATCCTTCATTTCTTCTAGATCCCGGTGCTTAGAGGGGGTGAACGGTTCTCTCTGAACCCTCAACAAGTACCATAACGTCCTCAGGTCCTGGTCGGAGTAAAGAAACACGACGGCGATGTCAATAAACTGAAAAGAAGTGGGATCTTGGACGACGATGAAGACGATAACGACCATAAAGAGAGAGAGAGTGTGTGTGTGTATATTCGTGTGTATGTGTGGGGGTTGAGGGTGGTCAGACGAAAAGGACCCAGACGACGGAGGTATGAATTCGGGACCTGACAGTAAATAGGAGTATGAAGGTACCCGAGGGGTCCGGGGTCCATGTTCAGTAAACCCGAACCCTTGACCCCTATAACGACGACGAAGACCGTCTGAGTGTCCTCCTTAATGGGTCCGCAACCAGAGAATCCCCTTTAAAACCTCCCTCAACCACAAGTCCCGACCAGAACGACAAATCCACCTATCCTTGTACTCCCGAGTAGAGTACATCCAGACACTGAAAAGGGGATTAAGGTAGGGAGGACGGGGATCTGAAATGTTGAAACTCAGGTCTCCAACACACCAACCATGGAGTCGGTAAAAGATACTGACTGGGAAGTCCAATAGTCTATCGGAGTACACTTTAAGTGTGAAAAACAATGGGAAGAACTGAACACTATTCACGGACATCTCCGGTCCTTTCCTTTTCGTCTATCTTAGTCTTGCCTTTAGGACGATCTTTTCGGTCGGGGAGGGATCTGTAAAGGGACCCCTGACGTCACTGATTTCCACTCCCGAGACCGGAGAGGTCCATCTTTGTCGTCGGACTCCCTCTCAAATTCTACCCTTGTCCTGACTTGGTGTTCCCGTTGTACCGGTCCCCGTCTACGACCGGAACATGACCGTTTACGTCTTCCTATCCGTCACTCCCCATTCCTACTCCTACTACCTAGGACGGGGCCCTATTACGTAATTAAGAGAGAAAGGGAGGGAGGGGTGTCTGAATGTCGGGACTCACTTGCCCTCTGGGCCGATGTCCTCCACGCGAGTCGGAAGAACCGACGCATATCGTCGTGTCACCCCGAGGCACGTCGTCGGGGGTCAGGGAGACCACGGTAGCCACCGGACGACCTCGTCAAACAGGCACCGCAACCTGAGGCCCCGTGGTCGTCGTCGTGGAATACTTCGTCGGTCGGGTGCTGTCGAAGGACTAGGAGAGAGTGGACTCGCCTTAGTTTCGGTACGGGTCGGTTCCCCACGAAGTTCCAGCTCCCCTTTGAAGGGAAGTGGTAGTGCGTGTACCGTCGGGACTTCGACTCGTCCTGGCTCCTACCCCAAGAGGGTGGGGGTCGAAGGACTGACCACAGACGGCTGGGTGAACAGTGACGGAGGGTGGGTAGAATCAGAAACGGTCCTAAGGACAGTTGAGTCTTGACACATCGCAAAGGGACCCCGAAACCCCCTCCGACTCTGAAGTGTTTTCTGGAGGTGAAAGGTAAGAACAGAGGACCCCTCCTCCCCAGTGGACGTGACTTTTACTCCGTCAAAATTGTGTCTAGTGTTTTACTTTAGTTTCAGAAAAACTTGTCGATAAAAGAACGTAGTAAACCAACGACAGAAACACCTCAATTAATCTTCCAAGAGTGAAAGGAAGGAAAACGATCTTCTTCCCCAAAAATATCCCCCCTACCTCCTTGTATCCTTCGTCCTTCTCTAACCTCTGAACCTATACGGAGAATTAAGTACTCGGTACTCTCATAGGTCACTATACCGTTGTGTATCGTTGTCCGACAATTCCACCCTTATCACCGGGAGTCCGGACTTACCCGGGGTCAGTGAACCCCTCGGACAAATAAGTACGTCTAAAGGTCCCGACGGACTTTCAACCTGAACTTCAACGACTCTAGAAGTAATTTGACCCTTTTCCCCATCCCCCTTAGAAATAAAAACAAACAAAAAACCGGTACGGGACCCTATAATCAAGGGACCGACCCCTGACTTGGACGTGGGAGCCGTCATTTTCGTACCCCTAAGGATTGGTAACCTGGTGGTCCCTTAAGGGTTCATTAGAAATAATAATTTTCAAGTCGTCTGTCAGACCAAGACCATGTCCACTGGATGTCCGGGACGTAAGCCACTCCCTAACCGAAGGTCCCGGAACTTCCGTCATCCATTATACCCTTCCCACTTGGACCGACTGGTGGTGGGAGTAAATGACACACTAGACGTCACTCAACGTAGGAGTGTCTCACACAGAAGTAGAGATTGTGGTACTTCAGTACACCCAAGTTTCGGTACCTGCTTTCCAAAACGTGTCACGTGGTAAATGACTGGAGACTGAGTTGTGTCTTCTCCAGTAATCACACTTACGGGTCTTCTCCCTTTATTATGGTCACTTGTGAAAAACTCATAAATGACACATATTAGGGGATACAATTTAGGACAAACATCCAATAGAACTACTTTAAAATGTTGTGGGGTTCAGACACGATAATACCGGCAAGAATGGTCACTTGACTGACTCGGTTACTCTACAACTCATTGAACGGGTTCCAGTGTGTCGATTACTCTCGTTTACACATTGATGATAAGTCCCTGACTCCTTCCCGCCCTCAACGTTCCCCTTCTTCGTCTAACAACTCCCACGCCGAGTCCTTCTCGTTAGATGGGGTCACGGGTGATCCATAGGCCCCGGCCAGTCGTAGCACCTGTCGAGAGCATCCCCGTCCGGACCGAGAGAGGAGCCCCTCTACGTGACCCTCCTGAGAGGGTGGATCACTCAACCTCAAGACTAGGGCACATTCCAAGGACCGGATGACCTCCGACGAGGTTACCCCACCCCCGGGGGGCGCCCCGGCCCGCCCCGACGTAACGGTAGACCTCGGCGACGCGCCGACCGGTGTCACTTCCGCGGCTCGTCGGTCTCGCGTGCGTCCCGACCTCCCTCGCGTCGGAGGCGGCGGTGGCGGCGCCGCCGTGTACCCGGCCGGGGCGGCGGCGGCGGCGGCGGCGGCGGGGATCGTCTGGGGCAGAGCGTCGGAGGGCGTCGAGGCCGGTGGGCTGGTCGGTACAGAAAGTCGCCTCGGAGGCTCGCGTCGCAGGGCCGGTGGTTCTAACTTTAATGGCACAGGACGGCCACTCGCCCGGCATGGCCCCTCCCGAATCCGTAACGGGGTCGTGGTGGGTCGAGTCCCCGAGTCGCGTTCGTCCCCCATCTGGGGTCCTCTTCTTCGTAGCCCCGGCCCCTTTTAGCGCCTACGTCTGAGTCCCCTCAACGATTGCCTGCGCCCCTCCCCCAAAGGAACTTATCGGGGTTGGTGTTTTCTCCCGAGTCGGACGCCGAACTTCCCTACCCAGCGCCCCTAGGTCATCCTAGACGCGGGGTCCTCCCATTTCAAGATCCCCCAATGGGAGAAAGGACCCGGGAACCTCCGTCAGACCTGCGCAGGTCAGGCGTCTCTTTGTCGAGATCCTGACTCTAAAGGCCACAACAGGTCCCACGACTATTGCGCCCGGGGGTCCTCCCACATCAATGTCCCCTCCCTCCACACTAGACTTGGGGCACGGAGGGATCCACGGGTGGAGACCCATCCCATGGCCGTCACCCGAGGTCTTACTAGGTGAGCGACAGGCAGACAAACAGAGAAAGAGATCGTTGGACGACCTGGAGCTGTGGAAGAGGTTCAGGCTGGGGTCATCCGCCGTGGTCCCAGCCCTCCCTCCCTTGAACCCCAGACTCTCGTGGACTCCCCGCTCCCCTCCGCCCCCNCCTCGCTCCCCCTCCGCCCGGCTGGACTGCAGGAAGGGAGGGGCGGGGGCGAGGGCGGACGTCACCACCACGAAATGTGCGTCTCGGCCCGGTCGGTCCTCACCGCCCTCCATTCAGGACCTTGGGAGTGGGTCAGGTGGCGGCACGGACCCTTCGTGGACGGGGGAAATCGTCGGGGGCACGACTAACAGGTGAGGGGTAAATCAAGCCTGCCTGGCTCCACTAGCTGTTGTGTGACTTGGGTCTGAAGCACGCGTTTAAGCAGGAGCTGATGAAGAAACTCCTTTTCGTTTTAGACGCGAAGCTACACACTCGGGGCGGGTCTTTGGACCGAACCTGGAGGGGGTTGGACCTAGGCGGGGGGTCGCCCGGGGGCTGGACCGAGGTGGGGGTCCGGGTCAAGTCACCGTGAAACTTCCTGAGGAGAGATCCGAATCGCGGCGGGGGTTCAGATCCAACCGGTGAGGGGTCCGGATCAGGACGACTGTTGGGAAGAGGAATTAACCGAGGGGGGGAAAGATTCAGGGTGGAGACTCCACTGGGATGGGGGTCGTCCGGGGCCTGAACTGGAACGGGTCCAGTCTGAGGAAGACTGGGGCTGAGGACGGGTTTCCTCCAGGTCCAACTTAAGGCCATGTTCTGACGGGGTGGGAGGTGGGTGTTAAAATTGGACCTGAGCTTTAGCCTGGGGAAAAGGTCCGAGAGAGGGTGGTAGGGGCGGGGTACAACCAGGGTGAAAGAAGGGTCCATGTTGCAGCTGAGGTTTTGGTTGTAGAGGTTTGGCCACTCGATGGCAAGGGAGTGCCCGTCCGACCCGTGTGTCCGCCGCGAGTGACACACAATTTGCTGGGAGGAATCTTGGGAGGATGGGGAGTTTGGGCTGAGCTGGAAGACGGGGCTTGGACGGGAGGGACGGGAGGAGAGGACAAGGACGGAGCCAAAGGGCGGACACGGAGAATGAGTGACGATGAGAAGGAAGAGCTGACGACGACCCTGGGAGTCTTCCACTCCGACTTACCCCGACCCGCCCCAGTCGCACACACCACACACTTTCCACTCCCCACCCTACCATAGAACCGTCCCATCTCCGTCTCCCGAGGTCTACAGTCCTGGTTCTTTCCCGCCGAACAGACCCCTGGGGCAGGGAGGAGATTTCGGGACCGACCCACCAAGGTGACGGAGGTCAGCGTCACCAATCACGTCGTCGTAGTGGTCCCGACCCGACCCTGACGTGGTGGTCAGCGCGGACAGGAACGACTGAGACATAGGGACACGTCCTAAAGGACCCGGTTCGCAAGGACCGGGACCCTCTCCACTAGCCTCCGGTCCCGTCGGCTCAACTCGCTGGGGAGTGCACTCGACTTGGACTTCCCCTTTCCCACCCCCGCCCGGAGGCTAAAGAGGATTTCTACGTCGACTGAGAAATCGACCCTCCGACCCTAAGGGGACCAGTCCACGGAAGTTACCGAGGGTAGTGGAGGACCCTTTTAAGTTAAAAGTCCCGAAACGAGTTCAGTGAGAGTCGGGACTGTATAGAGGAGAGAGAGAGTAAGAGACAGGAGTGAGAAAAAGACTTAGACTAAGTTGGAAATTCCAAGTGAAGGTTCAGAAGGAGTGATTTAGTTCAAGAGACCTTAAATGTAATGTAAGTGTGATTTATAAATAATCATGTAAAACATACGATATGGGACCCGACCCATGGTTCCTAAATAGGTAAGGTGTTTGTGATGACCCGTATATGAGATACATTCGGTGACAAGTTTACCGAACCCAACGTCACCACTTGCTTTGTTTCCGAGGACGGGAGTCCCTCGAATACATTGTCTTCTCCCTCTCTTTATCATGTTTTGACTTTATTATTTATTCATTTAATGTATTACACGATCTTCTGTGCTTCACGACACCTTACTTTCATCTTGTCTTAATCTCACTGGCCTTCACGTCCCACTACCCACAACGTCTTAAGATGTCTTCCCAACTCCTCCGGAGTACCTCTCCATTGAAGCCTCGTTATTAGACTTCTTTCATTCCCTCACTCGACACGACTATAGACCTCCTCCTTACAAGGTCCTCTCCTTTGACGGACACGTCTTCGGACTACACAAGTTTCTCGTAGTGTCTCCGGTCACACCCACCTTGACCCACTCGTCGCCCCTCTTTCCTCCTCCACTCGAGCCACCTAAGTGCCAATCCCGGGCCCTCGGTGACACTCCTGAAATCAAAAATGAGACTCAACTCTCAGTCACCTCCCAAGACTCGTCTACTTACGAGATTGAACGAAAGTTTCCAACGACGAGCCAACTCTGATGTAGAACCCACCCGTTTTCATCTTCATTAGGTACCACGGTCGTCACTTCCTCCCCTCTTAATCAATCTAAGACCTATATTTAACTTCTACCTCGTCGTCTAAGGACAGTCTGACTTATACCTGTACTCGTTTATTCTCCTCAGTTCCTACTGTGGTTCCGGAAACCGGACTTGTTCACCTTTCTACCTCAACGGTATCTCTACTAAAAAAAAAAAATCCACTCCCTCCTCATTCAACACCCTCCTTCAGTTACTCCTCAAGTCATACTGCATGACTTAAAGTATTTAAAAATAATCTGTTCATCTACACAGTTTATCCGTTATTCTTTGTATTTAGAAGGTGCGAGAAGTTCCTGTGCTCTGATCTACTCTAGTGATTCCCTGACTCCTCTCTCTCTCTTCTGCTTTCTGGTTTTGAGGTACTCAACCTCGATCCTTCCCTTTGACTCTTCCTCGTAATTACTTTACCCCCCTATTGGCTCTCACCCACCACGACAGGACCTTCGTTTTCTGTACGTAGTTACTGTTCTCTCAGCGACTAGTACAGTCTACGACGACGTCAGCTCCTGCCACTCCCAAACCTGGACCTATAACCCAAATCGTTCTACAGTCAACGACCCCTGAGACGAACAGTCTCAAAACTTCTTCTCCAAACCTATTGTCGGACCAACCCTCTAAATCTTCTCTTACCTTCTCTCTTTACCGTTAATCCTTAGAAAGTTCCTTAAAAGGACGTTTCTCCTCTTCTCTTTTCCTCCCCACCGACCTCTCTCTTCACTCTAGTTCTTCTCCAAACATTATAAAATTGGACTTTTTTAAACATAGTGTAAACATACGACTACCCTTACTAGATCATCTTAGACTTTTAGACTGTATTATGGTTCTCCCTTTCTTGAAGGGACCACCAGGCCACCAATTCTGACACACACAGGTCACGTCTCCCACACCAAAACAGGGACTAGCCCCTTGATTCTAGGGTGTACGGAGTACCGTACTAGTTTTTCTTCCCCCCTGTCAACGACCTCGCTACAGAGACGTGTCCGTTCTCCCTCCCACACCTTACATCGTGTGCCCTCCCTATTTATCCGTGTACCATCAGTAAATATCGTTGCCATCCTTCCGGAGCACACCCTCTTCTATGACCTCCGTCCCATCCACACACCACCCAGACACCTGTCACAGAAGACCAACGAAGTCGAAACAGTCACTTCATCCTTTGTTCCAGTAACCGACTCTCACTCCTGCCTCCTCCTCCGAAAAACCCGACTCCTCTCTCCTCCTCCTCATGTTCACGGTAGAGTGTGGGTCGTGACCTCTCACTTCCCTGAGTCACGTGTCGTACTAATTCCTGGAAGAACTCCAAACACCAGTGTGTAGATTTTACTTCGGTTAATCGGACTCACACCCAAAAGGAGACCGGTATAGGTCAACGTGTCCACACCATACCCAATCCGTCTCTTAACCTAAATTGAGTCCGACACCAAGACGGTTTATTCATCTGTCTTCACTCTCTTCCCGATCCCCTTTCCTCATCCGACCTTCCCTTACTAATAATATCAGGTCTCACTGACCTCCAGTGTGACCCACTCCTCTACTCCCTCTTTTAATTCCTCTCTTTCTCGTCACTCTTCCGTCATCGTAGTCACTGAGCGAAGACCCATACGGCCACCTCTGCGACGTGAGTAATGAGCGATAGAAAAATTTCGTGTCTCTCAGTCTCTAGTTTTTTCGGTTACTTTACCAAGTTTAAGAGTATAATTTCTACTGTTTGTAGTGTACCGTTCAACCTTAGTTTTGAACTTGACTCTTATGAGGGTTGAATCGAAGGAGAGACAGTGTGAAACCGAGAGGGTCTCAAATCCCAACCGTCCGGGTATAGGTGTTCCGGAGACTGACGAACCTCTGGGTTTCGTTCAACCCCTACCCACAGGTCCGTATACGTTCACAGAGAAGAACCTAGTCTTCTCCTATTCCGACGGGACCAGAAAATCTAGAGTGAGAAGTGTTGGAAGACTTTCGTGTCGTAGAAACTGGATTGTTTGGTCAGCAAGACGGGGTCTAAACCCATCTTTAACGACGGGGAGTAAGTCCTGACAACGTAGTGTAGTGCGAGATGAACGGATAACCGGACCTGTAGGGTGGACGGGGACCTTTGAGGGATTTCCGTCCCAGATTGTCTCGACCTTCCACGGTTGACCGGTTTAACATGGATCTTGTTACGGACCGTATATGGTCTCAGACGAAACTCTTTGTCTTGGTGGAAGTATAGATGGTTCGAATGGTTGACGAAAAATAAGGTACGTAAGTAAGATTAGAAAAGTGTTGGGATTCTCCATCTGTTCTAAGGGTAATGTATTTCTCTTTTGGTTCCCGGGTTCCTTTTCCTTCTGTTGAACGGTTCTTGAGATTTAGGACAGAAAGGGTACGATGGTAATACTCTACAGGCGTGTCCGATTTAATTGGGGAAGGAAGGTCTGGTCTTTGGGAGGGGTCAGGTTCAGTCCAGGATGGGGTGGTCTCTGTCTTTGTGAGCCCTGTCAGTCATTTACTGTCTAACTTAGGGGACCGGATGGGTTAGGGGCTAACCGGTGGGGTTAGCAACAAAGGATGAGAGGGGGGAGTGTTTCTCCGAAAAAGACGAAGGTCCCCACATGGTCCGTTCTTCACACCCTGGTATAACGACTGACGTCTCCTCGAATCGTTAACAGCCCAGTCATTCCCGGTGTACGATCTGGGTCCTCCGAGAGAAGAGAGGGGTTTGAGGGCAATCACCCGACAGACAGACCCCCGTTAAACTCACAGTTATCAGGTTGAAGTAGGTGTCCTATAACGGTGGTACGTCGACACACGTTTGTTCGACCTGTTCTTCCTGAAGAAACCCTTTAGTCTGGGGAAGGAACACAAGATGTCCTCGTTACTCCTACCGTGCACTCAGTGACGAGGGTGATAACGACACCCGGGTAATCCCGAGAATCCGACCCTGTAGAATCTGAGATAGTCCTGGACTCGGGTCTTAAATGAATTCCGTCGCGGGTTATACACGAATTTGGTGCGTATAGTCCGGGACAGAGACCCGAGTCAGGATGGGGTTTCCGTCCTAGGTCAGGAGAACAGAAGAGGTCCAAGTGGTAGACGGTGTTCTGTCTCCAACACTTTTTGTGTGACTTAGGACATACCGTCGGGAAGTCGTAGGGACACGCCCGGAACACGTTACCTCTGATACTGTCCAGACGCAGATATATTCGATTCCTCATTCCCCTGTTCCCACACTCTCACCCCAAGAACCCGACTTCTTACTTCCATCTTCACGGTATTTTCACAACCTCCTAGGACGAGTCACTCTGTCAAAACCTGTACCTATACCCACGTACCCTTCCGTATACCTATCGGTGTACCTACTTATCCACCTACCTGTCTACCTACCCACCTACCTACTCACATACTTTCCCGTTTACTTATTCACTTACTCGTCTATGTACCTATCTATTAGTCTACTTACCTATTTGACCCTTACTTATCTACCCATACACCTACCCACTTATTCTTCTGACCACCCACCCTACCTACTTACCTATCGTCTACTTACTCACTCACCTGACGACCCACCTGATCACCTACCCATCTACTACCCACCTAATTACCTACCTACCGATTTACGAACTCTCCGACCTACCCATATACTTTCTAACCTCCAACGAACCTCTCCGTCTACCCACTGACTTTTTCGTCCTCCTATTCGTCCACCTTACTGACCATGTAATTATCTGTCTGTCTACTTGCCCACCATCTCCCTTACCTACCCACTCACATTTCGTCTACCTGTCCGACTGGTATATTTAAGTGTTCACCCGTCATACTTCCATCCATTCACCCGGGTATTCATCTACCAATACATCTGCTTATCTACTAATCTACCTGTTTATGGTCTACCGACTCACAAACCAACCCATCTACGCACCTCTATGTCTACCTACGAACATAGATAGTCACTCAGTAACTTCCCGACCTACATATCAATATACCCACTATCTCAAATTATTCATTAACTTACCATTCAAATATACCCATTTTCTCACTGATCCACCGTCCTACCTACCAACTTACTTCACGGTGTATCTAGTCACCGGTAAACTCTACTGAATCCGTATCGACAATTCTTGTACCAGAAACCTTGGTCCTACAGTCTCAAATTTAGAGTCGAGTCGTTAAATGAACAATACCAGGAATCAGTTCAATGACCAAAACCCCCGGAGTCAAAGGAATAAGTTTTCATTATTATCATAATTATGACGAAATATCTCACGAACAATTTAGTCAGCCACGTTCATGACTCTTGTTACGGACCTTATGCACACACACATAATACGGACCTTGTTACGGACCTTATCAACACAGACTGACACTGGGAGACGAGATGTCGGTTGGTCCGAGGAGACAGGCACCCTAAAAAGTCTGTTCTTATAACCTCACCCAACGGTAGAGGATGAGATTCCCCAGAAGGACTGGGTCCCTAGTCTAGGTGTAGAGGACGTAATGTACACCAGAAATGGAAAGCTCGGTAGTCCCTTCGTTACCTTAAGGGACCACCATGTCACCAATCCTGAGACGTAAAAGTGACGACTCCCGGACCCAAGTCAAGGACCATTCCCTTCGTTCTAGGGTGTTCGGTACGTCGTACCGGTTTCATAAAAAATTTTTAGTCATCATTTCTTATCATTATTTCTCGCCGTCGTCATCATTATCACTATCACAGTCATCTATCAACCCATGTAAGCACCTGACTACTTACCTATTCTGTCTACCCTCCTTCCAACTATCTTCCTGTTTGCCTACTTACCTTCCTACTAGACACATATCCGTTCTAGTAGAACTGATACTACCCACCCCAACAGAGTCTAAATAGGACGTTTGGATCGGATACAAATAGAGGTTGTAAAGTCTTGCCACTTCTAACTGCACATGCTGACCCTGGCCCTACCTTCCATCTTGACGGGAGAGGATCTTAATTCGGTTTGTCAAGGGACTTTATACATCGTGTGAGTGGTCCTCGGGGTCTCATCGGAACCCTCGGTCTCTCCCACTGCTGTCTACGGTCCTGGAACTTGTGTTGACCGGGGGAGTCAACAGAGAGACCCTGTGGTAGAGAAGGGAAGAAAAGGAGAATCCAACCAGAGAGAAGACTGGGTTCCGGGTCACGGACCGTCTGGTTCATCCCCGTCCCCTATCACTCCTATTTTCTGACCAAAGTCCCCACCGACGTTCGGTCGTCGTCAGCGAATGGACGGGGACCGGAGCAACGTCGGTGCTGAAGTAGCCACTCAAGTGGTGGTCGATGGCTCTCGACTCGTTCCGGGTCTTGGTCAAGTGTCACATACTCCACTCTCGAGTCGGGGTGGGTCCAAAGGGTCCGGAGGTGGGGTCCACACGAGTCGGGGCACGAAGGGAAGGAGATACAGGGTGGCAGTGGTGATGGAATGAAGTGAGTCCATGAATTGGGAGCCTTCTTTACATTCTTCTTCTTTATACAGTTGAGTCCTTGACACTCATGATGGCTCTCGAGACCGGGAGACATCTAGGAAGACAAAGACAGGGGTCTTACCCCTGTGTGTCGTACTGGTGGGCCACTCCCACATCCTCTCGATACCCACGTCTGATGGACGTGTATCACTACAACCTATGTTCCACCGTGGTAAAGTCAAAAGGAAAACAAAGAAAAAAAAAGAACAAAAAGGAGAGTGGATTCTTTTAAACAAACTAGAGATTAGAAAACGTCCAAAAAGACACCACCACTCCACCCCCCACCCATAAAGTACTAAATTATATGAAAACCTTTAGGTTCATACAAAGACTACCGAAGGGGGAAACGGGAAAGTCTTTAACCTGTCCCACCCAGTCCCCGACCTCAGCTCACGGAGAAAGGGAAAGAGATCGGGTTGGCAGGAAGGGTTCATCGTCCCGACGGAGAAGACAGGGTGTCCACTGCGACGAGAGGAAAAGACACCTGAGACTTAAGTGAAAACAGCTAATGTAGTTCCCTCCCACTCAGTTTCGGTTCGAGGCCTGATTTTCAGGTCGTTACTCAAAGAGGGTCAAGACTCGGAGTCAAAATGAGGAGTAATTACCAGTCCTAGACTACTCTAGCACTTTTGTTTGAACTTTTGTGAACCGGCTGATATTTCATGTCCCACGACAGGTGGCATCAAGAGAGGTATCCCGACGGAAAGTCGGGATCGAAGGTCGGGGGGACCCCTCTACTGTCTGGTCACCAGAGGGCATCGGAATGACCTCGGGACTGTCTTCTATACCGCTCCGTTCTCCCTCTCCGGTTCTCTCTTCCTTTTCTATTCGTCCGACATCCCCTATAAGAGAAACCAAATCACCTACGTTCGTCTGGAGTCATTCCATGAAAAGAAGAGATTTGAACTAAAATTACATTTTACCTCTACAATTAACGATGAAGTCCTGATATCATTCCCAATTTGATACGTATAATACAGTACTCCATCCGTAAATCCCTACTTACCCCGTACACCCTTGTGTGAGGGGTTTCACACAAGGTACCCGGTCGTCGTAGACGGAGTGAACCCTAAAACAATCTTTACATCTTAGAGTCCGAGGTGGGTCTGGTAGGTCTAGTATTAAACGAAAAATTGTGTTAAGGGTCCACTAAGTCTACGTATGTTCACAAACTCTTTAGGACCATATCATTCATAATCAGGGAGTAAAGAGTTAGGTAGATAAAGGGGTTGTCCTGTGTCAACTTGAAGTGTCATCGGTAACTGAAGTGTCGAAGGTTACCACTCCGTACCTACCCCCTTGTCCCACACCTCCCTAAGATTTCTTCAGTAATCCCTACCCGGACTTAATTTTGGACCCTTATTTTCAATTGGCTAGGTCCTTCGGGTCCGAACTCCGTTCCGGGTCAGTCCGATTATGACCCCGTCCTCACAACACCCCCATTACCACCCTCTCTCATGTCTTTTCATTCACCCATTTACCTAGTTTTTTTTTAGCTTTTCTATTTATCGAGATCTATCGAACTCTTCACCTACTCATTTACTTACCTACCCTCCCTTGTCTTCATATGATTGTCTACTTATACATTTACTCACTTATTGACACACCCATCGATCTACTTATCTCACCTGTTTACCCAGACTCACTCATGTTATCCGACTTCTCCACCTACGTACTTGACCGTACACCCACCCGTTTACCTGTCCACAAAGTTAACCCCTTTATCTACTCACCTCTCCACCTACCTAGGTATACTCCTGTCTGTCTGTCCACTTACTTACCTTACCTGTCTCTCCCTACTTACTTACTCATCTACCTGTTTTCTTACACCAATATACCTGTCTACCCTTTCTTTCCCTTTACCGTCCACTCGTTCATCTATCTACCGTCCGACCGACCGACCTACGTGTCCACCCACCGATCGACCTATTCTCCTACCTCTTCGTCTACCTATCTCTACTTATCCATCTACCTAAATACCGGTCACCTTCCCACTCATCTACATACTCGTCCACCTACTTGACTACCTATCTATATCCCCAACTATGTACCTATCAAACTTTTACTTGTAAACCTACTGAGTCATTTTATTTTTCCTTATGTACCCATTTCTCCGAAGAGACCCCCGAGTCACCATTTCTTAGACGGACGGTTATGTCCACTGGACCCAAGTTAGGGACCCAACCCTTCTAGGGGACCTCTTCTCTTACCGCTGGGTGAGGTAACAAGAAGGGACCTCTTAAGGTACCTGTCTCCTCGGACCGCCCGATGTCAGGTACCCCAGTACTTTCTCAGTCTGTGCTGAATCTCTGTTTTGTGGTTGTTGTAGAACCCAATTCTCACCTACTTACCTATCCGTCGTGTATCTACGTGTGTTTCTGTCCGTCCACTCGTCTGTCTAGTAGTTGACTGGGACTCCACCCCGAGGACAAAGGGATGTCCCTTAGGGGACGTCGGGTGGAGGGACGTGATGTACTCAGGAATAGTCGAGTCGCGGATACGGTACCGGGAGTTCCGTCACCCTCTTTAGTAGGTCCTGATGCTGTCACTGTTCGAGAAGGGTCGAATACCGAAACCACGGTTCGAGGGAGGTCTCCCTGCCTAGAGGGTGGTCAAGGGGGACCATACCATACCCGGTCTCGGATCTGGGGTGTGAGACCTTAGACCGGGTGGGTTCACCTGTTTTAAGAAGATGAATCCAAAAGAAGATTCCCAGTTCCTGTACGTCTTCTCGTCCTAGATCCCTTCTCACCGTCTCGTTCCTCCCCTCGACCCGACCTCAGACCTCCCCGCATACTTTCTCTCACCACCTCTTTCCGTTCTCACTCGACCCTAGTCAGGTCGTCCCGTAGAAGGGACTGTCTTGTTGTTACTACTCCTGGGGTTGACGCGCCCGTAACTCCCACACGACCTCTCGATGAAGGTTTCGGACGCGTGTCACGTCGAGATGCCCGGGTGGATGAAGCGGGGACAGTAGTTGGTCCACCGGTCCATTCCTTTGACCTACGTGGACCCCCTTTAATTCCCCTGGTCTATTCCCTAACTGAAGGGTTCCTATCACTTAAATCCGAAACCCCTCTCCAACTTCCAAAGTCACAACCGGTTCGAGACCATATTTCTCCAATGTAGTCCGGAATAAGATTCCATCTTTCTCACAGTCACTTGACGGGGTTGGGATGAAGGACCCTTGTTGTTTGGTCCGGAGTTCAAACTCCTTCTCTCTTCCTGGATGTCTTGTCACCTATTCCTTGTTCGAAACCGTAGTTTGGACCCTCACTGGGGATCCAGGTGGTGAGTGATTGGAGTAGACTGGACTTCGTTGAATTGAAGTTCTTATGAATCGTGTCACAGACCGGGTATCAGTCACGAGTACCATCTAATTTTACTCGAGTTCAACATCTAATTGTTACCTTCTCATTGAAGATTTTTGTCTTCTCATTGAGGTTTAAAAGTCTTATTTTTGTGTTTCGTTTCTTTTAGATTGAATGTATAGTTTACTAAAAATTACGTTTATTTTATTTTACTGACTTGATTTTGGTTTGTATACAGTTACTTGAATTCAACCTATTTAAGTGGATAATTTTTCAAAGAGACTAACCTATTTTTTATTATTAAGATGATATACGATTCCCGAAGGGACTATCGAGTCAACCATTTCTTAGGTGGACTCTGGAGCCAAACTAAGAACCCAGTCCTTCTAGGGGACCTCTTCCCTTTTCGATGGGTGAGGTCATAAGACCGGACCTCTTAAGGTACCTGAGATACCCCAACGTTTGTCGACCGGTGTTGACTCACTGAAAGTATATGTATGATATACGATTTATCTTCTCTGGGTACATTTTGTTTTATGGAGTCTTTTGAACTTTCATTTTTCTACTTTGTTTGTTTGTTTTTTATTATTTTCACCTTCCTAAAGTCCCTCTATATATATAGGTCTCTGAGGGGAAAGGAGATTATTTCTAATCAAATAGAAGATTAAGTAGTACTCTATTATCAAAGAAATTAATGTTTTTATTACATTGTAACGACAACTTTAAAATTCCTACTTCTTTAATTTATTCTTTACTGGGTCTTTTACCGGGTACTCTTACACTTCTATGTATATATATATTATGTGTATATATATATTATATATATATCAATTACTATTAGAAAAGGAATACATCGGTATTACCGTCAGTTTAAACTACATTGTAAAGTGATGACTAGAAAAGTGAAGTATTACCTTGGACTTGTGTAAAAGAAAACAATAACTATAATTTGTCTGAATTTATAATAGAACCCGTTTAATCGACTAAGTGAGTAAGTAAAGGACTAAGCTACTTGGAAGGTATTTCGTTTTACATCGTACTTACACCCGACATCTCGATCTGATTCAATTATGTGGGTTAGATGATGAATGTCGACACAGTGAAACCCGTTCTGAGAATTGGAGAGACACAGACAAAGGAGTTGACATTTACTCCTATTATCATCGATGTAGTATCCCGACAACACTCCTGATTGAATTATAAGTAGTTCGTGTATCTTGTCACGGACGGTGTACCATTCACGATACCCACATTCGATAATGACAATGATAATAATAGTGATAATGATAAGTTTCCCGTAGACGCACACGAGTCTATAGACGACCCTGTGACCTCTGAGTCTACTTAGTCTAGATCAGAGACGGAAACCCTAGAGGGCGGAACCGCGTCCTCTGTCTTTATATTTATTTAGTAATGGAAGATGTCCGGTCTTGAAGGGTTTGAAAAGGTCGTTCAGCGGACAACCGTTTCCGTTTGTTGACGAAGGGGATCCCCTTTGACCCCCGGGTCAACTTTCGTCGGTTGGACTTTTACAGAAACTTTAGGGGCATAAAATAGAATTGTTAAGTACGTTTAAAATATACGAAGACTGTAACACAGGTATAAACGATATTAAATTCCGCACCCCTCCACACAAAATTCATATGAATCTCAGTAGATCGAAATAGGTGGTCTGGTATATCACATTACCCACGAAGTTCATAGGACACTGGAACCCAAGGGGAACCGTATGTACAACCATGTGAGTACCCACATTCCTGAGTACTTCCCGTCTGTTAGGTAGAACCACCCACCGTAGGTTCTCTGGGTTCTGTCGGATCAACATCTCCCTGGACTGACGAACCGACCCACGTCTCCCGCTTGACCTGAAAATAGTCTCCTTCTACACGTCTCGTCCGGACCGTCGTCCTTGACGTACACTTCTCACGTCTCCGTACTTCCCCGTTCGAGCCATCTGTCACTTGGTATGTGGATCTAGTCTTACACGTGGCACGTACCTCCTCCGGTTTCTCGTCCGTTCTTACTTCGGATCTCCGTAGTTCTCGAGTCCGAAATCCGAATCAGCCAGTTCACACCTGACCCCGGGGTCGAAGTGGTGGGGCAACCTTACAACAATGAGTGTGGACATTTGAAGTGAAACCTTATTGTTTACACGAGTGGAGTATCTTACCATCGCTCCTAAGTTAGTCTAGTGCATACAGTTCACACGTCGGTACTAAGACTACTGGTGTCTACGGAGAAGCAAAAGACGGTAGGGTGTCGGTTCACCCCGCGGCTGACCGAAAGGGGTCGGACATTGGGTCGAGGTCCAGATTTACCGGAACCCTCACGGTCCGAAGACGTCCCTCGGTGCTACACGGAGGGTTCAGGGGTTTGGGAAGGTGTGGGGAGTTACGAGGACGAGTGTTTAGGGAAAGACTTCTCCGGGAATGGGCAACGAGACTGGAGGAGAGAGAAGACATCAGGATGGACGTAGAGGATCTTGTGCGAGAGAGAACCAAACGTGTACGGTAAGGAAGAGAGACCTAGTAGAAGGGAAATGGGAGGGCAGGAGGGGGCTGGGGTGGAGATGGAGGTCGAGGAGGACCGATTGAGGATGAGTCAAAAGTCCAGAATCCAATCTACAGTACAGGAGTTTCGGGAGCGGAGTGACGTAGCAGCACGACATTCGTAGGTAGAGGGGGGTCCTGTTGTAGGCTAAGAGACGACGTCCGAGTCGTGGTTTGAACCACGGACTGGGTGTCGTCCACACGTCACTAATATACGTCTTACTCACTCACTGTCCTTTGCCACGGTCGGGTTCGGATACTTCTCCGACGTCGGTCTCTTCTCGTTTCCGACGATCCCTCCTAGTACCGGGTGAGGGTGGGACCCGGGACCCGTTTTCCTTGACATCGACAAACTTAAGAGGTGAGAGTGACACGAAAGGAGACCTAAAAAATATAGTTCGAATCTATAGTCGTAACAGGCTATCTTGAGAGACGTCACTACCTACGTTACTACCTCTACAAGACATAGAACACTATAGGACATACCATCGAGGGTCGGTGTATGTCTATCACTCGTGGACCTCACAACGATCCCACTTGTTCCTTGACTCTATTAAAATAAATTAATTAAATATATTTAAAGGTATCCTGGACCCCCGACGGAATGACCTATCATGTCGAGGTAGGAAAGGTTAGGAGTGTCCCAAACTCTGACCTTCAGTTCTCTGGTTCAGACGGTACCGGAAACACGACAGACTCCAGAACAAAGAGAATACATATTTTATTCCCCTGACCTGAGTTATTGAAGACTTGAGTAAAGTCTAGTTTTTTAGAACCCTCAGTTTCTGACCATCACTCTCTTCCTTTTTCTGAGACCCTCGTCGACAATCTGACCGACTCCTGGGTCTTCGGATCCGTTACCCTACACTACTCGTCTTCCCTCTTCCTTCCTCCTCTTTACCCACTCTCTACCCTCTTTCTTCCGGAAGTCAGAAACTAGAACAAGAACATATTTGTGGTTCTAGTAAGATCCCAGTTGTTTCAGGACCCACTAGACCCGGGGTGGGGTAAAGCTAGTATACCAGGTACGACGAGGGGAGTGAAAGACCAGAGGTCTGTCCCATCTAAAGGAGACCAGAGTAATGTCCCTGAAACAGGTGCGACAAGGAAGACAGACCTTACTGGAGGGGGAGGGGAAGTGAATCGGAGGAGAGGGAGGAGAAGAGGAAGTAGGAGTTTGTAACAAAGGAATTTCTTCAGCAGTAACTGGACCCGGTGCAGTGCTAGGGAATCTGCGAGAGGAGTGTTTACGATAGGATATCGATAAAGACACTAAGAACCAAGTCACAGGTGAGAGTTCTCCTGACCCCCCTGACAACGAAAGAGTGTTACGGATTGTCTCATCGATGGTATCATTTACGAGACACTCACAGTGACCTCCCTGCCATCCTCCCCGTCCGTCGGTCGAGACCCCTTCCTCGTACTCGAAGACTTCGGGGTCACGAACAGGAGACGAATGTCCCGGCCGACACCTTCAAAATCCCTATCTGTAAGGAAACCTGAGAGACCCGAAAGTCGACTTAAGACTAGAATCGAAGAAGGGGTCCCGACGTCGGTTCTAGAGACTACCAAGGGTCATGATACAAGACGAGTAGTAGTGACTACCCCAGTAGAGACTGTACTGTGTCTGTTTCCTCCGGTAACAGTCACATTCAAACACCTCCCAAACCGTCCTTCTCCAGTGACAATTATTGACAGGTCCCTAACTCTAAAACGGGATGTACGTTCGATTGTTCAGTCCGACGGTTAAAGTACCTACGAGCGTCACCTGTGTTCTGAAGACCTAGTTTTCGTTTCCACACACCCTGAAGCGACCATCAGGTCACCAATTCTGAGTTGTGAAGGTGACGTCCCCCGTACTCAAGTTAGGGACCAGCTCCTCAACTCTAAGGTGTACGGTGATAAGGGTCGTTATCGTTGTCGAGTTGATAGTCGTAACCGAGACTAAGTGATTCAGGGTGAAGGGTCTTCTATTACACGGTTCCCGGTCTACTGGTCACCCAACATAATATCTTGTGTTTGGGACTCACATCTTTTGGACTCGGAAAATAGTACCCGTCATTCGTACGGACGGGAAACAAGGTCGTACTCTGTAAAATAGCATGATCTGTCATTTGTTTGGACGGGAAACGACATATCCTTCTGGGACATAGAAAGTTCCGACAATGTATACGTCTGTATGAACTTTTCTATCAGGCCGTGTTTCTCTTTAGTCACGGAGACGAACATTCTACACGGCTTTATAATATGTGTCTCTCTTAACAGGGGGTTGTCAGTGAAGGGAACGATACCGACGAGTGGGGTTGGTAAATGGGAGAAAGGGGAGTGTCCGGAGTAGTGACGGGTACAGATAGTAATAACAGCCACACCCTGGTCGGTACAAACTTCCACTCATTCTACCCCTCAAAAGTACTCACCCTGGTTCTTGACCCCTTTTGTCTCCTAGACCCTTGGGTCCGGACAGAGTATCTCTTCTATTCTACCTACGGACACAGTCTGGAACCGGTTCAGTCTGGAAGAGACTTGGTAAAGGAGTAATATTGACTCCAACAACTATGTTAATGAAGGGAGGACCCGAAGGATCCTACTACCTTACGTACCCTCCCTTATTATTGAGGTAATGTTACGGATTATAAACATCCTGAAACTATGTTGGTCAGAGAACTACTGAGGTTTCCCCTCGCTTCTCCGTCTCCCGTCGTACCGAACAACACCCTTTCCGGTTAGTCGACTCCCCACAGAAAAGACGTCGATACCTTCTCGACCTGCCACTACTACACGCGCACAGGAGAGCCCCTGCGATACGGCTCGCGCTGTAGCAAGTCCATCTGGACTACAGTACTCCAGTTTTCCTTCAGTACCACAGTTTCCGTACCACCCTTCCTCCCCGATTCAATCGTCGGTAAGGGGAAATGACGGAAGGAAAATAAAAAAAGGTTAAAAATAAATGAATAACCGAGACGACCCAGAAGTAACGACGTACACCCCGAAAGAGTTTAAACACGCTCACCTCCGATGAGAGATCAACTCCACACACTCGAAGAGAAAAAGACCTCCGGCCCGAGACACTGGGCACCGGAGATCTGACACCCGAGTCATCAACACTGCGTTCCAGAATCCACGGAGTCCCGTACACCCTAGAAGGACCTGGTCCCTAACTTGGACACAGGGGACGTAACCGTCCACCTAAGAATTGGTGACCTGGTGGTCCCTTCAGGGAAATGATGGAAGAATTAGTGAATGGAAAGAAGGGAAGTGAGAAAGTCGGAAGGATGTAAGTAAGTTGTTTAAGAAAAACTCTTTGTCCGTCCAACGACGTCGGTACCACCTAAGTATCACATTCTCTAGGGGTTCCGTGGACGGGAGATCACCTCCGACGGTTATTATTACCGTGTCAAGTAATCTAACACGATTCACGAGGTCTCCCTGTCATTTGCGGTGTCACTGTCAGACATTGACCCTAGACTAATCCGTCCTAACAGTCTCTTCCGATGATACTCCTTTACTGTAACCTTGACTTTAGATTTCGTTCCATATTCGTATTGTCCGTCTCTTCGTCGTCCACTCTTCCGGGAATCCAAGTTTTATCGACCGGGTTAGTATCTCTTCCGTTCTCCGGGTCCACCGTCCTAGTGTCGTCACTCACCTTCTCCTTCCGTTCCGGGACGGTCAGTACCACTTCAAACCCAGAAACAAGATTCTAATAATCTTTCGAGAACTTCCTAAAATCTGTCTCTTCACTCTACCAGTCAGAGCGTAAAACTCTGCACGTCTCTCCGACGTCCTCACGCCTGACGTCGTCCTGCTCCCTCTTCCGTCCCTCGAGACAATCACTCCTTCGGAAGCTTCATCAGGTCCCTAAACCTACCCTTGTCCTCGCCACTCCTACCTCTCCTCTTTGTCCAAGTTTTCTGTTAAATTCTTTTTTACATACTCTTAACTGATGAACTAATTTACCACTATCCCTCAGTCCCGCCGAAGTTCTTACTAAGAATCAAAGGATCTGACTCGGGGACCACTCACTATCAGAGTGAACGACCCTTTCTTTTCCGACCTCCTCCCCGTCTAAACCGTCTTTTCGGATCTTAAGTCGACATTTGTGTAACCTGAACTCAATAGATTCTGCTTGCCTTCCCCTACACTATGTCCGTTGGTTCAACACTGAGACCCGGAATGTCTTTTCTTCCATCCCTACCTACATATTTACATCCTCAATAGTCCCTTGTCCCAACACAAAAAAAAAATTAACTTCATGTCAGCTAAATGTTATGTCACAATTAAAGTCCATACGTCTTATCACTAAGTCACGAAAATCAAATATGAGGTAAATTTCAATAATGTTCTATTTTCAATATTATGGGACAATATGTCAAATAGGAAGAACGAATAAATAAAACAGATATAATTCAAACATGTAGAATTAGGTCCCTTGTCAAACATTTACACAACTTTCACATACTTTAGTGGGTCCTTCTCTTAACTCTTACTTTTCCGTAGTCTAAATCCCTAATCCGTCTGGATCTCGTAACCCCAACCACGTCCCTCCGTAGGTCTTTCCATCTCTTTTAGATCTTCTTACATTACACAGTTCTCACGCTTCACAAGTCCTTCTAGTACCACTTTACATTACCTTTCGAGTTCCCCTCAGTCGTTCTACGGACTGTTAGTAACGGACGACCTGACTAACCCCTTGTACCACGACAACTGAAGTAATCGTTCTCGTCAAAGTCATCTGACGTACTTCGGTCTAATCTCACCAAACTCCCACTTATCTTCCACCTTTTTTTTCACCCACCCCTCTTTCGTTTACATCTTTAAATGAGATCTATTCCACCCTTTCTCTCACTATGAATCTCTACAATCCCCAGTTTCTCCTTCGGAGGCAGGACGGTGGAAGGGGTCAGGAGAGAGAGGACCGGTGGGTGTAGACTAGCACGGACAGTGTCAAGCAGGGTAAGGCTCTGATACAGCTGGCCAGCCCCTTGGTCCACGACTCGTACCGGGCTGAACGGTTCCTACACGACCGCCTCTAGGGTCTCGTCGATGACAGGATATACGCGTGGTCTCTGTAGGTCGGAGCGGGCGGTGGGGGACGGTGGGGGTCGGGTTACGGTCGAGGTTTCGTAGGGATTTATCGGGTGGATTGGTTACGGGTCGTCAGACGGGCGGACGGGTGGGTAACGAAGACGAGTTTTAGTCTCCGTGGACCTTGGAACCTGAAGTAACCCTCCCGTCGAACCTCCTAGTCATAACCGACCAGCTCGAGAGACGGGGTAGTGGGTGTCTTCCCGGACCGTGACAGTGGCGGAGGGACGGAAGAACGGTTATTATTTCGACTAGAAATGAGGTGAAGACAGAGTACCCAGAACCCCTCCCTCCGACCCTGCGGGTCCCAGACCCTGTGTGCTTCTTTTTCTACCTCGTTCCTGTCGAAGTCGATCCCTAGTAGGGGTTCGATTGTGTGTAGGTAGATTGGGAAGAAGTCTATAAGAAGTTTATGAAATTCTTTGTTCACTTAGAAGTACACACATGCAAAAAGGACTCCTCTCCGGGTATCGAAAATAGTCTAAGGTTTTCCCAAAGAACTGGAGTTTTCCCCAGTCGAAATTCTACTAAGACATATTTAGACGAGATTAGGCAGATCAAGTTCAAAAAAACTCACTCCTATTAAATTTTTCGACTATAAAAGAAACTCACTTCACTTCAGTGAGTCATCACAGACTGAGAAACGCTGGGGTACCTGACATCGGATGATACGAGGAGACAGGTACCCTAAAAGGTCCGTTCTCATGACCTCATCCAACGGTAAAGGAAGAGGTCTCCTAGAAGGACTGGGTCCCCAACTTGGGTCCAGAGGGCGTGACATCCGTCTACGAAATGGCAGACTCGGTGGTCCCTTCAGGGTAAAAAAAAAGAAAACTCATAAGCGATGTATAGGCTGTAACTATTCATTAAATGTACGTAGTAGGATAAATTAGGAGTGTCGTTAGGACACTCTGTTCGTGACAAAATAGAAAACGTGTACTTCTTAGACTCCGAGTCTCTCCAATTCAGTGAATAACTTGTCTTGGGTTGTCAAACCGAGGTCTGTAGTTCTACAATTGGTCGTTTGGAGAAGGACCTCACAGTTAAAATAATCCTACAAATCCCCTTCTGTAACATATACTTTTGTATATGAAATATCACCCAATTTACGTTTCAAATATGATTCTATTTAATCTTCAAAGGTCTACAAAATCCGAAACGGGGTCTTGGGACCGTCTGGGAAAGTGCGAGGGGTAACTACCGTTTTGACCTGTCCGATCGTTGTTCATGACAAAATGTTCATCTGAGAAGAACCGTGGGTTCAAGAGTTTTCGGGTGGTTTTGACTGTTATCTCAACAGGTCCAGTCGAAATGTTTATTCATTATGCTCTATCCTTCTTAATTTGTTTAACGGGTTCAAGTGTACCGATATTCACTGGGTCAGTGTAATTTTCAACGACAAAACTGTAGTACTTCGGAAAGGGGCGGATGGATGTTCCAAGGCAGGTCGTAGACTTAGAATAAAATGAATGTGTTAAAATGTGGGTTGGTCGTAAAACGTGGCGGGGGTTAGTCCGCCGATGAAAGTCTAGGTGTAGAAAGGAGGTCGGGACGGGAAAATGGAAAAGGTTCGGGGCGGGAAAGGGAAGTCGGAGCGGACCGAAAAGGGTCGAGATAGGAGAGGGGTCGGGTCGAGGTTCAAGGTCCGGGTAGGTTTCGGGGCGGGAAAGAAAAGACTCCGGGGGAGAAGACAAATCAGGGTGGGGAGTGGGGGCCAAGTCAGGGATAAGAGGAATGACCCCGGACGAAATGTCTACCGGGGCGGGTGAGGGGCGTTTGGGGCGGGGCATCTAACCAAATAAGAGAAGGTCGGGGCGGGGCGGGGATGGGTATTGAGGGCCACGGGGAATCCGACGTCAGGCGCAGGGAGAACGAGGACCGGGACGGGGGTCGGGGCGGGGCTCCGAGGCCGGGGCGGAGCGGCGGAAGGAGCCTCTGGTTTCGGTCCAGGGATGGCGTCGGCGCCGCGGTCGTCCTCCCTCCCTCCGCCCCCCTCTCCGTCTCCCCCTTCCCTCTTCCCGCCCGAGGAATGCGGGTCAGGGCGCGAGTGGCAGGCACGGCCGTCTAAGCGATGTTTGCCGGACTGGTGAGGCCTAGGGCTCATAGCGTTGAAGACAGAGGTCTTTGAGTTGAGATTCTACCTCCGCGATCTTTTCGGGACATTCCACAGGTCCCCGGGAAGGCTTAGGGTCTCTTACCGGAGAGCTTGGAGTCGCCCGCCCGCCCCTAGACACCGCTTTCACGTCGAGCCGTCGCGGCGCCGCGGTTCAAATGGGACGCGTCTGCGGCAGCGGCGACGACGACGGCGGCGGCGACGGTGACGGAAACGGCGGTGGCAGAGGCGGCGGCGGCAGGGGCGCGACGGAGGCCCTCGGAGGTAACAAGGCCGCCGCGGCCCAGGGCTCTGGGCCGTTGGATCCCCGGAAGCTTTCCCCGCCGCCGGCGGCCTTAACTCTGCGAGCCCGCGGCCGCCCTGACCCTCGCCGTCCCCAGTCGCGCCCTTAGGGTCCCTCGGCCCGGTCTGGCACCCCGCCGTCCCCCAGCCCCACCGCACCAGACGTCAGAGGCCTTAACCCCGAGAGGGAGGGGCGGGGCAGAAAGGGGCGGCCGGAGGAATTCACCCCAGCCTCGGGGCCGCCCGCAGGGGCCGCTACTCGGGCCTGAGCTCCACCGGCCACTCATGCTCGGTCCCTGGTCCCGCCCTCACCGTTCAGCCCTTCCCCATCCGATCAAAGCACCCCGTGCGTGACTTTGACGGGCCGGGCTCCCAGCCCGGTGAGATCGATCTTCTTGACTGTCACGGAAGCGGGGGTCGGGCGTAGGGACCCGTTGTCACATAGGGAAGCCCCGACGGACCCAGTAACCGTCTTCCTCTCGGATCAAGTTGAACATGTGAAACTAGTTCCCCTTTGCAGCGGCGTAGGCCCTCTCCCGACGCCCGTGGCGGACCCGGACCAGACTAGGGAGACCGGAGGCGGGGGATGAAGGAGGTCAGGGGACTCTCGGAACCCGTCTACGCCAGCAGTATGGGCTCCCGGACCCCGGGAGGGGTGCCTGAAAGCCCAGATTCAAAGGCACAGAGAAGAGACGTAGACGACGACTCAGGGTTGCCTTGCAAACGGCCCCCGAGACACGACGAATCCCTCGATCCCGTCGTCTCAACGTCGGAAGTGGTCCCTGAGTAACTTTGTCATCTCAAACACGAAGACTAACCAAACAAGTTTCTATCGGTGTCCATCCTTCATTCCCGTCAAATTCATCAAAATTACTTTACCGTTAGTCCCGGAACCTGTCTCACCGATCTCGACAAGTGACCGACCCAATTCAGTGTCCTCTTCTTGAGAACAATCAGTCCCTCGAGTCCCACCGAAACAAACCTTACCACGGGTCGGGTACCAATTTAACAACTTAAGTCGATCCGGACCTCTTTAACCCCGTCAGAGACTGGTTCGACCCGAAGGACCCCCGACCACGGTAGACGACAGAGGTGAGTGGGTCCTTGTGACCTCTCTTCCTTCCCTCCCGAGATTCCTGGTCGCACCTCGACTCACGCGACCTGACGGTACGAGGACAAACATGAGAATTCCGGACCACCGTAGGGGTCTCGATCCCGTATCCGAATGGGGTCTCCGGAGTCTTTCAGTGGCTAAGAAAGACAGTAGGTAAATAAAGACAACCTCAGGTCCTGGTTTACTAAAACCGGTGGCTAAGTTTGAAGACGTACCCGACTGTGATCGGAAGTAGGTAGAGTCAGGGATTAGACCACTAGGGAAGTAAATCGATAAGTAAGTTGTTTAATAAATAAGTAAACGGTTTTGTTATAACGTACGGTCCAAGACCCCGATACTTTCATCCATCCGAGACCACAGACGTGACATGTCGAGGGTCAGATCACCTTCCTCTCTCTCTTGAAAGTCACACCACTCACGACACCACCTCCACTCCTACTTTACGACACCTTTGTGTCGAGAGACACTCTGTCTGCTTCTTTAGTATTGTCTTCACTGTAAACTCGGTACAAAACTTCTTACTCATCCTCGAGTGATTAGTCCCTCCCACCTTCCGTAAGATTTATCTCTAGTAAAACCCCCTTACTCTCGACCATTGTAAGTCTCTTACCGTTCAACGGGACAAATCTGTCTTTATGTCGATATTGACCACTTTTCTTCCTAGATCTTTCCTTCTGATTCCGGTGTCTTACTTTCCTTGTGGGACTGACAGTAGTATTCCTTACACCTATAATAGGACTTTAGTCACCCCCCGTAGTCCTCCGAAGATTAGTTTTGTGACTATACTAATTACGATGAACCATCTTTCTGGTAATACCTATGTAAATACACTCTTTTTCGATCTTGGCTCTGTATCCCGTCCTACTAGTCTGTTCTCCATTATTACGGTTCTGGTACCGGTACCACACCTGCTCTACCGTAAACCTAGACGAAATCTCCGACCGACCGGTCCTGGGAATCCCTTTCCCTCCCGACCTCTCTCGCCTCACCCACCGGGCCCGGATGCGATTGACTAGACATGTAAGATCTACACTGTCGTACCCCCACCTGAAACTGCACTTCTGAAAGACGGTGTTGAACGCCCGTTGATTCGGTGGGATACTCACGGGGCACCTCTGGACGGCGTTCCAGATGTTCTCAATGTCACCATAACTCATGGTAGACATGGTGATACTGGTACTGTTGGGTGGCGGGGGTGTCGTCTGAGGTGAGGCTTTCGTGTTCTTCTTCCCCGCGGTCAGTGCGGGTCGGTTGTTCGTCAGTGGGTCGGGGAGTCTCCATAGGGTCAGTGGGTCGGCACTCCACTACTCAATGCGTGTCCGGGTCGCGTACCACCTTCACCTGAACGTGCCGGCGCACGTGGCGTAGTCGTAGAAACTGTTGGACCTACACCACAGACTCCTACTCCTCCGGGGGCTCCTCCGCGGACTCTTGCCATCGTTATTCCTCTTGTGACTCTGTGGCCGGCGATGAGGGTTCAGTCCGTTCGTATTCTTGTTCCTCTTTGCGTTCCTGAGGTTGGTAGTGGTGGTGGTGTTACGAAGACGCTCGTGGTGAGGGTTCGACGGTCTCCACCAGATGGCCCTCAACCTCGTCCTATGGGGACTACGGGGCGGGGCCGGTTGAAGGATAATGGCCATTCCGGTGGAGGCGGAGGGTTGAGACCTTTTGACCAGTTCGTCCCGAATCCTCGGTTTCTGTCCACTGTTCGTTGTCTATCCTTTACCGTCTCCATTTCGTATCGTCGTTGTGTGACCGGGACGGTTCCGTCTGTACGGGGTCGATCGCCACTACCGGCAAGGACATGTGACGGTGTTCGACCTGGGACGGGACCCGCGAAATATCGGTAAGAGAATAGAATAAGAGTGTTGAGCGAGTCCATCCAAAACAAGTGCCCACTCCTTTGGTGTCAGGTCTTCTTCCTGGTCTGAATACTCATCAGTGCACGGTCATCTATCGACTTGACCCTAAGTTTGGGTATAAGGAGACTGAGGTCTCACCGATGTCATAGTTTCCCAGGGTAGACAACAAGAACTGGGAAAGATGAGGTAGTGACACTGGAACCCTTTCCGTAGAGAAACCGAAAACCACAAGGTCACTGCGGTAGACGTCACGTCTATATTAAAAGGAGACGATCGGAGTTACACCTTCTGATCCCTGTGACTGAAGTATCTCAGGATCTTCGACAAACATTTAGACATATTCATTAAAGGGGTAATGAACAGGTCAATAATAGTGGACAGGAAATCGTACGTCTTCGTCACAAAAGTAGTGGATACAAAGTGTGAGGAGATTCTTGGGAAAATAAAGTAAATTGACAAAGAACCATAGGGTGAAGGAAGGTTTTTAAACAGTGTCACCGAGGATTATTTTTAGTGTCAGTTTTCCGATTTAAAGAAAGTTGCACTCCATTTTTTTACCTCACCCCCTTCATACCACCACTTTGATGTAAGTCTTTGGGATCGATTTTCTACCTTGTTTGTGGTTCACACTCTGAAGAAAGACTCTCAGAACCGTAGGTTCAGTTTCTCCCGTGAAACCACTCCGTCAATTCGTCGACAGAAACCATAGTCGATTAGTCTTCCGGACTAGAGACTGTTCCTGAAGAATCTTTCCAAAATTACACTTTCCATCAAAAATGGTTTACATCCATGATTTAGAGTCAAGAAATGTTCGTCTAAAACCCCTTGAGTTCACCAAAAGAAAGGAAAGTGGGGACAGGTGTACGGTCGGACAGAAAAGGAGGAGAGAAGGTAGGAAGGTAGACAGGTCGGGTCGAGGTACAGGAAGACCGAAAAGTGACAGAGAGAATAGACAATCACGAGTGACGGTACGGGTGGAGGGTTGTGTGTCTGGGGAGAGGCCCCGACGGGAGAGGGGAGTACTAAGAAGTCGTGAGAGACGAGGGAATCCGTCGTGTCGAATCGAGGACGAGTAAAAGAAGTAGGAAGGTGAGTCTCAGTGAGAAAGGAGGACACCTAGTCTAGACAAGAGGTCCGTCGTCGAGAGTCGACCAGGGGATGTTAGTCAACCCTCCACACAACGTACATTAAACAATGATGAGAATCGTCTTGACGGACAAAACCTTTACTAAATGAAAAATACATTTACACTGTTCTAAGCTCCAGTAGAGAGATTGTTGTGGTGACCGAGAACGAGGGTAGACTATTTGAAAGAGTTCCCCCTCTCCCTCCCACCTCACAGTCGACCGCGTAGTCCTTAGCGTGTACTGTGCGTCGGATGGCATAGACGCGGTGTCGGACATTAGACTCATGACACCCGCACACGACACGTGGTAGTGCATTACAATGCGCACAGTCCCGTCTCTTCTCCAACTCTCGACCACGGTTCCGGACCTTACCCGGTCTACCAAGTGTGATCGGGACTCGGTGTGGGAAAGAGTTCCTACTTCTACAACGTCAGTGGAACCCCTGCTCCACTTCCCGATTCGTTCTTCCACGAAGACTGTCTGTGTCGTGAAATCAGACAGGAGGGAAGGTGAGAGTTTTACAGGAAGTCCACTTGTTGTGACTGACGGAGAAAGACACACCAATTAGTCTATACCAGGAACGGAGATAGGTGCATCACGTCCCCAATTCTGTGTTTTTGTCAATATTACGTTCTGTCCCAGCCCGTCTCGATATGGTTTCGATTATTAGTTCGATTGTAAATAACTCATGAACGAGGTCCATGCAAAGACTCGTGAAATAGATATAATTGAGTAGATTACAAGGGTTGTCGACACACTTTCTCCAAGTTCAATCATAGGGGTGACATGTCTACACCTTTGGTTCTGGGACTCTCCAATCGAGTGAACGGACGACAGTGGGTCTCGTGTCGAGACCTCGGATACGAACGGACCGGACGACACCGAACGTCTCAACGTAAAAGGAATACCTCTCGTCTCACCTCCGGACCCTTGATTGTAAATAGATCCCGGACGATGCATGGTGAACTAAGTCGGGTAAGTAAAAATTAATTAACGTAAATTAAGACTGCGGAATCCTTTACTTCCCATAAGAGGAGTAAGAGAGTAGTTATTTTGACTCCAAATCCTTTCTCGTCCCTACAGGACCTACAGGGTGTCATTGTCTCGGTCCTGGATTGACTGACAATCCACACACAGGTCCACACAATCTCCGGTTTCGACACAAGAAACGACAGCAACGAGGGACATCGAAATGTATCGTCTCAGTCCGGTGGACCTCACGCGTGCCGTCCCCTCACCCCTCGGACGAGACATGGGGTCCACGGACCTCGGCGGGGACCGACGTCAGGGCGCCCGGGTCACTCACGACACCTCACCTCAAACTTAGGATCCAGACGGTGAAGGACCAACACACTTGGTGGACACACCCCGTGAATTGAAGGGTTTCGAAGGCCAAAGGAGGAGATATTTCACTCCCGTTCTTCTTGTAACTGGGTTCCTGACACCCCTTCTATTGACACTACTGAATCGTGTTACGGGCCAGTATCATTTACGAGTCATTTATAATCGATAGGACTGACAATGGAGGGTTCCGAAAGGTCTCTCGTTTCTCATGGATCTAAGACTCCCTCGGGACTCGACGACGACGTGGTCGACTCTCTTCTGGATGTCGTCGAGGTAAGTCCTATGTCGGTCGACCATGAGTTTGTTTACATTTAACCGTTCACTTTTGGCTCCTGGAAGGACGGGGACTGAGAAACACGGCAGTGGGTCTGGTGTCGTTAGTCCCCAGGATCGGCGGGGTAGGAAGAGGGAAGTCCTAGAACGACTCGGAGACGTAGAGTTTCCTCCGTCACACCGTCGATCCTGAACTCGAAACTCGAGCCGTACGGAACCAAGTGTAGGGTCGAGAAGGTGAAAGAGTGTTCTCTCGACCCGGTCCACTTAAGTGACGGGGTTTGCAATCCAAAGGAAAAGCCGTGTTGTTCTTACTACTGTCCGGAATACCACGGACCTCATTTCCACTCCGATCTTACTCTGTTGTATATGTAGTTCCGTGCCCGGACCTTGTCCCACTCACGAGGTGTCTACATTGGGTGCAAGACATTCCCTCCCTTTAGGGTTGGAAGACTACGGCTCGACGGACACACGTGACGTCCATATAACTCTTCAGCCGCCTCCTCGACCTACTCCTCCAACTCATGCTGTACCTACTCCTCCTGATGTAGACCGATCTATAGTACTTGCTCGCCGCCTTCTGCCTCCCGCACTCAGGGTAAGGCGTCCTCTAGAAACTCATGAATTACCTGGCCGACCTCTTCCTCAGCATGAAACTCTCGGTGTTATTTCCGCTGGGGTTACGCGAGCATCTGCTCCTACGACACACGACATAGACGTTACTGCCGCTCACGGTCTTGTCGTTGCAGTAGGAAAAGACACTGTACACGTTGGACCGGCACGTGGTCCTCACGATACCACAGGGGATGTAGGGGCTCCCGGTCACCGACACGGCGGCGACGGACGTCAGTGGGAGGGCGCGACACCTGACGCGGGACACGGGGTTGTTCCCACCACGGAAGTTCGTCTGTCTACTACCCGCGACCCGGGTACACCACACACGGGAAACCTAGGGGCTCCAGACGAAACGGTTGTGTCAGAAGGACCTCGGGTAACTGTCGTAACTCGTGTAGGGCGGGCGCGCGACCTTCGACTGGACGATGTAAACGTTTGTCGCTCCGAGTCCCCGGACGTAGGTCACGGTATTCCGGTTGACGATGTGTCGGAAGGTGCACTGTACACGGGTTGTCCGACCGGAAATGTACTTCTACCTCGGACACGCCCTCTGCCCACGGTTACCGTGGAGGAAGTCGCAGGCGTTCTGGCGGATGACGCTGTAGGTGTGTGGGGGTCCAAGTCGCGCAGCGGACGGACGGGACAGGGTGTCACTTCCCCTCCTCCTCCTCCTCCTCCTTCTTCTACTCCCATTCTCAACCTCGAGTCTCTTCCAGTTCTTCCGGTTCCGGTTCAGGGCCTAGTTCTACTTCTTCCGCGCCTTCTAGGACCGTCTCTTTGCCCGTCGCCGGGGACACCACAGACACGGAACGTAAGGTGGTGTGTCCATGCCCCCTCGTCTACCCGCCCGGCCCGTCCCTTCTTCGGGACAACCTCTGGCCGTCAGGGGACTCACCTCCCTCTCCGAACCCGACAGAAGAACAGTCCTCGAGGGATCTCCACCACCACCAAAAATCATAGATTTCTCTAATCGAGATCGTCCAGTGGACTGAAAATGCAATCCTTGGTCTCTGAAGTCGAGAAGAGACTGGTTGAACCGTCCACATAAACTTTGACGGGAGGTATAACGACCCCACCACATTCAATCCTTCATTCTGCTATCTCATCGGTGGTCGGTGTCACCTTCTTTATCAGACTGAGACTTCCCTCTTGTCTTACCTTTTCTCCCTTCCTTTACGAGTTCCTTAACACAATACCGGTGTCTACTCCCGACACTCGTAGTCAATGAAAAATGAGAGAGAAGACGATGGATCTGTTGAAGGACATCAACTGACGACACAATGTCATGAAGTAGAATTTTGGAAGGGTCCGAGTCGGGCTCAACCCACAGGGTCCCAGTCAATCATGAGTCCCGACGTCACTGTTATTCGTCAGAAGTCCCGGTCCGAGCGAGTGGGTGGGACACTTGTCCCAATCATGACCCTCGAACCGAAGGACAGAGGACTCCACGGGAACTGTCGGTCGACACAAACAAGAAGAAACGGGATCGGGTCACAGTGTCCGGAAGAACTGTTATCTAAATAAGGGATAAGTCGGGGTGAGTCTTTGGGAGTACCCGGTTTCTGGGGACAAGAAACACTCTTTTAGTCTCGGGTTCTCCAAAAAGAAGAGAAACGAGAGGACAAAGGGTCCGAGTCATTTTAGTGATTGGCGGACTGGTAGGTTTCCTTCTCGGTCAAGTACGTCTCCGACGTGTCGATAACCTGCGACTTCTCCGTCAGCGCCTTACCCCAGGGCGACGACGCAGCGGATGTCTGGGTGGACGTTAGAGTCTCCTTGACACTGGTTCAGCCCCATGATACAGTTTAAGGGACACCCGAGACCTTTGATTACGGTCCCCCAGCTCCCGTCTCTAAAAAGTAACCAAACAAAAAGACATGGTAGGTCGTACACCCTAGAGTCAAGGGGTTGGTCCCTAGCTTGGGTACGAGGGACGTAACCTTCGTGTCTCAGAATTGGTGACCTGGTGGTCCCTCCAGGACTCTTATCTCTAAACGCTGACGTCAAAGGTTAGGGACTCCCGAACCCGACAAACAAGGAAATTTGATCTGGAGTTTAGTCCGATTCCTACTCTAGGAATGTGTAAGAGGAAGTACGTAATAAGGAACACAAGTAGGAAAGGAAGTGTTGTTCGTATATGACTCATGGTTGAGGTGACCCGAGTTGTCGGTGTCACCCAACGTCTCGAGGGTGAAACCGACCATTCGGATGGTTCGCTAGTGACACGAGGGTCGAAACCAAAAGAACGGGAACTGGGTTCAAAGGACCCGAGAACAACGGAGACCGAGAGAGTAGTAGAGGACTAGGGGGAAAACGGAGAAGTCTCTCTAAGGCTCCTATTCTTGACCCGGGAGTTTCTTGTCGAATTCAGGACCGTCGCCGAAGCCGTACTGGACCTCGCTCGTGCCGACGACCACCTCGACTAAGCGTTCGCCCTCTTTGAGTTTTCCCTCTGCCACTCACGAGGAGTTGGTCGAGAAAAAATGTCACCTCTTTTGTCTGGGTCCTTTTGTCTTTTGTGTGTTTTCATACACAGGGGACCGGTCCTTCGTTGTCTCGATTACACTCTCATTCCATTGGACCTCGAGTCAAACGAGAGTCCGAGAAGTCTTCGTCTTACAGTGTCCTCTCAAAATACTTACCTGAGGATTCACTACACTACGTCCATCGACCACGACCTACAAGTTCCTTCCCCTTCAGGTGCCATCACTTCACGTGGGTCACACCCCATCCTTCCTTCCGCTCAAGGGTGCGGTCGATGTCGATGGAGGGGTCTGGAGAGGCGGTCCCTGGTCGGAGCCGGACCGACTGTCCGAAAATACACACGGTCTAGTTCCAGGTCGTCTAGCGGTACCTCTACGTCGACTGGGGGAAAGAGTAGGAGGAAGCTTTTTGGAACCTCGTCGAGGTCCTCTTCCTGTGCCCGTTGTAGAAGTCGCTCGGCCAGGGAGACAGACTCCATTGGCTTAACCTGCTTCATTCTTAGGGAAGGGGAGTGAGGTGGAAGAAAGACAAGGAGAGGGTCTACCTGGGAACGGCGTCCAGACCCGGTCCCCGATCCTCCCCTGGTACTTCTCTCCCCGACCACCGAGACCCCGAGGCCCTACTTGGCCTTGGTGTCCGTAGTGGACCTGAGACAGAACAGGGACAGCATGGAGTTCCCGGGTCTTACCCTCCGTCAGACGTGAGGAAGGGGTCTCCGTCCCTGACTCAGACGGTTCACTTATTCGGGTCCCGTCCTTCTGTGAAAGGCCCACGACTTGGGATCTTGCCTCTTAAATCTTCCGAGTCGTGGATTTCTTGGTAGAGACTTCGGGATCCAGGACTGACCGTCTGAGAAGAGAGATTTTCCATATTTTACTCTCTGGACTCCGTCGACGGAGGAATATACCGAATGACTATTCATTTTTCTCGATATCCTTACGTCCCACCACAATGAAGGTCTCCGAGGGGGATCGGTAAAACCATAATTTTGGAGTACACCGAGATCCTAAACCGACATTAACGTGACGACAAAAGGTTCGTTCCTTTTCTTCCGGGTCCCTCCGATTCTCCGAACGGTTCCAGTGTGTCGAACACTGATGATTTCAGGTCTGATTTTAGGTCGAAAGAAAAGGGGACACGACATACGGACGGAGACTGACATCATCCTCCTCCAACGACCTACGTAAAGTTCCCTCCAACAATCCTTGTCCCCAAGTCCCCCTTACTCCTTGTATGGAGGTGAATCGATGTGGAGGGCACAAGAGGGTCCATGGACTGATGGAGCTGGTGTAGTTTTTCGGATACCTGAAAAAGTGGTACTTCGTCTTGAACCTCCGAATGGCGATGGACTTGAAACTACTAAAACTCCTCCTGAAGTTGGAGTAGCAGTCGTTGACGGAGTTCATATTACGGTTCCTATGGTAGAAGATGGCCCGTCGTCACGCCGAGGCACTCGTCCCACCGCGCCACGAGGCGGTCCGGGCCGCGGTCCGTCTTTTTTACCCGTAACTGAAACTCTGCCCGTACGTATAGGGGGTGTCGGACTGACCTCTGCTTCGGGGTGTGGTGTGGCTTCTACCACCCACTATTCAGTGTGTATGTGCATCTCCGGTTACGGTCCCTACTTGTCGAAAGGTTTTCAGGGGAGGACCCTCGTCCGTCATATCCGTCCTTCGTCGATCAGACTCGTCACCGTGCGATCGGGGTCCTTACGAGAGCTTCGGTCTGAACCACTTACCTCTCGTTAGGGGCGGAAAGACGTAGAACCACGATGACAAAATGTCGGCGAGGGCCACTCTTCGCCTCCCCTCTTCTCACTGAAAGACCAACGGACGGGTCCAAGTGCCCCGGGTCTCCCGACGGGACTCTGACTGGAGAGTAGGGGACAAGGGTGGGGGGACGTCGTCTCCTTCTCGCCGACCAGGACGATCTCTTGGTCTTCGTGGACGGTCACCTTCTCGTCGATTTCAACGACGAACTTGCCGACCTACTCCACTTGAGGTCGTTCGTCTCGCACCCGGCGAGAGCCGCGCGGTTTTACTAGTTCTTTCTCTACTGTCGCGACGCCTCCTTCGAACGGGTGGTCGCCCTCTGACCTGCCCTACCCGGACTTGCTGTGCCGGGGAGGTCGGCCCCGTCGGACTGTGGGGTGGGTCGCCGGACACTGTTCCTGCCCGTCTGTCTGTCACGGCGGCTCCTCTCGTCGTCGGTCCTCTGTTCGTTTCCAGACTTGGGGTACCGTACTACCTGGGGTTCCGGTCGGTCTGAACCTGAGACGTCGTGTGTGAGTCGGGGACGGTCGGGGGGTCCGTCTCCAGGGAGGATGAGTCGGTCGACATGAAAGAGGGAGGAAGGGGAAAGTCCCCGGAGAATCGACGGAGAGACCGATAAACACACTCTCTGTCACAAGGGTTGAGGGACGGGGGGTTTGCTAGAGGGGATGAGATCGACTTCAATACAGGATATAGGGGTCCCGGATGACATCTGTCTACGGGAAGGGTGAAGTCCGGGGAGTGGCTGAGAGGAAGAGAGAAAGAGACGAGGTCCGGACCCAGGGTTGTACAGGAGTTGGGGGCGTGAACTCCACCCGTCCTCTTGGAGTCAAGACAAGAGGTTTTTCTTGGGCTTCTGTCGACCTGGCGGGTTCTCCGGCCCGGCCGGGGGGTTTTTGGCCCTCTCGGTCTACTGGGGGTCGGTGCCTCCGTCAGGACACCCCGGGGGGGTCGAGGGGTAGTACCCGAGGGATGCAGTCGCGTTCGCCCCATCCTCGGGAGCCGGGTCAAGCTCAAGTCTGTCGCTGTCACTATTTAGGTGTCTTCTGGGGGGTTACCCACTCGGAGTGGTAGTGGGTCGGGGAGGTTATCTCACTCGCTTCGACGGTAGGAAGGGTCATATTGAGGGTGGATCGGGAAGTAAACGGGTATTATATAGTCTCGATCTTCCCGGGAATCCTTCGGACAGTAAGTTGGGGGAGTGAAATATCTACCCCTTGGACTTCGGGTCTCGGTGATTGGGTGGGTCTAAGGGTAGGTCCCACGGGACGTAAAATAGTGAAGTGGAAAGGAGAAGAGTAAGAGGAACCCCTTAGAGGAAATTCGGTGACACAGGATTCCGATCATTGACGGTTCCCTTCACGTTCCCCACCCCGTCCCGACACCGGTCGACACCACCTGTGACGGGTCTCGACCGAGACGACCGGCTCCAACCTCCTTAAAAGGTCGTGTCTTACCTTTCGGTTCGAGACTCAGGGGGGGTCATCTAGAGACTAGACGTAGAATGACTGACTAAGGAAGGGAGGGCGGGGGGTGGGTGTTGGTTCTGAATGGTCGGTTACCGAAGTCGCCACCTTTGGTCGGTCATTTCTTCTCAAAGAACCACATAGCATTGCTGACGTCGGAAGGAGCCTCGTCGAGTCTGAGCCTTAGGTCGTCGTCATCGTCGTCGTCACGACGGAGGCTGGCCTGGTCCATGGTCGGGAGAACCAAATTTGGACGGAGGTCCTACCGGAAGGTTTAAAGGGACACTCCTCAGACCACCGTCGGTGGAGGTAGATCTAATTCTACCGAGTCTGGTTTCCAAGAGACGTTTTATTTATCTTGTCTACTCTGACAGTGGTATTACTTTATCTCCCCTGGTAGGAACCAATTCAAGTACGAAATCTTGTCTCCCGAAGGGACCATCGAGTCTACCATTTCTTAGGTGGACGTTACACTCTCCGGGCCCAAGCTAGGGACCCAGTCTTTCTAGGGGACCTTTTCCCTTACCGTTGGGTGAGGTCATAAGAACGGATCCTTTAGGGTGACTGTCTCTTCGGACCGTCCGATGTCAGGTACCCCAACGTTTCTTAACCTGTACTAACTCGTTGATTGTGAAAGTGAAAAGTGAATCTTGTCTCACGTATTTGACTAAGCACCACTGGACCTAAACTGAATGTCTGTATAAAACAAACCGGTCGTACTATAATTTTTTTTTTTTTTTTTTTGGGTCTTCACCGTGTATTTTAAAGGTCAAAGACATAAGGGAAATTTTTAGTCTGGATCGTAAAGACCGGTGACAACGGAATTCTATCCCGTATGTGAGTAGTGATGACGACATAGGTCGGGTGAAGTCAGTCTAGTGGGGGTTTAGGGACTCCCGTGAACTCAGACTTTAATAAGTTAATCGGAGACGAAAGGTTTTCAGAATCTGGTGAATCCCCGGTTCTCTTCTGTGGGAGGTACGGTAAGGGGTGAGAACAGGAGGAGAACTCAACTCGTAGGGAAAACAGGTGTCATGTTGCGGAAGTTTTGTTCCGGCCCCGTTCGGGAGGAAGAGAGCCCCGTGTAAGGGTCTCCTGTCGTCACTTCTATGGAGTCCGTGACTCTTACTCCGGATGAGGCACCCGTGACCGGCGCCGCACCCGGTGTCGTCATTCATGCGGGTGGGTTTCGGTCCCTACGACCCCCGGACCACAGTCCCGGAACGGTCTGGGGACCGACGACTAGGCAGGGGAGAGAGGGTAAGGACACTTCAACATTCCTTCTCAGACCCGGCCCCTCGACCGACCGATAGTCTCCTACTCCTAAGGGGAGACCTGCGAGACCTGGACCACACCCGGTTTACGGCTCCCATAGGTAGCATGGGTCGTGACCATCCGAAAACGAAAAGAGCAGTATGGGGAACAGAAGGTCGGGGTTCTGTATGTGAGTTTTCGTCGTCTGGAGGATGAGAGACGACTCGACGTCTCGTGTGATCAGAAATCGTCTATTAGTGAATCTCCAGGGAGCAATCAAAGAGGTAGACAGGGAAAGAGAAGGGAAATGGAGAACCCGAGTCTTTATCAAGTCGCACCCTTCTTCGACTCCCAGTCGGGACGTTGGGATCAATCTACTAATACAAAAAGACAGGGGTGAAATCTCCATCAGAGGTTTAAGAACCTATCCCATTCGGACCCCCTTCCTCCTCTGACTTGATTGGTTCCAGAATAATGTGGGAATCTAGTAACTAGGTTTCTACGGGGCCCTTCCATACAAGGTGGTACCCCAAGGGTAGGGACACGGGGGTAACCTCCACGACTTTGAACCTCTTGTCTACTGGGTTCTTCGGGCTCTCGTAGAGATGGAGCAGGAGAAGAAACTGTTGTTCTCTTGAACCATTCCTTCCTCCCCTCGTCAGCTACACTGAGTCTCGGTGTCTGCGTCGGGGCCGAGGACTTCCGTCCGACGGTCCTTTGAGGTCGTGACGGCGGACCCGTTAGTATTTAGTCACCCCCTCCCTGAATCTAGCGACTCGTTTTCCCAACACAACTGGTTCTCAGACTCTCTGACTCACCCATCGTCGACTGTTTGTCGACATCGATCTTTTGTCCTGGTGCTCACTGACACTTTTTACATCCCCACCGAGGCGTGGGTCTGATTCCACCGAAGATCTAAATCAAAAGGGTGGAGACGGAGGTACCACTGTTCTACACCCCTTATCTCGTCTGTATTAGTGACCCAGAGACGTAGGGACAAGACAGTGTGAATGTTCACATCAGGAAACAACAACAACAAAGATTACAGTCAATTCAGACGGACCTCGGGTACCCTGTTCCATAGATAAAGTCCGATCCAGTCCCGAAGAAAAACGTGAGTATTTACAGGACACCAATAGGGGGTCACACTGACAGTTGACCCGATAAAAGTAGTGATCGGACACTCGTCAAGGACCTCCCGTCCCTGACGTAGAGACCCAAAGACATTGAGGGTGGTCTCGGACCGAGTCTTACCCGTGAATCCTCAAAGACTTCCTTCGTTGTTCACTCCCTCCGACCAAGAACAACGGGAGGGTTCTCTATTCTCTACTGAATGAACTAGGAACAGAGTAGGATGTCCGTCACCGACGGGTCCTGATTCGACCAAGGAGACCCGCACTTGGTCCTGGAACTGTTCCTCTTCTACGACCTCCCGGCCTTTAGATTGTAGGCGTTCAGTCAAGTCTATCGGATGGTGTCCCGGGACGTCGTGGCGTCGTTCCACGTCCCGCTCGTCTCGTCGCTCTGGTCGCTGTCGCTGACTACGACGGGTCGCGTCGGGTCGGAAGTCACGGGACGGCGGAAAGAGGAGGGGAACCGAGTGACAGGACCTCACCGTGGCCGGAGACGTGACTGAGTAAGGACCAGAACCCCGGTCAGAGTCCCCTTCGACCCACCCCCTCCAGGGAGGGCGGGACTCACGTCGACCTGACATGTCTTGTGAGGTTCCCGGGGACCCCCGAGACGCGTTACTCTCCCCTCCAGGGTGTCCGGTCTTTCGAGGTCTCTGGAGTGCCGTAACATCGAGTCCCACCACCCGGGTCCAATCCTGTGACACATTTTGTCCGGTAGGGTGGTGGGGACGGATGAGCACGGCCCTCTTAGGGATTGACGGATCACCGGACTCCGGGGACTCCACCACACCACTCGCCCGTAGGCGGGTCGGATCGTCACCCTGACTACAGACAGGTCGGGCCTTCTCCCCGTGATCCACTGGGGGAGGGGACGACAACATTTATTACATTAATCACCTCTTAAATTTAATAAGAGTAAACATTGACGCAAAGGCCCAGCGCGGTCTCAGTAAACCATGATTTTTTTTTTTCTGACCCCGGACAGGGGTGAAGGGAAGAAGGGTATCTAAGGGGGTGGAAAGTTTGACCAAACATAAATAAAGTTTCCTTCTTTTATATAACTAAGAATCTTTTATTTACCAGACAAACCTTAAGAACCAAGAACGGAAGACGGTCCCGTTTCCCTACTTTTCCCTCCGAGATAGGGAGTCCCTACCCTTTATTAACCCGAGTTCACCAACGACCGACAACGTAAACATTCTGTTTCTATGATACTGTCGAGGGTAAGGGGTTCATACAGTGACTCACCATCTGACACGACTTTGTGGAATTCTAGGTGTGAAAACATATTAGGAACGTTATTGATACCCCTTTCAATTATCCTATCAATTAAGGTATTTCTGTGGTTCCAAATCTTTTTAATACATTGAACGGATTCAAGGGTGTTGATCCTTCAACGTCTCGATCTTAAACTTATTTTCGGACAGACGTTTCGTCCAAGACATTGATCATACGGTTAGACAACCTTCCTTTCTCAAATCACGGGTACGGAAGAACTTGATGTCTACGAAGTTCAGGAAACGGTCAACCTACCAGGTTTATGAAGAAGTCTCAGTTATATCGACACTGGAAGGGGACAAATCGATCCCTGATCCGTCCTTATACCTCACTGTGAAGTAAGTAAGGAGTGGAACTGTGGAGAAGTCTGACTTTGTAAATGACCTCCTTACGGGAGAAGTCACGATCCGTAGACTCCCGACCACAGGGTGCCTTCTCTCTTCGTGTCCTTCGTCGGGGTCCCAGAACACTGATCACTCGTCACCCGACTTTACGGGGGTCCAAATGTCGGGAGACGATCTATGACACACCCTCTCTGTCTGTTTAGTCGACGGTCAGACAGGGAATTCCTTAGACGTCTGACTAGTAACTCTATGTCATTGGTTCTCAGTGATACGATCTTCCCCTCTTTGGCAGCTTTGTGTCAAGAACAGAGACCAAAAACACAGAAAGAGGTCCTCCCTCCAAAACGGTGTAGAAAGGACCTGATCCGTCGGCCGGGACCGTTGCCCCGACGGGACCCCGGTGTCTCAACCACCAGGATTCCGGAGAGACCTCCGAGTGTCTCCGGGGAAAGCCATCCCGAAAGTCCACCGCCCACTGCGGTCTACCCCGTCAGACGCGTCTTAGGGTCCTCCGTCCGGAGTCTACTCCTTCAGTCACTCCGGATTCCAACGAGCCACAGCTCCGAGACCCTGTTCGGAAACCTCCCGTCTTTGAGTTCTCTCGCTCCCTCATCCGTCTAAGGAGCCCTAGGTCTGCGACATCTCTGTAGAGCCCGAGCCGACCGGGCCTCGACGCTAGGCCGTGCTAAGAGCCACTCCCTCCTCAAGTCCCATCGGTCTGACTACTTCCACTCCTAGTCGGGCTTCTCCGAGCAACTCTTTCCGGGGTTCCTACGGCCCCCTGTCGTGAACCAAGACGCCCGTCCGTCCGGGACTCCGTAGCGTCCCGAGACTCCTTTCGTCCGCCACTCCTGACACAGAACTCCCGCGTGACACGCAGAACCGTCGCCTCGCGACCCTACCCTGCGCGGCCGCACGGCTCACGTCTGTTTAGGGTGTCTCCTTTCCGGTTGTCGCCCGTCGCTCGGGTCGAGCGCGGTTGGCGACGCCGCAGATCTTTCCGGGCGGGGGAGGGGAGGTGCGGGCTAAGAGTAACCGCGGAGGGTTGAGAGACGCCTAACCAATGGAGACCCAGGTTAATCGGACCGGACTCGGGAGGAAGGCCACTCTCTCTCCAGCCGGGGGTCTCTTTCGCCTTCTCGCGCGTTCGCGCGCGAAGTGTTTCAGTACCATCGAACTCCCCGACCCAAACGCACGGGTTTCCGATACTTCACGCCCTCCCAGTTCTGTCTCACTTTCCCTTTTTCGCAACTCTCTCGTCTCGGACGCCCCTCACCTCTTTAATTTATTTTGACGCCCGGAATTTAATTCTCCGATCCTAAACCACCCACTCCGGAACTCCCCGCACCAGACACCCCGGTCCAGAAAACTGTCCATCTCGGGGAAGGCTCACCCGTCCTGGTAGCTCCCCGCCCCTGACTGACCGTTACAGTCACCAGAGGGAAGACGACCCATCGTACCCGGTAGCGTGAGATCGGAGGAAGGGCCGGGATACCCGGAGGTAGGGGACAGGTGCGAGACTCGACGCGGACCTGGACCAAGACCGAAGACCTGTCAGAAAGGCCACTCACTGGGACTCAGAACCGAGGAGTCGTGGCGTCCGGGACCCACGTTTCCTTGCAACCCCCACTTCCTTCCCATGGTTTCTCTGGCTTCGTGCTCACCACTAGGACAATTGAGGAAATATTCCACCTTTTCGGACGCGCCACGACAACGCTCTTAATGTATCATATTAACCACATTTTCTTTCGTGAACACAAAACGTCAAGCACTCAGTCAAAACATACACTTCGTCAATATCCTATCCTCCCGGGGTTTCCCACGTCTTTCCCCGTAACTCACGATCCCGACGGTATACGGACCCTCGCGTCCACCTCCCTCGTTTCGGGACGCGTGACCTCACCGCACGACCGGCTGGTCCATACCTGGGACTGGGTCTGACTCCTCGTAGAAATGACGTGACACATGGCTCCCCTGTTCCCGTCCCAACCGTCCGGGTGTGACCTTCTCGATTTCCGGCACGTTGTCATGAAGGTCGACCTACAGTCGGAACGAGGTGACATAGTGGTAACCTCAAGGCACCTGGGGGTGAAATTTCTCCACCGAGTCTTTAAGTTCCCACTCATGTCTCGGACTCCGTCTCCAACCCAACGAACACTAAACCAATTCAATGAGCCAAAGTGGTAGACATTTCTCTAATATAAATAGACTCTTAAAATACTCCTAATTTCTTCTATTATGTATATTTCACGGATCTTATCACGGACTGTGTGTCATTAATAATAATAATGACAATTACAGGACGACCGGTGGTATCACTTCACTGTCCCTATAACTCGGTTTAGGACCGACACACTAGACCCCGACCACTGTAGCAAGTAAGACATTTACAACGTCTCGTAGTAGATACACTGACCCTTATGGTGTCACTTGTTTTGTTTAGGGGTTGGAGCATCACGAATGCAACACGCAATAAACAGACACCTTACCCTATTGTGTTTGGAGTGTTCCACGATGTTTCTTACTCTCGAGGTCACAATGACAGAAATTGTTGTGACAGGGAATAAGGGGATCCTAGGGTAACCTCGGATCCTAGACTCCCATTCTTCTCCAGTGATGGTTGTCGTCCACTAAAGAGTAAAGGGATGGAAAGACCAGGGGTCCACACGCTGAGGACGCTGACCTGGGGTAGCTTACGGAAAAGAGAAAGTAGACAAGGAGGTTGTTGTTGTAACGAGCGTAGTGACCGTATCACCTTGCCGAGACGGTCTGGAAACCTGGAGCCGAGTAGGTCGAACTACTACAGTGGATGGTACCGAAGGGGTCGAACGTCCGGGACCGACCACTCATCGACCCAGGGACCGAGGTCCGGAATGTTGGCGAAAGTCCCAGACAACTCAAGAGGGGACTACGGAAAGAAGGTAGAGTTGCGAAAGACGGAAAAATTTATGACGAGAGTAGGTCTTGGTGGGACGGACCAGACCAGTCGGGGTCAATATGGAGTAGAAGGAACAGGGACTTAACAGTCGTGAAGTCACCAGACACGAAAAACGGGTACTCAAGTCACCGAGTAGTCTTCTGTAGATATATGTCACATGTCATCAAACCCGAATTCTATGTACAAGATCTCTATCGGAGGGACCCTGACTTAAAGTTGAGACCGTGAACTGAAGACAGATATACTGGAACTCGAGTAATACATCGGAGAGACACGGAGTCCAAGAATTAGGTAACTTACCCTATTGTTATCGAGGTTGGATAGTCTCAAAGTTCTCCCAACTCATTTTCTTACGTGTGCCACGTGGATCGTATCACAAACCGTATATCCTTCATTCGTCTTTTAAGTTTAATAATAGAGACGACACTTGGGTTGTTAAGACGTAGGTTTTTGTGTGTACAAGAAGTACCCTCGCGACACTCCCTACATAAAATGTCTCCGTTCATGTAGTCAACCGTCTACACTCTTGTTCGACCTTTTTCACGAATCACGGACGTATCGTTTCTGTGTCGGGGGCGATCTCTTTTGTCTTACAAAACCCACGAATCTTTCGGGTAGAACCCAGAGTCGAGGGTCGAATCAACAGTATTATGGAGACCCTTAAGTAAGTGAAGAGGTTCGAAGAGAAACACCTTATCCTTACTGTCAAAGATAGGTCTTCCCAAACTCCGTACTTATTCCGTCAGCACTCCATCACGTCACGTCACCCAATTCTCGTGGCCGAACCACAGGATCTGGAGTCACGTTCCAGGGTAGACACAGGAAAGAACTCGTTCAATGAATTAGAGGAGATTCGTGAGTAAAAGAAGTAGACATTTCACCCTTCTTGTCATCATAACAGTAGTTCCAGGAACTCTTTTCGTACATTATCTTTGACGATGACAATAATACTGATAATGAAATAAATAAAAAATCTAATAAACAGACGAGACCCAGAAGTAACGATACGTACCCGAAAGAGATCAACACCGTTCGTCCCGGATGAGAAGTAACCCCACCAACCCGAAGAATAACGCCACCGAAGAGAATAACGCCTCGTGTCCGAGATCCTGAGCACCTGAAGTCATCGACGTCGAGATCTCGTGTCCGAGTCAGCACACCGTGTGTCCAAATCAAGGAGACTCCGTACACTCTAGAAAATCCTGGTCCCCAACTTGGGTACAGGGGACGTAACCGTCCATCTGAGTTGGTGATCTGGTGGTCCCTTCGGGATACATAATAAAATCTAGTACTTACACTTAAGTATTTAAGTGTGGGAAACCTTTCCAATTTCTTGAGTTGACTCCTCAAGAAGGTGACCGTTCAGGAAGAGTTAGGGACGAGGTCACGTGTCGTGTATCACGAGTCTTTTGTAAACATCTCCCCGTCTTGGGTCCGAAGTGAGAAAGGAAACATATACGTTCACAGGACCCCAGAGGGTCTCCTACCGTTCCATCCTCTTCCCATGAATCCTTTTCGTATGCACAGTAAATGTCCCGAGTGTGTGATCGGACCACTGTCCTTCCTAAACTCTTACAGACTGAGGACAAGAGGAGGAGTGAGGGGGTGTCCCGGTCTCCACCTTCGAGTCGAGTCCTTGGACCCGGACCCCATGGCACGGGCGAAACACTCACGGTCACGGGCTCGGTAGGACCTTCTTGCCCCACCTGAAGGCACCGACGTCGTCGACGCGTTCCGGGGGATACTCCTCCGAGTGTTCCGGGAGACGTGGGACGGACCTCATCCGTGGTTCCACTCCGGGCCGCAACCCTCCCCCCGTCCATCTTCGATGAGAGTGAGGGGTACGTCTCTCATCGTCTCCTCCTCTGTTCCGTCAGGACTCTCGACCCACACCCGAACCGAAGACCTCCGTCTCACCCTCCCTCTTTCCTATGGTCGTCTACAAAATAATCTCTTTTACATCTTACGTCTTTCACATATTTTCTGTAACGAGAAACTTACGTAAAAATCTTTTTGGTAAACAGGTCCATGTATGCATGTGACGACATACACACGTCTTTGAAGACCTTCCTTAGTATCCCTTGAGTTATCACCAATGGAAAACCTTCTGTTTATTCTACAAAGGTTGAAAAAAAAAAATTTGTGGCATGACACACTGTACGTTCTAGAATCAAGGGACTGGTCCCTAACTTGGGTAAGAGGGACGTAACCCTCGAGTCTCAGAATTGGAGACCTAGTGGTCCCTTCGAAAGGTGAAAAGTAAAACAAGAAGAGAATTTTAATATACATGAATGTCTTGAAAATTTTTTTAAAATAATTTCCTATTAACGAAATGTCTTAAAACCCAAAAAATTAAAAAAAATAATTTCCTATTATCTGGAAGAACAAATTATAGTTCTTACCAATCCATAGTCTTTCTACTAACCCTTAAACCATAAATAACAAAATAAAAAATATAAAGAGACATGAAATTTTTATTTAAAAATAAATTTAATGAGAAAAATTACCCGAGACTTGAGGTCGGATTGTAATTTAGAACCAAGACTCAGAGGGATAGACACATTGAAACAGGTTTAGTGAAGTGGAAGTCCTGAACAAAAGAACAGATGTTGTTTGGAAGAAGAGTCCAATACTACTTTGACCGTGTGTATTCTACAAATGGGTCATCGTGAGAGCAGTGTCGACAAAAAATTTAATAATTATCTTTTATGTCATTCTCACAGGAGTCTCACCTCTTCCTTCGTAAACCGAAACCCTGATCTTCGTCCAACGACTGACCTGGGACGGTAAGGAAACACCGAATGACACCGAATGAGAAACAGACAGTTTCCACCGACTGACGTAGACGGATTACCGTGATCTCTTTGGGGTCCGACACGGGCACCTACAGGTGCACACCGTCTAACGGGTCGCACTGATGTCGACCGTGGGGTGGTGGTCGGTCCGGTTCCCGGGCTCGGGGGTCCGGTTGTTCCTTGACCCATTCCTCTCTCTCACCCTACAGTCCCGACCATACACACCCGACTCCACCATCTTTATGTGAGAGGGATTTTGGGGTGGGAACACCTGTCTCTCGTGTTCCCCGGTAAATTGTAGTGGAGTGGTGAAGACCAAATCCATTAAAAAAAAAAGAAACCAAATCCATTGAAAAAGGCCTTGGACACCCCTGGAATACGACCGACCCGGGTTCGTCACTCACATGGATCCGAAGGGGAGGTTGAGGTCGGGTCTGGGGTATACTGAAGAGGGACCGGGACTGGATAAAAGAAGACGGAGGTAACGACAGGGTCAGCTCGGATTTCCTGAGAGATGGGGTCGGGACGGTGGGTACTCGGGAATGTCGAGGGGTGTGACGGGGTGGTCAGGACTGGCGTCACACGGGAGAGGGGTGAGTCTGAGGGTGGGGAGAAGGGGTCCACGACAAGTCGCGACTAAACGCGGTTGAGGTCGCTCGAGTCCTCGGTGGTCGTTTCGCGTCCTTTTCCACGTGTCCCGGCCTTCCGATCCACCCCCGTGTCTCTTTCCCTAAGGGGTTTGTGGGGAGGGATGACGAGGGAGGATGAGAGTGGGCAGGTCAGAGTACAACCTTTCCCCTGAAGGATGCCGATAGAGTCCCCGGTCTGTGGGAGTTTAGTTCGTCAAACGTGTTGGTACACCCCATATCCAACAGACTCCTCTGTCTCGACGGACACCAAAATTAGAGAATAGAAATAACATTCTTCCTTGTTATTTTATCTTTATAAACATACCTTTTACGTCACCTCCCCACTATGCCTTTCCCCACACCTCCCCCACCCCGTCCCATGGAGGGGTCAAGTCCCTCCCTCCCTCTCATCCGGTAGGGGTTGGGAAGGACGTATCGTCTAGGACTGGGACCTAGGTCCGGGGATCTCGACCCCCACGTCTCTCCCCCTGTCAAGACCCGACCCGAGGTGTGTCGTCAGTGCTGTCGTCGTCGGTCGGTGGCCGGGATGTACCCTTCTCTCTCGTCTCGACTAGTGTCCTCGTCTGGGAGGTGAGGTCGGACCCGGTGAGAGGTACCTGAAGGGTACGGGAACGTGTCTCGGGAGAAGAGTGGGGGCCGACGACCACGGTCCTCGAGGGGTGCTGAGCGACAGACAGGGACGGGGAGGACCGACCACGGGTCGACATCGAAGGAGTACACGGCGTGGTGCCGACACCGTAACTTCCGAACGACACCTCTTTCCGTCTTCTTCCCTGAAAACTCTCTCATCCTCTAGCACCCCGTCCCAGACCACCATCTTAAGAATTATCGTCAAGACAATAAAAGTAAGTTCACTATAACCAACTAGGGGTTTTGGGGGACTTTGGAGATGTTCTGAAGTAATATAAGTCAGTGTAATATATCAATGTGTGTGTATGTGTGTGCATATTTTATATACATCTACATATTAAAAAGTATATTAAGTGTAAGTGTATTATCATTTGTGAAACATATCGTAACACACAGTCCATCACAAGATTTGTGAATAGTATTATCTAGTAAATTAGAAGGACTTTCAGAAACTCCACCCGTCATAATCACAGTCGTGACAGTTTCCTCCTTTTGTCCGTGTCTCTCCAATTTACTGAACGTGTCGACATACACATAGTAAGAGATAAGTTGGACAGGTGACTTTACGGGGAGCTTAAATGGTACAGGATTTAGTTTTAGAGGGGGTTTTGTTCAAAGACCGGGGTCCTAGAGGTAGATTCACTACCGTGGTAGTAGGTGGAACAGGGGTTGGTTTCAGAACCCGCTCGGGACCAGTAGAGGCGAGAGAAGGTCATAGGTAAGATTGTAGTGAAGAACAACCAAGACGGAGGGTTTGTTGAGGACCAGGTCACAAGAGACAAGTGTGACAGTGACGAGACTAAGTTCGGGAGTGACAGAGGACTGGCGTAGAGACGGTGTCAGGGGATTTCCCAGAGGGTCGGAAGTGAGACGGAAATTCGTAGAACTCTCGGGGAACATTTCCAGTCCAAAGTCGACTTTTAGGACGGCCTCGAGGAGTCGTAGGAGTGGTAGTTCAGTCACGAGATGACACCCTGGGTTCGGGGGTCCGTCGGACCGGGGTTGGACAGAAGTCGGGTCAAAGGACGGACGTCGGGGAAGTCAGGACGGTCCGTGACGGGTCTACCGACATGAAAGAAGAAGACCCGGAAACGTGGGACCAAGGGAGCCGGAGTCTGGAATAGGACGACACGGTCTGATTAAGGATGAGTCGAGAGTCCGGACTGGTCAGACAGTCCGGTACTGGTGAAATCCGGGGAAGGTCCTGGGGTATTGAACCTAATACAGAGGAACTCTTCTTATGTGACAAGAGGGAGACCAGAACTTCTAGTCCCTGGTAGTGGCCTTATTTCATCCACAGTGTCGTAACGTACTTACTTACTCTGGGAAGTCATTCGTAGGGACTCGTAAATGACACACGGGGTGAATCACACTCGACCTCCGATCTACCCCCAGCACCCGAGTGGAAGGTGAACGAAAACCGTTTCAAGAAGAACTAGACGAGCGAGTGCCTGACCACTTATAAGAATAGATCCCGTCATAGAGGACGTTAGGATCCTGTCCACACATATCTCCCGACAGCCACTTCCTTCTCCGTCCGGATCCCTGGGGTCTGGGGTAGGATCGGGTTCCGAACACCCTCGAGAGTGGTCCCCACGACGTTCCGGACGAGTGTCCACTTGGAGAAGAGACCTAGGAAGAGGTAGTTCACGACCTACTTCAGAAACCGACTCGGGGGGTCTGTTCTCGTTTCTGTCGTACCGTCACGGACTCTTGTGGGGGTTCTATCTTGGGGGGGGGAGTCCAGACCGGACCGTAGTTTCGGTCTAGACAGGTGCGTGACGGGGTGTGGTGGACATGAGAAAGAGATTCAGGGGGCTGGGTTGGGTCGAGAGGTCGAAAGAGGGAATTCTTATTGAACAAGAATCTCTTCTAAGTGTGACTGCACATTTACTAGTTATTACGGAAGTGTCGAAACGACGGATTGACCTCCGTGTTTTCCTGTCTACTTTTGTAATCACCACAACAAAATCCATGATCCTTCAGTCATACCCCTCCATCAGACTTTATATGATACAGACTGGTCCCCGNGGCTGGGTTGGGTCGAGAGGTCGAAAGAGGGAATTCTTATTGAACAAGAATTCTCTTCTAAGTGTGACTGCACATTTACTAGTTATTACGGAAGTGTCGAAACGACGGATTGACCTCCGTGTTTTCCTGTCTACTTTTGTAATCACCACAACAAAATCCATGATCCTTCAGTCATACCCCTCCATCAGACTTTATATGATACAGACTGGTCCCCGGTCCGTCTCTTTTCGTGGGTCCCACTCCACAGACCAGTTTCTGTCACGAATTAGACCCCGACCCCTTAGACCTTCGCTTCTCTGGAAGGGATTGAGGGTGAGACGTTGGGGGTGAGGGGGAGTGGGTTCGTCTACTTCGTCCCTGACCTCCATCCTAGTCCCCTACTTTCGTTTCGGGGTTTATGGTCTCAGTCTCTACAGCAGGGTCATTCCTCTCAGTTTGAGCATGAGCCGGAAGTTTTAGACAAGTTTCTCAAACCGTAGTAAGAGCAGTATCTTCCCTCCTATTGGTGTCTCGGACCCGTCCCTCTTTGGGTAAGAGTAAAGATGACAGTCACATGTGTGACCGAAGGTCTCCCTCGAAACCACGCTACAACTCCAAGTCTGTCCTGGGGCTCCTTCCTCAAGGGGAAGATGTTTCACCCCTTTAGATCGAAAGACGGAACGAGTGAGGACAGGCTGAGGTGGCCGAAAGATAAGACATAACACGGTGGTAGACAGCAAGGAGTCCCGGAAACGCGAACGAGACACGAGAGAGATTCGGTGAGAGGGGCTTGTGAAACTCACAGACCGAGGTAGTGAAGTAAGACCTACGGTGAGTACGGTGGAGGAGTCTCGCCGAGGACTGGAGGAATAGATTTTGTCGTAGGTAGGGTAGAGGGATGGACCGAAATAAAAAGAAGTATGTACAGAGTGGTGAACGGTAATAAAATGTCCAAATAAATGAACAAATAAAAGACAGAGGAGACGATGATCGTACAGACGAGGGACTCCCGTTCGTGAAACAGCAAAAACAAGAGACGATTTAGGAGTCGCGAACCGGTGTCACCAGTCTTTGTATCAGAGATAACTCACTTTATTATGTCAGTAATTGACCATCTCTATTTATACCTACCGTCCTTCCTTCTTTATCGTGTCTCCTTTTTCTCTCGTTTCATCCCCTCTCTTCAGGTCTCGGTGTAGGTATTGTCGGTCCGGGGGTGAGTGTCCTATATCCGCTACTGGGGCTACCTGGTCGTTAGGTGCCGGAACGACATCCCGAAGACCCGGTCGTGGAGTCCCCGATACCTCCCTTCCCCTGTGCCACAACTGTTTAGAGACGGGCCGTCGAGGGCGAAGAAGGGACGGGTGTCGCGGTCTGGTCCCGGGAGGCGTGGGTGCATAGGACCCCAGGGTGTCCGGCACCTCTCGTGTGACGACCCCAGAAGGTAGAACCTCTCCGGTTTCAGCCTCTAGTACTAGAATCTCAGAAGTAGGTCCGACATCATGTCGTCTAAGAGACCGAACCTCCCGCCCTCCCTCCTTTTCCTTTCAACCTTTACCGGTCTCCGATTGTCTTCGAAGACGGAGGTATTTGTGGGGTTACTCGGGGGGAGGGGTTTTCGGTGACATCAAAATGTCGATGGTAGAACCGACCTCCGTGTTCTTTGAGTCCCTTCAAGAGTTCCTTCAATCTTCAAGGTTTTTCCTGTTCCTGGAGCCCTCAGCCCCCCGCCCCCCCCGCCTTAGAGGATATTTGGAGTCCATACATAACACTTCGGGACTTCTTAAAAACTCGTGGATGACACACGGTCTAGGACACGACACGAAGTAAAGTCAAGTAGGAATGGTGTAGGGACGGTCCGGTGACACTTATTAGGGAGAAATGTCTACTCATTTGCCTACGGAACTCTCCGTTTCACTGAACGTCAACCCCTAGATGTCAATCCCTCACCGATCCGGTCTTAAGTTTCAGTCGAGATAAAGTGGGGTCACGAGAGGAGGATTTTGTCTCACACTACATGGTGGTTTGTACGTGGAGTAGTAGTAGAGACTCCACATCCCGAAACCCCCAAAGACCGACAGAAGAAACACAAAACGACAGTAGGTTCAAAAGATGTTTCTCGTTCACCCTCAAAATAATAGTCTTTTTTGGATTCTACAATGACTCTATTAGTGGAAACACAAGTAAACTCAAAGTCTTGACCTTACCCCTCCTTCGTCAAATCCCGAATTCTCCAGTCTGTCTTTCCGTTCCGAATCGTTCCCCCACTCTCCATGGGTTCCAGTGTCACCCCTCAAACGTCTCCGGGGTGAGAACCCACGGGATCGAAGGGTGTGTAGAAGTATGGGTGGAACTCCAGAGCCACATGCTACGGGTCCAGCACATCCATGAACTGTCGTAGGTCGTGGACCTTCTACTCCGCCGACCGTAGGGCAAGGCACATCTTCGGAAAAAGGTGTTAAGCCAGTTTGTCGAGTGGCGGACTGTGGGACGTCGGTCCCTGTCCCGTCAGACCGGTTCTCTCGTCACCTACGTCTCTCTGGTCCCTCCCCCGTCGTCCCTGCCCACACTCTTTCCCCAACTGTGTTCCGGTGAGTGTCGACGTACTACTCTATCTCCACAGGGGGTGAGAGCATCTACAGTAGGTCCCGATGTTACAACCCCACGAACTAGGACTTTCCTCTTTACTCCACCAAGTCTCGGCTCCTGTCAAGTCGGTGGAGGGATGGGAGTAGAATTCCTTCGTGACGGACGTTTGGTCCCGTCCTACTCGGTTTCTAGACCCAGGGTTTCCCTTTTCGACGAAATGGTACTACACAATATCACAGTGCCTCCAATTGTGACCCGAGACCGTAGAGTGTCTGGACTCAGGAGTAAACGGAGACGGTACACGACAACTCCCGTTCAGAGTGGAGTGTCACGACTGATGATATCCTAAAATTGTGAACAGACCCAAATATTTAAACGGTCGGAGAGGGTGGTCGTACAGTAAAGATGTTCTGGCCGTCGAAATAGAACGACTGGTGACAAGGAGGTGTGGATCACGTCTGACTTATGAGTGATTATAAGTGACTTAACTCATTGGAGAGGTCTGCAGTCAAAAAATTTTAGACATAATACTTCGGTCACTATCATGAAGGGAGGTTCATGACTCCACTCCTAGTGCACTTCTTTACGTCCCTTCTTAGAACCGTGTCACGGACCGCGTGTCACGGACCGTGTGTCATTTGTGAGGTCTTTACTTGGTTACTACCACTCACTTAAACTACCTTCCGAACCGAGACGGTGTCTGAACGACACACTGGAATCCGTTCCGGAAACAGGAGAGACCCGGAGTCAGAAGGGCTGGGTCACCATCTTTACTAATAAAACAGGGACGAGTCCCACCACTCTTTCGAGTCCACCCTCCGAGCTTCACCTCTAAGATATACTCGAAAGGTCACCCTTGTCGTCCAAAGGGTAGTCGTACTCCTCAAGTCTCTGGTAGACCAACAACAGTCCCATAGTCGTCTACCCACAAAAATTTGAACACTCCACCACATTATGCACTCCGTTGAACTCCATCCAGATCTCTATCGTAGTCGTCTCTATGTACCCAAGTTCTGCACAAGTTCCTAACTGGAAATCTATACTGACCTGTAATTTGGTAACATTTCTTCGTCACCGTACAATTAGTGTAGTCAGCACAAACGAGAGCACGGTCCGTGAACTTCATTTCCTGGAGATTAGGGGGGTGTAGGATGGTTCACCTCTATTAATGGGGATAAATGTTTACTCGTCAAACTCCGAGTCTCTCCAATCCACTAAACGGGTTTCGTCTCTCTCCTCCCCTTACCCTACCCAGTTCCGTCCCAATTGGGTGTCGTCCTTGTCTTAAACGAGGTGCGTGAACACATCCTGTCGCTAGAGCAAGAGGTACGACGGGAGGAACGGGAGGTCTCGGAAGAACCGCTATGTAAACTACCGATGGTCGAAGACTCAGGAGAATAGAAGACGGTCCTACTGGAGTCTCTTCCGAGGAGACGCCCCTCTCCCCTAAGTACTCTACCTCTCGTCCTTGGAGTCGAACGGAGGTCGGAGAGGTAGGGGGATACCCAATGTACTGGTAGGGGTCCTGTTCCTCCACCTTACTCGGAGGGAGATAGTGGGCAAGTGGAGACCACGGTCTCCACGGGGTCGGGGAGGGACCGGTGTCATTGACCCAGGACACTACACTACATTCGGTCCAATGACCGTGAAACTCTTACTCCACAAGAAAGGACGATTCAACCATCCTACATTCGGACCTCGATTACCACCAGTAGAAACGGTGGTGAACCCCTCTCGGACGAACTCTTACTTTGGTTGTGTTTCCTTTAGTCTCGTCTCTTTGTCAGTTTCTGTCAAAGGATTATTATAGTACACTCGGGGACATAGGGTATGGACTTCAAATGAGGGATCCGAAAAACTAATACACGTACTGACTAAGTAAGGAAAAAGACGTTTTCGGTTAAACTCAGTACCGAATAAATTGTGGGAAATCTTGGTACTTCTTGTAGTCGTAGTGGACGATCGAAAAGTCTTGACACCTTAGAACCCGGGGTGGAATCTGGATGATTTTAGTCTTCGACGTAAAATTGGTCTAGGTTATGAATCTGGTGGATTACGTTTCTCGGTTGAGTGACCTTTTCTGGGACTACGACCCTTTCCTAACTTCCGTTTTCCTCTTCCCCCGTCGCCTCCTACTCTACCAAGCTGTTGTAGTGGTTGAGTTACCTCCACTTATACTCGTTTGAGGTCCTCTATCACCTCCTGTCTCCTCGGACCGTCCGATGTATGTCAGGTATATCCCAGTGTTTCTTAGTCTGTACTGAATCTCTGACTTGTTGTCCACTACACATACAAGTGACTTCAAACTCTTCGTCACGAAAACTTCAGAATCTTTCCTCGTATGAGTAAAAGTGATTTCAAGTGACCAATTCCTTACTCACAACTGATCACGAGAGATCTTGATAAACGAAAAGGACCCTATTATTCAGTATCAGTTACTTGTCGTAGAGTACCACTTTAGAGTTAGTAGTCTGATTGATCACTGATGTCATCGGAGTAACGTCCGAAGGTTAGAACAGGGAGAAGTTGCATGGGAGATATGACACCGGTCTTACTGATAGGACTTAACGTTTAGACGGTGTTTCAGAATTTACAATAGGACACCGAGTACTCTAATGAAGGTCGGAGATATAGAACCGAAGCTCCGGAATGGACTGGACAAGGAGAGAAAGGAGTCACAGAAGGTGAGAAGGGGGTCGGAGACTAATATTCGAGGTGGTCTGAGACAGAGAAAGGTGTGTATTGTATGGAGACTCGGAAACAAATACGGTAAGGAGGACGGACCTTACGGAAGAGGGACAGACTGTTCATGAGAGGATGGGTAGGAAGTTAGGGGTCGAGATTACGGGGGAAGAGGTCTTTCAATAAGGGGTGTGTCTTCGGCGACGAGAGACCCGAGTTGTTCAGGAGAAAACGCTTGAATCGATCTCGTGTCGTGTGTGGGCCAACAGTAAAAGGCACCCAGACAGAGGGAGTGTCCAAACCCTAGTTGAACTCCCCGTCTCTAGTCCAAACTCAATAAAAACCTAAGAGTGGTACCTCTTGTCTCGGTACGGGTCGAAGTCAAGGTTTTGGATCCGGTCTTGGGGGTCAAGAACCGTCAGTCAAATTTTTTGACCGAGGAAGTAAGAGCGGATGAAAGAACAGTGTCCTTGGGTCTCGTTCTTGTCGGAGACAAGGTGGGGCAGTCGGTCTTCACTTTTGAGGCCCGGTGAGCCCGGTATGTTCCGGTGGTGTCCCGGACCCTACATCCTTTGTCCTTCGTCACTAGTTGACCGGTCTCCTTCGTGGTGGGACCTGGGTCGGAGGGATCGGTCCGTCCGGGTGCTCACTCCTGGGAGGCGTGGGATGGGGGGTCGAGTCCCTGTCGAGGGGGAAGAGAGGACGGTGCCTCTGAGTGCAAGGGTCTTGTAGAGCCTTCAGCATTTACAGAGATTACAGGAGGCGGACGAAGGTCGACCCCGGAAGGTGACGGGGGCCGTACCGGGTGACGGGAGGCCGGTGTCGGTCCCGAGGACCCTTTCCCTTAGCTTCTTCTGAGTCGTCCCGAGTCTGAATCGCTTCAGACCCCTTGAATCGCTTCCGGGGTAACTCGTACGTCAATAAGTAGGAACTAAGTAAGTAAACTGTTTTAGTAGGTTGTAAGTAAGTGTCCGGTAAACAAGTAAGTCGTTGTAGGTAAGTAATATAGGAATTCGGATCTCCTTTTAGGAAGTCCACCGTCGTTTTAAGAAATAAGTTATTTCAGTGAGTAAGTAAGTAAGTCGAGTGGAGGGTTAAAGAGGGAGAGATTTAGGTTTGTGTGCTCCCCTATGACTTGAGATCCTCCTGTCGTTTCTTCTGGGGTCTTGTTAAACATCTTTGTGTGTCGGGGCCTCTTAGGGGACAGGGGTCTTGGCCCTTACAGTGACGGGGTGGGACCCTTAGAGACCCCACAGAGGAGAGGGAGGAGGAGGAGGGAACGGTTCGGAGAGCCTTTAGTCCAAAGGCCGTCGGACCCGAAGGTCGTTATAGAGTCGGTGCAAAAATTTATCGAGGAAGACGTGACAATGGTGTCGTTGTCGTCCGTGTCGACCTCAACGGGTCCGGAGGGCAATGGGGAGAGTCAGGACTGAGGGGTAGACCCAGGGTCGTCGGACTCTTTCCCAGGGGGGGATTGGACAGGGGATGACCGAAGTAGAGTCGGACTAGGTCGGATATGAAAATGAGAGAACTCGGGAGACAGTGTTGGTCGTCATCGCCCATTCGTGAGAGAGGGGTCAATAGTCTACCCCTTACCCCTCGACTTCAACCTCTACCTATCCTAAACCAACCTCTACCTATCGACGGGTTACTCCGGGGTCGATTCGAACGACTTTCGTTTCCGGAACCTCCCGTGACGTCCGTCTGATCCTGGGTAGGTCTTTTGTGTCGGAGAGTTACGGTAGTATTCGGGTGCCTTCCCCTCCAGTTTTGAGTCGGGTCACACGACACACTGGAGTCCCTCCCGTGAAAGGAAGAGACAAAGAAGACGACCTTTTTCTCCCCTTCCACGGGATTGATCTCGGGTACCATACTCTCAGGTTAGACCTACTCTGAAACAAGGTCCCCCGGACTGGTGGGTAGGGTCCCCGTCTTTGAAGATCCTTTTCTCTGAACTACCATTCGAAGTCTCCCGTCCTAAAATTTTAGGTAAACCTCCGGACCGGCTTTTTTTTTTTTTTTGGTTTGACTGTCAAGGTATGTATAGGGACGTGGTTCTGGGTGGGTGTTGGGACTTTGGTCTGTGGACGGGGGTCTAGGTGTGTGAGGTAGAGGTCTACTCAGAGACTAGTGTGTACATGTGGATCTGTAGTCGGGTGTAGTTGAGTGGGGGGGTCTGTGGGAGTGTGGGTCTGTAGGAAGGGTGTGGGGTTTTGTGTAGGTGTGTGTGGTCCTGTTCTACTGTGGGTCTGTCTTGTCTATGTGTGTGTGTATGGATGGAGTGGACATATGGTCTGTAGGACCTAAGGTGTGTGGACAGTGGGACGTCGAGGACGTGTGGGACAAGTCACCGAGTTTAGTACAGACTGAGAACACTGGGGTACCTGACATCGGGTGGTCCGAGGAGAGAGGTACCCTAAAGGGTCGGTTCTTATGAACTCACCCAACGGTAAAGGAAAAGGTCCCCTAAAAAGGGTGGGTCCCTAACTAGGACACAGAGGACGAACCGTCCGCTTAAGAAATGGTGATTCGATGGTGTCTTCGGGAGGATATGTGAGATCTTCGAGAATTTGAGGTTTAGGAATATGTAGATTGAGGTTTGTAGGAGTCCTGTGTTGATATATGGGGGGTTGAGACTGAGTGATGGGCAACTCGGTCTGGGGTCGTGTGTGTTGTGAACCTATGTCAGACATTGTTTTTGTGCCTAAGGGTCTGTAGGGGTGGGTCTGCCTATGGGATGTGTGGTTGTACGGACGTTGAAGTGTAAACTAGGTGAACGGACACGATTCTGTAAGCGTGTGGGGTTATGCCGGCGGTGTGTAGATATGGAGGTTTACGGGTCAGGAAGGTGTGAGTCCGGGTCGACTTCCGTCTGTGTATGTGTGTGTAGGGAGGAGTGGAAGGGGAAAATGGGCGAGTCAAAGGGTGACCGGTGGACCGTGGACGACCCGGACCCCGTCTCGACCCCTTCTTTCCGGGATGGGACGGGTTCATCTCAGGTCGTGCGGGTCCATGGGGGAGGGTAGAAACCCTCTCCCATGGGTCGCCTACCCCCAGGGCGGCGGGAGACCGCGGGTCCCAGCACCCGCCCCGCCGAGGCCCCGCCATGGACGCCGACGGGGCGGCGCCCCGACCGACCCTCCGGGCTGAACCGACCCCGGCTCGAGGCCGGCGGCAGGCGGCGACGACGCGAGGACCGGGCGGTCGGGCGAGAGAGTGACCCCGAGCCAAGCCCGAGGCGACCGAGGGAGGAGGGCGGACGCCGAGACTACAGTTACCTCCTCCTCGGACGCCGCCTCCCTGACCCCTCCACTCCGGGGCGAGGCCCCGACTCCTTCCCCGCGGGCCCCGCCCCACCCGCGCGCCTCCTCGGGGAGTCAAGTCAGTCTCGTAGGCGACCTGAGCAAGACAGAAAGCAAAGGGCGGCCCCAGGGGCAAAGCGTTTTCCTTGGTGACTCCGTATCCCTCTACTTCCCAAGTCTTAGTTAACCAGTCTTCGTCTCGACTTAAGCTTGGGTTCAGACAGGCTACGGTCTTCGACTGGAAAAGGTGGGACAGAGATCTTCAAAGAAAGTCTGGTCAAGACACTCGAAGGAATCCCAACTCGAGACAGGAGGAGGGGAGGGGCGGTGAGGGGTGGGGAGGGGTGGGTCGGGGCCCTTAATCAGGGACCCTTCCCGAACCCTCTGACTACCCTCACCTCCTTACCCCGGCATTCCTTTCCGGGTGCGTTTTCATTCGTTACTTCTCTTGTCTCCGTCAGCATCCGACCCCCGGCGTAAGATGACCGCCCTTTTGATTTTCTAGGAAGAGACTCCTTCTCGACTACGATATTAAGGGATGTGGACGGTCCGTCTTGTCCACACCACGGGCCTCCCGGACCCAGCCCCTCCCTTCCCCCTCCTCCCTCTCAATTTAGTCCTAGGACCCCCTTCCGCCGGTTTCTCCTAGTGCACTACCCCGGCCGCGAACCCCGGGCACCGAGTCCCGGTCCAACCCCTCCCCTTCGGGCTTTGGCGAGGCCCGGCCGTCCGTCCCCCGGTTTCCTGGACTGACTGCAGTAGAACACGTTCCGGAAGGAACCCTTCTGCCACCCCGCCCCTCCTCGTTGAGGGTCCTTCATCCCCACCCGGACCTGACCTCGGTCGGTCTCCTCGGTCGGACTTCCGGGGGCTGAGGTGGAGGTAGTGCTGACTCACGATGGGGCTTGAAAACTTAAGGGCGAAAAAGGTAGACCTTTACCCCTCAACACGCAATCAGTGAGTCAGTCAGCACAGGCTGAGAAAAACTAGGGTACTAAACATCGGGCGGTCCGAGGAGACAGGTACCTTAAGAGGTTTCTTATGACTTCAACCATCGGTAAGGAAAGAAGTCCCCTAGAAGGGGTGGGTCTCTACCTTCGGTCCAGAGGACGTAACGTCCGTCTAAGAAATGACAGAGTCGGTACCCCTCTCCTCCTCCGAATTGGGGTTCAGTCAAAGTTGACCGAAAAGGGAGAGAATAGGAGTTCTGACACAAGATCCCATCAGTCAAACAATACGGGTAAAATGTCCACTCTTTCCTTCTACCGACTCCAAAGATCCTGCTGAATTGGACCCAGTGTGAAACAGAGGGACTCAGAGTGAAAGAGGTAAACCTTATACCCTTATAACTACTGACTGAGTCTCAAGAGGGTTCTTAAGATACTCGACTACTTACACTTCACGGACCTTATGGTAACCCTAAATTTTATACTGTCGATTTTAAATGAAAATGAAATCATATTTGTCTCCGATTCTCTTCCCTGGACTAAACAGACCCTTATCCCCGGATTCACCGTTGAAGGAAAGGGATATAGAGGAAAGGTGACCAATCTAAGAAAGTGAACAGTTCACTGTCTTATGGGTCAATTCGGTCGAAGTGGTTTTTCTTTGGATCCCGAATTGTATCGACTCCGTTCCGATTTCCTTCTTGTGGTACCGAGTCGCAGACTCTGACCTTGACCTCTGTGTCATGAACATCCTAAACGAAGGAGAGTAGAGAGGAACAGAACTAAAAAGAAATGTAAAACCAAAGGAAAGGAGACGTCTCACTAGAGGAGACCGACCTTCGTTCGTACCACACTGTCGGGGTAGAAAAGTTGACTTGGGTCGTTTTCTCCTCGATGTGGGCCAAAGCACATAGTCAGAGTCCCTTCCTGATGCTACCCGAGACGACTTGACTGTGCGGATACGGAAATGGGGACTTGGACAACCGTCTCCTAATTCCATGAATGTCCCATTTACATGACAGTACCCGTTGAGGTGGTCTCAGTGTTCCTCACTTCTGTCGATATAACGGGTTTCCTTATCGTCACGACCCGTCCGTGTTGGTTTTAGGTAGGGTCAGGACGAGGGTAGTCTTTTTTTTAGTTCAATTATACAAAACAAAGAATGAGGAGGTCTGAAAAATATTACACATATGTATATGGGTAAATGAGGATATCGGGGGTAGAGGTTACTCGGGGGTATAAGTTACTCGTATAAAGTTCCATGATTTTTTCATTCAGTTCCTTTCATTTTTATATACCTTTTTTCTTTTCTTTTTTCATTTCCTTCATTGAGGGAAGAGAGGAAACATTGACTTTTTCCTGTTTTGTCGAGTCTGTAGCGGTAGTCAAGAACTTAGGTTGTCTTTTAATTGGCAATCTACACACCAGAAGACTCTAATCTCTTTTTACCTTCTTTAGTGTTCCTTTTCTACCTGTCCGAATACATGTTTGTATTGTTGGAAAAAACAACTCCATATCAACTAAATGTCACACAAGTAAAGACGACATGTCGTTTGACTAAATCAAGTCAAGTCAACGAGTCAGTACAGGTTGAGAAACGCTGGGGTACCTGACGTCGTGCGGTCCGAAGGGACAGGTAGTGGTTGAGGGCCTCGAATGAGTTTGAGTGTAGGTAACTCAACCACTACGGTAGGTTGGTAGAGTAGGAAACAGCAGGGGAAGAGGAGGACGGAAGTTAGAAAGGGTCGTAGTCTCAGAAAAGGTCACTCAGTCGAGAAAGGTAATCCACCGGTTTCATAACCTCAAAGTCGAAGTCACAGTCAGGAAGGTTACTTATAAGTCCTGACTAAAAAAGAAATCCTACCTGACCAACCTAGAGGAACTTCAGGTTCAATGAGAGTTCTCAGAAGAGGTTGTGGTGTCAAGTTTTCGTAGTTAAGAAGTCGTGAGTCGAAAGAAACATCAGATTGAGAGTGCATGTGTGTACTGATGACCCTTTTGGAATATACATATGTATGTGTGTGTGTATATATATATATATAAGAAAAAATATAGGAAAAGGTAATAAAAATATAAGAATAGGTAAAATAGTATCCTATGATTTATGTCAAGAGACACGATATGTCATCCTGGAACGACAAATAGGTAAGATATGTATTATTGAATGTAGACGATTGGGGTCGGAGGTGAGGTGGGAAGGGGAGGGACGGAGGGGGAACCGTTGGTGCAGACATGGGACACAGGCACTTAGACAAAGACAAAGTATCTATCCAAGTAAACACAGTATAAAATAAATAAATAAATAACCGACACGATACCGTGTCAAACGTACTAAAATCAAGGGCTGGTCCCAAACTTGGACTTGGTGTCGTCACTTTCACGGTCAAGGATTGGTGACCTGGTCCCTTACTGGTCCTTTAAGGGACACAGTATAAAATCTAAGATGGATATTCACTATGGTATGCATAAACAGGAAGAACCAGAATTAATTGAATGACATTGTTAGAGATCAACGTAGGTACAACGACGTTTATCGTAATAAAACAAGAAAAAATACCGACTTATCATAAGGTAACATATATACATGGTACAGAAGAAATAGGTAAGTAGACAACAACCTGTAAATCGAACAAACGTACAGAACCGATAACACTTACCACTGTATCCCTACGTACATAGAAAACCCTAATCGAAAAGTAGACCCATATACGAGTCCTCACCCTAAAGACGTAGAATGCCATTAAGATAAAAATCAAAAGACTCCTGGAAGGTATAAAAAAGGTATCATCGACATGGTTGAATAAAACCTCCAAGTGAAAACAGGTGTAGGAGAGGTTTTAAATAATAAACATCTCAAAATTACTACCGGTAAGACTGGCCTTACTCCATCATGGAACATCAAAAATAACATAAAGAGATTATTATTCTCTACAACTCGTAGAAAAGTACACGGACAACTGGTAGACATAAAGAAAAAACCCTTTTACAGATAAATCCAGAAGACGAGTAAAAAGTTAACCTAACAAAAAACAACAACTCAACGTACTCGACAAACATATACAACCTTTAATTCGGGAACAGTCAACGTAGTGTTAATATTTTTGTAAGAATTGGAGACAACAACCTTTGTTTGTTTGGGTTTTGAGATGGAATAAGGTTCTCGTATCGATTGTCATTTTCCGTTTGAAGGTTGACTCCTTTACAAAATCACTGTCACCTAATTATAAAGATAATACATTTCTTATGTGCTTTAACTATTGATTCTTGGGTTATTTACCAGTTTCCTCTGTCTGTTCTGTGTTACTTGTACCTTATAAGAGATGGAACTTTCATCAGTTCCTTCATGTCTAATTTTCTTCTTTGGTAAATATCGACTACAATCACACTCGTTACCCATGAAGTCATAAAGACCACCTTTTTATTGAACGATTTTTAGAAAGAAAACCTTTCGTTAAACCGTTATGCGTAGTTTTCGAATTTATTACAGGTCGGAAAACTGGGTCCTTAAAGAAAAGACCCTTAGTTAAAGTCCCTTTATTAGGATTTAATCCCGTTACCGTTTGGTGAGGTCATGAGAACCGACCTTTTAGGGTACCTACCTCCTCGGACCATCCGACGTCAGGTGCCCCAACGCTTCTCAGCCCGTGCGGACTCGATGAAGTGAAAGTGAAAAGTGAAAGTACGTGACCTCTTCCTTTACCGTTGGGTGAGGTCATAAGAACGGACCTCTTAGGGTCCCTGTCCCCTCGGACCACCCGACGGCAGATACCCCAGCGTGTCTCAGTCCGTGCTGACTTCGCTGAATCGTCGTTGTTGTCGTCGTCACGTTTCGATATGCGAGGTTCTACAAACTTCTTTATAAAAATATTGTTGTTTTAAATCTTCTTTAATGGTACTTCTCTTACTGATTTTGTATCTTCCATGTAGAGGGTCTACATGATGAAGTGTCGAACATTTAACTACCAATGACGTCGGATGAATTCTCTCAAAAGGAGAGGAAAAGATCTGTAATCCAGGGGTTCCTGTCGTGAAAGTTATAATAAAGAGGAAGGTAAGAACTTCCGGGTGTTCAAGATCAGCTCGGGGTGTAAACCCCAAAAGGGAGACGGAGACACCACGGATGGGGATAAAAGAGTGAGTCCTTGTCGGATAGAAATCTCCGAGTCTCCAGGTAGATGACAAATGGTCTAGAGTGATTAAAGAGAACCGATTGTGTCCGTGTAAGATCCCGTGTATAAGAACCGGAAAGCGACTAAGAGTAGGGTGTCATGGATGTTAAAACATACACTACCACGACCGGTCGGGTCTCTCCCTGCAAATCTTATTCCGGAGATTCCAGATTCTGAACCGAATGTTGTGACCGAGTGGTGGTCGATAGACTAGACCGGGAAGGGGAAAGACATAGGATCAAAGGAGTAGACATTTTATTTCCATTATCATAGCGGACGAGACTGTATCCCAACAACTCTCCTCGTTTAAGTACATGACACGAACCGTGGTGGGATCGAACCCCCAGGGAACGTATTGGTAACAGGGTCTCAACAAAATTGTTATACAGGACTCGAAAGTAGTCTCCAACACTATTCTTTAGTGGTACACTTTGAGTCAGAGGAAAAGGACAGTTTAAATACCTCTTATAATAGATGTATACTGAGATCAACTCTTTAAAGTGGTCGTACTGTTTAATAATCTTAAAAACAGTCATTTTGACCCTCTACGGGAAATGAGACTATAGTTTACAACACTCTGACTACGTAGTATAAAGGTAAAAAGTGGAATCGAAGGTCCTTCGAATCTCGATTTAGATTACCAATTACTGGTACTGAGGTAATTTGGTCTTCCCGAATTGAAATACTTTGAGTAATCTGTGTGGGAGTCAATACAAAAGGGTTTAAGAAAACTTTTTCTTTCTCTGCTTCCCTTCTCTTCCTTCGTCCATATGAAACTTTTCTCCCGAACCGTACGGTGAATGAAATAGTTGATCTTGTATCCAAACCAAAGGGATCCTCTGTGGGTTTTATTAACACTGAATTTTATCTTTACATATTGTTAGACCAATGTCGTCAGAGTCCGACCATGGTACTGATGTCCATTCTCCTTGGGATCGAAGAACAGAAAAATGAGTGGACAAAGATACAACAGAACCTGGTGTACAAAACTCTTCGCACCGGTGGTACGGAGTAGGGTCGGTACCCCTCTTCCCTTGTACCTCCCGTGTGGGGAACCCTGAGTTCTGGAGTATCATTGTGTGTAGAGAAGGTGAGTGTAGACAGTCGGTTTTGAACTAGTGTACTAGTATGGATTAACGTTTCCTTCGATCCTATAAATCAGAAAGTCTACGTGTACAGATCGATTTCTAGTCCTCAAGATAATGATATCTTCTTTCCCTCTTATATAAACCCTCCTGTAGACGGTCAAAGACGTTATAGGAGGTAGAGTCTACACAAAGAGACGTGTGTCAACGTGAGGACAGACGACGGCCAAGTGGGAGTGGGAAAGAAAAGTCACGTCGGAGGGACGACGATAGTCTCATGAAGGGTAAAATCTCACGACAATACCGTGAGGGGACAAGCGTTTTGTGGGGACTGAGGGATCACGGATCTTCTCACGACGGGTCTGATTTTACGTAGTCCTTAGCGGAGTCCCGGACGACTTTGTCTGTAGACCCGGGGGGGGGACCTCGGGACGACTAACCCATCTAGACCCGAGACTCTTAAACGTAGAAATAATTCAAGGGTCTACTACGACTACAACGGCCAAGTCCTTGGTGTAAAACTCTTGTTGGTGACTGGAATCCTTATTTTGGTCACTTGGAATTGGACGGCAAGTTTCGGACAGGGTCGGACCAGAGTTGGATGAAAGGCGGAGTAGAGAGTAGAAAGGGAGGGGGAGGTGTGTAGGTCCCGAGGTCAGTGTGACTTCAAGAGTGGAGAGAGATTCGTTTGGTCGACAAGCGTGGAGACACGGAACGACAAGGAAAACAGACCTCACAGAAGACTGGGCGTTGAAGGAAAGGTGTAAGAGGGACTGGGAGATTTACTTTACCTTCACAATTGACGAGTCCACACAGGCTGAGAAACACGGGAGAACCTGACATCGGACGGTCCGAGGAGACAGGTACCTTAAGAGGTCCGTTCTTATGACCTCTCCCAAGGGAAGAGGTCCCCTAGAAGGGACTGGGTCCCTAGTTTGGACCCAGAGGGTTGTACCGTCCGTCTAAGAAATGACAGACTCGGTGGTCCCTTCGGGAGACTGGGAGACTCGACAATATTTGGTCAGAGACAGGGTTCAGGCACGTCTAAAATATGTAAGAAGATAGAAGAAAATAACGGAACACAAAACCAACAGACGAGTCGACGGAGGGTAATAGTGGGTGTATCAAAAATCGGTCCCATTGTCCTAGTGACTCATTCCTTTGTTTTTATACTAACTCCTTTATCTCCGTTCATCTACCTCGCTAGCCTCTTCCGTTACCGTTGGGTGAGGTCATGAGAACGGACCTTTTAGGGTACCCACCTCCTCGGACGATCCGACGTCAGGTGCCCCAACGCTTCTCAGCCCGTACTGACTCGCTGAAGTGAAAGTGAAAAGTGAAAGGATGTAACCTCTTCCTTTACCATTGGGTGAGGTCGCAAGAACGGACCTATTAGGGTCCCTGTCCCCTCGGACCACCCGACGGCAGACACCCCAACGTGTCTCAGCCTGTGCTGACTTCACTGAATCGTCGTCGTCGTCGTCGTCGTCTACCTCGCTATTTACAAAAATACTTCACTTATTTCTCTTTTCCGTTACTCACTTAATTATGTACTTGTTCACTTAATACCAGACAAATACGAATCAAGAGAGGAAACTCAGGACTCGGTGAGTAGTCCTTTCCTTAATTAAGAGACTGGTAAAAAGGTGTTTGAAGGTCGGTAACGGAGGAAGAAAAAAAAGAAATCGATGTGGGACACCGAACGTTCTAGAGTCCAGGGGGCGATCGTTAACTTGGGACTCCAGTGTCGACACTTTCGGGTCTTAGGATTGGTGATCCGGTGGTCCCTTAAGGAGTAACGAAGGAAGAATCGTCTTCAGTGCACGCTGGAACGTAGGGGGTCAATCAAGGGGTCTCACGAGTCCTCGATTCTTCCGGACCGCTGGGTGCGATCCAGTACCCACCCAATTCGGGTGGATACGGTCCCGAATTGGAGATGGGTTAGGACAAGAGTGAGTGGGACCACAAAGACTTTCAATTAACATTCCGTGATCCCTGAGTCCCATTTGTTACAATCACCTACTAAAAGACCCGGTTGTGTCTTTTCTGAAAAAAAAAAAAAAAAGGTTTAACCACTATTCCCCAATTACTTCACTTCACTTCAGTGAGTCAGCACAGACTGAGAAACACTGGGGTACCTGATATCGGGCGGTCCGAGGAAGCAGGGACCCTAAGAGGTCCGTTCTTATGACTTCACCCAACGGTAAAGGAAGAGGTCCCCTAGAAGGGTTGGGTCCCTAGTTTGGGTCCAGAGGGCGTAACGTCCGTCTGCGAAATTAGAGACTCGGTGGTCCCTTCGGATATAGTATTCCCCAGTTATAGTAAAGGTTAATTTTGACATCGGATCCCTTAAGGGACCGTCAGGTCACCAATCTTAAGGTGTGAAAGTGACAACCCCGGACCCAAGTCAAGGATCAGTCCCTTGATTCTAGGGTGTTTTTTATTTTTGTAACCTCGGAACTCCACAGTTTTGATTAGAGGGGGAGGAGTTTCCCTTGGGTCGAAAGGGGTTTGGGGTATTTCCTCCGGAAGAAACCGAGATTACCTGTACCCATCCGGTATTCTTCCCTGAGGGACAGGACAACACCAACAGTGGAGACAGTCCCTACCATGATCGTCCCGACATTTGCAAGAACGTGACTCCGACACGTTGGAAAAACTCGGACCTACATGAGGAGACGTTCCATTTACAATGAGGAACGGAACATCCACACATTACTCGTAGTTTATTCTGTACCCTCGTTTCCCGGTCGTGTCATGGTCCGTCTTCCATCTACGTGTTATCTCTTATTGATCTTAAGAGTGTTGGTTAGGAACTTTCAAGGCAAAAAAGGGATCACTTGATCCGGGTCAGTCAGAAGATCCCAAAAAGGAAGATAAATATTACAGATGGAAGGAGAGAGTGTTAAGATGGATTAGAACCCTGGAACCGACGGTAGGAAGGAGGAGGTGTTTTGACAGCGACAAGGACCTTGTGACACGATTGCTGTGGATGATATGAATACCAGACCAGATTACCTGTCCCTTTACTCATCATTGATTCTTGTCCCCCAGACATCCGTCCCGAACGTACATAACGACATGTCCAACACGTGGTGGATTTCGACTTCGTGGTATGCGTCTGAGATTCCTTCACCCCGGGACTACACAACACAGTATTTCTCTGAGTCACACGTTCAGTTTAACTGACTCGAACTTTGGTACGAGTTGGTGATTAGGTGATGAACTCGTCCGTTCCATATAGTTAAGGATTCTGAATTCAAAGGAGTAGACACTGACCCCATAATAATCATGGATGTACTCCCTACAAACTCTTCTAAGTCATCGAATTTTTCAAATCGTCACGGAACATGTTCCGGCTTAAATAACTCGTGAATTAAAATCTTTAATTCACACCCACAAAGAGAGACTCTTCCGACATGTCTTGGCGCCCCGTCACTTAGTGACTTTTCGACGTCGTCGTGGAGGGGGCCGGGAGGTGACAGTGTTTCGTCCTCCGTCTCGGAGGGAGTGCGACAGGAAAGAGAGTCCTGGCGTGTGGCGGGAAGAAAAACGGTTTTATGTGAAAGTAATCAGTGTAGAAAAGATCAACTGTTTACTGTTTCGAGGTTTCATCTGATCGCATTCGGCTTTATTTGTAAACACCCGCTTATATTGACTTGAGGTCACCTCCTAGGTCCCGTAGTCGATATAGTAAGCTCTCGAGACAGAAGGTAGAGGACCGAGACGAAGGATTTAACCGACATAAGAGTCCGTCTGAAAAGGTACACCGACCTTTTACCCAATGACCCACCAAGTTCGAATATAAGACACCAAAAAACGAGTTTTCTCTTCAGGAGGGAAGAAAGTCGTAGGTATCTCGTCCGAATGCCTTCCGGAGACTAACCGGGTCGAACCCAGTGAACGGGTGAGAAACCTGGTTAGTAACACCGATCTCCCTACCGTCTGACTCTAACCGGTACGACCACAGTACACAGGTGGGAGAAAACTGTCGGGTGTCTCGATCCACCTTACCCTTTTTCCGTCAAGAGATTGTCCTCTGCACAACCGGCATATTCTTACAACCGATAGGACCGGTAGGAGGAAATTGCGAGCCAAGTATCCAGTGAAGGAGTCCCTTAGAGACGGGGGGCGTGGAGGGGTGAGGTGGAGGTACACCTGGAGTTGGAAGGGTGTCATTTAACGTTTTATAAGAGACTGAGAGACTGTGGTGTCAAATCCTTGTCAACCTCTGTCTTTGTTCTCACAAATAAGTAGACAAGATGGGACAGAGGGGTGACGGAATCCGAATCACCCCTTCGTCTGAGGAAAGAGTACCTCTCACCAGATTTGGGTAATCTCAGTAGGGAACGATCACCGAACAAGTCCTTACCCGTACATCCTGGTTCTAACCCGACCACTCTGGATTCCCACAGACTCTTTCCGAAGAATAAGAAACCCCACCCGACACCTTCGGTCGACCACGGAAGGACGGGAGAACACGACCTGTCTTTATTCCTTCGTAAACCGGAGGTAGTCGACGATGACCGACGGTGACGTGTCGTCCTTCCCTTGGATGAAGTCCGTTTTCGACTGTGGTACCCTCTCACCTCTAGAGACCGGGAACCCAGTTGGGACCACCTACGGTGGGACGGGGGCCTTGTGGTCTGGGGATCGATTGTGTTACAGGAATAACAGTTTGGTGGAACTCGACTCTACAACAATGGACACCGGTGTCTATAGAACTCTTTCAAGAGGGACTTACTTACTGGACCCACTCACCGGTGTCCGACTGTCGGTAGCTCGTACGGGATCAGTTGAGACGGTGAGTGTGGTCAAGGAAAGATGGGGTGTCATTGTCTGTACGTCTCTAAGGCCTATGAAAAATTTTTTTGGTACAAAGTCAGTGAAATAAGAATTCAGACGTGAAATGTTTTGGTGTTCCCTCTTCAGGAACTCCCACTTTCCCCATCCCTCCCATCCCCCACTCCTACTGGGTTTTTACTTCGGGGGGGGAGTAGACCCCCTGGTTCGTCTCAGACCCGGGGTCCGGTCGGGTCGTCCCGGAGAGTACAGGATCGACATGTCAAAGCGGTCTTGTACAGTCCCTTCCCGGGTCGGAGATCTCTGACGACGGTAAACTGTGATCGATCCGTCGGTGTCCGGTTTGAAGACCTTCGGGCTTCCTTCACCCGGAGGACAGGGTCCGGTCCCCTTCCGCCGGACTCGTCCCCACTCTTGATGGGCAGATCGTCGAAGTCCTACGAGAGCGCGAGGAAGTCTCAGAAGGTCCGGACCAGAAAGAGGAAGAACCACCCCCAGGCAAAGAAGACGGCCCGTCGGTACTAGAACGCCTTCCGTAGGTACTGGAGTAACAGACGGTACGCCTGGGCGACGGAGTCGAGGACGGCCGAGTGGAGGAGGAAACGGTCGGATACCCCTGGTCGGTTGGTCTACGACACCCTTCGGGTGGTACCGTCCCCGAGGAGCGAGAAGGTCTGACTCGGGCAGACGATGGGTCCCTGGCACCCGGAAAGGTATGGTTTTTCGTTTCAATGACTCGGTGTAAATCCACACGGGACACGGTTTATGACGGAGAAGTTTTTGTCATCAAGTTAATTAGGAGCATTGTTGGAACACTTCATCCATGATGATAATAAGAACAATGGTCACTCCTTTGACTCCGAGTTCCTCCCATTCTTTACGGGGTCCTAGGGCGTTGATCACTTGTCCTCTAGACTTAGTTCCGTCCGACCGAAGGGTGATAGAAATTTTCCACGGGACCACGGTCGTCTTCTGGACGAACGAAGTCGTAGGTTTAAGGTCTCGGTGGATTCCCAGGTCCGTCGGACTCAGATGTCCTCCGCTCACTCTGCGGGTTGACTACGGAGACTTGCCTTGGACTGGATAGTTGAGTTAACTACCACCTCGACCTTCCAGTGATTTCTCTAGGTATCAGATTGGACAACTAAAAAGTCTTCCCCTTCGACGACGAACCCCGTCCTCTACGGAACGTCGGACAGGTACGTCCTGACTCCCCATGTACACCCGGAAGACTGTCGGTTCGATCAAGGAAGTGACGGGGACTGAAGGTGTAGACGTATCGGGATGAAGAGAGAGAGAGGGGGAGACGGGAACGGGAGGGAAGGAGACATGAGAAAGTAGACATAAAAGGAGAAGAACGGGAACTCTCCCTTGATCTTACTCCGAAACCTGAGTCGGAACCCGAACTCAGTGTCGAACCGACAAACGACCGACACACCGGAAGCCGTCTCGTGAGTAAAGCGACCCGGAAATAAAGGAGTAAACCACGTGTCCCTTTTGATGGTCGATGAGAGACCCGACATCACCTCTAATTCATTCTCCCGTCTGTATTTTGGGTACCATGTACCATCTGTGAGTCATGTGGGCGTAGGAGTTTATGGGGTCGTTGAGCAGTCGTTGAAAGCAAGGATGACCACGCACAGAAATGGTTGGTGAGTACGTTACTGGCATTCGGGAAACGGGACGGAGAGGATTGGGTGTCGTGGTCCAGATTCTCTATCCGTTGGACCGGTTTACCTACTTGCACGGGACGAGACGACCCCGAGACACTCCACTTCTGTGTCGTGGGTGGTCTTCGTTCCTCTGAATCAACCCGATAAACAGATAGAGGGGTTATTTTACCGTCACGGAGGGTACTAGAGGGAGACCAATGGTGGACGTAGGAACACTGGCTACGTCCCGTTCTACATACCCTTACTTATGTTTTACTCACTGTAACGTGAAGTTGTGACCAGTTAAGGACCACTCTCCGACTATTAGTGTCTACGGGTTGATTTACAATTGTCAACGATTAGACTCCATCTCTCATATAACCACAAATGACACGATCAGGCAGTCTAAAAGACGTACATACTTTAAAAGTGATATTTTGAACCCGCTTTGTTTTCCAGGGACCAAGTTAGGACTCAAAACCGTGGTTTTTGTTTCTAGTTCTTAAAAAATTTTTTCGTGTGAAACCCTCTTTTTCTTTTAGTCGTACCTCTCTTAATTTTTTATTCGGTGTGTTGTTACACTCATATTAATTGTGATGATTTGACATGTGAATTTTTACCAAATCTCCCATTTTAAAACACAATAAACAAAAATGGTGTCAAACTCCATTTATTTATTGAGTGTCTACGAGTCGAGATCAGTCACCTTAATCTGACAAACTCTATATTGGTCACCCCACCACGGGTCGTTACTGAAGAAAAAAGTTTCGAGGAGTCCAGAAGTCTCCGGGACGGTCCAAACCTTTCGGACAGCAGTTCGAGGGTCTTCCCCTGGTAACACCGGCTCCGGAGGGCAGGTGTGAGTGGAGTCGTCCAGCACGAAGAACCACGCCAACACCCGTGACTCGCGGAAGTCGAGTCGGACGGCGAACGCGTCGAGGCGGTCTTGGAGCAGGAGACTCAGGAGACGTCCCGCCAGGAGTCTGAGGTCGTCCGGGACCCGCTAGTCGAGGAGGAATTACGCCGAGAGGTCCCTGAACCATACGCCGTGCGACGTCCCCTCCCGTCACGAGTCGAGTTCCGGTCGGGCACCCCCGGGGAGACTCCGTGGGTTCGATCGTTTGTGGAAGGGAAGAGAAACCCTGTGGGAGAGACAGAGAGATGTATAGTTTTATGTCTCTGTCTGTAGACTAGAACAAAGTCTGTGTTCGTTGTCTATAGTTATATAATACATTATATTTTATGTCCTTTTGGATATTACGATTGTTGGATCTCTCTTAATAATACAATAGACAATAATAATGAATGGTAAAAGAAAGGTCACCATATATGTATTTTTATACATAAAATACAATTCCGAAGGGAACATCGAGTCAGCCATTTCTTAAACGGACGTCACGTCCTCTGGACCCAAGCTAGGGACCCAACCCTTCTAGGGGACCTCTTCCTTTACCGTTGGGTGAGGTCATAGGAACGGACCTTTTAGAGTACCTGTCTCCTTGGACCACCTAACGTCAGGTACCCCAGCGTTTCTCAGCCCGTGCTGACTCACTGATTGTGTGTGTAATATATTTGTGATATGCATAAGATCTAACACAATGTATAATCAGAGTGAAAAAAATTTTTTAGAAAACCGATGTGGAGTACCGGGACACCCTAGAATCAAGAGACTGGTCCCTAACTTGAGCGTGGGGGACGTAACCATCACACCTCAGAATTGGTGACCTGTTGGGTCTTCAGGGAGAAGGGTGAAAATAATACATAATAAAATTGAAGAATGGACGATACACGTGTGTAAATTTATATAGAATTCATTTTTATCCCAGTATAACAAGTATAACACGATGTTGACTACAAAAGGTGAATAGTGAGATGACTAGGGTAGAAAAGTATAGTTAATTAATATAAAGAGATTATACTAACTATTAATGTTCAATAAAGTAGTATACCTCAATGTTACTCAATCGGCCGGTCAGGGGAGGTCAACCTGTAAATCCAAATGTCACTCTTGTCCCGGTATTACTTTTGGGACTTGATTCAGACACATACACCTTCACGACCCGGTCGTACGTGTAGACTGAAGATAACCCGAAATAGTTTTACAGGAGCCAGAGAGATACTTATATTTCTGGTGGGGTGCAACCCTAACTGTCTTCAGTTGTCTTCGTCTCCGGTCTGACACCTCACACCTGTGCTACAGTGAGTGGACTTCCCGAACAAGACTAACGCCCCTCTCCACGAACGGGGTAGGCGGGGGCTAAGAAAAGGTCTGTACAGACCTTATCCTCTCAGGAGGTACCCCCTTTATTATAAAAGGATCTTCTCGTGTCTCTACCAGTCTCCTTCTTTCTCTACATCATAATGGTAAAGGACGAAGGGAGACTGGATGTACCTGTCAGAAGTGTATGGTCTTTATTAGAAAAGAAGAAGCGTAAGGTGGGTGAGACCCTTCAAAAGGGTTTGACCGAGGTTTTTCGAAACTAGTAAAATATTTAAGAACAAAAACATGACTATGTTTTCCCTCGTGTCTTCTCACTACCATTGTAAGTTGTCGTCATTACTCTTCTTGTTCCCGAGCAATTCGTAAACGTCACGTGGTCCCCGACACGATCCGTGTGTCATGACTCGTGTCCCCGACATGGTATCGTCTCCAACGACCGACAGGCTTTCGGTAAGAGCGGAAAGGAGGTGTCCTCGACCCGATTACCGACGAGTCTACTTGGGGTGAAGGGTCGGAGGGGACACCAGCCCCACCAGTACACTGTTTATGAGAGGTTACCTTTCACTAATCTTCTCTATTCTCGGTATCGGTCGTCCTAGAAGTGTGTGAGGAGGAACGAGAAGAAGACACCCGACCTCACGGTCAGTGTAAACCTCACTGGGACACGTCTCGCGTACAAATGTTGTCGTTTCACCCGAAGGGACCACCGAGTCACCTTACGTCCTCTGTATCCAAACTAGGGACTTGGTCCTTCTAGGGTGTACGGCGTCTCGTTGCTTCGGACCCGTGGTGTTGATGACTCGGACACGAGATCTCGGGCCCTCGACGTTGATGACTCGGACACGCGGGGTCTCGGGGACGAGGTGTTGTTTTCTTCGGTGACGTTAATGTTCGGGCTCGTGGGGTTGATCTCTCATCGGGGACTAGCGGTGTTGATCTCTTTTTGGATTCGTCATTGCTTCTGGGTCGTGTCGGTTTTTATGTATATATGTAAAAAAATTTGTTAATTTTTCGGTCGTTTGGACCCCAGGGACAGACTACCACACCTTGTCTCTAGAGGGGGTTGGAGGTGACTAGACCTTGTACACGGGTCTTACGATGTACCCTCTCTTTCTCCGATAACACAAACTCGGTCTCCCTTTTGACTCCGAGTGTCCACTTCTCTGTACCGAACCCTATCGGTCACCCGTATTTCTTTCCCGTGGACTTGGACCACAAACTTTGGACGAAGGCGAACAATCGACACACTACAGTTCGTTTGTCAAGGGAAAAAACTCGGAGTTGGAACAAACCACATTACACCCCAATTGGTGATAGACGGAAATTGTTCTCCTACACATCTTTCGGGAAACGTGTCCCGGAAAGTGATTACGAGGTGTTTTCATTGACACCTCATCACCGATGGGACCTCCACCCTCTCCAATTTGTGACCCTCCCCGTACTCTCCCGGAAGTTCCTATGACTACTACAAAATAAAACACTAGAACCCTGATCAACATGTTCCGACGAGTAAACACTTTTAGCTAGTTCGACATGTAAATACTGGATACATGGAAAGATTTGTATATTATATGAAGTTATTTGTTTGTGACTTTGTCTCACTATCACCAAAGACAAAACGTGACCCCCATGAGTGGAGGTGGTTCCGGACGTCGTCTGCGACACAGTCCCGTGGTTTTCCTGTGGGCAGAAGACCGACGAGTACGACCCGGAGTCTGAAGAAGTCGTCCCGTAGGTGTAGACTTAACCCGTCTCTGTACCATCTGAGCACCCGACTTCAAGACCCTTGAGTTCAGGATCGGACCCCACCCGTCCCTCCACTCCCTGAATGGAAATCACAGGTCAAGCCAGTCCCCGGGGTTCTCCGGAAAGAAGAACAGTCGGTGTCGACGACGGGCCCGGGGCAGGAAGACGAGGAGGTCGTCCAGGAGGACACGGGTCGCGACCCTCATCACGAAGGGATCCCCGCCCTAGACACCCTCTGTAGGGTGGGTCGGGGTTTCTCTATTTATGTCGGTCGTTACGGACCCCACACCGTCCCAGAGAAACACGTGAACCTTCACGGTTGTCCGAGAAGCGAGTGGGAGGAAGGAAGTAAATAGACAGAGGGTTCATAGATCAGGTCCCGACTCCGGACTCCGAATCCACTCTTCTCTATGTCCTCTCTTTTTAGAGATGTGAGTGTCAAATCATCTCTTCGGTCCATGTATTTGTTGATTTTGTGTGTCTTCCGTTATGTCCTTTTAAAGGTACTACATTCCACGTCTTACCACACACATGTGTCTGTTAAAGTCAACTCTCGATAATAGAGAGCTCTCTTGATGTCCGGAAGTCCAGTCTTTACTCTCTTTATCGAATACGTGACGAACTTGAACACTGACGGGCATATCTAATGGAAAAGTTTATTCAAAAAATTTTTGAGTCTGTTCACCTCACTGTCTCATCCAATTCCCCAACACCGTCACGTTGTCTGTCTGGTTGGAAGACGACCTTTTGGACGTTTTGGTAAAACCAAGTCCATTGCACGTTATTCCCTGAACTTCCCACAATCAAACGGTTCCCCTCTAACCGTACATGTCTCCGGGTCTCTGGTCTTTCCTGGAACACACTCGGACCTCACTCCCATTCCACGAACCACCCCGACCGTTTATTATCGTCATTTCTCCACCGCACCGGTTCCTGTGACACGATGGTTCCTGACTTCGAACCTGGACTCAGACACCCGTTACCCTCGGTGTGTTCCGACAATATTCGTGGAGACTAGTACTATCGCCTGGATACCCTCTTAAGGGGAGGTTATAAAAAGACATAAAAGATGTAAAAGAAATTACCTTGGAGAAAATAAAAGTAGTATTTTTGATTTTTATTTTTCTGAAGATATGTAATTTTTTTTTCTCTCTCCTTGAAGGTACCGCCAAGTCACCACTTCTGACGAGTGAAGATGACGTTCCCCACGTCCTAGCTAGGGACCAGTCCCTTGATTCTAGGGTGTACGGTGGACCACGTAGGTTATTTTTTTCCTCTCTTCTCTTAGGGAGATCTCCGTTCGTTCACAATTCTCCGACATTTCCCTTTTCGACTACTTAAAAACTCGGTTTTGTTTCCCCTACTGTCTCTGTTTCCCTCCTGGCGTGACTTCTTCTACGGAATCCTGCATCGTCCCATCTTCCCTCCTTCGACTTTCGATCTTGGACCCGCAGATTCATTCAATTACCTTGACAGTCCTCCGACCCCTCTCTCTTTTTCCTTCTACTATATATCGAGACAATTAACACTCCGTAGAGACTCGGGAGAACAAGAGGTAGTACAGGTTCTACAAAGGTAGAACAGAGTAGTACGGACCCCAGAAGTGGAACATTACAAGTCGGAGTAGAAGACCCCCAAAGTCATCGAGGAGATCACACGCGTGAAGGAGTGACCACTATAGTCGTGTCATACCGAGGTGGCTTCGGGTCTTAGACGTCCCTCTTCGTCTCGGACTCCCCCACGGGGGACGGGGTGGTCGGAGTCGGGGTCCGGAGAGGTGTCGGAGGTCACGGGTTTAGGGTTCCGGGTAGATACAAGGGCCCGGGTCTTGGACAACCCCCGCAGTAAGAACCCCTATGCACCGTGTAGTTAACCCAGTAGTCACTTAAGTATAAGGACCTAGAACCCGACTTCCAAAAACCTAAACCCAGCGGGTCCCGGTCCCGGTCCGGGTACCGGGCGGAAGGGAAGGTCAAAGACGAAGAACCCGAAGGGTACAAACCCCCCTCGAGGTTCGAGTACCAGAGCTGGGTCGAAGTCCTTAGCAGCCAGTGGAAAGAATAGGACGGTCAGTCACTCCTAGACTTTAAGTTTCTGACAGTGACTCCTACTCTTCCCTTCTGTGTCCTGTTGAGGTAGAGGGGTACTTTTTAATCCTAGACCTTGAGTTCTTCCGAGATTCAGAGAGGGGAAGGAGAAAAATAGATGGTTTGAAGATGAGTATGACGTTTTTAGTCGAGGAAAAGACACGGGTAGAGTGTTCTGAAAAAGTATATGAACAGTAGTAAGGTAAGTGAACAGACATAACTAAGTGGAGACGTCGCGGGTTGGACCAGTGTGTCACAAATCGTCCAGTTTGTCCATCTACTGTTGCGTCACGTACTATCGGGCTCCTTTTATACGACCGTTATTGAAAGATAACTTCCGTACGTACGGAGGGTCGTTTGGAAGTGAAGTTTAGAGTGGTACTGATCCTTCGGAAAAGACATAGTCGATAGATCGAAGAATCTACGACACACGATGTCGGGGTGAGCTTTTCGAAGGTACCCAAGGGTCCCTGGTGTTCAATTAAAATAAGTAGAATACTCCAAGTCAATTTTACCGTAGAAGAAAGATATCCTCAGAGACCATGGAACGTGGGGATCCGGGTTAGTACAGTAGACCAGTATTGATCTTATTTACCTCATGGATCAGAGAAGTTGTCCTAATATTCGATAACCGCTGGTCCTTCAAGTAGAGTCGGTAGAGACCAGGGGTTCAAGACCGTCTCGTGGACCGTGTGTCCCGAGTCTCCTACAAATACGGTATTTATCTTTATTACTCTCAGTCTGGTTATTTATTGTAAACTGTACGAATGAATTCACAGTCTGAAACCCGACTCGGAAACGTTTTTTAGAGAATTAGGAGTGTTTTCGACTCCCATCCAGGATAATAGATCGGGTGAAAAGTCTACCTCCTGACTAGACGTCTTCGTCCGTCATTCAAAACGTTGTAGTGTGTTGAGTCTTTGACGTCCTAAGTTTAGGTCCGGAGGGTAAGGGCAAGGGGGTCATGAGGATTGGTCTTGTCGTTAAGTGGACTATACACAGACTGGAGGGAAAGGAAATCAACCGTGTGAGGGGTTTCCGACCTTAACAGGATTAATTGAGATGTCTGAGTCTTGTAACACTCCTCACCCCCCCCCCCCCAGNCCCCCCCCCCCCCCCCCCCCCCAGGGATCTACGAATCACTTATTCTTTAGAGTGTAAAATCTTCCTAGTACGTGTAAGAACGTATAAAATACACAACGTGTTCGTTACAAACCTAGAGAGAGAAGTTTGGGACTCTAGGATATTGGACCCGGAGTCGTCGACTCCGATTGAGTCACTGTGTAGGGTATTGAACAGTATCAGGTAGGGACATCACCTGACATCACTGTAGGTACATCACTACAGGGGAGACATCCCATATTGGACCCAAAGTCGGAGTTCGTGGGCGTCCGCAGCCGACCGTCTCCTTTCGTCCCAGAGTTCGAGGTCGACGTCTCACAGGTCGAGGAGCTATGGCTACGGTAGTAGGAGTCTCGCCCGGTTGTGGCGACACATCGCTCCTGTCTGGAAGTTCACCAGGTGACTGAACTTCAGCACCTTGACGTTCCCCGTCAGGAAGTCGAGTGAGTACCGAGTCCTATCCCCTGGGACACCTCGACCTCTCCTTTCCTGGTAACTACCCCCATTTTCGCCGTGATCTTTTCAGGTTCCCGAGGAAGGTAGGTGGCTGTCGAAGCCCCTCTCAGTCCGAAGTCGTGGGATGACTGTTCCTACTACCGAATCGATGATAAGAGTGTCGTGGATGACACACGGTTCACTCCCCGTCTGTAAGATGACCGATGAGTGACTTAAGGAGTGAGTTGGGGTTCTCGTCCCTGGTACGAGTAGGAGTAGAATGTCTGCTCCTTTGTCTGAAACATTCGTACGTCGTCCAGGTTCGAATGGTTGTACTTAGGTCCATCAAAACTTAAACAAGTTGATTGACGGTACTATATGATATGATGATACGAACAGAAAGACTACGAGAAGGGAAGTGAAGGTGAGAAGGACCCAAGACGACTCGGGTCTCAAGGTTCGTAGGCCATGAATCCGATTACAAGAAGCACGGAGGGTCGGAGAAGAACAAAGTGGGGAGGGGTGGAGACGGGGAAGAGAAACGGGGTGTATCATTTCTCTATGGACCTAGAGACCTGTCGGTCTATATGGACCTAAGTTCGGGTCCGAACTGGTTACAGATACATCGGGACTTGTACAATTAATTAAGACTCAGCCAAAAAGGTACGCGTTTTACCCCTGTTTTCTTCGGACTTAGACAAAAGGGAATTCAGACTTAGACATTTTACCCCATTATTACCATGGATGGAGGGACCCTACAAGACTCCTAAATCTCAACTACGGTCAGTTCTCGAGTCAAGTCACGGACCGTGTCCTTTTCACCCCGACCAATTACCGACCGGGGTGGGTACCTAGCGGGGTTACAGGGCGGAAGTCCCAGGGTCAAGAGATTCCTGTGGGATAGCGCCGGGGGCGGGGGAGATGGAAGAGGAACGACGGAGGTCGCCGGGGCCCCGGCGCCCTCCCCGCCTGTCAAGGCCAGCCACTCTCGTTGGCGGGGCCTTGACCGATACACTCCCGGGGGACGTCAACTGTTCCCCCGCCCCTCTGCGCGCATGGTTGGGGTCAGAAAACCACCCCCTCCCAACGCCCGTCGCTCGATCGGGCGACGTCCACCCCACGTCTTCCATACGGTGCCCGCATGGGATCCCTTGTCGGGCCGCGACCTCCCTCCCCGAGCCGTCGGTCCAAAAGCCGGGCCGTCAATCAGAGCGGCTCGGGGTTTCCGACGTCCGTCCTCCCCGGACTTTTATCCTACCCCCGGGTCTTGGCCTTCCTATCTTTCCGAGGAGGCGGAACGGAACGGGATTATACCACGGTTGGACTCCATCCTGACGTGGTAACGTACTGATACTCCCTTCCGCCGCCTTTTTTCTGCTCTTTCGGTTTCAGTGTTCGTTCTCGAGGTACCCCTTGCCCTCTTAGAACTCATCACTAAAATTCGATGTCTTCGGATTTCGATGATTCTGTCAGGATTGCCCTTTTGAATGCTCCCTGGTTTACAAGAATCGGAAGGGGAGGGGGCGAGCCTTGTGTCTACCATGTCAGGCCTGCAGGCCCGCCTCTGACGCCGACGCGAAGACCTCTTTCCCGACCGCAGCGCCCCGCCCGGTGAAGGCGTGAAGGCGAAAGGCCGGGTCGGTCGCGGGCGCTACCACTCTCTCGGCCCGGAGCCCGGTCCCTGGGGGCAAAAGACGGAGATCCGAGACCCAGACCCCCTCTACGCTGAAACCTCGCCTCTCCGGGACCCGGCTCCCTACGACCCCCACGCCCCCATGGGACTCCGACCTTCTTTCTCCCGCCCCGTCCCCGACTCCACTCCTTCCCCGCTCGCCCCCTGCGGAAGCATTCTTCGTCCGAAACTCCGAAGGATAAGACAGGAAACTTCGACCACCCCCTATGACTCCGTTCTTCCTTCGGCCTTCACCGAGGAGGAGCCAAACACCATCACGGAGCTTCCGTGCATCATGTGGAATATCGGGCATCATCCCGGCGACTCCGTACATCATCCCTATGGAGGGATGGGTCTCATCTGTCTGCAAGTGATTTATTTGAAAAGAAAGAGCGAACGAACTAGGGTGTCAAGAGACTCCCTTCAGAGGTATGAAGGAATAGGGTGAGGAGTACAACGGTGGTCGAGAATGAAAATGGAGTGACTTCCTAGAGAGAAAACGACGGAGGTGCGTCTGGGGAAGGACCAGTCTTAAGTTGGCATAGTCGGAATTATACCTTACAATTCGAGACTACGGAGACTGGAAACGGAAAGTCCTTCAGCAGGGAAAACTAGTAACACCCACAAAGACTTGCAGTTAACTCTCAAACCCAGTGACGGAAGGGGAAGAAATAGAAGAAGGACAGCTATGGATAAATTACGTGTCCAGAAGTACTGGTATATTAAATACTACTGAGGATTTAGACGGAAGGATCGAGAGAAAGTTCCAAATGGACCTATAGAACTTCTGTGGAACTTTAATCTGCAGACCTAATTTTGAGTGGAGAGGGATTTAAACGAACAAGAGAACATAAGGAATAAGAACGAGACACAAAAGAATGGAGTCGATCTTTGGACCCTATAAGAAAACAACAACAATTTGACTCCCCTACGGAGAACTAAAAAAATTTGTAGTATGAACAACTTCATAATGTGTTCTTCCACGAATGAGGTAAACACTTTCCCGTCTGCAGTATCCCAACTGGTGGATTTTACATGGAAAAAGTCTAAACGATACTTGAAACTGTCTATGTTAGAACGAACAGGGAGTAACGGGGTCCGGTCCGAGAATAGTGGGATGAATTTATTGGGAGAGACGACCGAGACAGTGAAGGGAGAGGAGGTTAGGTAAGAGGTGTTTCAGAGGTACGTCGACATCAACACATTGAAGGAGGAGTCTTTCGGGGTCTTCAAGGAATGGTGAAAATTGTCTTCTCGATTTGAGTCATCGGATCGTAAACTCTAAGGAGTACTTAGAGACCTGGGGTAGACGTTGGAGTAGGTAACTTAGATTTTTTTACGAAGGACCGTTGTAACATGAGTAATGATGAAATTACGGGGATAAACAATGAGATTAGAACAATAAAAAAGTAAGTAAGTGAATAACATGTCTTTGACTCATTCTACCACACATCCTTTCCAGGACTGACTCGTTCAACGTCCCATACATTTAAACTCATCTTATCTATGCCAGACAATTGGTACCTCGAAAGTCAAATCATTTCCTCTTTTAATGAAAAGAACCTCAATAAACTTCCCACATAGTAACATTTAATATTCACGATACTTTTCCCTTCAGTTCTTACTGGAGACTCCTTTCTTCTCCGGAAGAGACTTATTCGGTTCTAGATTTCCTACTGAATCCGTTTCTTCCCCCTCTTTTGGGACGTTCTATCTACCAAACCGTACACACTTCCGGACCCCACTCTTTCTTGAAAATCGATTATGTTCCTTAACTTCTATCAGGAAACAACGATCTACGGTAAAGGAGATGGTCCTTATAGTAAAAACAAAAGTAGTAACATTTTAGGATTAGGATAAAGGTAGAAGTTTAGTTTTGGTCAAAGAAGGCGTTTATACTAAACATTTAGAATTGATAAAGTGTAAAATACGTAACATAGTATCAATGACAGACAGAGGGACTGGACCAACTTGATAAATTCCCATCTTTACCAGAACCAGTAACTTAAGGGTTGGGGAACACACGGACCGTGTGATATCTATATATGTAAACAACTGAGTTTCCCGTCTAACTTCTGTCAATAAGTGGACACACGGAGATCTGGTCTCAAAGAGTTGAAGTCGTGATAAACCCCGACTTATTAAGACAACATGTACCATTCGATACATCGTCATAGGGACTGAAGACAGATAAGTCACGGTCATTGAGGATGGGTTGGAGTCAACACTTTTATTTCTTACAGAACGGTAACGGTATACAGGGGACCATCCGTTTTGCCAGGGGAAAACTCTTGGTGACAAGATCAGAATTTTACTTTCTGTAGAACTTCCGGATCAGACAAGACAAGTGACGTCACAGACTCTCGGTTCCTGGAGTCATGACGGACCGAGGACACATCGACCTGATACCCTAGTCGCCTAAAACACTCTGTCTAAAACTAACAGGGAACCCCAAAAGGAGGTCTGACGGTGAGAGGCGGGGATGGACTCACGGCACGCCCGGTGTGACGTCCGACGGGAGACGAACCTCTTAAAGAGGAGGGTCCAGCACCTTGCTGTGTTGTTCGGCCTTCATCTTCAGTCCATACCCTCCTTTCCCCCATCCCCCACTACCTACATCGTGGGTCTCTCCTGACAATAGCCTCTCCCGGCACTTGAAGGTAGGACCTCAACAGTCTTGTTGATGTTAAGTGTAAAAAACAGAACGACGGTCCATTTACTACCAAGGGTTAAACTTCAAGTCTTTTAACCCAGAGTCACCCAACTGTCCTGTTTTGAGTCCCCTCTTCGATGAGACCTCGGTTCTAAACGAACTGTGTTCAACACTGAAAAGTTGTATCACGGTAAACCCTTTATAGAGGGTTCCTCCATGACTTGGGAGATCGTTAAATTCCTCTTCTGAACTCTTGACTTAATAGACTCTACGGTAGAGACGAGAAGAGTTTAAACTTCTAGTTCCTAGGGAGGGGAGTTTTTTGTTTGTTTGTTGACCTGAGGGTAGGGGATGATGTTTATAAGATATGAAACCTAATAAAATAGACTAAATACAAAACATTTTTTCAAAAAGAAAAAGGGGAAACTACAAATTAGACCATGTATATGTTGACTCTATTCCTAACAATGGTGTCATTTAACTATACTAAACTTACATTCTTTCGACTGTGCTACAATTTTACACGGGACAATACGATGAATTACATATACCAAAGGTGATCCGTAAAATTTCCTATTATCGAGTGTCTGTGGTGGTTATGTTAATTGATGGTAGACTCCCTAGGTCTCCGTAGTTTTACCCTTGACTCAACTCTCCCCAGTATTAAAACTAATAATTTCCTCCGGTTTGACAAACTAAAATCGAACAGGAATAGAGATTCCGTCCAAGAGTAAGGGATTTGTCATATACCCAAACGGATATCAATACTTTTATCCTCGACAGTAAACATTTCGAGGATGTTACACGGTCCGAGTGACAATGTGTGAACTGGGAACAACTAGACAAAGGTTTACTCCTTCAACTTTAAGGTTGTCCCATTGAACGGGTTACCTTCATTGTTTCCTCCGACTTAAAGTCTTGGAAAATGGGACTGAGGTCTCGGACACGAGAAAGACGACCTCTTGTACGAGAGACCGGGGGTAGAACCTCGTGGGGACGAACACTCAGAGTAAGGAACCTGAGACACCAGGGTCTATCACTAAGATCTTGGACGGTACCTCGGAGGACTGGTAAGACAAGAAAATATCATGGAGACAGTAAAACACAAGAGTCCTCATCGTTTCTCGAGGACGATGTTGGGCACTGGTAGTCGTCCTTACTTTTCCTTTTCCAAGACTAACTTCCAAGGTAGTTGAGACAGTCCCAGTCGTAACGACACTTTGTCCACTCGAGTGGGGTCTAGGGGACGGAGGGGCCCCTCCGGTCCCTAGGGGATACATTCTCCAGTTGTACGGTCTAAGTCCCACGTTTCTTTGGGTCCAAGAGAAAGGTCCTTTACTAAACGATTTGGATGGTCTAGTCATCTTATTTCCCTTTAGGCGGAATAGAAGATCCGAACGAGACCTAATCTGTCGTCCATTACATCGTCGGTCCCGACACCCGGTCAAACCACAGTCCAGTATTTTGAGAAGGATTACTCACTTCTTATTCAAGTCAAGTCTGTTTGTTCATCATTACCATAGTCAAACTATCGGTATTTGAGGTTTTCACTCTAAATCCCATTCTTTTACTTCACATCAAAGTACAAAGAAGTAACAAAGTGTTTACAGACTGTAAGGGTAATGGGGGTAGCAAAGAAGGTACAAATACCTGGTGAACCGACGATGAAATGAATTATAAAAGAAAGTTAATTGAAAAAAAAAAAAATGAATTTAAATGGTATTTTTCTTTTCGTTATACGGAACGGTTTAACTCCTGTTGTGATTTTATGTTCGTGTAACTTTTATTTCGTCTCAATTCTGAAAACGGAGGTCTTTCGAGATAGGGATCACGGACGAGAAACAATTTTCCCCTCTACTTATTTATAACCCCCGACAATTCCAGAACGGTCGGGCATTATGTTTTAAGAAAGTAGTCCTTACAACTCTCAAGTAAGCCCTTTTAGAAACCCTTAACAAACTACAAGTAACAATGATTTCACCTCTGGTAGATTCCAATAGACTATATGAAGTATCACACATAGTGACTGACCTTCTACATCGTAATCACTTTACTCTGACCTTTCCCGTCTAAACTTAGATCTATACCCAAGACCTTCCTAACCTATTTTCTAACCCCGAACGGTCCTGAAGGGATCACCAAGTCACCAATTCTAAGACCCGAAGATGTCCCCTGAACCCAAACTAGGGACCAGACCCTTGATTCTAGGACGTACGGTGTGTTACATCGGTTTTACACAAAAATTCAATTTTTTTTTATTCTAAACCCAAACAGTCTCAATGGAAAGACCTTACCCATTTCCGTTCTAGTACTACTGCGGGGTAATTCAACCTCCCGAGAGAAGGAAAATCGACCGTTGGTCAATGAGTACTAAGTCTGAAGTTATGGGTTGGGGTCACAGAGGTCACTCGTACCCCCTTTAACCCGAGGCTTCTGGTCCGATGTTTAAAGACAACCGGAAATCCCTTACTGAAATCCCTTTGTGTAAAGAAGAAACAAGAATGGTCCGACTACTTTAGCTCTTCTAAGACACAGTGTTCAAGTACGCGAAGTACTACTACGCTCGTCTCTTGAAGAAATAGGAGGCTTCCTTTGGTCACCTCCACACACTAGGTACACAACCATTATGGGTCTTAAGGTGATGACTCAGGTGACAGTCACCGGACCCTAACAAAGATTTTGACCCTAACGAACGAGGGGTGCGACATCCCGTGGGTGTCGGACTCAACTCTCAACCAGAAGTAAAGCCGACCTCATTCTTATTCCCCTTAGTCGAATCCTCCAACTCAGAGTCGACACCTTTTCCGGTTTTTTCTACTCCACGTAACGAGTGGAAGGGTCTCGGATATCACATCACCGTCTTTCCCGTACTACTTAGTCTTAAGATTTGAGACGGTGGTTAACTCAGTCAGAGAGTTCCGGTGTCAACTATACCCCAGTGAACAACGGACTGAAACATGAACTCGCGAGTGATGTCTAAGAGACGGACGAGTTGAGGGACGGGCAGTCACTGATTCGTTGATGGTACGTCTCGTCGCCTGTGGTAACAGTCTGTGTAATCAACAACCGGTTTGAGTGGGAGTAGGACTCGTTTTTAGAGAGGACAAGGATCTAGATTGGAGGTCCCGGTGGTTCTTATTTGTTTTAACGAGAAGATGTGTGTCAGACTTTTTCACTTTTTGGTATCAATTTTTGGAGTTATGGAGGAAGAGGGTGTCGTAGAAGTAAAGAGGGACCTGATTTACAAGGACAACAAACTACTCTAAGAAGACATTGTTCTAAATTTCAGGAAAGTGAGAGGGAACTAAGTAAGACTTGTGTTGACAAATATGGTGTCTCTTAGACGGTCTGTTTTAAGAGTTAACCCTAGTCAACTAGGTGGACAATTAAGGAACCTAGGTCGTATGTGTGGCGGTGGTCTCGTCTACCCGACGACGGACTTCCCACACAGTGAACCCTCTTTCAGTCGACCTTCGTACACCGACTCACTGTATCTCCCGACCGGTCACTTCAAGGGGTCCTACAACTAAGAGAGGGAGGAGAGGTGACAGAAAGAAGGGATCCCCATACTGTAGTCGAAAGACTAGTGGTTGAAGGTGTGTCTCGTCTACATATTCGTGTTCAACCACCTGAAACACTAGGTGAAGTACCTCCTTTAACTGTTTCTTTAATCACTCTACTTCGACAGACAGTTACGGGCACGTGCGTAACACCGACTCCTCAAGGAGTTCTTACATTCACCTCACCGGAAGAACCAAAGGAAAGTCTTCATCTTTCTGGATTTATTTCCAACACGACTCTTGAATCGTAGACAACCCCTTTACCACGGTTGGCACGCATTTATAAAAGACTCCGGAGATCCTTGAGACCACCCATCGTCCAGTCGGGGTACGGAACCACACCCTTCCCGGACTCCAAGTAGAACCTCTCGACATCTCGTAGAGGTCCCGGGACCCGTCACGGAGAGAATCAGCAAGTGAAGATGCAGAGTCTTATATATCTCAGGAAGGCACATAGATCAAGGTAGGGGCTCACTCAGTGCAATTTCGGTGTACACTTAAAAGACCCTTATATCCCACCAATTAGTATCACATTAAGGTGAAGAGTTTGTCTGAGCTTATCAAAGGAAGTCGCAGACAAAGAGTCCGAATTTCAGTGCTAAAGAACTGAGACAAAAGGTAGTAAAAGTACCGAATTCAGGATGTCTAGGGAGAAGTCAACAAACACGGAAGGACTGTCTTTCGTGACGGCGGGAGACTCCTCCTGTCTAACAAATGTAACTACTTGACTACTGTGTCAAGAAAAAATCTGTAAGTGTCGCACGGCGGAAAAAAAAAAAGAAGAAAAAGGTTTGTCAGAAACCAAACAACTGTACAAGGTGAGTCTTAACTGATACTAGGGATCTACCATCTTAATCACAAATGAGGATGGTCACGTATGTCCAGGTCGGGTCTTCCTCGAGTCCGAGGATTTTTACCTTTAATTTGGGTGAAGGGGACCCGAAATTAATATGACTCCCGTCGGTCACATATCTCATCGACACGACACGTGGATCCCCTCGTGCGAACAAGTCCAGTGTCTCTACCACCTCAGTCTGGTGGAAACGTAGGTCCGGGTGACGGAGGAGTCCGTAGAATGTCTTGAAGAACTGATTCGGAGTTCAAAGGAGCTGGGACTTTACTCTGGCAATTAATTATATATGGAAAAGTCACATCAACTTGTAATTTACTCCTTTACACATATTTTCGTATAGTGAACCATGTATCATTTGAGAGGGACATAATATCGTGTTTCCAATACACCGGTCCCGTGCCCCTCCGGAGATTTAAGTTGACTTCTTTTACTTTTTATCAAAAACAGGGTTAAATCATAAACCAAGTAAGTAAGTCATCAGTAAATCAACAATGTGATTAACGTGAAGACATCATTATGTCGACTTTTTCGTATATACTCATAGAGTCCCCCTTTTTTTTTTCTGAAGGGCACACCAGGTGACCAATTCTGGGACGTGAAGGTTACGTCCCCGTGTCCAAGGTCGGGACTAGTCACTTGGTTCTAACGTGTACGGCGTACCGTGACGGTTTTCTTTGTAGGTTTTTCGGTTCATAACCGTTATAGAGTAAATTGTGGATTTTGTTAGAAACTTAGAAATAGGAGTAAAGTACCTACATAGTCGGTCCGAGAGCTTCAACAGTGTATAAAGTTCACGGAGTCGGTCATTCATTCACTTCCTCGGTCCTGAGTCAATCAAACAGACTGAGTTTTTAGACTCTATCATAGTACCGTAGACCGTCCCTACTGTGTCAGTCCACGTACCTTCCGAGTCCGGTAATACAAGTACTCACTCCACCCAACACACCCCTGGATCCCTAGTGTACGGAATGGGATCCACCCAGTGGTGACGTGTCGAGGTCGGGAGACCGAAGTAGTTTTCTTAGAGTCACACGTCACAGAAGACACAAAAATTCCAACAGATTAAGTATAAGTATCGTTGATCAAGTATTAGAAACTTTGTGACACTCGGTCTGTCACGAGTAGAAACCCGACTCAAGTCGTTCACCCGGTCATCAGGTGTCGCAGACCAGACATTTTACAGGTCCCGCCCAGACCCGTGATACCCCCTATAAACTCCCGTGTTTCGTACAGGTCCCGGATAGGACGAACCGTCTGGGGAGTCTCGAACTGCGTTTCGTGGTCGAGGACCCAGGGAAAGACTTAGGGGTCCGTAAACGTGTACTCGGGGGTAAAGATGTCTTCCGTTGGAGTCAAGTCGTTCGTTCCATGACACTGTTCCGAAAAACCGACAGAGGTACCGTTTCGGTTCCCCTCGACACCTTCTCGGGCATTAAAAAAACGGAACAGATTACGATTCAAAATGCCGGTCACGGACGACTAAACCCTCGTTGATCGCGTACAGGTGCCCCACAAGACTCTGGGTCAGGACGGGGGGTCTTTACACTCATATCGATGTCGAGTGTCTAGTCGGGGGGAGGGGTCTTGTCCGGACGGTCCTATGTCATTATTGATAGTAAGAGGCGGAGAACCAAGAGAATTGTCAAAATTTGGTGGACCGACCTAGAGCACCGGAAGGGGGAGTCCTAGGGGGCACAGAGACACTTCAGCAGGACCTCAATTGAAGGGTCTCGTCGTCGCCGCTGCCGTCACCGCCGTCGTCGCCTCCCCTCGACCCAGTCCCACCCGTAATCTACGCCCTCCCCCCACCACACGAACGAGCGACCCGGTGTTTCGTCGTCACCTGGACGGGGCTCCGGTGTACACGGACCAGTCCGACCGAAGGCTACATGTCAGGGGACTCGGCCCTGTCTAAAAAAAAAATTGCAGAACTTTGAATTTTGAGACACGAACATCCTCTGACATTGGAAAAACAGAAAAAAAAAAAAAAATTTTTTTTTGTTAGAGGTGGAGGTCACCGACACTGACCAGGGTCACTAACATGGAATAACCAGCGACACCCAGACCCGCCCGGACCTCGGTTTTCCGCTGATGACAAGGAGGGACCTCGGTAGGGTCCACCCCTCCCTCCCCCCAAAGTCTGAACACAAGGAGAGAGAGCAGGAGGATAGAGGAATCCGAGTCATCTTCACCACCCCTGGGAGATGGTCGAAGGACTCGGGACGGACGTCAACCGGTGGGTCGTGACCAACCCCTGTTCCCGACTTGACCACCGGTGGTCGGTGTGGATCCTCGACCCCGGACCTTCGACCGTCGGAAGTCGGAGTCCCCGGCGAAGCACGGGAGGGTCGACCCTCCCCAGCGACAAAGCGGAACAGACAGTCACGTCACGGACACGATCTCCACCTCTCCACTCAGGAGGTCTCGCAGGGACGGTCCCGGAGGACGGACGAGACCGAGGAGACGAGGGAGCGAGCGACATGGAAAAGAATAAGACCACCTAGGAGGGAGGGGATTAATTTCAGAGAAAAACGGGGAGACCCCGACGTACTCCAGACACGAGACACACATATACACTACTTTCCTCCACCTCGACAAGGAATTCTGGTACACCGTCCGTGAACCCGGACCCCCAGGGGTGGTCTCTGTCGGAACACTAACCGGAGACTGTCATCGGGACGACGACGACGACGATTTAGCGAAGTCAACACAGACTGAGACCCGCTGGGGTATCTACCGTCGGGTGGTCCGTGGGGACAGGGACCCTAAGAGGTCCGTTCTTATGACCTCACCCAACGGTAAAGGAAGAGGTCACGTACTTTCACTTTTCACTTTCACTTCAACGAGTCAACACGGGCTGAGAAACGCTGGGGCACCTGACGTCGGATGGTCCGAGGAGACAGGTACCCTAAAAGGTCCGTCCTCATGACCTCACCCCACGGTAACGGAAGAGGCTCATCGGGACGACCTCCCGGGATTGGGCTCTCTGGGTAATGTCAGGTCCAAGGTGGGTAAAGACTTTGACGAGAGATGGACATATCTCGAAACTGGGAAAAGTGTATCACTCGAGTATACCCGATCTTACATTGTCTTTATTAGGGTAAAGTACCGATTCTTTGGGCTCCAATAGTACTCTATCTCGTCGAACGGGGTTTAGAGGGTCGATCACTCGTTCTCCCACGTTAAGTCTACATTCTGTAGCCGGAGATGGATACGATACTATGACTAGTGATCGGTGCACCGATACATTTAATAATGTCAATTTTTCAAAGTTTAAATAACGGAGTCAGAGTGGTCACGAGTTGTGAATGTACGATGGTTACGGATAGTGTAGTGTACCAGTATCTATTTTGTAAAGGTAGTAACGTCCTTTAAGACAACCTGTCCTAATTTGGGAGAGTCACTGTGGAACTTCACTTCATTTTTTTTTTTTTTTGTTGTAACCCAGGATAATAATACTTAAACTCGTTTGATAAATATAAGACACGGAGTCAAAGAATTAGATATTTCACCTCTATTACAGTCAGACTGTGTCATGGACGGTAATGTTCATCACTTATTTGTTACTGACTAGAAAGGTGGTCGGGTCATAGGTTCGACAACCATTGAAGGTAACACGACCAACAACCCCCCACTGTAATAGGGACAGAGTCTCTCTGAACCCCCGGTCACCTTCACAACGTATATATTTATTTCTCCACGTAACTTCGCAAAGTGCGAGTGATTACCTTCATTCACCCTCGGGTGTCGCCCCACAGAAATACTTTCTCCTCCGGTTCTTTTCAAACTCTTTCCAACCCGAAACGACTCAAAACTTCTCAGAAGGTATACCGGTTTTCCCCAGAGAACTTTGCCCTATTCCATGACAAATTTCCTCCCCAACCCCCATCCCTGTTGAACCCGACGATAGTAGGGGAAATACTGTAATGGAGACACTGGAGGGGGAGGACAGAACGTCTTAATCCACACGGGAAGACACCCCTTGTGTCGGCATCGGATCGAAACGTCACTAACAACGAGTGCACTTCCACGCCACTCCGACCTGTAGGTCATCTCATACCGTCGACGAGTGAGTTGGGAGTGTCCTGTCGTTACGGACCCACTCGGTCGGTCTTAAGATTAAACAGCACCTAGGTAGGGGGTCCCAAGTCTCGATTTTGGTTTAAACGACCGACTAGTCTTGTCTGACCTACCAGAGGTTAGTCGGTCAGGAGAGGACTTCCGTATGGAAAGCCCTTCGGGTCAGTAGTCGGCGTCCCAACTCTTCCCACTAGAATCACCAACGCCAACTGATCCCTCCAGACACCTCCTGCGTGGAAGTGAACATACTCGGTTACATAGTCACTGACTGTCTCGACCCAAGGACCTTAGACGAACTCTCCCGTAACGATCTCAAACGGAGAGTGTGACAGGTAAACCATGAACGTACTGACTATCCGTTGGGAATACTCACTACTATACCTGAACAGAAATTATCACAAAGACAAATTCTCACCCCGAAACCTCAGTCTGGACCCAAGGTCCCGAGACGATACGCTAAATTCCGTTTATTAAATTGTAGAACCTTGGAATAAACAGAGTGGACACTGTAAACTCCCACATTCAAAAGTATGATGGAGGTTTTTCCAACGGATCAGAACAGAACTCCCGACAACGTATTGAACAAAAAAACCATCTAACTTTGCTATGAATAAAAGATAAAGGTTCACGACAGAAAAAAAGCCTCCGCCCCCCTCCCCACCCCCACCCCTACCCCCCACCCCCCCCGAGACCCTCAAGACGGGAAAATAAAAGGGGTATTATGACAGGACCGAAAGTTTAGATGGGGGTTCCTGGAATGGGTTCGAGGTAGACGGTCCTCGACGTCTAGACCAGTCGAAGGAAAATCAAGGGGGTCTTTTCAAGAATGGGAAAGTCCCGACAACGTCTCCGAGGAGAGGGACCTTACGACAAGGAGGGAACCGGTTGAGGAGTGAACGTAAGTCATCCAAAGTCAAATTTACAGTGGGGAAGTCTCTCCTGTAGTAACTGGTAAAATAGATTGCGTATTTTGTGGACAATAAGGAGACAACGAACGAAAAACAAAGGGGAGGTGGCCCGTCATTCGCGGTACTTTAGTCCCTGGTAGACATCGAACAAGACTAGGGGTCGTGGATCGGGTGATGATCGTGCACCAGAAGCGACTTATGACACCTTATTGACTTCGGGTCCTTCGCGACCTATTCCTTAGTCCCGGGATAATCTTTGACCATCCCGTCGGGCACGAGATACGAAGGTCGAAGTCACGGGGTAAGCACTGCCCAGATCCCGTCCGTTCCGGGGCTCAAACCGGGGCGACCTTCATCTGGGGGCTTGGCGGTGGGCTCCGGACTAACACGGTCCCCTTAGCAAAGATTCCGCTGTTTTTTGTCTCCCGCCCCGGAGTCTTGCCTCCCAAGTCGAGACCGGGGGCGTCCCGCGAGGGCGCTCTGCGCCGACGCACGCCTCCCCTCCGCCCGAGACCCCGAGGCCCTTACGCGCGCGCGCGCGCCGCTCCCAGAATACGTCCCCGGGTGCCGTCGCGACGAGGATTCCCGCCCCCTCAACCCCCGGTGTGTCGGCCTGAGGTGGAGGACCATGGCGGTCCTCCCACCGGGTCACACGTCGACCGGCGCCTTCGGCGTCGGCGAGCTCACGGCGCGTTGAAGGGGGCGGGGTACCGGGTCCCGCGCGGTGAGTCTCAAGGCCGAAGGTCTCTTCCCAGGCCGCGTGCCGGTTCTGACCCAGACGTCGGGTCGGAGTCGCGCGGCCGATTTGACGCGGGAGGTCGGGAGCTGGGTGCTGTCGGTGCGGGTCCCGCGGCTCCTAGGGGCGGGAGGACCCGGGAGCGAATGGGGCCGGGTCCTCCTGCGGGGCGGGGTCCTGCCACTCCGGTGAACGCCGAGCGGGGAGGACCGGGTTCCGACAGAACCCCGCCTGCACTCTTAGGCCCCTTGGCCTCTTCTCGCCATCTCCTATCCGTAGCGCTACGTCCCACCTCTCTCTTCCCCACGGATGGGGTGGGGGTGAGGCGTAGAAAGACGTCCAAGAGAACAGGAAACCGCTCCTAAGAGGTTCCGCAGAGTTGTGTACCCGGCCGAGTCTTTGCGGTTCTAGGTGCACCTCTCTCGACAGTTCCAGCCTCCCCCAACCCCCTTCCCGATCTTTTCCGGACCTCCCACCGAGTGGGACGGAGGAACGTGATATAAGAGGGGAGGAATCTTTTATTTCTTCTTTTTTGGAACTAGGGTGCGGACAGAAGTTTATGAAGAGGTCAAAAGTTGTGGGGCAAGTGTTGGTTTTAAGAACCGTCTTAAGTTGAAGAAATAGACCCAAAGTCAGTCGGGGGTGGTGAGACCCAGGGACAGGAAGTGGTGAGAGTAGTCCTTGGAGAGATCAATTCCAGTGACCACTGGCGATTCCTCGGTCTAGGTGGTCAGTCAGGGAAAAGACAGGACTGGAACCAAACCGTGGAACGCAGTAAGACGTGGTCGTGTGGAAAGGAGAACCGGCAGACGTGTGAGGACGAAAAGGAAAGAGGGAGGGTCCGTCGATGAAAAGCCAACTAAGACTTCTGAAGAGTCCTGTAAGAACAAAGGGACCTAGGGAGAGATGTGAACAGAGGAACCGACACTCAAGTTAGGTAGGACGCGGGAAAAGTAAGGGAGAGGTCGGGTCGGACCGGAGACTGACGTCGAGAGACACCTAGGTCAGGGAGTGAACTGTAGAGGTAGCTCCCTTGTAGTTTCGTAAAGTTTGGGTACAGAATTTGGTATGAGCAGTAAAAGGACGGGTCTGGGTAATAAGAGGGACGAGAAACCAGAAAAGGTAGAGGGTCAACGAACTCGGTCCTTTAAACTAGAAAGACAAGGGAGTGGGTGTGTAGATTAGGATTATCGTGTTGATCAGAGATAAAGGTTTTCCTTACAGTCGAGGGTGGAACAAGGGTAGAGACGACCTCCGTGGATCTCTTTGGTGTTGTCGGAAGAGTGATCAGAGGAAGGTAGGAACGGGAGACAAAAGGTATCCTGTTGTTCGGTGTGAATTGTCGGAGGTTGGTGTAGTGAGGGAGGGAAGTGAAATAACGAAGTGCGACGAGAATTATATTTTAGGTTCAAGTAAGGTGCCGGCAGTCACGGAACGTGTGTGGAGAATCCTCCAGAGGGACGTAAAAGGTGTGAGGTATATGGTACCGAGGGAAGGTCAAGGAAGACTGGGGAGGTCGGAGTTCTGGAAACGTGCACGAAAAGGGAGACGGAATTGACGGTAAACGGGTCGAGACATGTAAAGACCGAGGAAGAGTCGAAGGGAACTAACTAAGAGATCTAGGGGTAATTTTAGGACAAAGAACTCGAAGGGTCGGACCTACAATTAAGGACGAGAAAGTGAATTGGTGACCCACCGGTTCGATGAGTCACAGAACTACGGAGACAAAGTATTGGTCAATTCATCTCTGACCAACGTACTCCCACGAGTCGATACAGACTGAGAAAACACTGGGGTACCTGACATCGGTCGGTCCGAGGAGACAGGTACCCTAAGGGTCCGTTCTTATGACCCTCACCCAACGGTAAAGGAGGAGATCCTCCAGAAGAGTTGGGTTCCAAACTTGGGTACAGAGATCGCAGAGGACGTAACCGTCCGCCTAAGAATTGGTGACGTGGTGGAACCTTAGGGGTTCACCCCTATTATCACAGATAATTTTTATGTGCAACAATCATCATTACATAAATTCGCGAATTGTGTATCATTTGCGAGTTATATATCAACGATAATACTAATAATGATACGTCTAATAAAAAGATGAAAAAATGTCAGACAGAGAGGATGATCTTATATATTTAAAGTACTTCCGTCTCTGGTATCGACAGACCGAGTGGTAATAGAGGGGACACTGGTCGTGCATCCGATATGAATGACTTTTTCATAAGAAGACAGTGGAATATCGTCTTCTTCTAGAAATACTAGGTTCCAGCGATGGGACACTAGGCAACGGAGAACGCGGTTTCCCCGACCCACCTCTTCTTCTACCAAGTAGTGAACCCATGGTGAAACGGTGTTGGTGTATTCCTAGACCTGTCGAGTCATTACCCACTGTCACTGTGCTGTCTCCTTCCACTCTTTAGGGAGGGAAGGGTGTTCGACGGACTCAGGGAAAAGAAACAAAGGGTGACAGGGTCCCAACTCCGAAACTACACCCCGACTCCCCGCCCCTGACCCCGGAAGGGTGTGGACCCGAGATGTAGATGTCTCCTACTTCTACTCCTCCTCCGTAAGGCCGGTGGTGTCGACAAACTGAAACTACTCAATAACCTTAAACTACTGGATGTACCCTTTGTGCGAGACTACCACTCCTGGGTACCCCGACCTATCCCCCGACGAAGAAAGTTCTCTTTCGTGATCTCAGGTCGAACCACTGGGGTCTGTTCGGCAAAAGATTTAGAGTCAAAGGGATAGACACCATTTTTGCTAGCCAAGAGATTTCGGATCCATCCGGTCACCTCACCACTCACTGTGTCTACTCCGACCGGACCCTAGTCCTGAGAAACGGTCCAACATAGTCTTCGACCGTGTTAGAGGTGTGGACCATTAAGGGGAAAGGTTTATTTTGGGGTATCAAGTAGAAGGAGGTAGGAACCGTTCACTTCCAATCTTCCTTCCTGAATTTTTAAAAACTTTTTCCGACTATACAACCCCTCCTACACACACAACTCTAGTTCTGTGAACCGAAACTTAGAAGTATGGTGGTGAAAGACTCAACTTGATACGGTTTGACGGTAATAATAGAGAGTCCACTCCAACTCCTGACCGTCAAGGTGTACCGGGTTGTAACACTTGGACCTTGTTCAGGGACTCGGAGTCAAGGGAGTAGACACTTTACCCCTATTACCATCGTGGATGGTGTATCCCAATACCACTCCTAATTTACTTAACTGTACCTTTCGAATTCGTGTCCGGGACCGTGTACCACAATGACCAATAGTCATTAGGAAGAAGGGTCTCAAGATCCTTCCTACCCCTCTTCACCTCGAGTGCTCTTTTGGAAACAGTGTACGAGACACTGGTAGTCGAATCTCAGTGACGGGACGGTGATTCAGTGATTACTGGTTCTGGGTCTTGTTCCACACCGTAAGTCAACACCCGAAATCAGTGTCGGATCCCCGTGGACCAACTTTCTCGACGTTCGGACGGACGAGAGACGAGTGGTCGCACACGGGGTTTCCCTTCTCTACAGAAAAGAATTGAATGTTTTTCTACTGTACACTCGATCTCCTGGGGAACCTTTCTATAAAAGGGAGGTAAGTGGGTGGAACGAGTCGTACCGCCCCTCTTCGAAGGAGTCTGGAGCACCACGGGTGTAGTTGGAAGGGACAGAGGAGGGGAGAGGGGTCAGTGCATACCAAGCCTTGCTCTAGGGGATGAAGTAGACCTGATGAGCAGCCCTGTAGGACCTGACAGCGAAGGAGAGGTTCCTAGTCTACTATTTGGTGATACGAGCCCGTCCGAGGAAATGGTGTTTCCACCCGAGAAGTCTCGCGTCCGTACCGTTGACGGTTGGGGGGGGGGGGTCGAGAACCCGACCGTCAGGGAAAAAGACGAGAGGAACAGTCACTCTCAAGAGTCCTCCACCCCTCCATGCACTAAGTCACCCTAAACCTGTGTGGACCCAAGTTTAGGTTGGACACGTCGTACAGCCCGTGTATATCTGTACCACTGATTTTATCTGAGGTCCTCGGTTTACCCGAGACCTCATTCTTGTTTGTGGTACCGGTTACTAACACTCGTCCTCCTGGGAAGAGAGGATTCGTCTCTGACAGACCGACTACCAAGATAATATAGAACAGAACCAATTGACTGAAGTGGAGAGACTCGGAGTCCGAGGAGAAGAAATTCACTCTTAAGGTCATTCTGGATAGGAGATCCCAATGCCGTTCTTACTATCCGAAATATTAACCCTGGACGACGAGATAATAATCACACCTGACCTTTCCTAAGGAGTCTCTCCGTCCAAAAATTCCTAGGTTTCCCACCGAACCTTCCTACGCCCCGTAAGACCTGTCTCCCTCGGTGTACTCGTCGTGAACCTCCACTTGTACTCGGATCGTTCACCCCGTCTCCGAGACTCGGACAGGTGCGTCGTAGGGGAACTCGAGAGACCCACCCACGGGTCACACCTCTCAGGGAACCTCCGGGGGACCCGTTCAGGGTGGGCCGGGGGAGTCGCCGACTGAGGTATCCACCCAGACACAGAGTTAGAGGCCTTAAACGGCACCAAGCTACTCCGACTACGGCTGAGGAAGAAGGGCGCGACGATGGCGGACCCCCGACTCCTACTATTTTTCCGGAAGTATCCATTCCTCTATGGTCGGGGTACGGATCGGGGAGTTCGGTTTCCTCCTCCCGATTTCGGGACCGACCACAACCTCTCGTTTCCCGGAGAGAGTACGGGAGTACACAGGGTCGTCTAAAGACAGAGGTAGGGGTTGGGAGTAGAAAGGGAATACACGGAGAGAATTACTCCGGGGATGGAACCAGTGGGGTCTGGAGGTCTTCTCGACTGCATCAAATAGAATAAAAGATCTCGTCCAAGATTTTCAACCAGTGGATCAACTCAAACCTTAGGTCTTATTCAAGGTTGGGGGACAGTCTAAGGTGACTGATCTAGCCCAAGGTTCAGATCAAGGTTCTTTTCAAAGATCTGAAACCCCGAGTGTCTGTCTCATCCGAGGTTGAGGTCGTGTGCGAGATTTAAGTCCAGTCTTAAACCTAGGTGTAATCTACGATCCAAATTTAATCAGAGGTTTAGTAAATATCTAAACCCCGGTTTCAGACCAAGAGTCCGATGTTATTCATAATTTTCACCTAGTCCTGTAACATTTAGTTGATATGAAGTTTAATTTTTTTATCTTTTAGTGTGTGTGTTAATTTTTTTTTTTTCACCTAGTCCTTGTCTCCTCCTCTTTAGTCTGTCGTCTTGGTTCGTTCTAAGACTTCCACCTTATACTCGGTTCAGTCCAGTCTAAGACCCCGAGCAAGGTGTCAACTTTGTCTTCGGTCCAAGATTCACCCCATCTCGGTCTTTGCCATCAGTCCAAGGCCTAGGTCTCACCCTGTCCAGTACTAGTCCAAGGTCTTGGTCTTGTCCGGACCTCGGATCCCCGACTCCTCCCATAGGGGACGGGGCCCTCGTCTCCTGAAGACCGACTGTCGACGGGCGTTGCAAGAGTTCGACCACCATTTCACGCTCACCTTCAGTTTGAGACAGCTACTTCCTCTCCGGGGTTCATTCATGACACCAGTGAAGACGAGGGGATTGGTAGCTAGGAGGGTGGGTCGTGTGGAGTGGGTAGACAGCACCATAAAAAGAGTAGGCAGACGGGTGGGTGATGGGGAAGGATGGGTGAGAAGGTATGCAGAGGGGAAGAGAGACAGGTGTCAGACAAGTAGGTAGACGAATGGATGAATGGGTGGGTAGAGTGTAAGTGGATGGGTAGGTGGGTAGGTGGGTAAGTAGGAAGGGGGCTGAGAGTTAGACAAGTAAGTGGATGAAAACAGTTGAGGTGTGACGGATAGGTAGGTGAGGTGGAACGACGGATAGATGGATGAATACGAAGGTGTCTGGGCGGAGGGGTAGGTACATGAAGAAAAGGTAGGACGGTAGGTGGTGAATTAGATAGAAGACCGGGTAGGTGAGTAGTAAGAAGACAGTGCGGGTGGGTGAATGGGTGTACAGAAGGATAGACAAACAATTAACCGGATGACGGAGCGAGTCAGGAGGCTACCCGGACCGTACACCGTCTCACGAGATCTCTCCTGTCTGAAGTCTCCTGTACCAGGTAGGGACGGACACCCCTCGAGTCTAGACACTCCTCTCCGTCGTCATTTTGGTACATCAAAGTACACCAGACTCCTGGGGAGCACGGTACACTTCCCCCTGGGTCTCTCAGAGAGGGATGAACAGCCGAGTTGGTCAACGACCGGGAAAGGGAAAGACCTGAATCGAGGATGGAGTCTCGAAGGTAGGACATAGGGTCTCAGGATAGTCGGTCTCAAGGGTCTTAAGAAGTCCCTAAACCACTTTACTCTCCGTCGAGACGACACTCGTCTTTCAGGGACCGAGAAGGTCTCCCTCTGGAGGGGTACCGACAGAGGACCCACACAGTCCTCGTCCCCGAGTTCCCCGGAGTCCACACAGTCTCGAGGGTTCTTGTCTCTCCGACGTCCACACAGACGACCCTGAGATCCACGACTCTACGAAACCCCTGTAAATCCCACCTCGGGTTTACTTACTGTCCAGGACGCGTCACTCCCCGTTCCTGCGCGTGACTCCGGTGTCCACTTAAATCTTGTTTCGGGGTCCACTCACCGTCCAGGGTGTCGTCATCCCCGACGTCCACATAAAGTCCACTTCAGTGCTCATTCACTGTCCGGAACCCCGTCACCCTCGACACCTCACACCCTATCACTGTCGGGGGTGGAGATGGGGTAGAAAAGTCCTCTGTTCGTCGACTTCTTTGTCCTCTTCTTCGGTCACAACCACAGGGGTCTCAAACACCTACTCCGAGACACACGGACGCTCCTCGTGGAATTGTTGGACCGCGTATACCTGTAGCTGTTCCTACACCTCCGGGGCGAGGTGGACTCGGGACTCCCGACCAGGGAGAAAGAGGTTGCGATGATGGTTCACCAGGTCACTCACGGAGACGTCGGGCCCGGTACCCCGCACGAGAGCCCGTCGAAAGTACGAGGATCGACTCCCAGTCCCTGTCTTCGAGAGACAGCTTACGGGTGGCGGGGGTCGAAGAGGGGTCAGAGCGGTAAAAGTAAGCGGGATGATAAGAGGAGATCTTGGGAGTCCTCAAGAGTGACCGAAGTATAATCCCAGGTTTGATGAGAAGGGGTCTAGAGCCACATCGTATTAGTGATTTTAGTACCGGACACGACAGTCTGTCTAGACTCAAGTTCAAGACGAAACGAGAAAGGTTCGAGACACTGGAACCCTTAGAGTGATTGGATAGACTAGAAACGAAAAGAGTTTACGTCTTATCCAAATTTTTATTACAAGACGGAGTTTCCACCCTAATCTGTCCTATTAAAAATACTACACGAGTCGTAACTGAGTATCATAAGTAAGTGTTTCATTCTGAGACAATTCAGTAAATCTAAAATAGGAC